>CM077078.1:159346598-159944164 GCA_039513925.1 Platanthera zijinensis | reverse complement strand
CATTACCGAAGACCGGGGTTTGGGATCACCTCCAAAGGAATCCACCAATGTCGGAAACCATACGCTTGCCCGTTTGCACTCTCTCCACGGCACTAGTCAACTCAAGCGCAAGTCCGTAGGACTTCGGGTAATAATGGGGCTTGGGTTATGGTGAGGAAAACAAGGATAAACATGAAGGGTATGCACCTAACCCAAATGAGCTAACGTACAAAACTAGTACCCGCTGCCCACAAAATAAACACGAGTGCACCACACCCCCAGACTTAACTTTTACTAAATGGGTATGTGCACCGCCTACTCCAAATCCAAATCATCTCAAATAAAGATTTTCAATCAAACTTTTTCTTTCTCTTTTTCTTTTCTCTTTTTCTCTTTTTCAAATATTTTTCTTTTAAATATTTTCTTTTTCTTTTTACAAAATCAGCACATTTTTCTTTTGGGCACAACCACATATCACAAATACGAATCACCACATCACAACCCAACATAAAATGTAAACTACTAAAGCTCGAATTGGGTGTGCGACTACGATCGGCTATGAGGCTTTGGCGAATATAGTGGAGCTGAATCAAAAGGAAGGGTAGGCACAAAGGGGCTAGCAAGGGCGATATTAGGAATGGGTACAAAGCTCAACCGGGCCAAAAGGTGGCATACATCACTCTCACGCTAGACTAACCGTGTACCAATGCTTCAAGAATAGCTTGGGGCAAGTTCTTAGCAACCGAGAAAGATAATCCTTTCTCCCGACTCAAGCAATACGAGTCTAGTGGCGGCTACACACATTCCTACGCGACCGTTTGATTCACACCGGATTCACCAACTTTTGAGTAGAATAAGAAATATTTACGCAAATAGAAAAATATAGAACTATAAGCATATGAAAAAATTAAATCTACACAGATTTCTACAAAAAACGAGAGCAGTTGACTAGAAACACAGCAAGGCCAACATTTTACTCCGTCGCACAATCCTAAACTAGCACAGAAATTTTCCAAATCTAACAAAGATAAAAGTTCAACTCGTGGCACGCTAACAGCTAAGCTCGCGCTCATGTGGGTGTAGTGGTGTGCGATGCAATGAACATAAACAAAATAAAATACAAAAAGCTTCTAGTATGCAAAAGAAATGTGCACGTGCAAAAGGTAAACATGCTCTCCCCCAGACTTAAACTAAACAACACATCAAATGATAGAGAAATTAAAATCAGAATGAGCTAAGGGAAGAGGTTACCCAATGCTCAGCTAGTGAGCATACCAGAAGACGCGTGAAAAGTAGCAGCAGGCCCGCCAAACGAAGAATCACAACCCCGCCAATGCGTAGTTTCCATGAATACCTGCAGGGGTGAGCTCCGCAAAAACAAAAGAAAAATATACAAAAAGAAATACTAAACTAAGCTAGACATAAAAAAAAAAGAAAAATGCAGAAAATGAAAGATAAGCACTGGGGTTATTGTCATCCCAGCACGACTTATTAAATTCTAAATAGTTCTAGCTAATGGGCCTATGAAATAGAAAATGCACAGGTAACTGTCCTAATATCTGTGTCGGTAATGGGTACCGATACGGTGATAGAACAGTTACCCCTCTACCTAGATAATAATACCTGAAAAGCTCAGGTAGAGGAAGCAGGAGATAAGATGAGGAGGCGACCTGGTCCTCGCTCATCTCATCACAAAAAGAATCCTTGCCTAGTAAGGGGTCATCCCACACAGGTGCGTAGGAGTCAACGGCTTGAGCACAAGGCTCATCGTCATCCCAGCACACCAGCGGAGAATCAACCCGCACAGGCTCAGATATGGAAGGGGGATCAAGGAATAAAAGAGAAGAAGGACAAAAATAATCAGAAATCGGGGGAGTGATCCCGGTATCACCCCCAGCAGGATCCAAACAATGATCATCGTCAGTGTCATATGAGTCGTATTGGGGAGAATCCGAGAACTCGAAGTCCGCGGTGGAAAGGGGGACCGCCTCGTCAGATAGGGAGGTGCAAACCTCCGCATCCGAAAGGTAATACTCCTCGTCCCACCGGGGTGTGTCATAGTGGTCCGAAGATCCACATTCTCCATCGGAGATAGCAGAATCGTCATCCCACTTCGGCACAACCTCAGGCACCGAATCATCCACAATAACGGCCTCATCAGCCGACTCACAAGAAAAAGGAGTAGAAAACTCCGGCAAATACTGCGTAGGGGCAAAGCTGCTCTCAAAATCAGGCATAGCATGCGCAGGCCCCTTCGCAACATCATCCGCAGATGCCACCCCGTCGACGACTGGAACACTCTCATCGTCCCATACAGGATCGTCCATGAGTTCCCGATCCACTCCTTGCGGGCTAATATCCGAGTGAGAGTGATCACTCAAAGGAAGCTCATAAAAAGGGGTTGAGGAACCCATGAAGGAACTATATGCGGCGAGAGATTCTTCCGTAATCTCAACGGGCAAAGATCGAGCAAGGTGCGCCATGTCAGTGTATGGGCCAGGCAACACCCTGGTAGGCCCATCCACAGTAGTCTCCCGCGAACAGGGGACTGCTGCGGATGCGTCCACAGAGGTGGAAGGCTTGCACAAGCGAGGGCAATCCTTCAACATATGGCCCACACCTTGACATAGAATACACCGAAAACAGTGCTCGGCATTAGAAACAGCCATGACATCAATGCAACTCCGCAAAGCGTCAAAAATACGGCACTCGGCAGCAGAATCCATCGCGAACAGAAATATTTACCGGAAATTACTACACACAAGAATAAAACAACTCGGATCTGCAATATTAAAAAAAAGAAAACAAGGAAGGGACAAAAAAAATAAAGTAAACAATTTCAAAAACTAAAATAAAGACAAAACAGGGTATGAACAAATGGACAAGGGCGACTATCTCGCATCTACCTCTTCAAAAACTCAAACGACTGTGTTCCCCGGCAACGGCGCCAAAAACTTGATGCGTGGAAAATACGGCAAGCGCACCGGTCGCACAAGTAATAAAGTTTGGGAATAAATCCCCGAGTGTCGGTCTCTTGAGGAACACAGTAAGGGATGAGTTAATGTCGAGGAGGACTTGAGATTGAAGTCCTCGGGTCATCTCAAAAAGGGGGGTTTTGATTGTTGCGGAAACAGGAAGTAAAATCTACAAGCTACTCCTATGCAACACCGCTATGCGATGCTTCGCCAGGCGGGATGGAAACTACACGGGCCGCTATGCACCGAATCGCTTGGCGGATGGACGAGTAGGCTAGCGGATGAGGTGGTTAGAATGGCGGAATGAGGGTCGTGAGCACCTCTTTGCAACGCACGCCACTAGCAATTGCTAGTGCGGCAAGGGTGGATGGTGGAGGATGGAATATGGCGCACCTCAAGTAAATATAACAAAAACACTAACTCTCATAGACATGAATAAGAGTAAATGTTAACTACAAATAAGCATTCTTCATCAATACATGGAAAATAAATAAGCTAACAACAACAAGAGGAAGAGGTGCGCGAATCGACCGAATCCGAAGCCTTATTGAGGGTTCACGGTTGGAATCCCGGGTTGTCAATCCGAGTCCAAGCTCGGTCCTCAACTGCGTCCGGGGTAGAGGAGGCTGTCACTCACTCCCATTGGACCCATCTTCTTCGTTGAAATGACCCAGTAGATTGCGGCTCCAGCTCCTCCTAACTTGATGGAGAAAGCTCGGTCAAAACTCCGCTTGAAGCTTGGGGATGAAGGAGGAGGCCGAGGGGATGCTCCGACTTTGATTTGGCATTGAAGGCTTGCCCGGAGCAACTCCCTATAGTGGAGGATGATGGAGGGCGTTGGAAACCCTCCTTGGAGACGAAAATGATGGAAAAACGGCGGACTTTGGCGATCTCCCGAAATTAGGGCGGAACCTGCGTATTTATAGATTGCAGAATAAATAGGGCGCACGACCACTTGCACACGACCAGTGGTCGTGCGCGACCAAGGTCAGCGCCCGTGCGCCAGCAACCAGTAACCTGCATCAGAAAATCAATGGTCGCGCACGATCAGTAGCGCACGATCAGTGATCGTGCGAGGCAATGTTGATGATCGTGCGAAAATAGCCAGGCAGAACTTTGTAAAAAGGGCCATGACTGCGCACGACCGGCAGCGCACGAGTAGTGATCGTGCGCGGTATGGCAAGTGATCGTGCGGAAGGTTCAACACAGAGTTTTCACAAATGAGGCCGGGCTGCGCACGATCAGTGATCGTGCGCCAAGAGGTCGATGGTCGTGCGTGGGTAAAAACGCGCGACCACTGACTCCTTTGCCAAAAAATAGTGAAATGCCTATCCCGAATGCCCTCACGATCCCCAAACCTGCAGGAAAACTGCACGGGACATCGATCGTGGCAGCCACAGCAAACAATAATAATCATAGCGAGAATGAAATACACACACACACAGAAATAGGCTAAAAAGGGTGCACAAGACATGGAAAACTGTAGCGAACCAAAAGGAGTGCAAATGACGCTAAACGGTGTGCAAAGACAAGAAAATAAGCCTAGATGAGTCCTGAATTAAGTATAAAATATGGACTCATCATCTTTTAAATTTATTTAAAACAAAGGTTTGAAAAATTTCAAAAATTGAGTCCTAGATAATAAAAGAAGATTGATGAAATTGCTTTGAAAATAGAAATAATAGGTGACTTGGATCATTCACATCTACTACGCTATTCAAAGATTGACCTTACAGAAATTATCCAGAACAAAAAGGAAAATAGTGGATGATGAATTTTTGAGAAAGTAAAGGAAATAAAGAACGAAAAACCATAATAAAAATGCGAGTTTTAGAAAAATATTTCACCTTAACATGCTACTATGAATTAGAAACACAGTATGACCAACATTTTACTTGTGAAACATAATTAAAAAGGACAATTAGAAATATTATAATTAACTACGTTGTTCATAGAAAATTTTGAGTAAAACAAAAACAAAATCTAGGGGTACTATTGAAATACCAAAATGTCTAAACTATTAAGGCAAAACCAAAAAGCATAAATATATTTTTTAATTTGTGAAATATTCTCTTTTTTTGGATTTTGAAATATTTTCTTCTCTTTTTTTTTGGAATTTTAAGATATTCATCATTTTTTTAAAAAGAAATAAACATAGAAAACAAGAATATTTATATTAAGCAAAAATGATGGAGGAAGTCCTTCTCCAAGCTTAAAATGGACATTGTCCTCAATGGCAAAAGAAGGGGATTGGAGAAGGAGAGAAAAATAAAGTACAGAATTGAAAGACATAATTGAAAAACAGGTACTTCCCCGGATTTATTCGTTGCGAAAACTGAGTGATGCTGCTCCCCTGAATGTCTTCTTTGGACTTCGTGATGGATTCGACAACGTTGGAGCGGGCGATCGCAGAAGCTTCAGCTTGTCGGAGCCGTCCAGGGAAAAAATTATAAAATAAAGAAAACAGAAAAAAGTTAACTTGGGTTGCCTCCCAAGAGCGCCCTTTGTTTAAAGCGTCGTTGAGCTCGACGCATAAAAAATAATATTGCCCAAAATTAATGTTGTCCAGAAATAAAATTGTTTTTTATGAATAAAAAATTCGAAATTTAGAGTTCGTACAGCAGATACTTAATACTATTTGGACTGACTTCATCATCACCAGAGAAATACAGTTTAAGACGCTGACCATTCACCTTGAAATTACCCTTATCAGGGTGCGAAATTAAAACATTTCCATACAGAAAAACTTCTAAAACAAAAAAGTGGCCAGACCAACGAGATTTTAATTTGCCCGAAAATAATCAAAATCGAGAATTGTATAAAAGAACTTGGTCGCCCGGTTTAAATGTTTTCGGATGCCTTAAGTGTTTATCATGTAAACGCTTCGTCCGCTCTTTATAAAGTATGTTATTTTCATAAGCGTAAGAGCGCCACTCGTCGAGTTCATTTAGTTGAAATTTTCTAAGGTCACTGACGGAGTGGGGATCAAAGTTTAAAAATCTTAAGGCCCAAAAAGCTCAGTGTTCTAATTCTACGGGTAGATGGCACAATTTTCCATAGACCAGCCGATACGGCGTACATCCGAAGCCGGTTTTGTACGCTGTTTGGTAGGCCCATAAAGCATCGTCTAATTTTGGTGACCAGTCTTTCCTAGAAGTTGAAACAGTCTTTTCTAATATTCTTTTTATTTCTCTATTTACTACTTCGACCTGTCTGTTAGTTTGTGGGTGATAGACAGCTGAAAGCTTATGTGTAACGCCGTATTTGGTAAGGATTTTTGAAAATTGCGCATTACAGAAATGGGAACCCCTATTGCTAACGATGGCTCGCGGCGTACCAAATCAAGAAAATAATTTTTTCAAAAAGGTGACTACAACTCAAGAGTCGTTCGTAGGAAGAGCTTGGGCTTCGGCCCTACGTGAGACGTAATCAACGACAACTAAAATATACTAGAAGGAAGGGGGCCAACAAAATTTTCTGAAGCTAGAAGGAAGGGGGCCAACAAAATCGATTCCCCAGAGGTCGAAAATTTCGCACTCAAGGAAATAATTTTGCGGCATTTCATTTGTATTTGAAATGTTTCCCGATTATTGGCAACTATCGCACCTGCTCACAAAGGCTTGTGCGTCTTTAAACAGGGAAGGCCAGAAAAAACCCGCGCAAAGCACCTTGTGAGCGGTGCGAGAGCTTGATAGTGCCCACCTGTCGGACCTTCATGTAAGTGTTTTAAAATATCTAAACCTTCTTCATAAGAAACACATCTCCTTATCACTTGATCCGCACAAATTCTGAAAAGATGCGGGTCTTCCCAAAGGTAGTTCTTCACCTCAGAAAAGAATTTCTTCTTTTCATGAGAGGAGAACTATTTTGGGAGCACCAGGTCCACTAAATAGTTGGCGATGTGTGCGAACCAAGGAGAAGTAGATGTGCTAATTGAAAGCAGCTTCTCATCCGGAAAATAATCATTAAAAGATTTTTCATTTAATTTTTCTATAAAGGGAATGTCTAATCTGGAGAGATGGTCGGCGGCAGAGTTCTCGGCTCCTCGCTTATCACGAATCTCTAAGTCAAACTCCTGGAGGAGTGAGACCCAGCGAATCAAGCACGGCTTGGCATCCGTTTTGGCAAGAAGGTATTTGAGGGCTGAGTGGTCTGTAAAGACTATGATTTTTGATAGTGTAATGTAAGGACGGAATTTATCAAATGCAAATACTACAGCGAGGTGCTCCTTCTCAGTCATGGTGTAATTTTCCTGTGCAGATGTGAGCGTTTTACTAGCGTAATAGATAGGGTGGAAGATTTTAGATATGCGTTGACCTAATACGGCTCCCACCACGAAACTACTTGCATCGCATATTATCTCATATGGAAGATCCCACACCGGAGAAATCATAATTGGTGTGTTAATTAACTTTTCTTTAATCAATTCGAAGGCAGAAAGACAAGAGTCTTCAAAAATGAATGGGGCGACTTTTTCTAGAAGATGGGTAAGGGGCTTGGTGATCTTGGAAAAATCTTTTATGAAGCGCCGGTAGAAACCAGTATTACCTAAGAAACTCCTTATAGCTTTTATATTCGTAGGCGGCGACAGCTTCTCGATAACTTCTATCTTCGCAATATCTACCTCAAAGTACAACCCCGTGTTCGCCTAAGGGGCTCAGGTAACCAAGCGGGCCGCCACCGACCCACGTATCAAAGGGTTGCTCTAGCGAGCCAGCCTGGCTCGCACCCTCCTAGGCGGGCCAGTTCGCGCCCCCCACGGCGGGTCAGTTCGCTCCCTCCCCGCAAGCCAGCCCTGCCCGCCCCTATGTTGGCGGGCCAGCCCCGCCCGCCTCTCCCAAGCGGGTCGGCCCGCGCCCTCCCGACGAGCTAGCCTCGGCCCACGCCTCACGCCGAGTGGAGGCAGTGAAGAGCTGCTCGCTCGATCCCCAACGGGGAGGACCTCTTACTGTCTTACCCCATTGGTCTGCCCCTAGCCGGTCAATATAGCGGGGTCTCGCTGTTGGCAGACCCAGGTGGGCTACATATAGCTGTTTAGAATAGCGGAGTTTGGTTGTTGGCAGGCCAGCCCGAGGAGCTTTTAGTAATTTCAAGACAGCAGAGGTTAGTTATTTACAGATCTTCTTCAAAATCCTATAAATAGGACCCAAGGGGTACCTTAGGAGGCAGGCTTACTTGCTCCCCAGTCTTCTAGCGCTTTTTTAGGTACCTTAGCCCGGCATTTGGCTAAGGAGGGGAAGCGCTAAGTGTTCTACCAGGTTTGTGGTGGGACCTCCGAGCCGGGCCCTTGGTCTAGTCCTTTGCTCTCTTTTCCTTTGTTGTTTTTCTTGCAGGAGAGAAGTAAGTGCGCGACCACCCCTTCCCCAAGGGTGAACTCCACAAGAGACCGATTTTTCGGTTTCAACATTTTGGTGTGGTGAACGTGGAACGTGGTCAGCACAGAAAACCTTCAGCGAACTCGATGACGGGAGGAGAAGGGCAAGGAATGGACAGGACCGACTCGCCGCCCCCTCCCCCTCTCGCCACCATGGGGATGTTCGAGTACTTTAGGCAAGAGGTACTTGGCCTGGTTCGGTTCGCACTCGGTACGTGCGCCGAGTGCTCGACTCCAGCAGTCCCGGTCCTCGCGGATCCGGTACTCGGCGAGGCCGCTCCTGCCCGGCGAGTGGGGAAGGAAATAGCCGAAGAGAACCGGGGTGCCGAGCTCCCCGGGCGAGTACTCTTCACCGGGTCGGGGAGCAGCGGCGGACTCGGCGAGTTGGCGGCGCAAGATACTCCAGCTCGGCTAGTGGGGGGAGAGAGCCCCTTTGGAGAGCTGGTCTCCTCAGCGCCAGTTCCAGACGGGTTCAAGGAGCCCGAGATGTCCTACTACACCGGGAAGGGATACCCGGTCCAGCATGTCCAATGGTTTGAGGATGTAGTCTCGATCCGGCAGATGTCAGATGGCTTCAAATGCAGGCTCTTCGCCATCACCCTAAAGGAGAAGGCCAGGGAATGGTTTCACCAGCTGCCAGCCAGTTCCATCTACTGCTTCGAGGACCTTCGTTGGGGGTTCATGCTAAGGTTTACAACCTCGAAGAAGAAGAAGAGGGAGTCGGAGTCCCTATTCTGAAACAAGCAGGGGGTGAATGAGACCCTGGGGTGCTATGTCGATCGCTTCCAGGAGGAAGTCACCCAGGTTCAAGAGATGCCAGGCCACACTCTGATGATTGCCTTCACCCTGGGATTGTAGCAGTGTTTTTTCTGGATGGAATTGAAGAGGATCCCCCCTCTCATTCGAAGAGTTGATGGAGAGGGTGGCAAGGGAGGTCAATGGGGAGGCGTCGAACCCGGAGTTCACCCGGAGGCTGGCCAGGTGGGCCATGGAAGAGGAGAGACCCATAGGAGGAAGAGGCCAGGAGGAGAGAAGGGTCGAGCCCCGGCAGAGGGAGCAGCCACAGCAGCAGCCCAGGTGGGGGCTCCAGGAGTCGAATCATCGGCTGGGGTGGAGGCCTGAATGGCAGGAGCAGGGGACGAGGAGAGGGTTCCGCGGAAGGGACTACCGCTAGGGAGGCCAGGGCAAGTTCTACCTTCAGGTGGGAGGCAGGGCTAGAGGCCCCCCTCCCCGACCAAGAGGAGGCTATGGCCGTAGCCTTGGGGGAGAGGAGAAGAGCAGCGTGGAGGAGAAGAAGGGAGTTTAGGGTGGAGTTACCCTACTGTGACTTCCATCAGGTGGAAGGGCACGCCACAGCCACGTGCTTGGAGTTCCTCGAGATGAGGGGAAACAGGGAGCAGCAGCAGCAGCGAGACCTCCAAGGGGTGCGGATTGAGGAGGTCCTTCCTCGAGCAGAGGAGGACAGATGCGAAGACCGGGTAAATGTGGGGACCTGGGGAGGGATCGTAGCGATCCATGGAGGGGCGGGGATTGAGGCTTCCCGCAAGGCGAGCCTCCACACCATGTACCGAAGGAGTGTTAGCTCCACGTCCCAGACCCCGCCCCCGGAAGAAAGAATCACCTTCACGGTACAAGATATGCCAGATCACGAGGACCCCTTCTGCGACGCGTTGGTCATCCAGACGGCCATCGAAGATTTACCTGTCTCCCGGATCCTCGTCGACAACGGGAGCTCCGTAAACATCATCTTCAAGAAGGCGTTTGACGCGATTAAGGTTGAGGCCAGGAGGGTGTTAGCCTCAGATGGGCCCCTGTTCGGCTTCTCAGGGGATAGGAAGGAGGTCGAAGGAGGGGTAGGACTCCACGTCTCCCTGGGAGGGCAGTCCCGCAATTGCAAGTTCGTCATTGTGGACGCACCCAGCAGCTACAGCGCCATATTCGGGAGGCCCCTCATCAGCGCCTTCTGTTGTGTCCCCTCATCCTTCCACCAATTCTTGAAGTTCAACGTCGAGGGGGTCCAGATCCAGGTTCGTAGAGACCCTAGGATGGAGAGGGAGGGCTATGTCACCACCGTAAACTCCATCTTATGGCAGGAGGGTGCTGAAGAGATGGGACGGAGGATGGAGGAGGCAGAGCAGAGGGTTGGTCCAATGGAGATGGAGGTGGAGAGAAGCCTCACCCAGTCGGAGGAGTTGAAGGAAGTTCGGGAGCCGGCCGAGGCAATGGTCGTGGAGGAAGCTGAGGAAGAGACCTTCGCCCCTGGAGGAGGGGAGGTTAAAGAATGGGGGGAGCGGCCTCGCCTGGAAGTGGCGGAAGAGGTGGTGGAGATAGTGGTTCTCACCCTCGGAGGCAAGGTGGAGAAGGTTCACGTCAGCGGGGGGCTAACCCCGGAGTCCCAAGGCAAGATGCTGGAGTGCATACAGAGGAACGTGGACATCATTTCCTGGAGCGCTGCACAGATGCTCGAGATCGATGCCGACGTGGCCTGCCATCGCCTCAACCTGGATCTGGAGGCTCACCCCGTCCAGTAGAAGAAGAGGCCTATCGAGGATAGGTTGGCCGAGCCGATTCGAGAGGAGGTGGCCAAGATCCTTAGGGCCGGTTTTGTATCCGAGATCCAATACGTCGGCTGGGTCTCCAATGTTGTAATGGTTAAAAAAGGAGACGGCCGGTGGCGTATGTGTGTTGATTTTTCGCTTCTTAATAGATGCGTTTTCAGGTTATCACAAGATCAGGATGCACCCTCCCGACATCAAAGATGTCTCCTTCATCACCGGGGATGGATGCTACTGTTATAAAATGATGCCCTTCGGGCTAAAGAACGCAGGGACGACTTATAAAAAAAATGATGGACAGGGTCTTTCGAGAGCAGAATGGAAGGAACTTGGAGGTGTACGTTGACGACCTCATGATCAAGAGTCGAGACAACGACTCTCACCTCCAGGATCTGGAAGAAACCTTCGCCACCCTGCGCGAGTATAATATGAGGATAAATCCCTTGAAGTGCATCTTTGGGGCGAGCAGGGGCAAATTTCTGGGCCACCTCCTCACCCCCGCCGGAGTAGAACCCAACCCCGACAAGGTCCGGGCAATTATGGAATTGGGGTCGCCTCGAGATGCAAAGGAGGTGCAGCGATTGACGGGGAAGCTTGCGGGGTTGAGCAGGTTAATCTCCCGGGCCGGGGAGAAGTGCTCTCCCTTCTTCAAGACCTTGAGAGGAGGCCGGAAGTTCGAATGGACCTCGGAGTGCGAAGAGGCATTCCAGGCCTTGAAGAGGCAGTTGACCTAGGCCCCCTTGCCCTAGGGGCCAAAGGAGGGGGAGGACTTATTCTTGTATTTGGGGGTTGGGGCAGAGACCGTGAGTTCTGTCTTTGTTCGGGAAGAGGGGAGGAAGCAGCTCTCGGTTTATTATGTGAGAAGGTTGCTGAGGAAGGCCGAGCTCCGCTATCCTATCCTGGAGAAGCTGGCTTTCACCCTCATCATTTTGGCCAAGAGGCTCCGAACCTACTTCCAGGCACACTCGATCAAAGTGGTGACTGACCACCCCCTCCGCAGCATCTTCGAAGGGGTGGAGCATTCGGGCAGATTAGCTAAGTGGTCAGTAGAGTTGAGCGAGTTCGACGTCTCCTTTGTTCCTCGACTCTCGATCAAGGCCCAAGCTATGGCTGACTTTTTGGCTGACTATGTGGTCGAGGTGGTGGAGGAAGAACTCACTCGCCCGGTTCCTTGGAAGGTCATGGTTGACGGTGCTTCAGGGAGGCATTCCCTTGGGGCGGGAATCATCTTGGAGAGCCCCCAGGGAATGAGGATCGAGCAGACGGTGTTATACATTTCCCCATCACCAATAATTAGGCTGAGTACGAGGCCGTGATTGCTGGTCTGCATTTGGCCAAGGAACTAGGCGTGCATGATGTGGAGGTCCTCACTGACTCTATGGTGGTGGCTTCCCAGATAATAGGGAGTTTGAGGCAAGGGAGCCGACTCTGCAGCTCTACTTGGCCAAGGTAAAGGGAGTCATCGGCACCTTCAAGACCTTTTCCATTCGACACGTGCCTAGGGAAGAGAGCGAGTAAGTAGATCAGCTGGCGAAGCATGTCCCCCGGGTGGGGGGGTACCCTCATAGATCTCTTCAGCCAATCCATCGAAGAGGGGGAGCTGATGGAGGTGGAGCAGCACCCCTCGTGGATGGATCCCTTCACGATGTACCTGTCCACATGGGAGTATCTAGAATGGATGGACAAGAAAAGGCTCAAGTACAAGTCAGCGTATTATATCATGCGAGACGACTAGCTATACCAAAAGACCCTCTCCGGGATGTTGGCACGTTGTGTGGCCGAGGGGGAGGTCCCGAGGATCTTGGAAGAAATTCACTATGGGGAGTGCGGGAGATATTCCAGGAGTCGTACCTTGGAAGGTCGTATCATTAGACAAGGGTATTTCTAGCCGACCCTAAGCCGGGACGAGGCGAAGTTCGCGAAGGAATTCCACAAGTGCTAGTTGTTCTCCCCCCTCCAGCTACAGCCGGACCAACGCCTCATGAGTATCACGGACCCCTGGCCATTTTCCATCTGGGGAATGGACTTGGTTGGGCCCTTCCCCCAGGCCAGCGGCCAGAGAAGGTTCCTGCTCGTGATGGTTGATTACTTCTCTAAGTGGTTGGAAGTTAAGGCGTTGGCCAAGGTAACCTCCCAGGTCATCAGGAACTTCGTATGGGGGGAGATCATCTGCCGTCATGGACTGCCTCAGGCCATAGTCACGGACAACGACCCTCAGTTCTCCAGCGCCGAGTTCATCAGCTTCTGCGAATAGGTTGGGATCGACCTTAGGTTCGCCTCGATTCATCACCCCAGGAGCAACTGACAGGTAGAGGCGGCGAACAACGTCATTGTTAACCTCATTAAAAAGAAGGTAGAGAATCTGAGAGGAATCTAGGTGGAGCAATTCCATTCGGTCCTCTG
Source organism: Platanthera zijinensis (assembly GCA_039513925.1). Classification (NCBI taxonomy): domain Eukaryota; kingdom Viridiplantae; phylum Streptophyta; class Magnoliopsida; order Asparagales; family Orchidaceae; genus Platanthera; species Platanthera zijinensis. Next base: position 159,930,878 of record CM077078.1, on the reverse strand, counting down.
GGCCCTTAGAATCACACCTAATACGGCGACATGAGAGACTCCTTTCAAGCTCTCTCATGGGTGCGAGGCGGTTCTTCCAATGGAGTTCGAGGTTTGAACCCACCGGGTGGTCGAGGCCGTAGAGGGCAGATAGGAATGGAGGAGGAGAATGAGGAGGAACAGCGGCTCTCACTCGACATGGTTGAGGAATCGTGAGATCTCTCGGCCATCAGGCAAGAGGAAGTGAAGAGGAGAATGGCCAAATACTTCGACAAGCACGTCAAAGTCAAACAATTCGCGGAAGGGGACTTGGTCTTGAGAAAGGTGGATGCCGCAGGGAGGTCAGCCACCGTGGGGAAGCTCAATCCCAACTGGGAAGGACCATACATCATAAAGGAGGCGTTGAAGTCAGGAGGGTACTGCCTCCGTAATATGGAGGGCGAGACCCTGAGTCTCACCTAGAGTGGTGATGACTTGAAGCATTTTTTCCCCTGAGTCATGTAAACTTCGTTTCATTTTTCTAATAAAGATTCTGTTGATGAACTTTTGCCCCGACGATGAAAAGCGCAAACGCAAGCCCACCTCAGACCCCGAGCAGATACCGCTGTCAGGCTCCCATCAAGCTGGGAGGGCTGGATGTCACTCGGAGGAGTCTGCCTTAGACCCCGAGCAGATCCCGCTGCAAGTCTCCCATCAAGCTAGCAAGGCTGGATATCACTCGGAGGAGTCTGCCTTAGACCCTGAGCAGATCCCGCTGCCAGGCTCCCATCAAGCTGGCAGGGTTGGATGTCACTCGGAGGAGTCTGCCTTAGACCCCGAGCAGATCCCGCTGCCAGGTTCCCATCAAGCTGGCAGGGTTGAATGTCACTCGGAGTAGTCTGCCTTAGACCCCGAGCAGATCCCGTTGCCAGGCTCCCACCAAGCTGGCAGGGCTGGAAGTCACTCGGAGGAGTCTGCCTTAGACCCCGAGCAGATCCCGCTGCCAGGCTCCCATCAAGCTGGCAGGGCTGGATGTCACTCGGAGGAGTCTACCCCAGACCCCGAGAAGATCCCGCTATCAGGCTCCCATCAAGTTGGCAGGGCTGGATGTCACTCGGAGGAGTCTGCCTTAGACCCTGAGCAGATCCCGCTGCAAGGCTCCCATCAAGCTAGAAGGGCTGGATGTCACTCGGTGGAGTCTGCCCCAGACCCCGAGCAGATCCCGCTGCCAGGCTCCCATCAAGCTGGCAGGGCTGGATGTCACTCGGAGGAACCTGCCTCAGACCCCGAGAAATCCCTCTTCCAGGCTCCTACTAAGCTGGCAGGGTTGGATGTCACTCAGAGGAGTCTGCCTTAGACCCCGAGCAGATTCTATATCTCGGCAGAGAGCCTCGAATGAATCGGCGGATCGACGAGGGGATCTCGGCATGGTGGGGAGTAAGGGGGGCCGACTCCGGCCTAGAGATCAGCGAGCCCCCAGAGAGGAGGGTCCAGACGGCGACAACCCGACCGTGCCAATGCCCCCGGAAGCCGACTCGCCCAAAGTCCAAACGCGCGCAAGGCTTTTCTCGCCCACCCAATGATGCGGATGGGTTAGCGAGCCCGAATGGAATTGGCAAGTCGCTCCCTCGCGTCGCGACCACCTAACCTACCCCTCGCTCTTAAGCCTAAGTTAAGAGTTTAAAGGGAATGGACGACCTCACTCGATCGCTTACTGTCGCGACATCCATAAGAACATTCAAGGATAAAAGAAATCATAATTAGCGCGAGAATCAAGAGGCGAGTGCAAGAAATAAGGATATTCGCATTTCAGATCAACAAAGAGTTTTATACATTGGCAAAATTCAAAAGAGATAAGGCTATTACAAAAACTGGGCTCTGGCCCGCGTCACCACCACGACAAAAGTAGGACGAATGCAAGCTCTCGGTGAGGCGAGCCCTAAGCGGCAGGCAATTATATGGGGTGGTATGGCCAGTCGCCCGGCTCTGGTACTGGAAGAAATAGCTCCGGTACCACCTTGCTCACCAAAAGATTGGCACCGTCGTCCATGATAAGGTTGGCCCTCTACAGCATCCCGAGAGTGTACTTTGTGGCGTTGGCCGCATTCTTCTGCATCATCACCTCGCTGTAACGAGCGAGCTGGGAGCCGCTTGTAGATGGAGGCGGGGCGGCTGCTGCATCCTCCAGCGCGTCCACTCGCTTCAGAAGCGCCTGCTTCTCCTATTGGAGGGGGCGATCTCAGTACCCAGCCGGCTGGCGGTCACCGCGTCTTGTGAAAAGGAGAAAAACTAAGTTAAGTTATGCGGGAGGGAGTAAAGGTTGAGGCGAGTCAAGGAACCTACCGCTCCACCTAGGTACTGAGCGAGAGCGTCCTCCGCCGCACCATCCCTCTTCTGCTGCTCGTCCGCCTCTTCCCGAGCTAGTTGGCGGCCCGCCTCCTTCTCATCGATGAGCTTTGTGAGGGATGGAGCGCTCTTGTCCAGCCGAAGATATCGCCGGCCGACCATATGGGCCAGCTCGAGGCTGCGAAACTGGGCCCGCGAGATTTCATAAATCAGCACCCGAGTCGCCTCCTCGTCGTAAAAGGCGGCGTCCTCTCGCCCGTAGATGCCGAAGGCTAGGTTATAGGCGTCCCCGCTGCTGGAGTCATCCTCCAACCAGCTCGGCAGCAGCGAGGATACGTAGACCCTGTTGGTCTCCTTATCCCACTGAAGCAGCGGGACTCCGTCCTCGTCGGCGGGCCCCTCGCCTTAACCAAAATTACGATGGCCCTTTGGGATTGCCTTCCCGGCGGGCCGAACCTCCTCCGGCGGCTGCGACGTGCCCGCCTCTTCGCCTGAAGATTTGATGGCAGGAGAGGCCGCGGGGGCGGGAACGGTGGACGGCTGGCTCGCGGGGGCCTTACCCTTGTCTCGAGCTGGGGGAGGCGAGCAACCCGCCTTTTTTGACTTCTTAGGCGGTGGCAGATCCTGGGGCTGTTCGCGGCTGGGCCTCTTCGTGGGGGTAGGGGTCGAGGACTCGCGATGGGCGGCAGCAGCCGCCTCGGCCCGCGCTAGCTCGCCGGCGGCGAGTCGCGCGCTCTCATACGGCAGATGGATAGGGATATCGCGCTCGCCTACAGGAAGTGGAACTTAGAAAAAATTCGAAGAATTCAAGGATGTGTAGATAAGGCAAGCCGCTTACCTTCACCAGGCGGGACAGGGACGAGGTTGTTCAGATTCTTACGAAGGTAGGCCACCTCGAAGTTCTTCCCGGCGAAGAACCCGAACAGCCCCGCTTCGTGACCCCCAAGGGCCGGGGGGGCGGTAGCTCGCCTCGCTGATCTTGACCAGCGAAAAGGGGACGTTTTTGAAGTCCCCCTTGATGAAAATAAACTTCTCAAGCCAGTTGTGACTCTTATTGTTGGCTTCCCGCACTTTTACATGGCTGTTGGCGAAGCAGGCTGTCCTGTCCTTATTCGCCCGAAAAGAGAACAGCTTGCGGAATACCGCGAGGCTGAACTCGATTTTCTCCTCTCACAGGTAGCAGGCGAAGCCGACGATCACTACGTCAGAGTTCGGGGTCATTTGCCCGGGAACCACCCCATAATACATGAAGATTTGGCGGACCTCCGGCCATAGGGGTAGCCGAAGGCCCGCCTCAAAATGGGTCACCGAGAACGCTAGCTCGCCCGCAAATAGCTCGTTCATTCGTTCCTCCTTATTGGGCCGCCTCGCCTCAAAACTTGGCGGGACGAAGTGGCCGACCGCGTCTACGAATTCCCTCTCCGTAAGGACGGCGGGAGGGAAATCATGATCGGAGAAGGACCAAGCGCATTTGGCCCTCCCCTCCGCCTCGCCATACCTCCACCCATGTTACAGTTGTCTCGCCGAGCGGGACAGAGGGGTTTTTTGCAAAGAGCTAGGCGGGAAAGAAGAAGTCTTAAATGCGGTAGGTGAGGAAGGGCCGCTATGGGATATTTATAGGGTGAGAAAGGGCAGGAAAAATCCTTCTTGGGCGGGAAAGTGCGGATAGCAATAAGGCCCTGACGTTTCGACTTCCGAACCCAAGCCGGGTTCTCGCCAACCCGTCAGTCCGCCGCAAACTGCCCGCCCTCTTCCCGCATTATTAAACAGCAGCCGTCGAGCGGGCCAGTTCTGACCCGCATGCGAGCCACCTGCCACGAGACTCGCGAACAACTAGCTCGCCTTCGCCAGAAAAGGAAAAGGGCCCGGCGAGGCAACTCGGCAAGGCCGAGCCCGCACGAGGGAAGTTTGGCCAAGTCAGTACATCTCGCCCGCACAATCCGCAGAGGTCTGAACGATGGCGCAACCCAGAGAAAATTGCAATAAATATTAGCCCGCGATGGGCGAAAGTAGTTCTGAATTATTACAAATATCAGACTGTCAGAAGTAAAGAGATGAACACCCTGAGCATTACCGCCGCATGCGGGGTGACCCGGACCTGGCGGATAACGACCGGCGAGAGGAGGGTGAACTCAACGCGGGATCCATTTCCACCTACCTCCCCTCCCCGTACTGGTTTGGGGCTGTACACGAGGATAGTGATACTCGCAGACCGCCGACAGCTCCCGCTGGGTCCTATTAATCTTCTCCGAGGCCCGCCTCAGTCTCCCCTCGGCTCGCATGATATGTACACCTGGAGAAGTCGCCTCGTCCTCGTCAGAAGAAAGTCTCGCTCCTTCCAAAGCCGCAAGTCGCTTCTCCGTCTCGGCCTTATCTTTATCCACTCTATCGAAGACCTCTCGTAGCATTAGCATGTGCTTTTGAAACAGTTGCTTTACCTACTTCTTCATCCCCTCGGCATCACGGTGGTCTCCCAGGTACTCTGAGATGTTGTCCGCGTCTGGGGGGGAGATTACCCTCCGCTCATCTTTGCGTCAGACGAAGAGACCACGTTATAACCTGCAGAGGTAAGATTAGAAGGAGCAATGACCGCAAGCAGACCAAAGTCAGAGGGTTTACCTGGCATCGGTACGCCGCCCACATCATCTGTAGGCCTGGAGGTTCCCGGCCGACCATGGAAGGGTTTTCCTCTAAGAGTAACAAAGGGTTTTCCCAGACCGTGGGTCCTTGGCGACGGAGGCACCATAGGAGGGACAGGTTCCTGCGGCAAGAGAATAGCCACTCGATTGGCCGCCGCCAGAGCGGAATGCCCGGGATCTCCCTCGTCTGCCCTGACCCCGCAAGACGTGTCCTACGAAAATTAAAGAAAAGTCAAGAAGCGAGGGAGGGAGGGATAAAGCAAGGGAAGTGCATATACCTCATGGATGACCTCAGCACTACCGGTCAAGCTGGAGATAGGGTCATCGCGCCCTGAAGACCGCTGGACGATCTTCGCTTTCTTTGGCTTAAAAAGGGGGCCAGGCGACCCGCGCACTAGCCACGGTGCGGCTTCGAGAGCCGCATCCCGGACACCCTCCCTCGTAGCCGCCAAACGAGCTCGCATCTCCTCAGACATAGGCATCCCGCGATTATAGATCGTGGAAGGGAGGAAAGAAGAGGAATTACCCCAGAGGTCGGACAGCTTATTTATAGCGAGGAGGTGGGCCCCACCAAAAGATTCCCTCCATCTCACCAAGATTTTCGTGGAACACGTGAGGGTTCGATGTTTCTTTCCGAGCATTTTTTAAAAGCTCGCAAAGAGCGGGGAATATATACAACCCCGTGTTCGCCGAAGGGGCGCAGGTAACCAGGCGGGCCACCCCCAACCCGGGCATCAAAGGGTTGCCCTAGCGAGCCAGCCTGGCCCGCGTCCTCCTAGGCGGGCCAGTTCGCGCCCCCCACGGCGGGTAAGTTCGCTCCCTCCCAGCGAACCAGACCTGTCTGCGCCTATGTTGGCGGGCCAGCCCCGCCCGCCTCTCCAAGGCGGGTCAGCCCGCGCCCTCCCAGCGAGCCGGCCCCGGCCCGCGCCTCACGCCGTGTGGAGGCACTAAAGGGCTGCTCGCTCGATTCCCAACGAGTAGGACCTCTTACTATCTTACCCCATTGGCCTGCCCCTAGTCGGTCAATACAGCGGGGTCTCGCTGTTGGCATACCAAGGTGGGCTACATATAGCTGTTTAGAACAGCTGAGTTCGGCTGTTGGCAGGCCAGCCCGAGGGGCTTTTAGTAATTTCAAGACAACATAGGTTAGTTATTTACATACCATCTTCAAAATCCTATAAATAGGACCCAAGGGGTTCCTTAGAAGGCAGGCTTACTTGCTCCCCAGTCTTCTAGAGCTTTCTGAGGTACCTTAGCCCGACATTTGGCTAAGGAGGGGAAGCGCTCAGTGATCTTCCGGGTTTGTGGTGGGACCTCTGAGCCGGGCCCTTGGTCTAGTCCTTTGCTCTCTTTTCCTTTGTTGTTTTTCTTGCAGGAGCGAAGTAAGTGCGTGACCACCCCTTCCCCAAGGGTGAACTCCACAAGAGACCGATTTTCCGGTTTCAACACTCAATACCTCTCGCAGAAATTTTATGACCCAAAACAAACCCTTCCCTCACCATAAAATGGCATTTTTCCCAATTTAGGGCAAGGTTAGTCTCTTCGCATCGTTCTAAGACTTTTTCGAGCTTTTTTAAACATTTATCAAAGGAATCGACGAACACGGAGAAATCGTCCATAAATACCTCCATAATGCTTTCTACATACTTGTCAAAGATAACGAGCATACATCGCTGGAATGTAGCTGGCGCATTGCACAATCAAAACAACATTCTTCGGTAGGCGAAGGTGTCGAAGGGACAAGTAAACTTAGTTTTCTCTTGGTCCTCAGGAGAGATGGGCATTTGAAAATACCCCAAGAGGCCATCGAGAAAACAATAAAAGCTATGGCCGTATAATCGTTCTAAAATCTAGTCGATAAACGGCAAAGGAAAGTGGTCCTTGCGGGTGGCGTCATTCAGCTTCCTATAATCTATTCACATACGCCAACCCATCACTGTCCGTGTTGGGATTAATTCGTTATTTTAATTACTAACTACTGTTATCCCTCCCTTCTTTGGTACTACCTGAATAGGGCTAACCCACTTACTATCTGATATTGGGTAGATAATTCCTGCGTATAATAATTTCATAACCTCGCCCTTAACTACTTTTTTCATGTTTGGGTTGCTACGGCGTTGAGGTTGAATGGAGTTACGCGAATTATCTTACATTAAAATTTTATGAGTACAGAAAGATGGGCTTATGCCCTTGATATCAGAAATCTGCCAAGCAATAGCTCGGCAATGCTTATGTAAAACTAAAAGAAGTTTTTCATTTTAAACATCTGTAGGTAGGCCGAAACTATAACTGGCAGCTTGGAGTTCTTTTGTAAGGAGGCGTACTTGAGATGTTTAGGAAGTTCTTTAAGTTCTAGGGTAGGGGGCTCTTCATAAGAGGGTTTAGAAATTCTTTCTTTTTCGAACACTATATCTTCGTAGAATTTTTTTATGGAAAATTAAAAGGTGTGGAGCTGGTGGCCAAGGCGACTTCTTGCAGCGAATTAGTTGGAAGGGTGGAAGAGAAACAAAAATCGGAAAATTCTTTTTCAAAATCAGATAAAAGATAAGAGGATTCTACACTTTCTTGCAGCGATTTAGTTGGAAGAGACGAGGAGGAAAAAAAAAGCAGAAAATTCTTTTTCAAAATTAGAGAGGCAATAAGAGGATTCATCACCCACGGCATCTACGAAAAAGCAGGAGTCATCATTTGCTAAGGTGCTTTTCATCGAAGGTGTGATAGATGTTGGGTACATTGGAAAATGTGTACTAGATTTGGAGAAGCCACAACTTAGTCAATGATATGTATCAATGTGTATTTGATAGAAGTTTGAGTTTCATTGTGCAGTTTTAAAATTTTGAAGGAAAATTTTCTAAGTACAAGTGTCGACACTTGTGAAGAAACTGTGTCGACACTCAGGAAATTTGTGTCGACACTCAGGAGAGCTGTGTCGACACACAGGCAAATTGTGTCGACAATTAGGGAAATTTTTGTTAACACCCAGCTACTATGTCGACACTCAGGAAAGCTATGTCGACATACTGGCGAAATGTGTCGACACTTGTAAAGAAGCTGTGTCGACACTCAAAGCTATGTCGACACCTAAACAAGCAGTTGTGTCGACATCCAGAATTGTGTCGAAAACTTAAAACAGAATTATGTCGATACTTAAAACAGAAGATTAGTCGACACTATGGAGCTATGTCGACACCTAAAGCAATTGTGTCGGCACAAAAGACTTGTGTCGACACACACTCAACGCCATTTGACAAACACTCAACGCCATCTGTCTACAACAGAAATGTCGAGACAAGAAGTTGCTGTGTCGACACACGGGACTTGTGTCGAGACATACAACAAAAATCAGTGTCGAGAAGTAGAAGTATGACTGTTGACACTTGGAGTATTTGTGTCGACACCTTGAAGACTTGTGTCGACACTTAGCCAATATGTCTCGACACATGTAAAGCAGTCAGCTTAGTGTTGTATGCTGAGTTTGACAGACATTGAAGAACCTGGTGATGTGACTGGTGACTTGACAGCTGTCATAACTAACTGGTCTGACACCACTGTCAGAACTTTCTGAAGTCTGTTATGAACCGGATCAGCCGATAACTATGGAGCAACCTCTATATAAGAGACAGATCAAAAACGACAGAAGAGATTGATAATAATCATCAACGTAAAAAGATCTCTGGATCTTAAAGAAGAATTCTGACAGATCAAGGCCTGTCTGCAAGAAAGATTCAGAGTTCAATCTGAATCTAAGGAAGAAGCTGATTGAAGATCAACTTCAACTTGAAGATTAGATCCACCTAATTTGTCCTAATCAAGAAGCTTTAAAAAGCTAAGTTAGGTTGGATCAAAAGGATCAGTTTATACAAGAACTGGTCAAGAAGACAACATCAACAGAGGAATCTAGCTGGTGAAGTTTTCTGAAACTTATTACTCACAAATTCTTGTAGGATCTATTGTTAGATCTGAGATTATAAGCCTAAATTATAAAGGCTGAGGTACGGCAGTGTGCTTGAGGTAGGACTTGTGGAAAGTCTGACTTGTAAGCCTAGTTATAAAGGTTGAGGTAGGGCTGAGGCCTGAGGTAGGATTCAGGGAAGAATCTGAGGTAGGACTTGTGTTAAGTCTAAGGTGTAGGAACCATTTTGGGTTCTGATTTTTTAAGATCTGCAGTTCTGAGCTAGTGGAAGGAAGTTAGGCTGAATCTAGTTATCTGCTTGATAGGTGAAGGGGGAAAGTGGATGTAACCATATATTGGGGAACCACTATAGATCTGGTGTTTGCTGTGTTGTGTTAATTTTCTTTAGATATGTTAATCTGTGTTGAAAGGAGATAAATATCTGTTTGCCTAAAAATAATAAAGAGACTTAATAAGTTAAGAACCTATTCACCCCCCCCCCTCTAGGTGTTTAGGGTCTTGAAACAAAGTCTTTCAAGTGGTATCAGAGGGAGGTTCCTCAAAATTTGACCTAACAGTCAGAGGATTTCTCCAAGGCTAAAACAGACAACAAGAATGGGTTCAAGTGAAAATCAAAAGGAGTTTGGTTCTATGAAATTACCCATATGTAGGAAAGAATCTTTTGGCATTTGGAAAGAAAGGGTCGGGCTATTTATGGAAGCATCTGATCCAAGAATTTATATCACAGTACTGGAAGGCCCCTTTATCCCAATGAAGGTTTCAATTCTTGATGCAAACATTCAAACTCCTAAGAGTTATTCAGAGATGACTAAGGATGAGATCATCTAGGCAACATTAAATAAAAGAGCTCAGAATATAATGGTAAGTGTCATAGATGATGCAACATTCCAGAATCTTGTGCACTGTAAATATCCAAAGAAATATGGGATATACTGATTGTCTATATGGAAGGCACAAAAGAAGTCAGAGAGGATAAAAAGTCTATGCTAAATCAGGAGTATGAGAGCTTTAGGCAGAATAAAACGGACAGCATAGCTAAATGCTATAAAAAGTTCTTCAGAATAGTGAATGAACTGATGACATATGGAAGAATCTTCAGTACTTATGAACTGAATGACATGTTTCTTAGGTCCCTAACAAAGGATTAGGACACTAAGATATGTGCCATCAGGGAAGTGGCCAAACTGGCTGACACACCACCACCTATACTTTTTGCAAAACTTCTTTTATATTAAATGCAGCTTACTGCTAGGAAAGAGGAAGAGAAGGGAAGCAGATCTGAACATAAAGAAATGTCAGTAGCCTTCAAGGCTGAGGGCACAAGGAAGGGTAGGAGAAAATCTCCTTCTCCACCTAGACGGAGTACTGAAGCAGAAGAAGGTGATACTGAAGCATGTACATCAGATAGTCATACATCTGATGAAGACTTTACGGCCTTCACAAGACAATTCCAAAGGTTCATGAAGAAAAAGAATTGGAGAACCAGGCCTTCATCTACATCCTATTCCAAGGATGAATACTACAGGAAGAAGAAAACTCCTAAGGAGGATAGGTATGCTTCTAAACCTGGTAAACAATCTAATTCTAAGATTGTGTGTTATTGCTGCAACTGGTCTGGGCATGTCATAGCCGACTGTCCTGACAAAAGAAAGGAGTCAAAGGACAAGAAGAAGCAGCTGGTCAAAGGCAAGAAGGAGAAGTCTCTAGTGGCTCAGAAGGAGAAGAGTTGGACACACTCTTCATCTTTAGAATCTGAATAAGAGGCAGAAGCAAATATTGGACTCTTCTCAATAGAAGAGGATTCTGGGGAACTAGAATTCCTACAGATGCTGGACTCAATAAATGGAGTAGAAGAATATTGATGTAAAGGGCTGATGGCTCAATCTGAAGAAGATAAGTGCTAGGATTAGCCTGGACAAAGTAAGGTAAACAATTCACCTCTAGTCTCAGATTACTTTACTGGATCAGAATAAGAATCATCTTCTTCAAAAGAAGTGGATGGATCTGAGTCTGAGGGGGATGTTCACAAACTCATTAATGAGTATGGTGGGCTGTTGCATGCTCTAAAGAAGAGCAAGTTTCTTGCTAATGAGTAGGCCAAGGAGATTGAGTCTCTCAAACTAGCTGAAGCAGATTCAGTAAAACTGCTAGATCAAAAACTGAATGAGGTTGCCGAATTGAAAAACATTACAGTTATTCAAATGGGTACAATCTAATTCAAAGAGAATCATATCAAGAAACTGGAGGGAAAACTTCAGCAAGAGAGAGAGCTTGTGAAAAAATTCTCCAAGCCAAAATCAGTCTTACCTTTGATAGATAATTTTGTTTCACAAAAAGGAAAGACTGGTTTAGGCTTCAAGGGAAGAACAAGTGCTACAAATTCTCATAGAAAAGGTAAAGTCCCAGTTCAGCCTCAAGCTTTTAATCCCCCTATTTTCTTTAAGAAGGTAGTGAATCCTACTAACAGGTATGATCATGACATGACTCATGGTGACTGTGAGCATGAAAATTTCATGAGCAAGGGTGCTAATGCAAGTAGACCAATCTATAGGCATGCCAATCATATTCAAGAGGAGTTCTTGAAGAATGTTGTTCCAGCACCAACACTTAACAAGCCTACTGACAACAAAGTAAGAAGGCATGTACCTAAGAATAGGTATAATAGGTTTGAGTGTTGGTGTTGTGGCAAGGTGAGCCACTTTAACATGGATTTCTGGTTAAACTTAAGTGTTAAAACCAAAAGTAGGATTCCTGTTAGATTAGTCACAGGGTTTCAAACTAATAAGGACCTAGGACCCACTAGCAAGTTGGGTTCTAAGGGTAAGTGGTTCATTATTTGTTGCAGGTAAATCCAAGTGACCATATCCCTATATGGTACTTGGATAGTGGATGTTTCAGACATATGACTGGAATAAGGAGAATGTTGAGAGACTATGTGCCCATAAACAATGGACCAAAAGTTATCTTTGGTGGATCAGAAAAGGAAATCATCAAAGGATTTGGTAATATATTTTGTAAGTCAATTACAATCACTAAAGTGGCTTATGTAAAGGGTCTAAAACATAACCTGATTAGCATAAGTCAAATTAGGACCTACGTTATGATATTTCTTTCCTCAAAGGGGAGTGCCTAGTAAAAAGGTAAAGTTATCAAGAGATCATCTTAACTGGCACTAGGAAAGGAAATGTGTATTGCCTTAACCTAGAGTGTGAATCTAACAACTCATCTATTTGTTTGGTTATAGGAGAGAAAGCTTCTTTATGTGTCAAATGGCATAAGAGGATAGCTATTCTGAACTATAAGTTAATTGGACTGTTGTTAAGCATGGGATTAGTGAGGAATGGTCCTCAAGTTCAGTGCATAAAAGAGGGAGTGTGCTCAGCTTGCCAAAAAGCCAAGCAGACTAAGTCCTCTTTTCAATCACTTGACATCAAAGATTCAAAGAAATGTTTGTATCTCATGCATATGGACTTGTTTGGTCCTATGTCAGTCCATAGTCTTGGTAGGAAAGAATACACACTTGTTTTTGTGGATTACTATTCTAGATTTATATGGGTTTTCTTCTTGAGGAAGAAATCTGAAACCCTAACTATTTTCCAGACTTTTGTCAAACAAATTCAGAATGAATACAACAGCTCAGTGGTCAAAATCAGAAGTGACCATGGAACTGAATGTATAACACAATTCTGTGAAGAACTTGGGATTCATCAGGAATTCTCTTCACCTAGAATTTCTTAGCAAAATGGTGTTACTGAAAGAAAGAATAAGACTCTAATTGAAGCTAGTAGAACTCTACTGAATGACACTACTCTCCCTGAATACTTCTGGGCTGAGGCAGTAAATACTGCATGTCATGTGCTCAATAGGGCCTCCATCAACAAGAAACACAAGATGACTCCCAACAAGATTTTAAAAGGCAGAAAACCAAACATATCTTATTTCAGAATCTTTAGTAGTAAGTGTTTTGTACTAGTCAATGGTAAACATTACCAAACTAAGTTTGCTGTCATATCCCTAGAAGGGATATTTGTTGGATACAACAACCATAGAAGAGCATACAGGATCTACAACTTGACTACTCAAGTTGTAGAATAATATGTGCATGTTGTATTTGATGAGTCAATGTTTATTAATAGTGAATTGTCTAGTTCTTCAGTTAGTTCTACAGGTCTAACAGATAAGCTGGACAAGCTGACCATCAATGAAGATGTTACTGCTAATCTGGATGAAGATAAAGATGCAAGCTATCCAGGGGGAGATCAAGTCCCTCGGGGTGAAGAAGAAAATGTGGAGCATCATGATGAGGAAATTGGAGATAGCCATAATGCTGACATAATTCCTCCAACAAGGAGACACCTGAAGGATCATCCAGCTCACCAGATCATTGGTGATGCAAGTCAAGATGTTCTAACAAGGAGCAGGAGCATGAACACAGTTTTGTGTTCTAGTTTCCTGTCTCAGATAGAACCCAGGAAGATTGAAAAGGCCATGCAAGACACCAACTAGATTGATGCAATGCAAGAAGAGCTCAGTCAGTTCAAAAGGTGTAAGGTTTGGGAACTGGTGCCAAAACCTAAGGATCACAACATAATAGGAACTAAGTGGATCTACATGAACAATCTAGATGAGAATGGCACAATAGTCAAGAACATGGCTAGACTGGTAGCAAAAGGCTACAGGCAAGAGGAAGGTATAGATTTTGATCAAACCTTTGCTCCAGTGGCAAGGCTGGAGGCAATAAGGCTGTTCTTGGCCTATGTTGCCTATCAAGGGTTCAAAGTATATCAAATGGATGTGAAATCAGCATTTCTGAATGGTGATTTAAAAGAAGAGGTCTATGTAGAACAACCCTCAGGTTTTATAGACTCTCACTTTCCTGATTATGTGTATAGGCTTAGGAAATCTCTATATGGTTTGAAACAAGCTCCAAGGGCTTGGTATGAAAACTTTTCTGCCTTCCTCATTGAGAATAAATTCTCTAGAGGAAAGATAGACAAAACTCTATTCTATAAGGAATCAAAAGGCAAGATAATACTAGTCCAGATATATGTGGATGACACTATCTTTGGCTCTACTGAGAACAACCTTTGTAGGAAGTTTGCCAAACTTATGCAAGGGAAGTTTGAGATGAGCAGTATGGGTGAGCTGAAGTTATTCTTGGGACTTCAAGTTAGATAGACTGAGAGTGGGTTGTCCATTTCCCAGTCTAAGTTCACCAAGGAGTTGATTAAGAAGTATGGTTTGGACTCAGCTTCTACAATAAAAACTCCAATGGGAACAAGTGTGCCTATACGCAAAGATGAAGAAGGGAAACCTGTTGATGAGTCTTTGTATAGAGGGATAATTGGTTCCCTACTATACTTGACTGCTAGTAGACCTGATATCATGCATGCAACATGTGTCTGTGTTAGGTATCAAGCATGCCCTAAGGAATCTCATTATACTGCAGCTAAAAGAATTTTGAGATATCTTAAGGGCACACATAATCTAGGCCTTTGGTACCTAAGGAATAAAGATTTTCTATTAACAGGTTTCTCAGATGCAGATTTTGCTGGATGCAAGAAAGACAGAAAAAGTACCACAGGAACCTGTCAGTTCCTTGGTGGGATGCTGGTGTCATGGAGCAGCAAGAAGCAGACCAGTGTAGCTATATCAACAGTTGAATCAGAGTATATAGCTACAGGTAGCTGATGTGCACAATTGATTTGGATGAAGAATCAACTAGAAGATTATGACATCCAGGTAAGTAGAATACCATTATTTTGTGATTCTACAAGTGCTATTTCTATTGCTAAGAATCCTGTGTCACATAGTAGGACCAATCATATAGAAATAAAGTTTTATTTTATCAGAGAACATAGTGAAAAGGAAAATATTAGTCTAGAGTTTGTAAAAACAGAAAATCAAATAGCTGATATTTTCACAAAACCATTGGATGAAACTGTAATATCCCATTTCCGACTAGACCCCTGGGAATGGTTTTGTCTTAACAGAACCCTGGGAAGCCCAGGAATTGAAGTTTATCGACCAAGATTTCGAGTCAAGAGGTAGTTACGCCCGTGACCGACCCGTCACGCCCGTGACCTAGGGCGTGACCCATTCGATGATCGTCGACCTCAGGAAAATGATCGTCGAGCTCAGAAATTTCAACATTGGCCTGACACGCCCGTGACCAATCCGTCATGCCCGTGACCTTGAAATGGCGTTGAGTGAGCTAATCTCACTCAATGCCGTGGTTTTGATGGCATTGAATAAGCTTAGCTCACTCAAAGCCATAAGCTAGACGGCGTTGAGTGCACAGATTGCACTCAATGCCATCGGGTGTCATCTGGGTTACGTTGAGTGAGCTGAGCTCACTCAACGCCGTAGACTGGATGGCGTTGAGTGAGCTTAGCTCACTCAATGCCGTAAACTGTTAGGAGGGATGGGGTTGAGTGCGTTAAGTGCACTCAATGCCATAAGTTGAATGGCGTTGAGTGCAATGACTGCACTCAACGCAATTTGGTGTTGTCTGGATGGCGTTGAGTGAGCAGAGCTTACTCAACGCCATAACCTGGACGGTGTTGAGTGAGCTAAGCTCACTCAACGCCATCGTTTAAAAAGAACTTATTTCGGATGGCGTCTAGTGAGCAGAGCTCACTCAACGCAATAATCCGGATGGCATTGGGTGAGCTGAGCTCACTCAACGCCATAATCCGGATGGCGTTGAGTGAGTTGATATCACTCAACGCCATAGTATGGGATGGCGTTGAGTGAGAAGAGCTCACTCAATGTCGTAGCTTGATGGCATTTAGTGAGCTGAGCTCACTCAACGCCATTATACTTAGAATTTTCTGGCATTGTATTTTTGGCTGTGTGCTGGTTTAGCTGAACCGGGCCGGTGTAGGATTGAGCCGTTTTCTTTTAATAAGACACAATTAAGTCTTATTTAAAAGAAGGTTGACCGGTCAAGTGAAGTTGTGCCACGTGGACCGTCGGTTTTGCAAAAGGAGCAGTTACGGCCATGGCCGAGCCCCAGCCTTCATGGTCGTCAATGGCATTTGATGCCATGGCCTTCCCCTTCCCTTTCACGGCTGGATCCAACTCCTCTAAGGAAGAGGAGGAGTTTTTAGCCGATTAGCTTGCGGTCACAGAGCCGTTTCAGCCCCCCACCATCATGGCCGAAGCATGCATGTAAGAGGCATTAATGGCTGGTCCGTTTCTACCCCCACCCGCAGCCTTGTTCTACTATAAAAGACTCCCCAGACTTATTGAGTAGGGTTTCACCCTTGCCTGATAAAGCAAGAGCTCATAACCTTGTTGTTGAAGAATTCCGGCGACGCCACCACCGCGCAAATAGCATCCCGATGATCGGCTCGACTCCAAACCGCGAATAAGGTCCTCCTCTACTCCTTCTTCTACGGGTAGATCTTAGAAATTATTTAGGAGAGATATCGAGCTCAAAGGAGCAAGATTGAGTGAGCTTTTCCATGGTTTTTCAAAAATAAATGGTGGTCAGGTTCGCCGGAAACCGCCTCTCCGGCGGCCGTGCCGCCGCCCGACGGTAGCCCTCACCTCAACAGAGGTGGTGGTGGTGGTGGCCGGCCAGGGAGATGGCTGGGTTGCCGGGAAATAGTTTTAGAAAAGCTACAGTAAGTGTTTATTTTCTGGTTCTGCTCGGGTTCGGGTAAAGAAGAAGATGAACAGTATATTTTATTATATTATATTATATATGGTATAATTAGTGAAGTAATCCCCTTTACTGTGCTCTAGGTTTAAACTGAAAATTATAGCCCGTAGGGGCTGAAACATAAAAAGTAATCAACATAGAAAATGTATCCCTTGAAGTCCAGTTTAATTCAAAATTGATTTCACTTGATTTGGAGTCCTGGTTAGACCACATCACACATTTTGGTGATGTCTATCCATAGGGTTGTCCTGAGATTGATTTGGATGCCCACATCAATCCAGACATCCAAATGACTTGAAATTTGGGGTATGGGCTATTATTAGCCATACCTAGGACGTATTAAAAAAATTAGAATTTTTGGAGAATATTTTTCTATAGTTTTTGTAAAAATTAATAAGTCATGTATAATTTATTTAGGTGTCCTAAAACACCTCTAAATCCCCCCAAATTTGGTTGGGAGGTCTTAGGGGGAATGTTAGAACTCTGGTAAAAATTCCACCTTATTTAAAAGTGTTTTGATTTAGATTTAACTCGACCCTAGGTTGGCCCTTATAGGATAAATTAGGTCAATTCATTCCTTTTTGGATTTGAGGGTGTCAAACAACCTCAACAGAGGCTGATATTTTGTCCACTAGCTTTTTGGGGCATGACAAACCCTCCAATGTAATTTGGGATGGTTTGGGATAGGGTAGCCCTAGAACCCTAGGGTAGGTCCCTTAATGGGGATTTTTAGGGTTGTGAAGGTCATGGGGTCAAATGACCTTGGATTGACTTGAAATTTGGTGAAGATTACCATAAGGATACTAAAGTCCTTTGGTCAAAATTTTAGGGTATTTGGAGACCTTTAGCCTACCTAAAACTTTAACCCTAGTTTAGGTCACCAACCTTAATTTGAGTTATTAAGCTATCAACTGAACTTCAAATCAAGTAAAGTTTGGGCAAAGTGATTTTCTGGTCTAAATGGACATAATATAATTTTGTTGAGGCTTTTGGATTAATTTATACAGTTCTTCATTCACAACCCAAAGTTGTGTCCTAGATTTTAATTTTGATGATTTTGGAATTTCTGTTCACTGTAATGTTATGAAATCTTGGATTAGTGCATCTTAAGGCATTGTATACCTACTGTATTTTTCTTGGGAGTTTTATCTTATTATTTTGGGTACTTTCTTCTTTAACGTACCAATTGTGATATGTAGTCAAAAAAATACAAATAATCCCTATTTATTATTTATAAATTTTTAAAATTTTGTTAGTGGGTGTTTCAGAGCATAATAGTCATCCTGTAAATTTCTCTGGATTTTTAGACAATTAAAAATAGTACCTCCTTCACTAAGCTAGGAAAATTAGTGTTTTACATTAAAATAAATTCAGTGCCCAAATATTAGAGAAAAATTATTGGACTTGGTTTCTGATGGTTTTAGGTCACTATAAAGCTTCTATGATTTTCTTGTGGTTTTTAGATACATATTTACAGTATTTGCTTCATAATATAGTAAAAGTGGCCGAAAATGGTAAATTAGTAAATGTAGGCCTAAACACCAATGAAATTTCTCAAAATTTGGAATTACTGCTTAAACGGCACATAGGATTTTTACAGATTTTATGGTGATTTATTGTTGGCTAATTAGTGCACTTCATGTTCATACTAGGGCATTGGGAGGCTGAGAATAAATAAATTAAAGTCCAGAGGAAATAGGAAAATTATTATTTTCTGGATTTAGACTAATTAAGTCATGGAAGACCTCCAGTAAATATTATAGGAGATTCGGAAGACAATTTTGAGTACAATCCCTTGCATACATCATAAAGCTTAGGATGGTCTGCGTTTAGTAAAACTGCAGAAGCTGAACTATAGTGGGTAATGAACTTGGGAAATAGAATTTTGGTAGTTTGCTGGTTTGGATAGGGTAAGTTAAATCAGGTTCATTTTTGGAAGTCAGGACGGGTAGGGTGTGAGATTGACTAGTGTTAAGTGGTGTTCGGGTTTGACGGAAGATCGTCCTCCCCAAGAAGAGGAAGAGTCAAAGTCACCATAGGATTAGCCCACTGTAATATGAGAAGTAAATGGGTTAAGGGAACCAATCAAATACAATAAGTGCCTTGGAAAGCGAGCTTTGGGATTCACCCCATCATAGTTCCTAGTACCGCTGCGAGCCCTTCACCGGGTAAACCTCGGGAAGTCCAAGGTTAACCTTAAATCGTAGGGATAAAATGATCAAGAGTAACCCTAATGATAGTTGCTCCACACACATACACTTGTACGCTTAGGAAGAAGAATTGGCATGGAATGGGTAGAGTAGGTCTGTGGTCTAAGGGCCTACTAGTAATGTCAATGGTCTGGTTTGTGATTGGGATGTCCGGGGAGCTGGATGCTCGGGGACTTGGTATAAATTTGGAAGTCCAGGGAGCGGGATGCTCGGGGACTTGGTATATGCTTTGTAGCCTAGAGAGCTGGGGACTCAGTAACATGAGAACTTGTACAAATATAACTGTCATGATTGCATGTGCATAAAAGTGGTGGGTCATCGATACTGGACGATCGATCACACCGACGTCGGTACGTTGACTCGGCGGTGTGGGACACTTAGCCAAAGAAAGCCTGGTGGATATAGCCAGCACTAGTACGCGGATACTCTAGGTTGTGTTCTTCTAGGGGCGTACGGAAGGGCTAGGCCTGGTAGTGTGGTTACCTGCCTAGGAGTGGGGGGCCCGACCCATAGTATCTGTTTGCCACTACGGAGGTTCCTGGGAGTGAAGCTAGCTGACCAAACAGTTGGAACTAAAGGTCTATGCGCATAGAGTCGTGTGGGTGTGTTGCACTTGCTTGTGCATTCCATAGCATATTTGTGTGTCATAGCATAAACATTGCATATAACCCCTGTCACCTATCATATAAAATGGTATGGGATGTTTTATACGATAGACCCTGCAAAATGACCCCTTGGTCTATAGGGGTAATCCCTATAAATAAATGGTTATATTTCTTGTTCTTTTACTTACTTGCTACTTCTTACTGTTTGATAACCGACACCCCAATGTATAAGTGGTATGGGACACTTTATACGATGGGAGCCCTGCAAAATATCCCTTGGCTTATGCGCTTCCGCACATAAGTTAAGGTTACATTTCCTACTTTCTGTTTCTGTCATATTTACCATGGAATTGCTAGCATAGGTCCGCTGTCACCTGCTATTGACTTATTCTCCACCTTCATGTCCTTTCCTTTATTTCTCTCTGCTCGGTACCTAGGAGCCATGGGGAAGGGGTAGGGGATGATAAGGCTTAGTCTTTATGACTAACAGTTTTCGAACCACAACATTTTAGGTGTACCATTTGGAAGGGTCACGGGTTTTGCAGTTTCTGACAGTGTTGACCACGCGACCGTGTTACCATTGTCACCAGCCGGGACATACATGGGTCAAATGCCCCTTAATGGGTGGGATCCCACCAGCTCAGCAGCCAGGAGGCCGAAGATGTAGACACAGACGTGAATTGCAAGGCGGCGACTGCAGGCCGAAAAGGAAGAACCACCCAGAGATGCAGCACCAGCAGAGTACGGAGTCGGTGGAGGTGGGCCAGTCTAGCTTGGGTGCTCTCGGTTTAGTGATAGTTACGGTGACGCTTAGTTTTAGTTTTTCTTCCTTGAGTGATTTATAGTGAAAACATGATGTACCGGGCATAAGCCCATTTTTGCAGTACTCTGATATATTATTATGTGGACACTTACTTCGTAGATATTTTATTTTTATATATGTGATTATCTTGTGGACTAGTTTTATATTTACTTATGCTACTGTGCTGCGATCGATTTGGCCGGCAGGATCGGCGTTTTGTAGTGATGACCTTCCCGGGCATGATGGTGTCACCGCAAAGCGGCGGTTCTGGGCCTAAGGCCCCGCTGTTTAAAAAAATGGGGTCCTACAAGTGGTATCAGAGGAGACCTCGATCGTAAAGGTAGTAGTCCACTAACCCTGGGACACCCCCGCGCGAGCCTAGTTTGAGGACAAACTTGCAGCGGAAGCAGTGGTGTGCCCATGTGGGAAATCACATGTAATAGTCCACTTCATCATTAATTGGAATCCTTCTTTGTAGCCTGTGGCAAACCCTGCCCCCAGCAGGGAACACACTCTGGCTTCCAATAGTAGGCCTCTAGTCAATGAGTTAAACTCAACCCAATAAGGACAAATAGGTTACCTTGACAATCCCAACAGTAGCCTAGTCAATAGTAGGCCTTAGGTAGGATTGAGGTACGCAGATACACGAAGCGACTAGGGGCAGATCCTTGTGCGAGATCATTTTGGATCAGGTCACATGTTGACCTTGAGGAAATTGTCGCAACCGGTGAATTGAAGAGTTAAAGTATGGGGAATGATGACAAGTCTCAAGATGGAATCCAAGTCTAGGTTGATATGCCCTAAGGATTATGGGAATACCTAGGGTGGATATAACATATGGAGATTCTTAGCCCGGAGTATGTAGGGCTTGTCTTGGTTGACTATTGGGGGCATGGCTCTTGGTGGAGTATATACCGACTTAGGGCCCCTTGGACCTAGGTAGCTATTATAGTGTCACAAACATGGTGGTGTTGAACTTGATTATGTTCGAGGTTATTCAGACAGAGATGAGATGGTGATAAAATTGTGTTCGGATTGACAACCTATAATGTTATTAGGACTAGGGTTAAACGTCATTGATTGAACAAATTCTCGAGGACATTGAAAGTATATTAACCCTGAAAATTGTAAATTTGGTATAATGATTAGTTAAAAAGTGTTTGTCTAAGTAGTGCAACCAGCAGTTATTATCTCGATGATATCAAGTATAGGACACAGAGCTTCGATAATAGGACAGTCAACTTTGGCAGATGCATGACTATGAGAAGTAACCGGTTAACGTGATCGTTCGTATAATTAAATTAACTCATGACGAATCTTGTTATTTTGGAAGATTTTACCCAAAAACCAGCGGCGAAGATGATACTCTATAATCGCCTCATGATTCTAGGAATTAGTTTAAGTATGAAGACCTCATAAATACGGTAATCGGAATTTGGAAGAAATTATAGATCAATATGTGATTAAGAGCTAATATGAGCAGTAAATATTGGACAACATGAGTTGGAGTACAATGACTCAAGGTTTGTATGGGAGTAAGGTTCGATCAGTGCGCTTAGAGATAGCCAAGATACACGATATGACTGTGTAGGCCTTGCGGCACAAGAAGGTCCAGCTTTGCAACGTTCGATGATCGAACTATGGATAGGAGGAGCGTACTTGAGGAATATCTTGAAGCGATGCAGTTGAAGTATCCAGAGCTCTTCATCTCTGGTTTAACTTGTCTCCTTGGGATGATACATTCAGTAGAGCTCCCGCAATCCTAACCTGAATTTCGGGGACGAAATTATTTGTTTGTCTATTGGGATTTGTAACATCCCATTTTCGACTAGACCCCTGGGAATGGTTTTGTCTTAACAAAACCCTAGGAAGCCCAGGAATTGAAGTTTATCGACCAAGATTTTGAGTCAAGAAGTGGTCACGCCCGTGACCCACCCGTCATGCCCGTGACCTAGGGCGTGACCCATTCTACGATCGTCGACCTCAGGAAGATGATCGTCGAGCTCAAAAATTTTAACATGGGCCTGACACGCTCTTGACCAATCTGTCACGCCTGTGACCTTGAAATGGCATTGAGTGAGCTAAGATCACTCAACGTCGTGGTCTGGATGGCTTTGAGTGAGCTTAGCTTACTCAAATCCATAAACTAGACGGCGTTGAGTGCACAGACTGCACTTAACGCCATCAGGTGTCATCTGGGTGGCATTGAGTGAGCTGAGCTCACTCAATGCGGTAGACTAGATGGCGTTGAGTAAGCTTTGCTCACTCAACGCCGTAAACTGTTATTCGGGATGACGTTGAGTGCGTTGAGTGCACTCAACGCCATAAGTTGAATGGCATTGAGTGTACTGACTGCACTCAACGCCATTTGGTGTTGTCTGGATGGCGTTGAGTGAGCAGAGCTCACTAAATTCCATAACTTGGATGGCGTTGAGTGAGCTAAGCTCACTCAACGCCATCGTTTAAAAAGAGCGTATTCTTGGTGGCGTTAAGTGAGCAGAGCTAACTCAACGCCATAATCCGGATGGCGTTGAGTGAGCTGAGCTCACTCAATGCCATAGTTTGGGATGGCGTTGAGTGAGCAGAGCTCACTCAACGTCGTAGCTTGATGGCGTTGAGTGAGCAGAGCTCACTCAACGCCATTATACTTAGAATTTTCTGGCATTGTATTTCTGGCTGTGTGTGGGTTTAGCTAAACCGGGCCGGTCTAGGAGTGAGCTGTTTTCTTTTAATAATACCCAATAAAGTCTTATTTTAAAGAAGGTTGACCGGTCAAGTGAAGCTGTGCCACGTGGACCGTCGGTTTTGCAAAAGGAGCAGTTATGGCCATGGCCGAGCCCTAGCCTTCATGGTCGTCCATGGCATTTGATGCCATGGCCTTCCACCTTCCCTTTCACGACTGGATCAACTCCTTAAGGGAAGAGGAGGAGTTTCTAGCCGATTAGCTTGCTGTCACAGAGCCGTTTCATCCCCCCACCATCATGGCCGAAGCATGCATGTAAGAGGCATTAATGGCTGGACCGTTTCTACACCCACCCACAACCTTGTTCTCCTATAAAAGACTCCCCAGACATAGAGAGGAGGGTTTCACCCTTGCCTGATAAAGCTAGAGCTCATTACCTTGGTGTTGAAGAATTCCGGCGATGCCACTGTAACACCTCCCCTGTAAAGACCATATGATATGGGTCCGGCCGGGGCCCCACAACATACGGACGCCACAGCTTTAGTATTAAAAGATGATATGAAAACTACCCAACCTCAAAACTCCAGACAAACACAGCGGAAACGGAACATTAACCAACAGAAGTTATCCACTAACACTAGAGTATCAAATGGCCTTAAGGCCTTACACAATAATAGTCCAAAAAGATAAATGTGCCAAGCACTCCTAGGCTACCTCGGCATGCAAGCCGGACATAAACATAACAAGAGTAGCAAACACAAAAGGAAAATCCAAGCACAGCAACACTTCATGAGGCTTAGGGCTTTTCGCCCGGCGCGCTAGCTCCTGTATGCGATCCTTGCCCTGTAAGGATTTGAAGTAACGTGGGTCAGCAAAGGCTGACCTCTACTGTGTAACAAACACATCTCCTCCCGGCCGTCCCTAACGGACCCCGGGGTACCACTCCACCTGTAAGTTAGCACTTCGTATACCAAAAGAGCATATATATTAAAGCGGTAAAACAGGCTTGGATGTCTCATACATCATACATGTTTTCTATGTTTTGTACAAAGTGAAAGGGGCCTACTATGCAACATGAATGCAACCCGGGTTTCACCCAAGGCACCCTAGCTCGTATGCATCTAGCACAACATCAAACACTGGGTACTTCCGTTTCCCCATCGGCTTAAAGCCGCAAACAAAAGGGAACCACCATGTCCCTAACGGCACACACGCCGTCACACGGAACCTTGCAAAGGCCCCACCCGCACAAGGATCATAACCCCAGGGCTTGCCCGCACAATCTGACTTCGCTCGTCAGGGTTCTGACTCACACTGACCGATTCTAAGAAGCCTTGCTGGACCCCACCCGCTCATGGCTACATTGCCCGGGCTTGCCCTCCGCTCGGCATTCTCGTCAGTCTCACACAAGGGGCTAGTCTCGCCGGGACACTTTCCCCACATGACTTACACGTCACGGGATAGCCAACCGACCACGGAGACATAGCCGCTCCTTTGCATAGCACAAACAAAGGTTTCCCCACCCCAATCGCCACTCGCACCGTGTCTTTCCCGTGCTCCAAGGAAACCATCTACCGCACAAAGCGGAGCTAACCTCGTCCGGTTCCGACTACGAGTACTCACTCAAATATAAGGGGGAAAACGCATACATACAACAGCGTATTACCGCAACGGATTTCTACCGAATCCTCAAATCTCGCTATGCAACATCACCGGGTCGGACTAACGGTCGCGATCACGGCTTCACCCACGATGCCTAATCCGCTAACGGAGCGGATCTATAATGCAAGCATGCCGGGATGAACGTACTCAACTCGGAGGTTCCTCTTGAACCTAGGCTACACGAATCCCTCTCATTTGAGAGATTCGGGCTCAAAAAATACGAAAGGAAGGGGATGCTATTCATGCATCCTAAATCCTAAAAACCGAGAGGAGAAGTGTCGTTACCTTCCGTCCCCTCTTCCTAGCCATGGAGAAGATTTGCTCGATTTAACACCACCGCAACGCTCCCATCTTCGCGGATCTGAACTCCGTTCGCGAAACGGACCTCCGAGGCATCACCGGCGGCCGGAACTTGGCCTCCTTCCTCCTCCTTGCACTCCCTTCTCTCTAGAATCAAGAGAGAAAAAGCCAAATGGAAAATGAGGGTTTGAAATCCTATTCCCAGCCTTAAACCACCTAGAGAGGCTCCCCACCGTTGGATCTTCCAAAGAAAAGAACGAACGGCCACCTTCATAACCCAAAATAGAAAATCTGGGCCGAACACGGGTTGCAACACGGCCGTGTGCATGGCCGTGTTAGCCATTCTCCGTCTCGACCGATTCGAAAACCAGCACATGGCCTCTGACACGGCCTTTGACACAGCCTCCGACACGCCCGTGTCAGCCCCGACACGGCCGTGTCGTGACCCGTGTCACGCCTAGCAGAATAAATTTTGCGAACAGCCCGAGAAGGACACGGCCAGGGACACGCCCGTGTCCAAGGCCGTGTGCCTTCTCGCCGATCGTCGACCAATACGGCTCAGTGACCCAGGCGCAACACGGCTCGACGACCCAGGCGCAACATGGCTTGTGACACGGCCGTGTCACAGGCCGTGTGCCTACCCCCAAAACCCAAACATGGCCAAAACGACACTGTCGATTCCTCTTCCAAGTTTTGGGGTGTTACAGCCACCACCGCGCAAATAGCATCCCGACGATCGGCTCGACTCCAAACCATGAATAAGGTCCTCCTCTACCCATTCTTCTATGGGTAGATCTTAGAAATTATTTAGGAGATATATCGAGCTCAAAGGAGCAAGATTGAGTTAGCTTTTCCATGGTTTTTCAAAAATAAATGGTGGTCGGGTTCGCCGGAAACCGCCTCTCCAGTGGCCGTATCGCCGCCCAACGATAGCCCTCACCTCAACAGAGGTGGTGGTGGTGGTGGCCGGCCAGGGAGATGGCTGGGTGGCCGGGAAATAGTTTTAGAAAAGCTATAGGAAGTGTTTATTTTCTGGTTCTTCTCGGGTTCGGGTAAAGAAGAAGATGAACAGTATATTTTATTATATTATATTATATATGGTATAATTAGTGAAGTAATCTCCTTTACTGTGCTCTAGGTTTAAACTGAAAATTATAGACCGTAGGGGCTGAAACATAAAAAGTGGTCAACATAGAAAATGTGGCCCTTGAAGTCTAGTTTAATTCAAAATTAATTTCACTCGATTTGGAGTTCTTGTTATACCACAACACACATTTTGGTGAGGTCTATCCATAGGGTTGTCCTGACATTGATTTGGATGCCCGCATCAATCCAGACATCCAAATGACTTGAAATTTGGGGTCTTAGGGAGAATGTTAGAACTCTGGTAAAAATTCCACCTCATTTGGAAGTGTTTTGATTAAGTTTTAACTCAACCTAAGGTTGGCCCTTATAGGGTTAATTAAGTCAATGCATTCCTTTTGGGATTTGAGTGGTCAAACAACCTCAATAGAGGCTGATATTTTGTCCACTAGATTTTTGGGGAATAACACACCCTACAATGTAATTTGGGGTGGTTTGGGATAGGGTAGCCCTAGAACCCTAGGGTAGGTCCCTTAATGGGGATTTTTAGAGTTGTGAAGGTCATGGGGTCAAATGACCTTGGATTAAACCATAAGGGTACTAAAGTTTTCTGATCAAAATTTTAGGGTATTTGGAGACCTTTAGCCCACCGGAAACCCTAACCCTAGTTTAGGTCACCAAACTTAATTTGAGTTATTAAGCTATCAACTAAACTTCAAACCAAGTAAAGTTTGGGCAAAGTGATTTTCTGGTCAAAATGGCCATAACATAATTTTGTTGAGGCTTTTGGATTACTTTATACAGTACTTCATTCACAACCCAAGTTGTGCCCTAGATATTTATTTTGATGATTCTGGAATTTTTGTTAACTAGAATGTTATGAAATCTTGGATTAGGGCATTTTATAGCATGTTATACCTACTGTATTTTTCTTGGGAGTTTTATCTTATTATTTTGGGTACTGGCTTCTTTAACGTACCAATTGTGATATGTAGTCAAAAAATACAAATAAGCCTATTTATTATTTGGAAATTTATGAAATTTGTTCAGTGGGTGTTTCAGACCATGATAGTAATCCTATAAATTTATCTACATTTTTAGACAACAAAAAATAGTACCTTCTTCACTAAGCTAGGAAAATTAGTGTTTTACATTAAAATAAATTCAGAGCCCAAATATTAGAGAAAAATTATAGGACTTGGTTTCTGATGGTTTTATGTCACCATAAAGCTTCTATGATTTTCTTGTGATTTTTGGATACATATTTACAGTACTTGCTTCATAATATAGTAAAAGTGGCCAATGGTAAATTAGGAAATGTAGGCCTGAATACCTCTGAAATTTCTCAAAATTTGGAATTACTGCTTAAATGCTACATAGGATTTTTACTGATTGTATCGTGATTTATTGTTTGCTCATTAGTGCACTTCTTGTTCATACTAGGGCATTGGGAGGCTGAGAATAAATAAATTAAATGTCAGATGAAATAGGAAAATTATTATTTTCTGGATTTAAACTAATTATGTCATGGTAGACCTCCAGTAAATATTATAGGAGATTCGGAAGACAATTTGGAGTACCACCCCTTGCATACCTCATAAAGCTTAGGATGGTCTGCGTTTAGTAAAACTGCAGAAGCTGAACTAGAGTGGGTAATCAACTTGGGAAATTGAATATTGCTAGTTTGCTGGTTTGGATAGGGTGAGTTAAATCAAGTTCATTATTGGAAGTCAGGACGGGTAGGGTGTGAGATTGACTAGTGTTAAGTGGTGTTCGGGTTCGACGGAAGATCGTCCTCCCCGAGAAGAGGAAGAGTCAAAGTCACCCTAGGATTAGCCCACTGTACTATGAGAAGGGAATGGGTTAAGGGAACCAATCAATTACAATAAGTGCCTTGGAAAGGGAGCTTTGGGATTCACCCCATCATTGTTCCTAGTACCGCTGCGAGCCCTTCACCGGTTAAACCTCGGGAAGTCCAAGGTTAACCTTAAATCGTAGGGATAAAATGATCAAGAGTAACCCTAATGATAGTTGTACCTCACACCTAAACTTGTACGCTTAGGAAGAAGAATTGGCATGGAATTGGTAGAGTAGCTTCGTGGTCTAAGGGCCTACTAGTAATATTAATGGTCTGTTTTGTGATTGGGAAGTCCGGGGAGCTGGATGCTCGGGAACTTGGTATAAATTTTGAAATCCAGGGAGCGGGATGCTCGGGGACTTGGTATATGCTTGGTAGCCTAGAAAGCTGGGGAGTCGGTAACATGAGAACTTGTACAAATATAACTGTCATGATTGCATGTGCATAAAAGTTGTGGGTCATCGATACTGGACGATCGATCACACCGGCGTCGGTGTGTTTACTCGGCGGTGTGGGACACTTAGCCAAAGAAAGCCTAGTGGATATAGC
The DNA here is from genome assembly GCA_039513925.1 of Platanthera zijinensis. Classification (NCBI taxonomy): domain Eukaryota; kingdom Viridiplantae; phylum Streptophyta; class Magnoliopsida; order Asparagales; family Orchidaceae; genus Platanthera; species Platanthera zijinensis. The sequence goes on along the minus strand of CM077078.1, from coordinate 159,902,601 downwards.
TAGCACTAGTACGCGGATACTCTAGGTTGTGTTCTTTTAGGGGCGTGCGGAAGGGCTAGGCCTGGTAGTGTGGTTACCCGCCAAGGAGTGGGGGGCCCGACCCACTGTCTCCGTTTGCCACTACGGAGGTTCCTGGGAGTGAAGCTAGTTGCCCGAACAGGGGAAACTAAAGGTCTGTGCGCATAGAGTTGTGTGGGTGTGTTGCACTTGCTTGTGCATTCCATAGCATATTTGCGTGTCATAGCATAAACATTGCATACAACCCATGTCACCTATCGTATAAAATGATATGAGACCTTTTATACGATAGGCCCTGCAAAACGACCCCTTGGTTTATAGGGGTAATCCCTATAAATCAATGATTATATTTCTTGTGCTTTTACTTACTTGCTACTCCATACTGTTTGATAACCGACACCCCAACGTATAAGTGGTATGGGACACTTTATACGATGGGAGCCCTGCAAAAGATCCCTTGGCTTATGCGCTTCCGCACATAAGTTAATGTTACATTTCCTACTTTCTGTTTCTGTCATATTTACCATGGAATTACTAGCATAGGTCCGCTATCACCTGCTATTTACTTATTCTCCACCTTCATGTCCTTTCCTTTCTTCCTCTCCGCTCGGTACCTAGGAGCCATGGGGAAGGGGTAGGGGATGATAGGGCTTAGTCTTTATGACTAACGGTTTTCGAACCATAACTTTTTAGGTGTACCATATGGAAGGGTCACGGGTTTTGCAGTTTCTGACAGAGTTGACCTCGCGACCGTGTTACCATTGTCACTAGCCGGGACATACATGGGTCAAATGCCCCTTGATGGGTGGGATCCCACTAGCTCAGCAGCCAGGAGGCCGAAGACATAGAAGCAGACGTGAATTGCGAGGCGGCGACTGCTGCAGGCCGAAATGGAAGAAGCACCCAGAGATGCAGCACCATCAGATAACGAAGTCGGTGGAGGTGGGCCAGTCTAGCTGTGGTGCTCTCGGTTCAGTGACAATTACGGTGACGCTTAGTTTTAGTTTTGCTTCCATGAGTGATTTGTAGTGAGGACATGATGTACCGGGCGTAAGCCTGTTTTTACAGTACTCTGATATATTATTATGTGGACACTTCCTTCGTACAGATTTTATTTCTATATATGTGATTATCTTATGGACTACTTTTATATTTACTTATGCTACTGTTCTGCGATCGATTTGGCCGGCAGGATCGGCATTTTGTAGTGATGACCTTCCCGGGAGTGATGGTGTCAACGCAAAGCGGCGGTTCTGGGCCTAAGACCCCGATGTTTAAAAAAATGGGGTCTTACAGAAACTAAATTCAATAATTTCAAAATTGAATTAGGTATGTTGAACCTAGAATAGGTTAACAAAAGTTTCCATGAGTAGCATCAGTAAGCACCAAATTTCTCTTGAAATTTGTCTAAGTACAATGTTTGTGTCGACACAAGCAAGTTGTGTCGACACACTCAGTATGTTGTGTCGACACACTCAGTATGTTGTGTCGACACAGGAAAAGGATGTGTCGACACAGAAACAGTATCTGTGTCGACAAGAGAGTAGGTTTCGACACAACCTTGTCGAGACTATATGTCGAGAGGATATTTGTGTCGACACAAAAAGTTGGTGTCAACACAACTCTGTCGAGACTTAAGTTATCTGTGTCGACACTGACGCAAGTATGTCGACACAGACTCAAGTATGTCGACACATAGATGTGTTGACTTAAAATACCTTTTGTCGACTTAGAAATTAGTATGTCGACACATAGTCATGTCGACTTTACTTTAGTTCTATCAAGACCTAGGTCATTTTTGTCGACACAAAAAAACAGATTTGTCGACTTAAGCCCGACTTTTGATCTGCCTTTGACTCAAGTACTATAAATAGGTGAATCCAAAATCTGGTCGACTACGCTATCAGAATTTCTGACTCTACACCTTTTGTCGACATAAACTTTCTCTTCTCTTCTCCTCTAGCACTTACGATAATGGCGCCACACCAAGATGATAAGGTTAATGAAGGGTATGAACTGGTTCGTGACGGTTTTACGACAGCTTCTAGTGAAATTCAGGGAGTTATAGCCCTAATTTCTGAAAATGGATTAGAATTCTTGGTCTCTAAATCAACCAAGATATGGAAAAAGGAAGTTATGGAGTTCTACACAACCGTTACTGTGGACACAGAAGGACAGAAAATCAAGACGACCATTCAAGGTACCAGGGTGAAGCTCACACTGAAATATATCAGGAAAGCACTACATATACCAGTGATCAAGGATACAGATGAAATAACTCCTTCCCAGATAACTTAAGCATTAAGCTGGTGTGTACTGAGTCCCAGCATTAAGATTGGATCATCAATCAATAGAAAAGGGATGAATTCCCAAGGAAAATTTCTTTCTGAAGTTGTTCGCAAGGTTATAATGTAACATCCCATTTCCGGCTAGACCCCTAGGAGTCGGTTGGTCGTGATAGAACTCCAGGAAGCCCAAAATCTGAAATAAATCGACCGAGATTTCGGGTCACGGGCTGGTCACGCCCGTGACCGATCCGTCACGCCCGTGACCTAGGTCGTGACTCATTCGATGATCGTCGATCTCAGGGAGACGATCGTCGGGCGCAGAATTTTCAACCCAGCCATGTCATGCCCGTGACCCAGGTGTCACGCCCGTGACCTAGGGCGTGACTCCTTCGACGATCGTCGATCTCAGGTAGACGATCGTCGGGCGCGGAATTTGCCTCATGGCCTGTCATGCCCATGACCCATGTGTCATGCCCGTGACCTAGGGTGTGACCACCCTTCGCCGATCGTCGACCTTAGTTCGACGTCGTTGAACCCAGAATTGGTCACCCGGGCCTATCACGCCCGTGACCCATGTGTCACGCTCGTGACCTAGGGCGTGACCACCCTTCGACGATCGTCGATCTCAGTTCGACGATCGTCGATCCCAGAATTGGTCACCCGGGCCTGTCACGCCCGTGACCTATGTGTCACGCCCGTGACCAAGGCCGAAACGTCAGCCAGACTGGAAATTTCGGTAACCGACGTTGTAATCAATCCTGATTATGGGAATGAAAATCAAGAGTATTTATGGGCCGTTTCCTACTTTAATTATGTAAATAATTAAGGAAATGTTGGTCCAATAGGAAATCGCCACCTGGCAAACACCTCTTCATCTCCAGCGTTTCAACTGCCTTAGCCATAACCGGAACGTCATTAAGGGAAATATTAATGGCCATGAACGTTTCATCCTTTCCCCTCCCCACTTGCTGATCTATAAAAGATTCCTAAGAGCAAGGGGAAAAGGTTACACTCTCCATCGAACTGTTTCAGATTTCCCCCTTGTTATTGAAGAATTTCCGGCGACGCCACCACCGCGCCAATGGCTTCCCGACGCTCTGCACGCCTCCAGCCCGCGAACAAGGTCCTCCCCTCCCTCTTCTTCTGCGGATAGATCTTAGAAATCGTTAGGAGAGATATCGGGCTCAAAAGAGCCAGATCGGGTGAGCGTTTTCCATGCTTTTCCGAAAATTTCATGGTGGCGGGTTTGCCGGAAACCGCCTCTCCGGCGGCCGTGCCGCCCCCCCGACGATAGCCCTTACCTCAACAGAGGTGGTGGTGGTGGTGGCCGGCCAGGGAGATGGCTGGATGGCCGAAAAATAGCTTGGAAAAGCTACAGGAAATAATGTTTCAGGGCTCTGGTTTCGGGCTGTAGAAGAAGATGAACAGTGCCGTTAAATTAGATTTTATTTTTAAAACAATTTCTGAATGAAATATCTTTCATTTTAGATAATTTGGTAAAAATACCTAGAGGCTCCTAAAGGAAAAGTGGTCAACATAGAAAATGTAGCCCTTGAAGTCTAGTTTAATTTAAAATTGATTTCACTCAATTTGGAGTCCTGGTTAGACCACAGCACCCTTTTTTGTGAGGTCTATCCATAGGGCTATCCTGACCTTAGAAAAATTCCCCACTCCAAACCAGTCATCAAAATGACTTGAAATTTGGGGTGTGGCTTAATCTTATTTATATCTAGATGCTGCCCAAAAATTAGGATTTTTGGGAAATATGTTTCTATAGTTTTTCGAAAAATTCAATAATCCTAGCTTAATTTAATTAGATGGTTAAATAATTTCCAAACCCTCCCAAATTGTGGTGAGTGGTCCTTGGGTTCACCATAAGGTTCTGTATAATTTTTCATCTCATTTGGAGATGGTTTGGATTAGAAATGATCAAACCTAAGCTTTGCCCTAATAAGGGGTCTTAGGTTAAAGGTGCACTTTTGAGATTTTTGTGGTCAGAACACCTCAACAGAGGCTGAGGTTTTTACCACTGACTAGTAATATTCTCTAGCACCCCCTCATAGAGTTTGAGGTGGATCGGGGTAAGTTGGCCCTAAGAACCAATGCCAAACCCTAAGGATGGATCTTGGTGGCTTGTGAAGGTCATGGGGTCAAATGACCTTGAATTGACTCAAAATTTAGTGAAGAGGACCATAGGGCCATTATAGTCCTCTGGATGAAATCTTAGTAGATTTTGGAGACTGTTGGGATACCTAATAATCTAACCCTAATTTATGGTGCAAAACTTGTAGATATAGGAATTGACACTAAATCATATTGAAAAGTGATGAGAATTGGGTAGAGTGAATTATAGGGATGGTACAAGCTCTGGATATTTTTCTATGAATTTTAAGATCATTATTTTGGATACTTCATTAACGATTTAGAAGCTTGAATGATTTGCTTAGAAAATTTATTATGGAATACACACTTCCTGGAAATTGATGAAATTTAAGCAGAGAATGTTTATTATGATTTTAAATCTCTGTGAATTTTTATGGGAATTTTGGAAGTCTAATTCTAAGGCTTGCTTCATTAAGTATGTTTTACCTTGAATATTTGATTAAATCTTTAGTGGTGTTTAGCAAGCTGGTAAAATTATGATTCTTTGCACAAAGATCTTTTCTATATCATACTACTGACTAGTAATTTTCCTATAATTTTCTGATGAATAATTTCAGTACTTCCTTCTTTACGTAGGATTAACGTGTTTATACTGGATAAATTATTTAGAAGCTAAATAGTTTCTGTAAAATTCTGAAAACTTGTATTTGAGGTTATCTTGCTGTTATTTAATGATCATGATTTTTGGGTAGCCATTACTTAGGAGGATCATGTAGTTCATGTTTAAAATGACCAATGGCCCATCCTTTGAGAAAATTAAATAAATATCAGATTAATTAGGAAAATTATAAGTTTCTGGATTTAGACAAATTATGTTATGCTAGACCTCCAGTAAATATTATAGGAGATTTGGAAAACAATTTAGAGTACCTCCCCTTGTGAACCTCATATAGCTTAGGACGGTCTGCATATAGTAAAGCCACGGAATTCTGGTAGTTGATGGTTGGTAGGGCAAGTTAAGATTGAGTTCATCATTGGAAGTCAGGATAAGTAGAGTGTGAGACTGGTTAAGTATAAGGGAGTACGGGAACGACGAAAGATCGTCCATCTCGGGAAGAAGAGGAAGAGTCTTAATACTCTAGGGTTAGAACTAAAGTAACTAAAAGAGGATCGGTTAAGGGAGATCAACCAATAATAATAAGTGCCTTGCGAAAGGGAACTCCGGGTCGTAATGCCGCCGTCTTGGTTCCTAGTGCCCCTTGAGAGCCCTTCACGGGGTATGCCGGGGGCAGTCCTGGGCTAACGTAAACCATAGGAATAATAAGTTAAAAGAGCAACTAGTATAACTAGGGTTGCACATACACCCCCCCTCCCGATAGCTAGGAAAGTAGAATTATAGGATTGGTTGCCATTCAGACAGTAGCTCTGAAGGTAGATGCACGGACGGGACTGTCCGGGGGCAGAGGGCTCGAGGGTTGGAGTACAGAATAAAGGTGGTGGGTCTTCGGTATCTGATTGTCGTTCACACCGACATCCGTACGCTGACTCGGCGGTGTGGGACACTTAGCCAAAGAAAGTGTAACGCCCCAAAATGTTGTAAGAGCGACGGGGATCGCTTTTGGCCAAGATAGTTTTTTTTGAGCAGGTGACATGGTCCCGACACGGCCGTGCCGGAGGCCGTGTCGGCCGTGTCGAGCTGGCCGTGTGGTCGACCATGTTAAGGTCGACGATCGTCGAGTATGGAACACGGCCAGGCACGGCCGTGTCCCAGGCCGTGTAGCATCGGGTCGTTTCGAACTGTCTGAGGTATTGCACACGGGGCATGACACGGGTCTGTACACGGCCGTGTCCCAGGTGACACGGGCGTGTCAGGGGCCGTGTCAGAGGCCGTGTACTTCTCTGACTGGAAATGTTGAAAATGGGTGCCGTGACACGGGTCACGACACGGCCGTGTGGAGAGAGACACGGCCGTGTCGAAGGCAGTGTCGAAGGCCGTGTCAGGAGCCGTGTGCTGGTTTTCGAATCGATCGAGACGGCGAATGGCTAACACGGCCATGCATACGGCCGTGTTGCAACCCGTGTTCGGCCCAGATTTTCTAATTTGGGTTCCGATTGTGGCCGTTCGTTCTTTTCCTTGGAAGATCCAACGGTGGGGGGCCTCCCTGGGCGGTTTAAGGCCGGGAATAGGGTTCCAAACCCTCATTCCCCATTTTCTTTTATCTCTCTAAGTTCTAGAGAGAAGGGAGAGCAAGGAGGCCAAGTTCTGGCCGCCGGCGAAGCTTCGGAGGTCCGTTTCGCGAGCGGAGTTCAGATCCGCGAAGGTGGGAGCGTTGCGGTGGTGATCAACCGAGCAAATCTTCTCCATGGCTAGGAAGAGGGGCGGAAGGTAACGACACTTCTCCTCTCGGTTTTTAAGATTTAGGATGCATGAATAGCATCCCCTTCCTTTCGTGTTTTGAGCACCGGATCTCTCAAATGAGAGGGATTCGTGTAGCCTTGGTTCAAAAGGAACCTCCGGGTTGATCGTGTTCATCCCGGCATGCTTGCATTAGAGATCCGCTCCGTTAGCGGATTAGGCATTGTGGGTGAAGCCGTGGTCGCGACCGATAGTCCGACCCGGTGATGTTGCATAGCGAGCTTCGGTAGAAAATCCGTTGCGGCAATACGCCGTTGTATGTATGCGTTTTCCCCCTTGTATTTGAGTGAGTACTCGTAGTCGGAACCGGACGAGGTTAGCTCCGCTTTGTGCGGTAGATGGTTTCCTTGGAACACGGGAAAGACACGGTGCGAGTGGTAATTGGGGTGGGGAAACCTTGTTTTGTGCGGTGCAAAGGTGCGACTAGGTCTCCGTGGTCGGCTGGCTATCCCGTGACGCGCAAGTCATGTGGGGAAAGTGTCCCGGCGAGACTAGCCCTTGTGTGAGACTTACGAGAATGTTGAGCGGAGGGCAAGCCCGGGCAATGTGGCCATGAGCGGGTGGGGTCCAGCAAGGCTTCTTAGAATCAGTCAGTGTGAGACGGAACCCTGACGTGCGACGTCAGAATATGCGGGCAAACCCGGGGTTTAAGACCCATGTGCGGGTGGGGCCATTGCAAGGTTTCGTGTGACGGCCTGTGTGCCGTTGGGGACATGGTGTTTCCCTTTTGTTTGCGGCTTTAAGCCAATGGGGAAACGGAAGTACCCAATGTTTGATGTTGTGCTAGATGCATACGAGCTAGGGTGCCTTGGGTGAAACCCGGGTTACATTCATGTTGCATAGTAGGCCCCTTTTACTTTGTACAAAACATAGAGAACATGTATGCTATATGAGACATCCAAGCCTGTTTACCGCTTTAATATATATGCTCTTTTGGTATACAAAGTGTTAACTTGCAGGTGGGGAGGTACCCCGGGGTCCGTTAGGGACGGCCGGGAGGAGATGTGTTTGTTACACAGTAGAGGTCAGCCTTTGCTGACCCACGTTACTTCAAATCCTTACAGGGCAAGGATCGCATGCAGGAGCTAGCGCGCCGGGCGAAAAGCCCTAAGCCTCATAAAGTGTTGCTGTGCTTGGCTAGTTTCTTTTCCTTGTTTTGCTGATGTTGTTTGATCATGTCCGGCTTGCATGCCGAGGTAGCCTAGGAGTGCTTGGCACTTTTATATTTTGTTTGGACTATTATTATGTACGGCCTTAAGGCCATTTGATACTCTATCATTAGTGGATAACTTCTGTCGGCTTGCTCTGTTTCCGCTGTGTATGTCTGGAGTTTTGAGTTTGGATAGTTTCATATCATCTTTTAATACTAAAGCTATGGTGTCCGTATGTTGTGGGGCCCCGGACGGACCAATATTATATAGTCTTTACAGGGGAGGTGTTACAATTTGGTATCAGAGGGAGGTTTGCGTTCCAAGGAGAAGTTTCGCGGTCGAAAGTATAAGTCGAGTCGCGTATAAGAAGTTATCCACATAGGAGTATCGCGGGACCATGAGTGTCCTTGTGTTCGAGTCTTTCGATTAGAGACTGATTTGTGTTTTCTTGCTTGTGTTTAGAGTGCAAGCAACGAGGCTGGGACCTCGAGGCCAAGAGAAGAGCTCTCGGCAAGTAGTGCAACCGCGCAAGGTCTGCTAGGGATGGGGGGTCACACCGGCCGACTTCTGCCGCATGCTTGCAGAAGCGATGGTGGCGGCCCAAGCTGCAGCGACAGCACAGGTAGCAGCTCCCGTTGCTCAGGTAGCAACTCATGCTACCCCGATCACAGCAGCGACCGTGCAGGTTGAGGAGGCCAGGCGGGCGGAGCCGCAGGCCGAGAGAGTGGTTGTCGGGCATGGGGACCGGCAAATGAAGTACTTTTTGAGTTTCCACCCTCCAACCTTCAAGGGAATCGACACACCCACAGATGCAGAGGATTGGTGGGCTAGGATTCAGGAGCTTCTGAGGGCGGCAGATGCGCCAGATGAGAAAAAGGCAGAGTTCGCAGCCTTTATGTTGGAGGGAGATGCCAAGTTATGGTGGGTGAGCCACAGTGGTCGGCAATTCCTAGGACGCACACCGTCCATCGAGGAGTTTGGGAATGCCTTTCTGAAGAAGTACATTCCCGCATCAACAAGGTTAGCCCTCCAGAGGCAGTTTCTGCATCTTGTGCAACGAGACAAGACAGTGGATGAGTATGTTCAGGAGTTCACTCGATTGGGTCGTTATGCGGGGATGACCATGGCGGACGATGAAGAGAGGGACAATCTCTTCTACCATGGATTGAGGGAGAATCTAAGACAACCCCTCATATCGATGAAGCGTGCGGGCTTCAACGAATTGGTGGAGGCAGCCCAAATTTTGGAGAGCGATATGGAGCGATCCCAGCGCTGAAAGGGTTTCACACCCAAGCAGGGGGAAGAGAAGAAGGCGGCTCAGTCCCATGGAAAGGCGGAAGGGAGCCGATGGAAGAAGAAGCCTCCCCCGTTTAAGTCGGGCGAGAAAAGTAATTGGACGTCCGGAGGGTCACGCTCTAAGGGACCGCAGACGTGTTACAGTTGTGGCAAGCCATGTCACATAGCAAGATTTTGTACCCAAGGGGGCGCTGAGCAAGAGCCAAGGCAGGAGCAGACTATGCGCTCCGGCCCCAGTGCCGCAGAGAAAGGGAAGATGGCGGAGTCGAGTGCTTCCCGGTTTCAACTAGTGCAGCCAAGGGCCTACAACCTTGGGCAGCAGGAAGCAATCCGTCAACCCGATGTGGTGACAGGTACGAGAATTCAACCTGCACCTTAGATCTCTTCCTTTCAAGCCTTGTATCAGGGTACCCCGCTAGGGTACTTTTCGATACGGGAGCGTCGCACTCCTTCCTTGCGGAAAGTTTCATCCGGAGGATTGGAGTTGAGTCCTTCTAAACGGACTCAGAGTTGAAGGTGCGCATGCCCAATGGGTCGTCTATGACTACCAGGGCTAGAGGTCGGATTTGTTGGAGACTTGAGGGGGTCGACTTCGTGTTGGTAGCGGCGATCTTGCCATTGTCCGAGTTCGATGTGATCTTGGGGATGGACTGGCTAGCGGAGCAGCGTGCCAAGATCGACTGCTTGTCCAAGGTGGTAACCCTGAGGGGCGTGGGGCAAGCGGAAGTCAAGTTTGAGAGCCTGCATGGAGTGGCCTGTTCCCTAGTTTCGGCACTTCAACTACTGCGAGCTGTTAACCAGGGAGGTGTAGCTCTAGTAGCGTTGTTGGAGGTTAGCCTTTCCAGGCTGTCTCTTGGGGAAGTGCCCGTGGTGGCGGAGTTTGGAGATGTTTTTCCCGAGGAGCTACCGGGAGCACCTCCTTGGCGGGAGAATGATTTCTCCATCGAGTTAGTGCCCGAGGCTAGACCGGTGTCACGTCCACCATTTAGGATGACACCAAAGGAGTTGGCCGAGCTAAAGGTTCAGTTGCAGGAGCTTTTGGAGCAAGGGTATATCAGACCCAGCTCCTCACCGTGGAGTGCGCCGGTGTTATTCGTAAAGAAAAAGGATGGTAGTATGCATTTGTGCATAGACTACCGAGAGTTGAACAAATTGACAATCAAGAACAAGTATCTGATTCCTCGGATAGACGACCTTTTTGACCAGTTGGTGGGGTCGGTGGTGTACTCCAAGTTGGACCTGAAGTCCGGATATTATCAGTTGCGGATTCGTGACAAAGACATACCCAAGACAGCGTTTGGTACGAGATACGGTCATTTTGAGTTTTCGGTGATGCCGTTCGGGTTGACGAACGCGCCGTCCGTGTTCACGGACTTGATGAACCGAGTGTTTCGCGAATACTTGGACAGGTTCGTCGTCGTTTTTATTGATGACATTTTGGTGTATTCCAAGTCGGAAGCGGAGCACGAGGTGCACTTGAGGACAGTGTTGCAAGTATTGAGAGAGAACCAGCTCTATGCGAAGTTCTCCAAGTGCGAGTTTTGGTTGGAGAAGGTGGCGTTTTTAGGCCATGTGATTAGTGGGGATGGGGTGGCGGTAGATCCAACGAAAGTGGAAGCCATCAGAGATTGGCCAGTTTTGAGGACTGTGGCGGAAGTCCGGAGCTTTCTTGGACTAGCCGGGTACTATCGAAGGTTTGTGGAAAACTTTTCGCGGATAGTTCTACCCCTCACTTCGCTAACTCGCAAGGATCAGAAGTTCGTGTGGACTCAAGAGTGCAGTCAGGCGTTTGAAACCCTGAAGGAGAGGCTGATGATGGCACCGATCCTAAGTCTACCAAAGGGGACCGAAGGATTTCAGATTTTCAGCGACGCATCCGGATGCGGTTTAGGGTGCGTGTTGGTGCAGCACGGCAGTGTGATAGCTTTTGGGTCGAGGCAGCTGAAGCCTCATGAGAGAAATTACCCCGTCCATGATTTGGAATTGGCGGCGGTAATTTTTGCTTTGAAGCTGTGGAGGCACTACATGTACGGTGCGAAGGTGGAGATCTTCACGGACCACAAGAGTCTGAAGTATCTCCTGGATCAGAAGGACCTAAATATGCGGCAGCGCAGGTGGGTCGAGTTCCTTGGGGACTACGAGGTGGCGATTCAGTACACGCCAGGAAAAGCCAATGTGGTGGCGGATTCTTTGAGTAGGAAATACTCGGGGTAAGGAAATTGGATTGAAGCTCACGGTGAGCGGTTAAGGCGGGACTGGGAGTCCCTTGGTTTGGAATGTGTGGCAAGAGGCGAGTCTAGCGTGGCTCGGCTAAACTGGATTGAGATGCAGAATGACTTATGCGATCGTATTCGGGAAGCGACCCGTGTGGATGAGGAGTTCCAACCCTTCGTGGAGGAAGCTCTTAAGGGCGAGGGTAGCGCCTGGGAGATGGTTGATGGGGTTCTGAGGAAGGGCGGAAGGATTTGTGTACCGCAGTTCGGCAAGCTCCGCGAGTAGTTGATGTATGAGGCCCACTTCACTAAGTACTCCATTCACCAGGGTGGTACAAAGATGTACTTGGATTTGAAGAAGTCCTATTGGTGGCCTGGGATGAAGCGGGATGTAGCTTTGTGTGTGAGTCGGTGCCAAACTTGTGCCTTAGTGAAGGCCGAGTGTCAGAAGTCGGGCGGGTTCTTGAAGCCTCTTCCAATCCCCGAATGGAAATTTGAGGACATCTCCATGGATTTTGTGCATGGGTTGCCTAAATCGCAGCAAGGCAATGATGCCATTTGGGTGATTGTAGACCGCTTGACCAAAGTGGCACATTTCATCCCAAACCGGAAGGAGGACGGTGTGGAAAAGTTGGTGGAGTTGTACGTCCGCAATATTGTGCGACTTCATGGGATTCCGAAGAGTATAGTCAGCGACCGGGATGGACGTTTCACGTCTAAGGATTGGCGGTTGGTACAGAAGAGCTTGGGCACAAAACTCAAGTTCAGTACGGCTTTTCATCCTCAAACCGATAGGCAAACTGAGAGAATGAACCGTACTTTGGAAGATATGCTAAGGATGTGTACTCTCGACTTCGGCAAGAAGTGGGAGGATCACGTCTTCATGGTGGAGTTTGCGTATAACAATAGCTACCAAGCTAGTATCAAGATGGCACCATATGAAGCTCTTTATGGGAGGCGGTGTCGAACACCGATGTCTTGGACAGAGGCGGGAGACACAAAGCTTTTGGGGAAAGAAGTGGTAGCCGATGCTAGTGAGCTAGTGCGGACCATCTAAGAGCGCATGAAGGTAGCTCAAGATCGGTAGTCGAAGTATTTCAATGCTCGCCACAGACATGTGGAATTCGCGGTGGGCGACTGGGTGTATCTTAAGATCAAGCCGTTCAAAGGCGTTTCACGAATTCGCCGACTCAAGAAGCTGAGTCCAAGATTTTTGGGACCATTCAAGGTCATCGAGCGAGTGGGAGAGGCAGCGTACCGGTTGGCATTGTCCGCGGAGTTAAGTGGATTGCATGACGTTTTTCACGTCTCCGTCCTGAGGAAAGCCTTGTTAAAGGCCAGCGTGGTGATTGAACCGGCGGCAGTGCCGGTAGAGGAAGACTTGAGGACGCGAGTACGTCCTGTCGGGATAGAAGATTCGGAGGTTCGGCAACTGCGGAACAAGGAGGTCCGACTCGTAAAGGTCCGTTGGGACAATTGTGGCTGCGAGGAGCTCTCATGGGAGCGAGAGCAGGCCATGCTGGAGGAGTACCCCGAGCTTTTCTCCTCAGGTATCGTTTAGAATTTGTGTTCTTTCCATGTTTTAAATTTCGGGACGAAATTCTTTTAAGGGGGGGAGAATTATAACGCCCCAAAATGTTGTAGGAGCGACGAGGATCGCTTTTGGCCAAGATAGTTTTTTTTGAGCAGGTGACACGGGTCCCGACACGGCCGTGTCGGAGGCCGTGTCGGCCGTGTCGAGCTGGCCGTGTGGTCGACCATGTTAAGGTCGACGATCGTCGAGTATGGAACACGGCCAGGCACATGGTCGTGTCCCAGGCCGTGTAGCATCGGGTCGTTTCGAACTGTCTGAGGTATTGCACACGGGTCTGTACACGGCCGTGTCCCAGGTGACACGGGCGTGTCAGAGGCCGTGTCAGAGGCCGTGTACTTCTCTGACTGGAAATGTTGAAAATGGGTGCCGTGACACGGGTCACGACACGGCCGTGTGGAGAGAGACACGGCCGTATCGAAGGCCGTGTCGAAGGCCGTGTCAGGAGCCGTGTGCTGGTTTTCGAATCGATCGAGACGGCGAATGGCTAACATGGCCATGCACAAGGCCGTGTTGCAACCCGTGTTCGGCCCAGATTTTCTAATTTGGGTTCCGATCGTGGCCGTTCATTCTTTTCCTTGGAATATCCAATGGTGGGGGGCCTCCCTGGGCGGTTTAAGGCCGGGAATAGGGTTCCAAACCCTCATTCCCCATTTTCTTTTATCTCTCTAAGTTCTAGAGAGAAGGGAGAGCAAGGAGGCCAAGTTCCGGCCGCCGGCGAAGCTTCAGAGGTCCATTTCGCGAGCGGAGTTCAGATCCGCGAAGGTGGGAGCATTGCGGTGGTGATCAACCGAGCAAATCTTCTCCATGGCTAGGAAGAGGGGACAGAAGGTAACGACACTTCTCCTCTCGGTTTTTAGGATTTAGGATGCATGAATATCATCCCCTTCCTTTCGTGTTTTGAGCACTGGATCTCTCAAATGAGAGGGATTCGTGTAGCCTTGGTTCAAAAGGAACCTCCGGGTTGATCGTGTTCATCCCGGCATGCTTGCATTAGAGATCCGCTCCGTTAGCGGATTAGGCATTGTGGGTGAAGCCATGGTCGCGACCGATAGTCCGACCCGGTGATGTTGCATAGCGAGCTTCGGTAGAAAATCCGTTGCGGCAATACGTCGTTGTATGTATGCGTTTTCCCCCTTGTATTTGAGTGAGTACTCGTAGTCGGAACCAGACGAGGTTAGCTCCGCTTTGTGCGGTAGATGGTTTCCTTGGAGCACGGGAAAGACACGGTGCGAGTGGTAATTGGGGTGGGGAAACCTTGTTTTGTGCGGTGCAAAGGTGCGACTAGGTCTCCGTGGTCGGCTGGCTATCCCGTGACGCGTAAGTCATGTGGGGAAAGTGTCCCGGCGAGACTAGCCCTTGTGTGAGACTGACGAGAATGCCGAGCGGAGGGCAAGCCCGGGAAATGTGGCCATGAGCGGGTGGGGTCCAGCAAGGCTTCTTAGAATCGGTCAGTGTGAGACGGAACCCTGACGTGCGACGTCAGAATATGCGGGCAAGCCCGGGGTTTAAGACCCATGTGCGGGTGGGGCCATTGCAAGGTTTCGTGTGACGGCCTGTGTGCCGTTGGGGACATGGTGTTTCCCTTTTGTTTGCGGCTTTAAGCCAATGGGGAAATGGAAGTACCCAATGTTTGATGTTGTGCTAGATACATACGAGCTAGGGTGTCTTGGGTGAAACCCGGGTTGCATTCATGTTGCATAGTAGGCCCCTTTTACTTTGTACAAAACATAGAGAACATGTATGCTATATGAGACATCCAAGCCTGTTTACCGCTTTAATATATATGCTCTTTTGGTATACGAAGTGTTAACTTGCATGTGGGGAGGTACCCCAGGGTCCGTTAGGGACGGCCGGGAGGAGATGTGTTTGTTACACAGTAGAGGTCAGCCTTTGCTGACACACGTTACTTCAAATCCTTACAGGGCAAGGATCGCATGCAGGAGCTAGCGCGCCGGGCGAAAAGCCCTAAGCCACATGAAGTGTTGCTGTGCTTAGCTAGTTTCTTTTCCTTATTTTGCTGATGTTGTTTGATCATGTCCGGCTTGCATGCCGAGGTAGCCTAGGAGTGCTTGGCACTTTTATATTTTGTTTGGACTATTATTGTGTAAGGCCTTAAGGCCATTTGATACTCTATCATTAGTGGATAACTTCTGTCGGTTTTCTCTGTTTCCGCTGTGTATGTCTGGAGTTTTGAGTTTGGATAGTTTCATATCATCTTTTAATACTATAGCTGTGGTGTCCGTATGTTGTGGGGCCCCGGCCGGACCCATATTATATGGTCTTTACAGGGGAGGTGTTACAGAAAGTCTGGTGGGTACAGCCAGCAGTAGTACGCGGATACTCTAGGTTGTGTTCTTCTAGGGGCGTACGGAAGGGCTAGGCCTGGTAGTGTAGATACCCGCCTAGGAGTGGGGGGCCCGACCCACTGTCTCCGTTTGCCACTACGGAGGTTCCTGGGAGTGAAGCTAGCTGCCCGAACAGGGGGAACTAAAGGTTTGTACGCATAGAGTCGTGTGCGTGAGTTGCACTTGCATGAATCATGGCATAGCATATCACTACACTCATAATTGCATACAACCGACACCCCAACGTTTAAATCGGTATGGGACTTTTTATACGATGGGAGTCTTGCAGAAGACCCCTTAACTTATAAGTTTGTATGGGCATTCATATAAGTTAAGGTTACATACTTATTTACTTGTTTGTTTACTTACTGTTCTCTAGCTATCTTTTTATACAAATTGCTACTTATTAATTGCTCTTCTTATTACTTACTGCCGTAGAATTGTTAGACCTATTTCATTCTAAATAACTACTAGATTAGCTTCCCTGTCACCTGCTTGGTTATTCTCCACTTTTGTAGCTTCCCTTTCCTCCTCTCCGCCCAGTGCTTAGGAGCCGTGGTGGGAGGGGTAGGGGATGATAGGGCTTAGTCTTTATGACTAATGGTTTTCGAACCACACATTACAGGAGCTTCGGATGGGAGACAGGGACCAGCAGTCCAGGGACCAGCACCAGCGGAGTACGGTGCGCATGGAGGTGGGACAGTCTAGCACCGGTGCACCTGCGACAAGCTCCGTGAGTGATTAGTTTTTCTTAGCTTCCGCGATGAGCGACTTGTAGTGAGGACTCTGATGTACTGGGCTCGAGCCCATTTATCTATTTTCCTATTATTATCTATTGATGGACTGGATATGATTTCACTTTTATTTACATGTTTCTGTGGACTCGTTTACATTTTTTTTGTATAAATACTTCTCTCTCTTGTGATCGAAAAGGGCCGGCAGAATTGGCGTTTTGTAGTGGTTGCCTTCCCGTGAGTCGGTGCCACCGCAAAGCGGCAATTCTGGGCTAAGACCCCGGTGGTTGAAAAAGAAAAAAAAAGGGGGTCTTACAAGTGGTATTAGAGGCAGACCTCGATCGAAAGAGAAATAGTCCACAAAAACCTTGGGCCACCCCCATGCGAGCTTAGTTTGCGGACAAACTAGCAGCGAAAGCAGTGGTGTGCCCATAAGGGAAATCACATGTGAAAGTCCATCCTAACTCTTCTTAAATTCCATTCATTCGCTCTCTAATAAATAGAATTTTTACTTGTAGCCTGCGACGAACCCTACATCGCAGCAGGGGACACCTCAGGCTCCGAATGTGGTCCCGACTCCGCCAGCACCAGTTCCGTTCCAGCAGACGGAGATGGGGCAAACACTAACGGCCATCCTGGAGGCCTTCAGAGCTCAGCAAGCCCCGGCCCCATAGCCAAACCCCAGGGCCAATTGGATGACGGTCTTCCGGGGACTTTCCCCTCCATCCTACCAGGGGACGGAGTCTGCAGTACGTACGGAGGAGTGGTTGGACACCATTTACGAGATGCTGGCAGGGATTCGATGCCCCACGGAGGAGGCAGTCTCTTTGGCAGTCTCTTTCTTAGAGTCACACGGAAAGAGGTGGTGGAAATCTCAGCTGGACACCACTTTTGCAGGGATGGACTGTGCTGATATTACTTGGGAGGAGTTCAGAGCAGCGCTCTTGGGACATTTTGTACCTCAGTCGGCGAGAGATGACCTGGAGGATAGGTTCCTGCGGTTGAGGCAGGGGAATAGGACTGTGGTGGAGTACTATCAGTAGTTCACTCACCTCGCCCGTTATGCGGACGCTTACCAGTTAGACGATGCTGGCTATGCTCGAAGGTTTTATAAGGGGCTGCAAGATGACATGAGACAGGCCCTCCTTTTCGTCTCAGAGGGGAGTCTGGCCAGGATTCTGGAGATGGCTAAGAAGAGAGAGGCGGATCAGGTTACAGTGAGGAGCCGGAAGAGACCGGCTGATGATACAGTGATTGGAGGACGTAGAGACCGTCCTCGAGGCCAGGTTATTGGAGAGAGAAGGAACGGGGATCAGCCACGTCAAGAGTTTGGGCAGAGCAGAGGAGTCAAGGTGTAACATCCCATGTTACTTCTAAGCCCCTTAACATAGATTTGGTTAGGCATGTGGTGAGTTAGAAGGGGGGGTTAGCTAGGTTTGACCCTAGGTGGTGAGTTGTCACAAGATGGGACCACTATAGAATCAGGTCAAACTAGGTCAAACTTAACTAAATGAGGGCCCTAGCCACACCATGACCCCCACCACATTGCCCTAACCCTAACTACAATCTAAGTAGACCCAAAGTCATGCCCTAGGTCAACACTTTGACCATAGTTGACCCTGGTCAACTTCAGGCCAAAGATGATCAAACCTTACACTCATGGGTCCAATTGGATCAAGTAAGGCATCACCATGACGCAAGCCATGTTGGATGATGATTTAGACCTCATGACCACTATGTGGGGTCAACCCACTCACCCATTTGACCAAGTCAACCCTAAAGTCAAACTTGGTCAACCTTAAGCTTAATTAAGGGTAAATGACGACCAAGCCCATTCCTAGTGGGCTAAGACCATCACCATGGCCCAACCCATGTTAGGTAATGACATGGAGCCCATGGCCATCACATGGGGTCAGCCTACCCATCATGTTGACCAAGTCAACCTCAAAAGTCAACAAGTCAACACTTTAGCCTAAAAGAGGGAAAAAATGAACCCAAGTTATTTCCCATGGGCCAAGCCCACCAAATTTGGCCCATGACCAGCCAAATGGCCAATGACCAGCCCTACCCCCTTGGTGGTGGAGAGAGAAGACATGCACAAGGGTAAAAATGGAAAATTTGGGTGAAGAGGAGAGAGAAGGTGAGGTGGAAATGAGGTAAGGCCATATGGCCTTCATCTCTTCAGCTCAAGAGCTGCTGGCAGACCACCCCACCACCTTTCAAGAGGAATTGCTGCATGAGAGCAACCTGGCAGCCATGGTGAAGCATCCAAAGTGCCAAACCGAGCTCACCCCAGCCTTAACTCCCTGTACAGCCACTCCAGGCCAAATCCAATCCAGCCATTAGCTGCAGAAGGCCTCAGAGAACAGAATTCGAGTCCTGGAGCATAGCAATCGGTGGAGAATGAAGTTTTTGGGAGGTAGATCGCCGGAGCTAGTTAGCCATGGCCAACCGCCGCCACACCCGCCGCCAACCGCCAATTCAGGTTCGTTTCGCCTCATCTCTACCCGTACTAGTATCCTAGATTGCATAGGGGAGATATCGGGCTCAATTGAGCCCGATTCCATGGGAGAAAAACTTGGAATTTTCATGAAAACGCCACCTCTCGGGATCACCGGCGCCGCCGCCTCCCGCCGCCTCATCACCGGCAAAAGCCGGCCACCACCACCGTGAAGGTGGTGGCACCGTTGTCCGGCCACGGCGCCGCCTCAGGCGGCCGGAAATAGGCCCGCAAGGTGGCCCAGGCGAAATCAATCCCAGCCATCTGTCGCTTAGGGACGATGACGGGATGCCGTTCGTTCCTCTGCGTTAAGATTCGTGCTAGTTTATTAAAGGAATTAGAATTAATTAATTATGAATAGTAAGTTATTCTGTCACACTATAACAGACAGTTTGCATGTTAATTTTAGGGTACCTAGAGACTTTACCATAGGTTGAGCCCTAAATAAAAAATGTAGGTGGATGTGTTAACTTTAATATGCCACCCTAAAGATAGGTTTTGGTCCAGTAGTTTGTCCTGTAGGGCTGTTTTCCTAGGACTGGTTCTAGGCTAGGGCAGAAATTAAAAATGAAGCCCATGCCAAACCAGATGTCCACATGACCTGAACTTTTGGGCATGTGCATGTTTATGGCATATCTAGCCCCTACCAAAAATTGGGAATTTTTGGAATACTTTGTCATATAGTTTTATTCAAAATGTCATAAATTAAATAAATGGAATAAATGGAGTGTTAGGCCTCCAAATGGCCCCAAATTTTGGTGTCAATACCTATGGGACATGGTTAGGGTCTGACAAAAATTTCAGCTCATTTGAACCACTGCATGATGGGTTAACCCACTTGCAAGTGTAGGCTAGTATTAGCCTTGGTGTGCTAATAGAAAGTTTTGCTATAATGTGAATTTGTTCATTTTAGGACTTTTTCAGACCTTGAAATTAATTTTAAAGGATATTTAGGTCAAATGCAGACCCTCAAAATTATTATGGGATTTTTGGGAACAAAAATCCCATTATTTGGAATTATTGAAAACTATGGTCTTATTGAAAAATAAAATTAAAAATTAGATTCAATCAAGCAAAAATTCTCAAATTTGGTCCTGTTAAATATTTGGATAAAATTGAGTTGGGGTAATTTTATTTTCTCTGTTTGAGATCTTTTGAAGTAGAATGTTATGTAAATGACCATTTTACCCCTATTGCTTTTATTCATGATTTAATGAAAATATAGGTCAGAAAAATTTGGGAATATTTATAGAGGGGTATATGGGTATTAGCTAACTGACATATTTATTTCAGAATTTTTGGATGTGCATACAAATTTTAATTCATCATAATGGCATTTTGGTAAATACCCAAGAAATTTAATTGCAAGTCTATAACATTGTTCAAGTTGATGAAACTTTGTCAGTAGCCTTAATCTGATGATTTAGATCCCCTGTAATTTTCCTAGAATTTTTGTGATTAAAGTTCTCATACTTACCTTGAAAAGTAGTGAATATGATGGTTTTGTGAAAATCACTAAATAAATACATAAATTTGGAGAGAAATTATAAACCTTGGAAAATAGTGTTAATTTATCATACCAATGGATAAGAAAATTATTTTGCATCATTAGGACTATGCAAGGACATACTTCATGTGTTAAATGGCATTGGGGAAATATTTGGAGAAAATAAAATAATTATAAAAATAATAGAGAAAATTATGAAAATTACCATACTCATTCTAGTAGGTCATACCACCTTAGGATAAATATTTGGGTCTGGTGGCCCAAGGATTTGGAAGTTCGATTTCGGGGTGGTACTAGGCCATGGGGTGCGCATAGTAATGGTAGGCTATACTATAGGCCACCAGGGAACGAATCAACAACTGAGTTAGAGTCTAAGATCGGAAGTATAACCCTGGGTGGCAGATGTATTCTAGAGACGAGAGTAATATTGCAACCTTAGACTTATCTAGGAGGAGCCGACGGAAGACCGTCATTCCTCCACCCATAGCTTAAGTCACTAAGTCACTCTATGTAATAGGGAGTGAAAAAGGGGTTTTGGGTAGACATCAACTAAAGTAAATATCCTTGAGAAAGGGAGCTTTGGGATTCAGCCCATCATAGCTCCTAGTGCCTCTGAGAGCCCTTCACCGGGAATACCTTGGGCAGTTCTAGGATTAACCTTAAGTTTCTAAGTATAATAATCAGTAGGCAAGAGTAGTCTAACAGGTTAAGTGAACAGGACATGTTCTCACTCGGGCCGGGTTGGAGGGACTTGGAGTCTATTGACTGCTTGCTCACCCGTGCAGTGTTGGAGGAAAGTGATTGACATATATATCCTCACCCGGGTAGGGTTGGAGGTTTTGTAGCACATACTCACCCGTGACGGGTTGGAGAGATTTGGGACAGGATAGTCCTTTGAGCTGGAGGTTCAATATATAATACTTGCATGTGTATATACTAGTGGCGGGCCATGCGGTACTGGCCAGTCGTCACACCGACGGCAGTACGGTGGACCAGGCGGGTGCGAGGGTTAGAAGGACCAGTAGGATGTTTATACTGGAGTCTGGAGGACTTTTCCTAATAACGCGCACCCGGCCCAACAAGACTGACGGGTAGTCAGCAAAGTGGTACGCAGAGACTCTAGAGTGCACTGTCGGTGTACAGAGGCATACAAGAGAGGTCTAGGCCTGGTAGTGTGTATACCCGCCTAGAAGGCGGAGATGCCCGCTCCGCTGCTGCCGTAGCCACAACGGTAGTACCTGAGAGTGATGCTAGCTCTCGAAAAGTGAGAACTAAAGGTCTGTGATCACGGAGTTGTGTGGGTGTGTTGCACTGCATGTTCATGTCATACCCACCATATAGATGCATATCATAAATATACATAACAACCTATGACACCTAATGTATAAGTGGTATGGGACACTTATACATTAGGACCTGCTAAATGATCCCTTAGCCTATAAGCTTGAGTGGGCAAACTTATAGGTTGAGGTTACTTTCCTTTTTCTTTATATATATTACTGTCTCTGACACTTGACACCCCATTGTATAAAATGGTATGGGACATTTTATACAATGGGAGCCCTGCAGAAGACCCCTTGCCTATGCGTACCCCATAAGTGAAGGTTACTTTTCATTACTTACTTGGTTACATATTCTGCTTAGATTCCTGTCACCTGCTCCGCCTTTGTCACCTCTTGTTGTCCTCCGCTTTGTCCTCCCGCACGGTGCCTAGGAGTTGCGGGGCGAGGTGTGGAGGAAACGACCTAGTCTTTTTTGACTAATGGTCGGTGACCATACTATTTTTAGGAACTCGAGGAGAGGGACCAGCACGATGAGGAGGCAGGACTTGAGGGGCAGATACCGGCTACTACTACTGGAGTACATGTTCAGGTGCGATGATTTGAGATGATAGATTCCGCTGCCATTAGTTTGAGAGAGAGAGAGAGTGATTTGATATTGATGTACTGGGCAAAAGCCCGTTTTACTCTCATTATATTGTACTCATTGTGGACTGTACCTTGTACTTATCATCTGTTAGATATATGTTTAGTGCTGTGGCTGTGGACTTCTATATTTTGCTCTGCTTTGTACTCTTTTATTCTCATATTGGCCGACAGGTTATGATCGTACTAGCTGGTAGAATCGTCGTCTTGCGGTGTCGACTAACCCGTGCGTTAGTGTCACCGTAAGGCGGCGGTTCTGGGCATAAGATCCGGGTTAGCCTCGGAACGGGGAGACAGGATCTTACACAGGGGGTATTGGCTCCCCAGCCTATACAGATGCTGGAAATGCCAAGGACAGCGGAGCAGCCACCGGTATGCTTTCAGTGCAACCAGCCGGGGCATATCAAGAGGAACTGCCCTGTGAGGCGAGCACCCCCACCAGCACATCAGGGCGCTCCACCTCCCCGACAGTTTGGCGGACGAGGACAGGACCGAGGACGAGGATTTCAGGATCGTGGCCGCAGGCCAGAGAGGGAGCAGGTGTATGCTCTAGACCTGACACAGCCCCGGAACCCGGAGCAGGTTATCACAGGTATGGCAGTACTTTTCAAATTTTCTTCATATAAACTACTATTTTAGACATAACCTGGTTAGAAATTAAGAGAAGATAAACTACAATAAGAATACTAAGACATTTAATTACCCAGGCATAGTCTTCGTGAGCGGCAAGCCCGCTCACACCCTCTTCGACACTGGTGCGTCGCAATCATTCGTGTCGGAGGATTTCGTGAAAGGACTGGCAGGAGTGGAGCCATTCACCGGGAAGATGATGAGGGTGCGCCTACCCGATGGATCAGAGATATTGACCTCTGCTCATTGTAATATGGAAGCGAGGATCGGCGGGAAGGCGTTTAAGGCACCAGCGACGGTTCTGAAGATGCCAGATTACGATCTGATCCTGGGCATGACTTGGCTTTATTGGAACCATGCCCAGATCGATTGCGTGGCGAAGAGGATCACCGTGAGGCACGGCGACTCCTTCATTGTTATCGAAGGTATTATACCAGCACCCCGTACCTTACTATCGTCTGTGCAGGCCGTTAAGGCCCACCTGCAGGGGGAAGAAGTTTATCAGGTCCTCTTTGAGGCGGTTGTAGCCAAGGACTCCATTGCAGATATTCCAGTAGTGCGGGATTTCGCCGACGTGTTTCCAGAGAAGGTACCAGGGTTACCCCCGCACCGAGAGAAGGACTTTCAGATTCAGCTCGTACCGGGGGCTAAGCCGGTATCCAGAGCTCCCTATTGGCCCCAAAGGAGTTGGTGGAATTCCGAAGCCAGCTTCAGGAGTTAGTGGAGGCCGGGTTCGTTCGGCCTGGCTCTTCACCATGGGGAGCTCCGGTGCTGTTCGCTAAGAAGAAGGACGGGACCCTTCGACTGTGCATCGATTACCGGGCTCTGAACAGGATGACAGTCCGGAATACTTATCCCTTACCACGGATAGACGAGCTATTTGACCAGCTGGAGGGAGCCCATTGGTTCTCAAAGCTGGATCTGAGGTCAGGGTACTACCAGCTTCGTATTCGGGAGGAGGACATCCCGAAGACGGCCTTCAGCAGTAGATACGGCTTGTACGAGTTTACAGTGATGTTGTTCGGGCTCACGAATGCACCCTCCGCATTCATGACCCTGATGAATCGGGTGTTCGAAGAGTATCTGGACGTCTTCGTCATTGTATTCATCGACGACATCCTCATCTATTCAAGGACGGAGGAGGAGCACGCGAGACATCTGGCCTTGACCTTGGAGAAGCTGCGTGAGCATGAGATGTATGCCAAGTACAGCAAGTGCCAGTTCTGGCTAAAGGAGGTGGCCTTTCTGGGCCATGCCATCAGTGGAGCAGGTCTGGCAGTGGATCCGACAAAGATCCAGGAAGTACGGAATTGGCCATCACTAAAGTCGGCCACGGATGTTCAAAGTTTCTTGGGACTTGCCGGTTACTACCGGAAGTTGGTCGAGGGGTTCTCTCAGATTTCCCTCCCTCTTACATCTCTGACGAAGATGGAGTCCCCTTTTATCTGGACGCCTCGATGCGAATCTGCCTTCCAGGAGCTGAAGGATCGTCTCACCTCGGCCCCAATCCTTGCTCTTCCATCAGGGAAGGAGGGATTCCAGGTGTATACAGATGCTTCCTATCAGGGGATGGGTGCCGTCCTGATGCAGAATGGGCACGTAATAGCCTATGCCTCCCGTCAGTTGAAGCAGCACGAGCAGAACTACCCCGTGCACGATTTGGAGATGGGGGCAGTCATTTTTGCTCTTAAGATCTGGCGACACTATCTCTACGGAGTACATTGTGATATCTTCTCCGACCACAAGAATCTGAAGTACGTCGACACCCAGAAGGAGTTAAACATCAGACAGAGACGCTGGGTGGAGTTTCTGTCGGACTACCAGTATACCATGCACTACCACCCGGGGAAGGCGAACGTGGTCGCGGATGCTCTGAGCCGGAGAGCGAGTACGACAGGAGTAGGCCCGCAGCTGATGGCCTTGGAGTTGATTAGATCATTCGAGGAGATGCAGATTTCGCTAGTGTCTGAGGATGACCCGGAGCTGTACATGGAGTACCTGGGGTCGATGGCTACTACTGATGACATTCGAGACCGCATCAGAGATGGGCAGATGCTGGATGAGAGAGCTGAGCCGATATTCCGAGCCTTGGAGGAAGGCATGACAGGAGAGTACTCTTTAAGGGATGGGCTTCTGT
This sequence comes from Platanthera zijinensis, assembly GCA_039513925.1. Lineage (NCBI taxonomy): Eukaryota > Viridiplantae > Streptophyta > Magnoliopsida > Asparagales > Orchidaceae > Platanthera > Platanthera zijinensis. The sequence goes on along the minus strand of CM077078.1, from coordinate 159,877,744 downwards.
GTTTCTGGGGCAGAGTCTACATACCAGCAGGAGGACGGATCCGGGAGGATATTTTGACGGAAGCTCACTGCAACCGGTATTCGGTACACCCGGGGATCACCAAGATGGTAAAGGATTTAAAGAGGACGATGTACTGGCCGGGTATGAAGAAAGATATTACGTATTTTGTGATGCATTGCGAGGCCTGCCAGCTCATGAAGGCGGAGTGTAGGAACTCGGCAGGCTTGCTGCAGCCGCTTCCGGTGCCGGAGTGGAAGTTTGAGGATATAGCCATGGACTTCATACATGGGCTACCTCGATCCCGTGCGGGGAATGACTCGATCTGGGTGATAGTGGACAGGCTGACAATGGTGGCCAGATTCATCCCAGTGGCAAAGGGCGCACCAGTCAGTTTATTAGTACGGAGGTTCATTGAGCAGTTTGTGCGTTATCATGGGGTGCCCAAGACTATCGTTTCGGATTGGGATGGGCGGTTTACATACAGGGAATGGAGGTCAGTCCAGGCCCATCTGGGTTCACGGTTGACATACAGCACAACTTTTCACCCTCAGACCGATGGACAGACAGAATGCACCAACCGTACACTGGAGGATCTATTGCGACTATGAATTTTGTACCGTGGCGAGCCTTGGGAGAGATTGCTGCCACTGGTCGAGTTTTCGTACAACAACGCTCATCAGTCCAGCATAGGCATGGCTACATACGAGGCGTTGTACGGAAGGAGGTGCAGGACCCCACTATCATGGGTTCAAGATGAGGATCCGCAGGCACTGGGCTCGGAGTTTGTGGTAGATACTGATGCTCAGATTAGATTGATCCGGGACAGGATGTTGGAAGCCCAGAGCAGACAGACGAAATACTACGACGCGAGGCATCGTCAAGTGGAGTTCCAGGTGGGGGACTGAGTTTTCTTGAAAATACGGCCGATGCACAGAGTTTCGCGGGTGCGTGGGCGGAAGAAGCTCAGTTCGAGATATATGGGGCCTTATAGGATCCTGGAGCGGATCGGCCCCTTAGCCTATAGACTGGAGCTACCGCCGGAGTTAGCGGGATTGCATGACGTCTTCCACGTCTCCTCACTTCGGAGGGCTCTGATACGCCCTGAGCAGCTGATTCCCTCGACAGATGGCCTGGTGGCCTCGGATCGGTCAGTCAACTTGGAGCCTATCAGGATTGACGATACAGTAGTGCGGGTCTTGCGACGAAAGAAGGTCCCGTTAGTCAAGGTTCTGTGGAACAATCATGGGCAGGAGGAGCATACATGGGAGCCACAGGACTTGATGCGGCAAAAATACCCGGAACTTTTTCGTCAGGTATACCTCACAACCCCTCTGGACAATCAATTTGCCTTCCTGTTTTAAATCAATGGGACTGAAACTTCAAGAATAGGGGCTAATCTTTTGTTTATTGGGGTGTATATACCTAGTTAAGTGGGCGAATTAATCTTAGATTTGAAACCGCACAAAGCAAACATAACGTAGAGATGTAATTTCTTTAATTCTCATGGGATGTTACAAGCTTCTTTTCCCGATTAGAGTCCCGTAGGCTTAACCTTGATTTCGGGGACGAAATCTTTGTTTTGTTTATTGGGATTTGTAACATCCCATTTCCGGCTAGACCCCTAGGAGTCGATTGGTCGTGATAGAACCCCAGAAATCCCAAAACTGAAATAAATCGACCGAGATTTCGGGTCACGGGTTGGTCACGCCCGTGACCGATCCGTCACGCCTGTGACCTAGGGCGTGACTCATTCAACGATCGTCGATCTCAGGGAGACGATCGTCGGGCGCAGAATTTTCAACCCGGCCATGTCACGCCCGTGACCCAGGTGTCACGCCCGTGACCTAGGGCGTGACTCCTTCGACGATCGTCGATCTCAGGTAGACGATCGTCGGGCGCAGAATTTGCCTTATGGCCTGTCACGCCCATGACCCATGTGTCACGCCCGTGACCTAGGGCGTGACCACCGATCGTCGACCTCAGTTCGACGTCGTCGAACCCAGAATTGGTCACCCGGGCCTGTCACGCCCGTGACCCATGTGTCACGCCCGTGACCTAGGGCGTGACCACCCTTCGACGATCGTCGATCTCAGTTCGACGATCGTCGATCCTAGAATTGGTCACCCGGGCCTGTCACGCCCGTGACCTATGTGTCACGCCCGTGACCAAGGCCAAAACGTCAGCCAGACTGGAAATTTCGGTAACCGACGTTGTAATCAATCCTGATTATGGGAATGAAAATCAAGAGTATTTATGGGCCGTTTCCTACTTTAATTATGTAAATAATTAAGGAAATGTTGGTCCAATAGGAAATCGCCACCTGGCAAACACCTCTTCATCTCCAGCGTTTCAACTGCCTTAGCCATAACCGGAACGTCATTAAGGGAAATATTAATGGCCATGAACGTTTCATCCTTTCCCCTCCCCACTTGCTGATCTATAAAAGATTCCTAAGAGCAAGGGGAAAAGGTTACACTCTCCATCGAACTGTTTCAGATTTCCCCCTTGTTATTGAAGAATTTCCGGCGACGCCACCACCGCGCCAATGGCTTCCCGACGCTCTGCACGCCTCCAGCCCGCGAACAAGGTCCTCCCCTCCCTCTTCTTCTGCGGATAGATCTTAGAAATCGTTAGGAGAGATATCGGGCTCAAAAGAGCCAAATCGGGTGAGCGTTTTCCATGCTTTTCCGAAAATTTCATGGTGGCGGGTTCGACGGAAACCGCCTCTCCGGCGGCCGTGCCGCCACCCGACGATAGCCCTCACCTCAACAGAGGTGGTGGTGGTGGTGGCCGGCCAGGGAGATGGCTGGATTGCCGGAAAATAGCTTGGAAAAGCTACATGAAATTAAGTTTCAGGGCTCTGGTTTCGGGCTGTAGAAGAAGATGAACAATGCCGTTAAATTAGATTTTATTTTTAAAACAATTTCTGAATGAAATATCTGTCATTTTAGATAATTTGGGAAAAATACCTAACGGCTCCAACAGGAAAAGTGGTCAACATAGAAAATGTAGCCCTTGAAGTCTTGTTTAATTTAAAATTGATTTCACTCAATTTGGAGTCCTTGTTAGACCACAGCACCCTTTTTGGTGAGGTCTATCCATAGGGCTGTCCTGACCTTAGAAAAATTCCCCACTCCAAACGAGTCATCAAAATGACTTGAAATTTGGTGTGTAGCTTAATCTTATTTATATCTAGATGCTGCCCAAAAATTAGGATTTTTGGGAAATATTTTTCTATAGTTTTTAGAAAAATTCAATAATCCTAGCTTAATTTAATTAGATTGTTAAATAATTTCCAAACCCTCCCAAATTGTGGTGAGTGGTCCCTGGGTTCACCATAAGGTTCTGTATAATTTTTCATCTCATTTGGAGATGGTTTGGATTAGAAATGATCAAACCTAAGCTTTGCCCTAATAAGGGGTCTTAGGTTAAAGGTGCACTTTTGAGATTTGAGTGGTCAGATCACCTCAACAAGGCTGAGGTTTTTAACACTGACTAGTAATATTCTCTAGCACCCACTCATAGAGTTTGAGGTGGATTGGGGTAAGTTGGCCCTAAGACCCAAGGCCAAACCCTAAGGATGGATCTTGGTGGCTTGTGAAGGTCATGGGGTCAAATGACCTTGAATTGACTCGAAATTTAGTGAAGAGGACCATAGGGCCATTATAGTCCTCTGGATGAAATCTTAGTAGATTTTGGAGACTGTTGGGATACCTAATAATCTAACCCTAGTTTAGGATGCAAAACTTGTAGATATAAGAATTGACACTAAATCATATTGAAAAGTGATGAGAATTGGGTAGAGTGAATAATAGGGATGGTACAAGCTCTGGATATTTTTCTATGAATTTTAAGATCATTATTTTGGATACGTCATTAACGATTTAGAAGCTTGAATGATTTGCTTAGAAAATTTATTATGGAATACACACTTCTTGGAAATTGATGAAATTTAAGCAGAGAACGTTTATTATGATTTTAAATCTCTGTGAATTTTTATGGGATTTTTGGAAGTCTAATTCTAAGGCTTGCTTCATTAAGTATGTTTTACCTTGAATATTTGATTAAATCTTTAGTGGTGTTTAGCAAGCTGCTAAAATTATGATTCTTTGCACAAAGATCTTTTCTATATCATACTACTGACTAGTAATTTTTCTATAATTTTTCGATGAATAATTTCAGTACTTCCTTCTTTACGTAGGATTAACGTGTTTATACTGGATAAATTATTTAGAGGCTAAATACTTTCTGTAAAATTCTGAAAACTTGTATTTGAGGTTATCTTGCTGTTATTTAATGATCTTGATTTTTGGGTAGCCATTACTTAGGAGGACCATGTAGTTCATGTTTAAAATGACCCATGGCCCATCCTTTGAGAAAATTAAATAAATATCAGATTAATTAGGAAAATTATACGTTTCTGGATTTAGACAAATTATGTTATGGTAGACCTCCAGTAAATATTATAGGAGATTTGGAAAACAATTTGGAGTACCTCCCCTTGTGAACCTCATATAGCTTAGGACGGTCTGCATATAGTAAAGCCACAGAATTCTGGTAGTTGATGGTTGGTAGGGCAAGTTAAGATTGAGTTCATCATTGGAAGTCAGGATAAGTAGAGTGTGAGACTGGTTAAGGATAAGGGAGTACGAGAACGACGAAAGATCGTCCATCCCGGGAAGAAGAGGAAGAGTCTTAATACTCTAGGGTTAGAACTAAAGTAACTAAAAGAGGATCGGTTAAGGGAGATCAACCAATAATAATAAGTGCCTTGCGAAAGGGAACTTCGGGCCGTAATGCCGCCGTCTTGGTTCCTAGTGCCTCTTGATAGCCCTTCACGGGGTATGCCGGGGGCAGTCCTGGGCTAACGTAAACCATAGGAATAATAAGTTAAAAGAGCAACTAGTATAACTAGGGTTGCACATACACACCCCCCGATAGCTAGGAAAGTAGAATTATAGGATTGGTTGCCATTCAGACAGTAGCTCTGAAGGTAGATGCACGGACGGGACTGTCCGGGGGCCGAGGGCTCGAGGGTTGGAGTACAGAATAAAGGTGGTGGGTCTTCGGTATCTGATTGTCGTTCACACCGACATCGGTACGCTGACTCGGCGGTGTGGGACACTTAGCCAAAGAAAGTCTGGTGGGTACAGCCAGCAGTAGTACGCGGATACTCTAGGTTGTGTTCTTCTAGGGGCGTACGGAAGGGCTAGGCCTGGTAGTGTGGATACCCGCCTAGGAGTGGGGGGCCCGACCCACTGTCTCCGTTTGCCACTACGCAGGTTCCTGGGAGTGAAGCTAGCTGCCCGAACAGGGGAACTAAAGGTCTGTGCGCATAGAGTCGTGTGCGTGAGTTGCACTTGCATGAATCATGGCATAGCATATCACTACACTCATAATTGCATACAACCGACACCCCAACGTATAAATCGGTATGGGACTTTTTATACGATGGGAGCCTTGCAGAAGACCCCTTAACTTATAAGTTGGTATGGGCATTCATATAAGTTAAGGTTACGTACTTATTTACTTGTTTGTTTACTTACTATTCTCTAGCTGTCTTTTTATACAAATTGCTACTTATTAATTGCTCTCCTTATTACTTAATGCCATAGGATTGTTAGACCTATTTCATTCTAAATAACTACTAGATTAGCTTCCCTGTCACCTGCTTGGTTATTCTCCACTTTTGTAGCTTCCCTTTCCTCCTCTCCGCCGGGTGCTTAGGAGCCGTGGTGGGAGGGGTAGGGGATGATAGGGCTTAGTCTTTATGACTAATGGTTTTCGAACCACACATTACAGGAGCTCCGAATGGGAGACAGGGACTAGCAGTCCAGGGACCAGCACCAGCGGAGTACGGTGCGCATGGAGGTAGGACAGTCTAGCACCGGTGCACCTGCGACCAGCTCCGTGAGTGATTAGTTTTTCTTAGCTTCCGCAATGAGCGACTTGTAGTGAGAACTCTGATGTACTGGGCTCGAGCCCATTTATCTATTTTCCTGTTATTATCTATTGATGGACTGGATATGATTTCACTTTTATTTACATGTTTCTGTGGACTCGTTTATATTTTTTTGTATAAATACTTCTCTCTCTTGTGATCGAAAAGGGCCGATAGAATTAGCATTTTGTAGTGGTTGCCTTCCCGTGAGTCGGTGCCACCGCAAAGCGGCAATTCTGGGCTAAGACCCCGGTGGTTGAAAAAGAAAAAAAAGGGGGGTCTTACATATAATCTGCAAGACTGGTGGACGTGATAAGATATCTGCCCACTTGTTCAATCTGATGGTAAGGGTTATATTTAAGATTAACACAGACTGGGCAGTAGTAGTGTTTGATAAAATTCAAGACGGAATAAAAAAACCTAATCTGGGAAGGATCCTCAGTCTTTGCTTAATATCAGTAATTCCTGATGTTCTGTAACATGCAAATGGTTCTAAGATAAATCACATGAGAAGAATGGATGTAAGGATTCTTTCTAGGTGGGACAGAGTTCTGACCAAAGAAGTCCCTGCTCCTAAGTAGAACACTAAGAAAGGCAAGAAGAAGAAGGAAGTGGTGGTACAGGCTAACTCGTCTAGTGATTCTGAGGAGGCAGTAGTCTTCAGTTCTGATGAAGACCAGCAACAACAAGATGTTCATGCTCAAGCAAAGGACAATGAGCATCAGGAGCAATAAGTTGACTCCACTCAAGGGGGAGAAAATCTAAAAAAAGAAACTGAGTTGCCTGCCAAAGGGGGAGGTATTGATGCTGCTGTCTTGGATAGTGACTTAGCTGTAGAAACAATAATGGATGTTGTATCTGAAATCAACTCTGCAGCTGAAGTGACTGATAAAAATGATGCTCAACATGAGCCAGTAAGTTTCTTCTCCACAGACCAGTGATGAATTATAGTTTTCTCCTCAAAAATTGTTTAAAGGGACACTTTTGTTTACACAACAAAAGAGGTCATTCAAGTGGTATTAGTCTTTTCAGTTTTTTTTAAAAAAACTAATCGTATTCCATCTGAAAAAATATAGCAGGAATTAATAATGGAAGAATTGTTTCCTGATTCTCTTCCTGATAGGCCTGCGGGAGAGGACAATGAAAAAGTAAAGGAAATCCCAAGGACTGAGGGGGAGTTATCCAAGGATACCCCAGCTGAAAAGGATACTATTGATATTGAAAGTACATCTGAATCTTCTAAAGATGAAGAAGCCAAATTGGTTAAGAAAAGAAAGTTGGCTGTGTTAAAGAAGAAGATTTCTGGTTATAAGAAGGCTTTGCAAGTGGGAACAACACCATCAACTGTTGACTTCAATTCTTTTCTGGTCCAGATGCAACTGAAACTGGATAATCAAAGACAATCTATAGAGCAATATATGGATGAAACTCACAAGGAGTTACAGTTTCAGTTGGCTCAGGACATCAAATCCATAAGATTTGAAGTAAATCAAAATAAGAAAGAGATGGCAGATTGCTTCCATAAAGGAGGTAATGTTGTGGTGTTCCTGGCCAAGCAATAACAAGATATACAAGCTAAAGTGGATGAGATTGAAGTAAAGGAGGGATATGTCCTAGAGAATCAAATTAGAATGAATGAAAATCTCAAGGATTCACATCAAGAAATATTGAAAAAGCTTGCTTATTCTAGCACTACTCTGAAGGATGAAATCTCAAAACAAATCCAGGAAGATATATCTGCTATCAAAGCCACATATCAAGAATCTCAGGAGAAAATTAAAACCTTCTTGACAAAGTTCAGAGCTTATTTTAAAGAGGAAACTGAATATCTAGCTGATCAAGTCAGATTCCAAGAGGAAGATTTATGAGATCATATTGAAAGAGAAGTCATAGAGGGGGAGAGAGTACTAGTCAAAGCTGGCTCTAACAATGCTAAATGGATTACCAACAGCATCAGAGCCACTCTTGGATATCCTCCTTTGTGTGATGATGCTAATGTAGCTGAGTCTGGGATTCAACCTAATTATTTTGAAGGAGATAAGCCAGAAGTTGCTTAGGTGATCTACCCCCCAGCTAATTTTGATATGGTTCAAGAAGAAGTGCCGAAAATGTATAGTCCTCCACCAGAGGTACAAAATGTAATTCATGGAAAGGTTGAAATGTCAGAAGCTGCATTGGAAGCTGAGAAGGAAGCTCAACTCTCCAAGAAGATATTAAGAAAGGAGGCTGAGCTGAAGCCAGATTTTGAGCAATGGAGCCCATCTTCTAGGAATATCATACTTACTGCCTGTAAAGCTGTTAAGGATAAAACCCATTACTAAGTGGTATTCTAAGCAAGAATGGAATAAGTATCAAGCTGGACAAGAGGCAATTATACAATATAGAAGAAGTGCTAAGGCTGGTAAGCTACCTGCTAATGCTCAAGAGCCAAGCAAGTAATTTCCCAAACCTTTTCACTATTTTGAAAGACAAAAGATCAAGGCTGAAGAATTGAAGAAGAAAGCTCTTAAAGGGAAAAATCTAGCTGAAGATGTTGAACCTTCTGTGCAGGCTAAAATCAAACTGGCAAAGGGATAGTTATTAAGGAGCCTAGTGAATAATAGGATTGCTAGGTTTATGTATTAAAACAATGTACTAATTTGTTTCCTTTTGTTCTATAAGAAATCTATGTAAATCAAAGTTTTACTGATCAATTAAATCTGGTTCAGTATTAAGTGTGTGTTGTTTACAATGCTTATGTAATTATCTGCTCTGAAATGTTTTTACTTCTATTACAATTTTGCTTTATCTAAAGAGATGTATATCTTTGACTAAGGGTTATGACTTCTCCAAATAGGGGGAGATTGTTGGGTACATTGGAAAATGTGTACTAGATTTGGAGAAGCCACAACTTAGTCAATGATATGCATCAATGTGTATTTGATAAAAGTTTGAGTTTCATTGTGCAGGTTTAAAAATTTGAAGGAAAATTTTCTAAGTACAAGTGTCGACACTTGTGAAGAAACTGTGTCGACACTCAGGAAATTTGTGTCGACACTCAGGAGAGCTGTGTCGACACATAGGCAAATTGTGTTGACACTCAAGGAAGTTTGTGTCGACACCCAGATGCTATGTCGACACTCAGGAAAGCTGTGTCGACACACTGGTGAAATATATCGACACTTGTAAGAAATCTATGTCGACACTCAAAGCTATGTCGACACCTAACAAGCAGTTGTGTCGACATCTATAATTGTGTCGACAACTTAAAATAGAATTATGTCGACACATAAAACAGAAGATGAGTCAACACTAAGGAGCTATGTCGACACGTGAAGCAATTGTGTCGACATACAGGACTTTTGTGTCGACACATCAACTCTCAAGAGGCTGTGTCGAGTTTAGAAGTAATTGTGTCGACACATAGGACTTGTGTCGACACACACTCAACGCTATTTTACAAACACTCAACGCCATCTGTCTGCAAAAGAAATGTCGAGACAAGAAGCTGATGTGTCGACACACAGGACTTGTGTCGATACATACAATAAAAAGCAGTGTTGAGAAGTAGAAGTATGACTGTCGACACTTGGAGTATTTGAGTCGACACCTTGAAGACTTGTGTCGACACTTAGCCAATATGTGTCGACACATGTGTAACACCCCAGAATCTCAAAATATGTTGGTACACAAGTTTGAGTAGCAGGCTGTTAGACACGGCCTGGGACACGGGCGTGTCCCAGGGCGTGTCGGGGGTACACGGCCTGGGACACGGGCGTGTCCCAGGGCGTGTTCAATTTAAAGTTCGAATTTGGCCTATTCGAGTCAGAGCCGTACACGGCCATGAACACGGCCATGAACACGGGCGTGTCAGGCTGGACACGGGCGTGTCGGCTGCCGTGTTTCGACCCGTGTACTGGTTTTGGAAGTCGATGAGTGCCGTGTAGCAGGGGACACGGGCGTGTCTCAAGAATGACACAGGCGTGTCAGGTTCGACACGGGCGTGTCGATCCCCGTGTTGTTCAGTCGGTTCCAAACCGCGTGTGCCGCTTAAGGGTACACGGCCTGTGACACGGGCGTGTCACAGGCCGTGTCAGCCAAAAGTTGGGTTTTTTGGGCAGATCTCGGCCGTTCGTTTCCTTCTATTTGGATCGTGTGGTCCAAAGCTGTTCCAGCCTCTTTAAGGCCGTGGATTGAGATGAAATCTCATTTCCACTTAGCCTTTCTCTCTCTAAAGAGAAGAAAGAGAGGAGAGCTTGGAGGAAGAGGAGGAGGAGCTTTCCGGCCGCCGGTGGAGCTTCGTCAAGCCGAATAGAGAACCGAGAGCAGCGTTGCGGAGGCAAGGCCGCTGCGGTGATTTCCATCCGGCTAGTTTTCTATGGCGCCGAAGCGATCGTCAAGGGTAACGATCTTTCTTCCTTGGGCAGGTGAAGCCCTTTGTTTTGCATGTGCATGGGATCCTCCATCAAGAGATGGAAACGCGTAAGTGATTCCAGCAGTTGAGTCTGCATCTAGAGCCGGAAGTCTGTAGTACGGCATAGGCATGCTGTGTGAAGCCCATCCAGACGTATGTCGGGATTGGTGATGTTTATATTGCGAACCGGAGAAGACTCCGTGTATTCATCGTTTAGCCTGCGGAGATGGTGAGGACGATGTGTTTGGTGTATAGGATGCTTTGTATAGCTCCTGTGGTTGCATGCTTGTAAGAGCTGGTTGATGGAGTGCGGACACCTCTGAGTGGGTGGGTGCGTGAGGTCTTCAACAAGGGTTTGGAGGCTTATGCCCATTCTACCAAGTGGCGATGAACACCTCTGAGTGGGTGGGTGCAAGAGGTCTTCAACAGGGGTTTGGAGGCTTATGCCCATTCCACCAAGTGGCAATGTTAAGATCGGGTGAGCGGTCGATTGGTAGCAAAGCAGCAGGGCAAATTCCCTAGGCTTGTTACACTACGTGGGTAGGTCGACTGATAGTGCTCACGGGTTTTGGTGTGGTGCGTACCTCTGAGTGAGACGGGTGTGTGAGGTCTTCAACAAGGGTTTGGAGGCTTATGCCCGCCTACCAAGTACAAACCATAAAAGGTGCCCTGAGTGCACGGAGCGCCTGGCATTGAGGCCGGCGTTTGTGATGTTGGGTGTATGTTCTTTATATGTTGAAGTTGCTATACATGCAGGGAAGGAACCACTGCCCCGGGTAAGGGGTGGGGTCGTTATAATTGGTCAGCTGAATGCTGACCGTTGCTTTGTTTATCACCCATGGGGTGGACGTCCATATGCAGGTGTTGCGGGCTGATGGATTGAGCGGGCAAAAGCCCATGCTGCTGGTAGGCCCTTGAAGGCCGTGCGAAGTGTTGGATTTCATGTGTGGCCGGCCTGCGTGCCGATGTATGAAATTATATGTATTGTAAAGAGTAACTTGTAAGGCCTTAAGGCCGTGTGTGGTGTGGTCTTGTAAACATTCCTGGTTATATATATAAATGTGATATTTATATATTAGTGGACATTCATTGTTATGAGTTCTTGCACTTAATAAGCTTCCGCTAGAATGCTCTGAGTTAGGACTCGGTTGGTTTGGTATTATCCTGTGACCTCACCGTCTGTTTGTGGCATATAGTGTGGGGCCCCGGCCGGACCTTCTACTATACGTCATTTAACGGATGGGGTCGTTACAATTTTGGTATCAGCGCTTTTGTCGGTCTTCCCTTCCGAATTCGTGGTCGAATTCTTTTGTGGGGTGGCGAGCACGTGTTTGTGCGACCTGCTGTAATGCTAATGAACTCAAGAATGTCCACTAGGAATGTGTGTGTGTGTCTATTCGGTGAGTTTGCCGTATTACCATGGACAGTAATGCTATCTTGTTCACCTATAGGTGTCGAGGAGTGGAGTTGGGCAGTCGGAGCCCCAGCGTTCGGATGAGAGTGCGGCACCACTTGAGGTGCCTACACCTCCCCCTTCTGCGGAAACGGTGCGCTTAGTTGCAGAGGTGATCTTTGCTATGCTTCAGGCACAACGTTTTGGGCAAGCGAGACCCGCTGTGGCGCCAGTGCAAGTTGGTGCGAGGCAAGAGCATGTTGAGGTTGGTGCGAGGCAAGAGCATGTTGAGGTTGGTGCGAGGCAAGAGCATGTTGAGGTTCCGGTTGCTGTGCAAGCAGCGGACGAGCAACTGAAGCACTTTATGGAGTTTAATCCGCCTACGTTTGTCGGGGCAACGTCTCCAACAGAGGCCGAGGATTGGCTCTCTAGAGTGAAAAGAATCCTGGCTGCGCTCAGGATTAGTGAGGAGCAGAAAGTCCCGTTAGCCACTTTCCTCCTGGAAGGAGAGGCGAGGCTTTGGTGGGATGAGATCGAGTTGCACCAGTTGGGAGGTAGAGATATGGGCGACATATCGATGGACGAATTTTCTAGATTATTTTGGGCGAAATATTTGCCAATGGCGCAGAGAATTGCAATGGAAAATGAATTTCAACGTCTGGTGCAGGGTGATAAGACCGTGGACGATTACCTGCATGAGTTTACCAAGCTCGGTCGTTATGCGGGGTCGACGTTTGCGGACCAGGCGCGGAAGACAAATAGGTTCTATGAAGGGCTGCGTGATGAGCTGAGGTTGGCTCTCCCGAGTTCAGTGAACCAAGGATTCCAAGAATTGGTGCATACCGCTAGTGCGCTAGAGAAGGATTTGAAGCGGGTACGGGAGAAGAAGAACGGAGCGGTGGAAAAGTCCGACTTCAAAGTTCCGCCATCAGAGCAATCCGATTTCAGGAAACGTGATAAGAAGCGGTTCAGGCCTGCTGAACAAACTTCTTCAGATGTTGCGTCAGGAGCAACGTTTGGGCAAGAACGGGTTGAGCCGCGTACATGTTTCATTTGTGGGAGGCCAGGACATATCGCGCGATTTTGCTGGAATGGTGCGTCCAAGGGTGAAAGAAAGACAGGTGCGTCTTATGACGAGAAAGGGAAAGCTGTGGCAGAGTCGTCTGCATCGCGGGCGCAATCGCGAATATACACGCTTGAGATGCAGGAGCCACAAAGCTCAAATTAAGCAGAACAGCAAATCCGTGCTTTGGACTTAATGGAGGCCGCTAAACGAATCCTGCGAGATGCGGAGAAGCCGAAATAAAGTGGAGTGTGCACTTTATTATGTTGTCTATTGTATGTATGTATGTATTTCTGTTTGGGACAAACAGTGGTGGTGGTACGATCCCATGGGGAGAGCCAAGCTGTGGCCTCTGAGCTCTAAACCTGGATCGTTTTGGGTTGTATCACAACAGCGTGGTTGTGTTGATCCTTGTGCGTTGCGCTAAATTTCGGGACGAAATTTCTATAAGGAGGGGAGGGTTGTAACACCCCAGAATCTCAAAATATGTTGGTACACAAGTTTGAGTAGCAGGCTGTTAGACACGGCCTGGGACATGGGCGTGTCCCAGGGCGTGTCGGGGGTACACGGCCTGGGACACGGGCGTGTCCCAGGGCGTGTTCAATTTAAAGTTCGAATTTGGCCTATTCGAGTCAGAGCCGTACACGGCCGTGAACACGGCCATGAACACGGGCGTGTCAGGCTAGACACGGGCGTGTCAGGCTGCCGTGTTCCAACCCGTGTACTGGTTTTGGAAGTCGATGAGTGCCGTGTAGCAGGGGACACGGGCGTGTCTCAAGAATGACACGGGCGTGTCAGGTTCGACATGGGCGTGTCGATCCCCGTGTTGTTCAGTCGGTTCCAAACCGCGTGTGCCGCTTAAGGGTACACGGCCTGTGACACGGGCGTGTCACAGGCCGTGTCAGCCAAAAGTTGGGTTTTTTGGGCAGATCTCGGCCGTTCGTTTCCTTCTATTTGGATCGTGTGGTCCAAAGCTGTTCCAGCCTCTTTAAGGCCGTGGATTGAGATGAAATCTCATTTCCACTTAGCCTTTCTCTCTCTAAAGAGAAGAAAGAGAGGAGAGCTTGGAGGAAGAGGAGGAGGAGCTTTCCGGCCGCCGGTGGAGCTTCGTCAAGCCGAATAGAGAGCCGAGAGCAGCGTTGCGGAGGCAAGGCCGCTGCGGTGATTTCCATCCGGCTAGTTTTCTATGGCGCCGAAGCGATCGTCAAGGGTAACGATCTTTCTTCCTTGGGCAGGTGAAGCCCTTTGTTTTGCATGTGCATGGGATCCTCCATCAAGAGATGGAAACGCGTAAGTGATTCCAGCAGTTGAGTCTGCATCTAGAGCCGGAAGTCTGTAGTACGGCATAGGCATGCTGTGTGAAGCCCATCCAGACGTATGTCGGGATTGGTGATGTTTATATTGCGAACCGGAGAAGACTCCGTGTATTCATCGTTTAGCCTGCGGAGATGGTGAGGACGATGTGTTTGGTGTACAGGATGCTTTGTATAGCTCCTGTGGTTGCATGCTTGTAAGAGCTGGTTGATGGAGTGCGGACACCTCTGAGTGGGTGGGTGCGTGAGGTCTTCAACAAGGGTTTGGAGGCTTATGCCCATTCTACCAAGTGGCGATGAACACATCTGAGTGGGTGGGTGCGAGAGGTCTTCAACAGGGGTTTGGAGGCTTATGCCCATTCCACCAAGTGGCAATGTTAAGATCGGGTGAGCGGTCGATTGGTAGCAAAGCAGCAGGGCGAATTCCCTAGGCTTGTTACACTACGTGGGTAGGTCGACTGATAGTGCTCACGAGTTTTGGTGTGGTGCGTACCTCTGAGTGAGATGGGTGCGTGAGGTCTTCAACAAGGGTTTGGAGGCTTATGCCCGCCTACCAAGTACAAACCATAAAAGGTGCCCTGAGTGCACGGAGCGCCTGGCATTGAGGCCGGCGTTTGTGATGTTGGGTGTATGTTCTTTATATGTTGAAGTTGCTATACATGCAGGGAAGGAACCACTGCCCCGGGTAAGGGGTGGGGTCGTTATAATTGGTCAGCTGAATGCTGACCGTTGCTTTGTTTATCACCCATGGGGTGGACGCCCATATGCAGGTGTTGCGGGCTGATGGATTGAGCGGGCAAAAGCCCATGCTGCTGGTAGGCCCTTGAAGGCCGTGCGAAGTGTTGGATTTCATGTGTGGCCGGCCTGCGTGCCGATGTATGCAATTATATGTATTGTAAAGAGTAACTTGTAAGGCCTTAAGGCCGTGTGCGGTGTGGTCTTGTAAACATTCCTGGTTATATATATAAATGTGATATTTATATATTAGTGGACATTCATTGTTATGAGTTCTTGCACTTAATAAGCTTCCGCTAGAATGCTCTGAGTTAGGACTCGGTTGGTTTGGTATTATCCTGTGACCTCACCGTCTGTTTGTGGCATATAGTGTGGGGCCCCGGCCGGACCTTCTACTATACGTCATTTAACGGATGGGGTCGTTACAACATGTAAAGCAGTCTGCATAGTGTTGTATGCTGAGTACGACAGACATTGAAGAACCTAGTGATGTGACTGGTGACTTGACAGCTGTCATAACTAACCGGTCTGACACCACTATCAGGACTGTTAGAAGTCTGTTATGAACCGGATAAGCCGGTAACTATGGAGCAAGCTCTATATAAGAGACAGATCAGAAATGATAGAAGAGAATGATAATAATCATCAACGTGAAAAGATCTCTAGATCTTAAAGAAGAATTCTGACAGATCAAGGTCTGTCTGCAAGAAAGATTCAGAGTTCCATCTGAATCTAAGGAAGAAGCTGACTGAAGATCAACTTCAACTTGAAGAATAGATCCACCTTATTTGTCCTAATCAAGAAGCTTTGAAAAGCTAAGTTAGGTTGGATCAGAAGGATCAGTTTATACAAGAACTGATCAAGAAGACGACATCAACAAAGGAATCTAGCTGGTGAAGTTTTCTAAAACTTATTACTCACAAATTCTTGTACGATCTATTATTAGATCTGAGATTGTAAGCCTAGTTATATAGGCTGAGGTAGGGCTGAGGCCTGAGGTAGGATTCTGGGAAGAATCTGAGGTAGGACTTGTGTTAAGTCTGAGGTGTAGGAACCATTTTGGGTTCTGAGTTTGTAAGATCTGTGTATCTGAGCAAGTGGAAGGAAGTTAGGCTGAATCCAGTTATCTGCTGGATAGGCAAAACGGGATAGTGGATGTACCCATATATTGGGGAACCACTATAGATCTAGTGTTTGCTGTGTTGTGTTAATTTTCTGTAGATATATTAATCTGTGCTGAAAGGAGATAAATATCTGTTTGCCTAAAACTAATAAAGAGACTTAATAAGTTAAGAACCTATTCACCCACCCTCTAGGTGTTTAGGGTCTTGAAACAAAGTCTTTCAATAGAGAAAGTGAATTCGTCGTCGCCTACTCGATGGAAGAGCTTACTATTGCATACGTCAATGATAGCTCGAGAGGTGGCAAGGAAGGGTCGGCCAAGGATCAGTGGAACCTCAACCTCTTCTTCGATGTCCAAAATGACAAAGTCCACCGGGAAGATGAACTTGTCGAATTTTACTAGAACATCCTCCACTATACCTAACGGGTACTGGAACGATCGGTCGGCGAGCTGGATACTTATGCGTGTGCGGTTGAGGCTACCAATTCCTATCTTTTTAAACAATGAGAGGTGCATTAGATTAATACTCGCTTCTAAGTCGGCTAACGCATGCTTGACAAAAAGATCACCGAAGACACACGGGATAGAAAAACTACCCGGGTCACTGATTTTCTTCGGCAACCGGTTTGTCAAAACAGTGGAGCACTCAGCATTTAACGTGACATGCGAAAGGTTCTCTAACTTTTTCTTGGTTGTCAGAAGGTCCTTAAGATACTTGGCGTACTTCGGCATCTATGAAATCGCTTCATGAAAAGGCAGATTTATGTGGATTTGCTTGAACATTTCTAAGAAACGAAAGTACTGATCGTCCTAACATTGTTTATTAAGTTCGGAAGGATGCTTGTGGCGAATTCGCGAGTTACGCAACTCGCGCCGAACTACGGGTAAGGAGACACGAGACCGGGGGAGGTAAAGAACGGCCCCCCTGCCGGGCCTATCGGGACTCGCCTCCTGCCCCCTCAGCTCGTACATGTGCCGAGATAGCTGCTTTGTTTCCATTCGTTTTCTCTGAACAATATCTCTCTTGGGCCTGTAATAACTTAGAAATATTTTCAGATTTTATTTCTTGTTATTTGAATATAATATTCTTGCTTGGCACGTGATGGGAAAGGTTTTGGAAGCCGGCGAGCTGGGTTAGGCGAGCTGGACCGATCGGTCAGCTCGACCCTTGATCCCTTTTCCTATAAATAGACCCCCTCACCTACCCCGATTTACTGATTTTATTGCTTCTGTACTTCCTTCCTCAACTTGCCTCCTTACTGCCTGTACTAGCTCCCTATACCTTCCGCGAGCATGGGGAAGTCCAATCCTGACTCTGATGGTCGCTCCAAGTGCACTCAGCACTTCACCAACTATTCTTTCTTTTAGGGAACACGACGAAGGAGGAGTTTGTCGTGTTCAACACCGACTTCAAGCCCCCTGGTTTCGAGGTGCGTCGGCCCAGGGAAGGCGAGGCCATCAATAGTTTTTTACCCCGAGGAGCTCACCTTCCCCATCTCGCATTTCGAGGTGGGGTGGCGCCTTCCGCTCTGGCCGGAGATCCTCTAGATACTCAAATACTTTGGCGTAGTGCCCGCACAGCTAAACCCGAACTGCATCACCATAATGGGGGCGTTCGCGAGATTCCTCCGCCGGGAGCGAATCGATTTCGAACTGACCGTGTTCAGGAAGCTCTTCACCTACAAGGCGGCTCCTGATGGCATCGCCTTCTTCGGGGGCTCCTTTATTAAGGTTCGCGAGATCGCGAACAAACATCACAATTGGATGACTAAGATCGTCTTCCTCAAGGGAGATCTCAGCAACGTCCTCTACTCGCCGCAGTAAAAAGGAGAGGAGGTATACCGACCCCCCACTGTCTACGACAACGATGTCGAGTTCAACAAATTTTTCTCCACAAGGACTTCAAGGTCGCCTTCCTACGAGGGGGCCTTGACTCGCTCCTCCCCGTCCTTCCCGGTGAATCTATACCTTTCAACTTTTCTCCTTTCCCGATCTCGCCAAATCCATCGGAATTTTCACTAAGTTATTTATGCACGAGAGCGACTGATTCCCGAGAAGCCACCTTTTGCGGATCTGGGACTACTCCTCGACCTTCTCGCCCGCGAGAAGGCGGCTGCAGCCGCCTGCCGAGACGAGTCGCCATTGTCCTAGCCCTCTGGCAAGAAGCGAGCTGATCCCGCGGTGTCCAGATAAAAATGGGTGGTGGAGTGAGATCTTTTTCTAAAACAGGGATGATAACTTATTCTGCAGAGGGTGGAATTTTTAAAATGGGAGCGGAGCTTTGATTTTTTAAAGCGGGGGTGGAGCTTGCCTCGGGCTCTTCACTTACCATTCCGGGAACTTTCTTCCCACTCCAAGAGTTATAGCTTTCACTTGCTCTCTCTGGTTGGGCTCGGTATTGGAAGGAAGAGACCCTGCGGGTCGCTTAGAAATAATTTTAGCTAGCTGTCCTACTTGATTTTCAAGACTTTTAACGCTTCCAGTAAAGGTTTTAATCATAGCATCATTTGTGGAGATATATTTGGAAAGTAACTCCTCCAAGCTTGGAGGTTTTGGATAATTTTGAAGAGGTGGTGGTGGTGGTGCAGGAAAATCTTTTTGTGGTGCCGGGCGCATAGCATTCGATGGATTACTCCACAAAAAATTCGGATGATTTCTTAAGGCAAGATTATAACTATTCGGAAAATTAAAACCAGGAGGATGAAAATTCGCATCAGAAAAATTATTAAAACCATTTCTAGGCATATTATTAACAAAATCTAATTGTTCTGGGGTAGGAGTTGCAGATTCCTATACCTGAGGGGTGGAGGCAGCAGTCATCTCCATTATCTTTTTGATTAATATTTCAACTTGTGGCGCGAGCTGGGAGACGTTATCCACTTCAAAGATACCTGCAGGCTTGCTCAGGCGGGACCTAGGAACATTCCACTAATAAGTGTTCATGGCCATGTCCTCAAAAAGCTCAAGAGCTGCTTCCAGGGTCTTATGGTTTAAAGTACCACCAGAAGCTGCGTCTATCATTTGCTTTGTATTTTTATTTAGCCCGTTATAAAACATCTACACTTTTAACCATACAGGCAGCGCGTGATGTGGGCATCGTCTTAATAGTTCTTTAAATCTTTCCCAAGTTTCATATAAGGTTTTAGAGTCTATTTGTCTTTAAGAAGAAATGTCGTTCCTAAGTTTAGCAGTTTTAGCTGGCGGAAAATAGTTCGCCAAAAAATTTTCGGTTAATTCATTCCAGGTGGTTATGCTATTCTTAGGTAGAGTGTTCAACCACTGCTTAGCTTTAGTTCTTAAAGAGAAGGGGAAAAGTCTTAGCCTGATTGCATCATTTGTGACACCATTTATCTTGAAGGTGTCACAAATTTCAAGAAAGCTTGCTATATGTGTGTTCGGATCTTCATCGTTGGAGTGATGCCCTTCTTACGGGGACCTTCTTGGTCAATCGTTTGCCTTGTCAGTCTTTAGCGGGTCGGGCACCCCTTATTCCCCTATCTCTCTGCCGCCCTGTGTTTCTCGTTCCCTTGCGGGTGTTCGGAAGTGTGTTCTTTGTCCAGGACCGTAGCCCGACTCGGACAAAACTTGATGACAAAGCTATCTGCAGCTTATTTTTGGGATATTCCTCCTCTTCTAAGGGATATTGATGTTTTGACCCCTCTTCTCACAGGACTTTTCATTCGATGTTAAGTTCATTGAGGATGTCCCTTTTTATGGTGCCTCTCTTGTCCTTGTTTCTCTTTATGCTCCTCCACTGTCAGCTCAGGTTGTCTTAGCTCCACTGCGCGATTCACTTCTGTTGCTGACGTACACCCGTGCCCACGCGGGCCCTCACATGTCCACCCCAGATTTCGAGAACCACTGGTTACGCACAGCTCACAGGACCTTGTGCCACATCCTCTAGCAGGTGATGTTCTTCCGTCCTCTGACTTACCCATTTCACTTCGCAAGGATAAGTGTTCTTGTGTTACTAACCATCCTGTGGCAAGCTATGTGTCCTACCTACGTCTTTCCAAAGGTTACCGGGCTTTCCTGACTGCTACCGACCAGATCAGAGTTCCGAGATCGATGACTGAGGCGTTCCAGCATCCCGAGTGGGTGGAGGCAATGGAGAATGAGATGTCCGCATTACAGAAGGCTGGCACCTGACGTTTAGTTCCTCTTCCCGCAGGTCAAAAAACTGTTGGCTGTCGTTTGGTTTACACCGTCAAGTATAATTTTGACGGTTCTCTTACCCGCTACAAGGCCCGCCTTGTCGCAAAAGGCTTTACTCAGACTCCTGGGGATTACGGCGTGACCTTTGCCCCTGTAGCCAATCGCTTTATTGTCCGTCTACTTGTTTCTCTCGTTGTCTGCCATGAGTGGCCTCTTCATCAGCTAGACGTGAAGAATGTCTTCCTCAATGGCGAGCTTGCCACAGGATGGTCCCCGTAAAAATTTTTGAAGCCAGATCGTCGATCTCCGGTCGATAAAAATGACTCACACAGAGAGTTCGTCGATCTCAGGTCGACGAATTATCTCAAGAACTTTTCTCAATTCGTCGATCTCAGGTCGATGAACTGTGGACAATTCTTCGATCATAGACAGAAAGTTAAATTAAAGCTTCTCCATTAATCATACCAAGCTGATTTAGGAAGAGCAGATAGTTTCTTTCATCCAAGGGTTTGGTGAAGATGTCTTCTCTTTGCAAATCAGTGTAGATATAGACAAGATTAATTTTCTTTTTGTCCACACACTCTCTAATGAAATGATGTCTTATCTCTATAAGCTTAGTTCTACTATGCTGAACTAGATTCTGAGCAATAGAAATTGCACTTGTATTATCAAAGGGTAAGGTTGAATTATTTAAGTTGTATCCATAGTCTAGAAGTTGGTTTTGAATCCACAACATCTATGAACAACAACTGCCAGCTGCTATGTACTCAGCTTCTGTTGTTGATGTAGACACAGATGTTTGCTTTTTGAAAAACCAGGAGACAAGTCTAGCACCAAGGAACTGGCATATTCCTGATGTGCTCTTCCTGTCCACTCTACATCCAGCAAAGTCAGCATTTGAGTATCCAGTAAACTCAAATTCTGACTCGGTTGGATACCAGAGTCCTAGATTTTGGCAACCCTTTATATATCTTAAATTTTTTTAAAAGAAAATAAGATGAGATTCTTTAGGGTTCACTTGGAACCTAGCACAAAGGCATGTAGCAAACATTATGTCTGGTCTACTTGTTGTGAGATATAATAGGGAACCAACAATGCCCCTATAAAATTTTTGATCAACATGCTTTTCATGTTCATCAGAGTCAACCACAGCATTGGTAGCCATGGGTGTTTTCATTGCTGAGGCATCTGACATCCCAAATCTTTTGATTAGCTCCTTAGAATACTTGGATTGGGATATGAAGATGCCATCAGGCAATTTCTTCACTTGGAGACTAAGGAAGTATGAAAGTTCACCCATACTACTCATCTCAAACTTTGAATGCATAAGGTCAGAAAACCTTTTGCATAGTTTTGGATCAATTGCGCCAAATATAATATCATCTACATAAATTTGTACTAACAAGATTTTATCTTTATGATGCTTAATAAAATGAGTCCTATCTACAATGCCTCTAGAAAAATTATGCTCTAACAGGAAGCTAGCTAAGGTATCATACAAAGCTCTTGGAGCTTGCTTTAGACCATAGAGAGCTCTATGCAATCTAAAGACATAAGAGAGATTAGTTAGAGAGATAAAACCTCGTGGTTGCTTCACATAAACTTCCTATTTAAGTTTTCCATTCAAAAATGCACTCTTGACATCCATTTGATAGACTTTGAACTTTTTGTAGGCAGCATATGCAAGGAAGGGTCGTATAGACTCATTCTTTGCAACAGGGGCAAATATCTGATCATAGTCAATGCCTTCCTCTTGCCTATAGCCTTGAGCTACTAGCCTTGCCTTGTTCCTTATGTTAGTGCCCTGGGCATCAAGTTTATTTCTGAATACCCACTTAGTTCCAATGACTGGGTAGTCTTTGGGTCTTAGAACTAAGTCCCAAACTCTACATCTCTCAAACTAGTTGAGCTCCTCTTGCATGACAATGATCCAGTGTGGATCTTGCTCAACATCTTTTATGAATTGGGGCTCAATTTGAGATATGAAGCAAGATTGCATCACATCCTGGTGGATTTGATGCCTTGTATGCACACCTACTAATATGTCTCCTATTACTTGAGATATAGGATGATCTCTAAGTATGATAGAATCAGTTGGTGGAGTTGGTTCAGCAACAGCTTGGGGAGTTAATTCCTCTGGTGGAATTAAGTTTGTTGGTGTTGGCTCTCTATTAAATTCAGTATCTTCATCATCACTTTCTTCAATAATATGTGGAGAAGGATCTGTTACAGTCTCATTGGTGAGGGTCACCTCATACAGCTTCTCACACATGTTAGGTACCTGCAAGGTTTCACTGGTAGAAGCTATCTTCTCCTTATAAAACATGTTAGTCTCATCAAAAGGAATGTGAATAGACTCTTCCATTTTCATGGTTGATTTATTATATACCCTATAAGCCTTTCTTACTTGGGAATATCCAATAAAAATTCCAACTTTAGCTTTGACTTCAAACTTTCTAATGTATTTCTTGTTATTGTTATGGATGTAACAGACACAACCAAATACTCTAAAATAGACAACTTTAGGTTTCTTCCTTTTAATTAGTTCATAGGGGGTCTTGCCCTTAAGTTTGTGTATCAAACTCCTGTTTAGGACATAGTTTGTTATGCTAACAGCCTCTGCCCAAAAGGATAAGGGTAGGTGAGCATCTGTAATTAATGTGTCTGTAGCTTCAATGAGTGTTCTGTTTTTTCTTTCATCTACGCCTTTTTGTTGAGGAGTTCTAGGAGCAGAGAAATAATGTTTGATACCTTCCTTCTCATAGAACTCTTGCATAAGAAGAGACTCAAACTCAGTACCATGATCACTTCTGATCAATGCAACTGGAGTAGAGTACTTAATCTGTATGCTCTTGAGAAAATCTGTAAGAACCTTGAAGTTATCTGACTTGTTTCTCAAGAAGAACACCCAAGTGAACCTTGAGAAGTCATCGATAATCCCTAAGGTATAAGACATCCCTCCTAGGCTTTGTACAACAATGGGTCGAAAAAGATCCATGTGGAGCAAATACAAAATCGTATGTGAATCACTCTTGTTAAGTGACTTGAAACTATTTTTAGTTTGCTTGCCTAACTGACAAGCCCTACAAAGGCTTTCCTTCTTGTAGGGATAAGAAGGCAATCCTCTAACAAGGTTGTCTTTAGATACCCTAGCAATTTTTTTAAGTTAACATGTCCTAATCTCCTATGCCAAAGTTCATTGTAGTTACTGGTTTGGTTAAACAAATAAATTTCTGTTTTTGCGTATTTGAACTTAACTATGTAAATATTTCCTACTCTAGAGCTAGTTAAAACAGTTATATTGTCAGCAGAATAAATAATGCAAGAGAATTTATCAAATGATACCTGGAACCCTTCATCATAGAGTTGACTAATAGAAATCGGGTTGTGCTTTAATCCACTTACATAAGCTTCTTTCTTGAATGTGACCACTCCAATATTTACATCTCCATAGCCTTTAGTCTGGCCACAGTTGGAGTGACCAAAAATAACTTTGGGACCTAGCTTGGACTTGTAGTATGATAGATTGTCCTTGCTGCCAGTCATATATTTTGAACAACCACTATCCAGATACCACTGTTCCTCTGTTGTAGGATAGTCTTTCACCTGCATAAAAACAGGTTAGATATTCTTGACTCAGGTTACCTTGGGTCCTTGTTGATTTACATAACTAAAGCTGGTAATATATGAATATTCAGGTTGACTTTTATAACCTAAAGGATGGTATTTTCTTGGTGGAATTATATATTTGTTAAAAGGATTTGTGTTCTGTCTAGGTTGATTAAAAATCCTGTTGTAATTAAAAATTCTGTTATTATAAACTGGGGTCGACAAATTCTTGTATGTTCGTCGATCTGAGGTCGATGAATGGGGATGAGTTCGTCGAACTCCACTTAGATAATGAAGGTATTCATTTTCTAGGCCCCAATTTTGTAAATCTCTGGTCGACGAACCATACTGTTTTTGTCGATCGCAGTTCAAAGAATAGTTATAGTAGAAGTTTGTGTTATGAGTTCGTCGACTTGAGTTCGACGAACTGGACACATTTCGTCGATCTGAGCTCGACGAGATCTACTGAACTTTGTTATTGTTAAGAATTTTATTATTCTTTCTTCTTTTCTTATTCTTTCGTTTTAATACAATTTTTTTATCATGATTATCTTCTATTTTATCTTTACCCTTTTCAGAGACAAATTTTATGGGGGTTGATAAAATGTTTTTCTGAATAAGTGGGGGTTGGCTTGATGAAGCACCTAACCCAACTTCCCATTAAGTCTGGTATTCACTGTGATTGTGATGTTCATCAACTTAATGCTTCTCCCATTTAGGGATTCTTCAAGTTGCCTAGCCTCAAATAATTCTGTCTTTAATTTAATAATTTGTTCATTAGCTAAGGTTATTTCATCCTTTAATTTGTTGTTTTCTGACAGTAGGTTTTCTTGTTCATTTACTTTCTCTCTAAGTTGTTTAATTACTTTTTCAGAGTTGATTAAATAAAAACATAAAGATTATAATTCAATTTTAAATTCTTCTGAATCAAAATCAAAAGAATATAATACCTGATCCTCTTTAGATAGAGGTTCTTCAGTGTCTGATTGGTCAGCTTCAGAATGGGTGCTTGATGCATCAATAGACATCAAGCATATTTCCTTGGCCTTTGCTTCCTCTTCATCTTCACTGGAGCTGGAAGATGAAGATTCTTCTTTAGTGTCACTCCAGGTTTCAGCAATGAACCCTTTCTCCTTCCTTTTATGCTTGCTGGAGAAGGGCATGTTGTAATTCTGTTTCCTGGTCTCCTTTTCTCTTCTTTTATCTTTCTTTTGAGTCTCTGGGCACTCTGAAATGAAGTGTCCAGGCTTCCTGCAGCCAAAACAAACTACTTCTTTAGTTGGTGTTTTGTCATACCTGGGTTTGTCATCTTGCCTTGATGACTTTCTTCTGAAGTCCCTCTTGCCCATTTTGTAAAATCTCTTGGCTAAGAGACTTAGGATTCTTCATTGATAATTGGGGATTCTGAATCTTTAATAGCTTTGAATGCTATATTTTGCTCCTTTCTCCCAGATGAAGGAGTCTTCTGTTCTGCAGCTTCTCTTGACTTAATCAGTTGCTCATAAGATTTAAGCTTTCCCAATAGAGATTCAGTAGAAATCTCATTAAGGCTTCTGGCTTCCTTGATAAGCGAGATTCTGGAATCCCATGAGCTAGGGAAGTACATGAGGATTTTGTCATTAACTTCTGTAAGAGTGATGTCCTTGTCCAATATCTTCAGTTCATTGATTATTGAGCTTAATATGTTGTACATATCACCAACAGTCTCTAACTCATCCTTCTTAAAGTTCTCATACTGAGAGATGAGGTTGGATCTCGTATCCTTTCTCTCATCAGTAGAACCAGCTACCATATGGTTAAGAGAATTTCAAATAGCCTTGGTTGATGTCCATTCAGCCACCTTTTGGAAGATGTCATCAGACATAGTCTGAGCCAGAATATTCATGGCCTTTGTATCAGCAATCTTGGCCTTTTTCTGAGCATCTGTCCACTCAAGTGGTGGAACAACATGTATGCTTGTTGTTGAGGTGGATGCAGTCACTGGAGAAGGAGGTCATGTCAAAATGGAATTAAAAATGTCCTCATCAATAGAGTTCATATAAAGTTTGATTCTTGCCTTCCAGATGGAAAACTTATTTAAGTTGCACACTGGAGGTCTGGTGCTTGCATAATCCTTGTTATGTGCCAAGCTATAAGAAATAGGCTAGAGAAATTTGGATCTAAGAAGGATCTATTGGTTCAAGTGTTACCTTGTTCAACCAAGAGAACAACCCTCTGATAGCAATTCAAAGGAGGGGTTAGATCTGACTTACTCTAGAGGGGGGGGGGGGGGTGAATAGAGTATTTAAAAATTCTTGGCAGTTTTTAGATTTATATATCAGAGTGAAAATAAGTGATACCAAATATTATAATAGAAGGAAAAACATCTAAGCTATTCTAACTATCAAAGCCACATCAAGAACAAAAATAGAAAATAAGCAACTAGACAACACAAGAAGATTTTATAGTGGTTCCCCTAAACTTGGGTACATTCACTCTTCTACCACCCTGGTAGGAATCCATTAGGAATTTTTGATCAGGTGTCTGCAACCATAATATCTATTTGTAGGGAGATATTGCAAAACTTTAAGCTTTTGATCAGGTGCCCAAAAACTAACCCAAGTCTTTTGATCAGGAGACTTGACAACCAAGAGCTAACTTTTGAAGGGAGTTAAATCCCTTTTATAAGAGGTGAGAGGAGGTGATGGTGTCTTCTCTTTCTATAATCAACAGAGAAGACTAGTGGATCTTTGATATTGACAAAGCTCCCCCTGAGATGTTGATGGTTCAGGAACACTGGAGCTTTGCTTCAGGGTGTAGGTATTTAGGCTTGTCTGAAAGCACCGAGTCTTATGCCCAGAACCACCGCCTTACGGTGACACTAACTCACGGGTTAGTCGACACCGCAAGATGCCGATCTTGCCGCCTAGCACGATCATATAACCTGTTCGGCCAAATTGAGAATTGGAAGTATAAAAGCAGTGTATGAAAACATCTAGCTAGTCCAAAAGCCATTGTATATATCATATATATGAAAATGAAGAGTACATAGAGTCCACAATGAGTACAAAAATATGAGATAAGGGCTTATGCCTTGTACATGAATATATCAAATCACTCTCTCACAATATAATAAGCGAAAGCTAAACTATCATCAGAAAACTCATCCCACCTGACGACGGACTGCAGTAGTAGTATTAGGTGGTGGTGGTATCAGCTCCTCATGTCCTGCCACCTAGTCCTGCTGGTCGTGCAGGTGATCCATCTCCTCGTGCTCCTAAAATGATTTTGTCACCGACCGTTAGTCAAAAATACAAAGTCATTTCCTCCATACCTCGCCCCCGCAGCTCCTAGGAACCAGGCGGGAGGACGAAGCGGAGGACAACAAGGGGTGTCAAAAGGAAGCATGTGACAATGGAACTATACTACTGAGTATATGATGAATCAATTATTTCTACTCTAGCAGTTCTATGTATATAGCACATATATGGTAAAAACAGTATTGAAAGTAAGTAAAGTGCTGAAAGTAAAGTAAAGAATAGAGCAGAAAGAAAATTATCTACTGCTAAACTAATCATCACAGATGTACCCTAACTTATATGAATGCCCATACAAACTTATAATTTAGGGTTTCCAAATTTAACTTATCATATAAAAGAGCCCATACTAATTTATATGGTAATAATCTATGGTGTGTATTACCTAGTTATGAATGAATGTTATGAATGTGGTTTATGATTCAGGCAAGTGCAACTCACACACACGACTCTATGATCACAGACCTTTAGTTTCTACTTTTTGGAGCTAGCATCATGGTGGTCGCTATGCTTCGAAGAAAATAAAAGCAAACTAACTAGCAATCTAATGAGGCAAGTATACATATCGAATTATAGCTAGGGGACACAAGTGTCGTATTGAAATTCGGGAACTGTCGAATAAACTTACTCACACGAAGACTATTATTTTATCGACGAAAAAAGCTAGGGTTTAGAGAAACTAATTACAATAAATGAAATAAAGCTATGTTAGAAAGAAAACTAATGCAGTTAATTAAAGAGCATAAATAAAGTGATTACAACAAAAGGTTGAAACTATGAAATGGAAGAGCACTCGATCAAGAATCACCTTGGCAAGAGCTAACTAAGATATGCGATAAAAATAAACCTAAACTTAATAGGGTAAAGTTCCTTGACCGTGGAGGCTCCTAAAGCTTAAACACGCTTCTCTCGAAGTCGTGCCCAACTGATTTTAGGAAGGTCCGACCAACTCTCGTCTAAATCGGAGGCCTATAGCTTGCTTTACGCGATGAACCCCACTATTGGATTTTACTCTAATCCGGGAGATTGGGACGTCTGCCTCTCCCAAGGGGTGTGTACAACTCCCTTTACTCTTGAATGCTCACTTCATTCTATCGGCCTCTCGGCTAGCCCAGAATGAAAGCAGTGGTGGAGAGTATATACCGATAATATACCTCGAACCTATGAAAAATCAAGAGTAATCCAAGGCCTAAACCCTAAAAAGAAAAGGTAAATTCAAAGAATCATAATGTAAGACCCCCTTTTTTTTCTTCTTTTAAACCACCGGGGTCTTAGCCCAGAATTACCGCTTTGCGGTAGCACCGACTCACTGGAAGGCAACCACTACAAAACGCTAATTCTGCCGGCCCTGTTCGATCACAAAGAGAGAGAAGTAATTATACATAAAATGTAAACAAGTCCACAGAAATATGTAAATAAAAGTGAAATCACATCCAGTCCATCAGTAGATAATAATAGGAAATAGATAAATGGGCTCGAGCCCAGTACATCAGAGTCCTCACTACAAATCACTCATCGCGGAAGCTATAAAACAACTAATCACTCACGGAGCTGGTCGCAGGTGCACCGGTGCTAGACAGTCCCACCTCCAAGCGCACCGTACTCCGCTGGTGCTGGTCCCTGGACGGCTGGTCCCTGTCTCCCATCCGGAGCTCCTGTAATGTTATTGTTCGAAAACCATTAGTCATAAAGACTAAGCCCTATCATCCCCTACCCCTCCCACCATGGCTCCTAAGCACCGGGCGGAGAGGAGGAAAGGGAAGCTACAAAAGTGGAGAATAATCAAGCAGGTGACAGGGAAGCTAATCTAGTAGTTATTTAGAATGAAGTAGGTCTAACAATCCTACGGCAGTAAGTAATAAGGAGAGCAATTAATAAGTAACAATTTGTATAAAAAGGCAGCTAGAGAACAGTAAGTAAACAAGCAAGTAAATAAGGATGTAACCTTAACTTATATGAATGCCCATACAAACTTATAAGTTAAGAGGTCTTCTGCAAGGCTCCCATCGTATATAAAGTCCCATACCGATTTATACGTTGGGGTGTCGGTTGTATGCAAATATGAGTGTAGTGATATGCTATGTCATGATTCATGCAAGTGCAACTCACGCACACGACTCTATGCGCACAGACCTTTAGTTCCCCCTGTTCGGGAAGCTAGCTTCACTCCCAGGAACCTCCGTAGTGGCAAACGGAGATAGTGGGTTGGGCCCCCCACTCCTAGGCGGGTATCCACACTACCAGGCCTAGCCCTTCTGTATGCCCCTAGAAGAACACAACCTAGAGTATCCGCGTACTACTGCTGGCTGTACCCACCAGACTTTCTTTGGCTAAGTGCCCCACACCACCGAGTCGACGTACCGATGTCGGTGTGAACGACTATCAGATACCGAAGACCCACCACCTTTATTCTGTACTCTAACCCTCGAGCCCTCGGGCCCCCCGGATAGTCCCGTCTGTGCATCTACCTTCAGAGCTACCGTTTGAATGGCAACCAAACCAATTATTCTACCTTCCTAGCTACCGAGGTGTGTGTATGTGCAACCCTTGTTATACTAGTTGCTCTTTTAATTTACTATTCCTATGGTTTACGTTAGCCCAGGACTGCCCCCGGCATACCCCGTGAAGGGCTCTCAAGGGGCACTAGGAACCAAGACGGCGGCATTACGGCCCGAAGTTACTTTTCACAAGGCACTTATTGTTATTTGTTGATCTCCCTTAACCCGATCCCCTTTTAGTTACTTTTGATCTAACCCTAGAGTTTTAAGACACTTCCTCTCCTACCCGGGGTGGACAATCTTTCGTCGTGCCCGTACGCCACTTAGCCTTAACTAGTCTCACACTCTACTTATCCTGACTTCCAATGATGAACTTAATCTTAGCTTGCCCTACCAACCAGCAACTACCAAAATTCCATTTCCCAAGTTCATTATTACTCTAGTTCAGTTTCCGTTGTTTTACTATATGCAGATCATCCTAAGCTATATGAGGTACACAAGGGGAGGTACTCCAAATTGTCTTCCAAATCTCCTATAATATTTACTGGAGGTCTACCATATCATAATTTGTCTAAATCCAGAAACTTATAATTTTCCTAATTAATCTGATATTTATTTAATTTTCCCAAAGGATAGGCCATGGGTCATTTTAAACATGAACTACATGATCCTCCTAAGTAATGGCTACACAAAAATCATGATCATTAAATAACTGTAAGATAACCTCAAATACAAATTTTCTGAATTTTACAGAAAGTATTTAGCCTCTAATTAATTTATCCAGTATAATCACGTTAATCCTACGTAAAGAAGGAAGTACTGAAATTACTCATCGGAAAATTATAGAAAAATTACTAATCAGTAGTATGATATAGAAAAGATCTTTGTGCAAAGAATCATAATTTTACCAGCTTGCTAAACACCACTATAGATTTAATCAAATATTCAAGGTAAAACAGACTTAATGAAGCAAGCCTTAGAATTAAACTTCCAAAAATCCCATAAAAATTCACAAAGATTTAAAATCATAATAAACGTTCTCTGCTTAAATTTCATAAATTTCAAGGAAGTGTGTATTCCATAATAAATTTTCTAAGAAAATCATACAAGCTACTAAATCGTTAATGAAGTATCCAAAATAGTGATCTTAAAATTCATAGTAAAATATCCAGAGCTTGTACCGTCCTTATAATTCACTCTACCCAAATCTCATCACTTTTCAATATGATTTAGTGTCATTTCCTATCTCTACAAGTTTTGCACCCTAAACTAGGGTTAGGTTATTAGGTATCCCAACAGTCTCCAAATCTACTAAGATTTCATCCAGAGAACTATAATGGCCCTATAGTCCTCTTCACCAAATTTTGAGTCAATCCAAGGTCATTTGACCCCTTGACCTTCACAAGCCACCAAGATCCATCCTTAGGGTTTGGCCTTGGTTCTTGGGGCAAACTTACCCCGATCCACCTCAAACTCTATGAGGGGGTGCTAGAGAATATTACTAGCCAGTGGTAAAAATCTCAGCCTCTGTTGAGGTGATCTGACCACTCAAATCTCAAAAGTGCACCTTTAACCTAAGACCCCTTATTAGGGCAAAACTTAGGTTTGATCAGTTCTAATCCAAACCATCTCCAAATGAGATGAAAAATTATACAGAACCTTATGGTGAACCCAGGGACCACTCACCAAAATTTAGGAGGGTTTGGAAATTATTTAGTCATCTAATTAAATTAAGCTAGGATTATTGAATTTTCCTAAAAAACTATAAAAAAATATTTCCCAAAAATCCTAATTTTTGGATGGTACATAAATATAGGTAAGGTTAGGTCACACCCCAAATTTCAAGTCATTGTGATGACTGGATTGGAGTGGGGAATTTTTCTAAGGTCAGGACAACCCTATGGATAGACCTCACCAATTTGAGTGCTGAGGTCTAACCAGTGGTCCAAAATGCTTGAAACAAATTTTCAAATTCCCTAGACTCCAAGAGGTATAATATTGGTGTTGACCATTTTTCCTGCAGGAGCCTCTAGATATTTTTCCCAAATTATTTAAAGTGACACATATTTTCATTCAGAAATTGTTTTAAAGAATAGAATCTAATTTAATGGCACTGTTCATCTTCTTCTACAGCCCGAAACCAGAGCCCTGAAAACGTATTTTCCTGTGTCTTTTCCAAAGCTATTTCCCGGCCATCCAGCCATCTCCCTGGCCGACCACCACCACCACCTCTGCTGAGGTGAGGGCTATCGTCGGGCGGCGACACGGCCGCCGGAGAGGCGGTTTCCGGCGAACCCACCACCATGAAATTTTCGGAAAAGCAAGGAAACGCTCACCCGATCTGGCTCTTTTGAGCTCGATATCTCTCCTAGCGATTTCTAAGATCTATCCGCAGAAGAAGACGGAGGGGAGGACCTTGTTCGCGGGCTGGAGGCGTGCAGAGCATCGGTAAGCCATTGGCGCGGTGGTGGCGTCGTCGGAAATTCTTCAATAGCAAGGGGGAAATCTGAAATAGTTTGATGGAGCATGTAACCTTTTCCTCTTGCTCTTAGGAGTCTTTTATAGATCAAAAAATGGGAAGGGGAAAGGATGAAACGTTCATGGCCTTAATATTCCTCTTAATGACGTTTCGGTTATGGCAAAGGCAGTTGAAATGCTGGAAATGAAGAGGTGTTTGCCAGGTGGAGATTTCCTATTGGGCCAACATTTCCTTAATTTATTAAAGAACCAGAGTAGGAAACGGCCCATAAATACTCCTGGTGTAACTTCCCATAATCAGAATTGATTACAACGTCAGTTACCGAAATTTCCAGTCTGGCTGACGTTTCGGCCTTAGTCACGGGCGTGACACATAGGTCACGGGCGTGACAGGCCCGGGTGACCAATTCTGGGATCGACGATCGTCGAACTGAGATCGACGATCGTCGAAGGGTGGTCACGCCCTTTGTCACGGGCGTGACATGTGGGTCACAGGCGTGACAAGCCCGGGTGACCAATTCTGCGTTCGACGACGTCGAACTGAGGTCGACGATCGGCGAAGGGTAGTCACGCCCTAGGTCACGGGCGTGACATGTGGGTCACGGGCGTGACATGTGGGTCACGGGCGTGACAAGCCCGGGTGACCAATTCTGGGTTCGACGATGTCGAACTGAGGTCGACGATCGGCGAAGGGTGGTCATGCCCTAGGTCACGGGCGTGACACATAGGTCACGGGCGTGACAGGACATGAGGCAAATTCCGCGCCCGACGATCGTCTACCTTAGATCGATGATCGTCGAAGGAGTCATGCCCTAGGTCACGGGCGTGACACCTGGGTCACGGTCGTGACATGGCCGGGTTGAAAATTCTGCGCCCGACGATCGTCTCCCTGAGATCGACGATCGTTGAATAAGTCACGCCCTAGGTCACGGGCGTGACGGGTCGGTCACGGGCGTGACCAACCCGTGACCCGAAATCTTGGTCGATTTATTTCAATTTTTGGGCTTCCTAGGGTTCTATCACAACCAACCGACTCCTAGGGGTCTTGCCGAAAATGGGATGTTACAAATCCCAATAAATAAAACAAAGATTTTGTCCCCGAAATCAAGGTTAAGCCTACGAGACTCTAATTGGAAAAATAAGCTTGTAACATCCCATGAGAATTGAAAGATTACATCTCTACGTTATATTTGCTTTGTGCGGTTTCAAATTTAAGATTAATTCGCCCAATTAACTAGGTATATACACCCCAATAAATAAAAGATTAGCCCCTATTCTTGAAATTTCAGTCCTATTGGTTTTAAACAAGAAGGCAAATTAATTGTCCAGAGGGGTTATGAGGTATACCTGATGAAAAAGTTCCGGGTATTTTTGCCGCATCAAGTCCTATGGCTCCCATGTACGCTCCTCCTGCCCATGATTGTTCCACAGAACCTTGACTAACGGAACCTTCTTCCGTCACAAGACCCGCACTGCTGTATCGTCTATCCTGATAGGCTCCATGTTGACTGACCGATCCGAGGCCACCGGGCCATCTACCGAGGAGATCATCTGCTCAGGGCGTAGCAGAGCCCTTCGAAGTGAGGAGACGTGGAAGACGTCATGCAATCCCGCTAACTCCAGCGGTAGTTCCATTCTATAGGCTAAGGGGCCGATCCGCTCCAGGATCTTATGAGGCCCCATATATCTCGGACTGAGCTTCTTCCGCCCACGCACACGCGACACTCCGTGCATCGGCTGTATCTTCAAGAACACCCGGCCTCCCACCTGGAACTCCACTTGACGATGCCTCGCATCGTAGTATTTTGCCTGTCTGCTCTGGGCTTCCAACATCCTGTCTCGGATCATTCTAATCTGAGCATCTGTATCTCCCACAAACTCCGAGCCTAGTGCCTGTGGATCCTCATCTTGAACCCATGATAGTGGGGTCCTACTCCTCCTTCCATACAATGCCTCGTATGGAGCCATGCCTATGCTGGACTGATGAGCGTTGTTGTACGATAACTCGACCAGTGGCAGCAATCTCTCCTAAGGCTCGCCACGGTCCAAAATACACAGTCGCAACAGATCCTCCAGTGTACGGTTGGTGCGCTCTGTCTGTCCATCGGTCTTAGGGTGAAAAGCTGTGTTGAATGACAATTGAGAACCCAGATGGGCCTGGACTGACCTCCATTCCCTGGATGTAAACCGCCCATCCCAATCCGAAACGATAGTCTTGGGTACCCCATGATAACGCACAAACTGCTCAATGAACCTCCATACTAATACACTGACCGGTGTGTCCTTTGCCACTGGAATGAATCTGGCCACCTTTGTTAGTCTGTCCACTATCACCCAGATCGAGTCATTCCCCGCACGGGATCGAGGTAGCCTATGTATGAAGTCCATGGCTATATCCTCAAACTTCCACTCCGGCACCGGAAGCTGCAGCAGCAAGCCTGCCGGGTTCGTACACTCCACCTTCACGAGCTGGCAGGCCTCGCAATGCATCACAAAATATGTAATATCTTTCTTCATACTCGGCCAGTACATCGTCCTCTTCAAATCCTTTACCATCTTGGTGATCCCCGGGTGTATAGAATATCGGCTGCAGTGAGCTTCCGTCAAAATGTCCTCCCGGATCCATCCTCCTGTTGGTATGTAGACTCTGCCCCGGAAACACAGGAGCCCATCCCTCAAAGAGTAATCTCCTGTCGTGCCTTCCTCCAAGGCTCGGAATATCGGTTTAGCTCTTTCATCCAGCATCTTCCCATCTCTGATGCGGTCTCGAATATCATCAGTGGTAACCATCGACCCCAGGTACTCCTTGTATAGCTCCGGGTCATCCTCAGACAGTAGTGAAATCTGCATCTCCTCGAATGATCTAACCAACTCCAAGGCCATCAGCTGCGGGCCTACTCCCGTCGTACTCAATCTCCGGCTCAGAGCATACGCGACCACGTTCGCCTTCCCCGGATGGTAGTGCATGGTATACTGGTAGTCTGACAGAAACTCCACCCAGCGTCTCTGTCTGATGTTTAACTACTTATGGGTGTCGACGTACTTTAGATTCTTGTGGTCGGAGAAGATATCGCAATGTACTCCGTAGAGATAATGTCGCCAGATCTTAAGAGCAAAAATGACTGCCCCCATCTCCAAATCGTGCATGGGGTAGTTCTGCTCGTGCTGCTTCAACTGACGAGAGGCATAGGTTATTACGTGCCCGTTCTGCATCAGAACGGCACCCATCCCCTGATAGGAAGCATCTGTATACACCTGGAACCCCTCCTTCCCTGATGGAAGAGCAAGGATGGGAGCCGAGGTGAGACGATCCTTCAGCTCCTGGAAGGCAGATTCGCATCGTGGCGTCCAAATAAAAGGGGACTCCTTTTTCGTCAGAGACGTAAGAGGGAGTGCAATCTGAGAGAACCCCTTTACGAACTTCCGGTAGTAACCGGCAAGTCCCAAGAAACTTCGAACATCTGAGGCCGACTTTAGTGGTGGCCAATCCCGTACTGCCTGGACCTTTGCCGGATCCACTGCCAGACCTGCTCCATTGATGACATGGCCCAGAAAGGCCACCTCCTTTAGCCAGAACTGGCACTTACTGTACTTGGCATACATCTCATGCTTACGCAGCTTCTCCAGGGTCAAGGCCAGATGTCTCGCGTGCTCCTCCTCCGTCCTTAAATAGATAAGGATGTCGTCGATGAATGCGATAATGAAGACGTCCAGATACTCTTCGAACACCCGATTCATCAGGGTCATGAATGCGTAGGGTGCATTCGTGAGCCCGAACGGCATCACTGTAAACTCGTACAAGCCGTATCTACTGCTGAAAGCCGTCTTCGGGATGTACTCCTCCCGAATGCGAAGCTGGTAGTACCCTGACCTCAGATCCAGCTTTGAGAACCAATAGGCTCCCTCCAGCTGGTCAAAAAGCTCGTCTATCCTTGGTAAGGGATAAGTATTCCGGACTATCAACCTGTTCAGAGCCCGGTAATCTATGCACAGTCGAAGGGTCCCGTCCTTCTTCTTAACAAACAACACCGGAGCTCCCCAGGTTGAAGAGCTAGGCCGAACGAACCCGGCCTTCACTAACTCATGAAGCTGGCTCCGAAATTTCCCCAACTCCTTTGGGGCCATTCGATAGGGAGCTCTGGATACCGGCTTAGCCCGGCACGAGCTGAATCTGGAAGTCCTTCTCTCGGTGCGGGGGTAGCCCTGGTAGCTTCTCCGGAAACACGTCGGCGAAGTCCCGCACTACTGGAATATATGCAATGGAGTCCTTGGCCACGACTGCCTCAAAAAGGACCTAATAAACTTCTTCCCCATGCAGGTGGGCCTTAGCGGCCTGCATAGACGATAGTAGGGTACGGGGTGCTGGTATAATACCTTCGATGACAATGAATGAGTCGTCGTGCCTCACAGTGATCCTCTTCGCCACGCAATCGATCTGGGCATGGTTCCAATATAGCCAAGTCATGCCCAGGATCAGATCGTAATCTGGCATCTTCAGAACCGTCGCTGGTGCCTCAAACGCCTTCCTGCCGATCCTCGCTTCCATATTGCAATGAGCAGAGGTCATTATCTATGATCCATCGGGTCGGCGCACCCTCATCATCTTCCCGATGAATGGATCCACACCTGCCAGTCCTTTCACGAAATACTCCGACACGAACGATTGCGACGCACTAGTGTCGAAGAGTGTGTGAGCGGGCTTGCCGCTAACGAAGACTATGCCTGTGGTAATTAAGTGTCTTAGTATTCTTGTTACATGTTTCTTCTCTTAATTTCTAACCAGGTTATGTCTAGAATACTAGTTTATATGGAGAAAATTTAAAAGTACTGTCATACTCGTGATAACCTGCTCCGGGTTCCGGGGCTGTGTCAGGTCTAGAGCATACACCTGCTCCCTCTCTGGCCTGCGATCTCGATCCTGAAATCCTCGTCCTCGGTCCTGTCCTCGTCCTCCAAACTATCAGGGAGGTGGAGCGCCCTGATGTGCTGGTGGGGGTGCTCGCCTAACAGGGCAGTTCCTCTTGATATGCCCCGGCTGGTTGCACTGATAGCATACCGGTGGCTGCTCTGCCGTCCTTGGCATTTCCAGCATCTGTATAGGCTGGGGAGCCAATACCCCCTGACTCATCTGCTCCTGCCCAAACTCTTGACGAGGCTGATCCCCGTTCCTTCTCTCTCCAATAACCTAGCCTCGAGGACGATCTCTACGTCCTCCAATCACTGTATCATCAGCCGGTCTCTTCCGGCTCCTCACTGTAAGCTGATCCGCCTCTCTCTTGTTAGCCATCTCCAGAATCCTGGCAAGACTCCCCTCCGAGACAAAAAGGAGGCCCTGTCTCATGTCATCTTGCAGCCCCTTATAAAACCTCCGGGCATAGCCAGCATCATCTAACTGGTAAGCGTCTGCATAGCGGGCCAGGCGAGTGAACTCCTGATAGTACTCCACCACAGTCCTGTTCCCCTGCCTCAACTGCAGGAACCTATCCTCCAGGTCATCCCTCGCCGACTGAGGTACAAAATGTCCCAAGAGCGCTGCTCTGAACTTCTCCCAAGTAATATCAGCGCAGTCCATCCCCGCAAAGGTGGTGTCCAGCTGAGATTTCCACCACCTCTTTCCGTGTGACTCTAAGCAAGAGACTGCCAAAGCGACTGCCTCATCCGTAGGGCATCGGATCGCTGCCAGCATCTCGTAAATGGTGTCCAACCATTCCTCCGTACGTTCTGCAGACTCCGTCCCCTAGTAGCATGGTGGGGAAAGTCCTCGGAAGACCGTCATCCAATTGGCCCCGGGGTTTGGCTATGGAGCCGGGGCTTGCTGAGCTCTGAAGGCCTCCAGAATGGCCATCAGTGTTTGCCCCATCTCCGTCTGCTGGAACGGAGCTGGAGCCGGCAAAGGCGAGACAACATTTGGAGCCTGGGGTGTCCCCTGATGCGGTGTAGGGTTCGTCGCCGGCTACAAGTAAAAATTCCATTTATTAGAGAGCGAATGAATGGAATTTAAGAAGAGTTAGGATGGACCTTCACATGTGATTTCCCCTATGGGCACACCACAGCTTCCGCTGCTAGTTTGTCCGCAAACTAAGTTCGCACGGGGGTGGCCCAAGGTTTTTGTGGACTACTTCTCTTTCGATCGAGTTCTCCTCTGATACCACTTGTAAGACCCCCCCTTTTTTTTCTTTTTCTTTTTTTAAACCACCGGGGTCTTAGCCCAGAATTGTCGCTTTGCGGTGGCACCGACTCACGGGAAGGCAACCACTACAAAACGCCAATTCTGCCGGCCCTGTTCGTTCACAAAGAGAGAGAAGTAATTATACATAAAATGTAAACAAGTCCACAGAAATATGTAAATAAAAGTGAAATCACATCCAGTCCATCAGTAGATAATAATAGGAAATAGATAAATGGGCTCGAGCCCAGTACATCCGAGTCCTCACTACAAATCACTCATCACAGAAGCTATAAAACTACTAATCACTCACGGAGCTGGTCGCAGGTGCACCGGTGCTAGACTGTCCCACCTCCAAGCGCACCGTACTTCGCTGGTGCTGGTCCCTGGACGGTTGGTCCCTGTATCCCATCCGGAGCACCTGTAATGTTGTGGTTCGAAAACCATTAGTCATAAAGACTAAGACCTATCATCCCCTACCCCTCCCACCACGGCTCCTAAGCACCGGGCGGAGAGGAGGAAAGGGAAGCTACAAAAGTGGAGAATAATCAAGCAGGTGACAGGGAAGCTAATCTAGTAGTTATTTAGAATGAAGTAGGTCTAACAATCCTACGGCAGTAAGTAATAAGGAGAGCAATTAATAAGTAACAATTTGTATAAAAAGGCAGCTAGAGAACAGTAAGTAAACAAGCAAGTAAATAAGTATGTAACCTTAACTTATATGAATGCCCATACAAACTTATAAGTTAAGGGGTCTTCTGCAAGGCTCCCATCGTATAAAAAGACCCATACCGATTTATACGTT
Organism: Platanthera zijinensis; assembly: GCA_039513925.1. Taxonomy (NCBI): domain Eukaryota; kingdom Viridiplantae; phylum Streptophyta; class Magnoliopsida; order Asparagales; family Orchidaceae; genus Platanthera; species Platanthera zijinensis. Next base: position 159,838,776 of record CM077078.1, on the reverse strand, counting down.
GGGGTGTCGGTTGTATGCAAATATGAGTGTAGTGATATGCTATGCCATGATTCATGCAAGTGCAACTCACGCACACGACTCTATGCGCACAGACCTTTAGTTCCCCCTGTTCGGGCAGCTACCTTCACTCCCAGGAACCTCCGTAGTGGCAAACGGAGACAGTGGGTCGGCCCCCCCACTCCTAGGCAGGTATCCACACAACCAGGCCTAGCCCTTCCGTACGCCCCTAGAAGAACACAACCTAGAGTATCCGCGAACTACTGCTGGCTGTACCCACCAGACTTTCTTTGGCTAAGTGTCCCACACCGCCGAGTCGACGCACCGATGTCGGTGTGAACAACTATCAGATACCGAAGACCCACCACCTTTATTCTGTACTCCAACCCTCGAGCCCTCCCCCCCCCCCCCCGGACAGTCCCGTCCGTACATCTACCTTCAGAGCTACCGTCTGAATGGCAACCAAACCAATTATTCTACCTTCCTAGCTACCGAGGTGTGTGTATGTGCAACCCTAGTTATACTAGTTGATCTTTTAATTTATTATTCCTATGGTTTACGTTAGCCCAGGACTGCCCCAGGCATACCCCGTGAAGGGCTCTCAAGGGGCACTAGGAACCAAGACGGCGGCATTACGGCCTGAAGTTCCCTTTCGCAAGGCACTTATTATTATTGGTTGATCTCCCTTAACCCGATCCCCTTTTAGTTACTTTTGATCTAACCCTATAGTTTTAAGACTCTTCCTCTCCTACCCGGGGTGGACGATCTTTCGTCGTTCCCGTAAGCAATCTCACACTCTACTTATCCTGACTTCCTATGATGAACTTAATCTTAGCTTGCCCTACCAACCAGCAACTACCAAAATTCCATTTCCCAAGTTCATTATTACTCTAGTTCAGTTTCCGTGGTTTTACTATATGTTGACCATCCTAAGCTATATGAGGTACACAAGGGGAGGTACTCCAAATTGTCTTCCAAATCTCCTATAATATTTACTGGAGGTCTACCATATCATAATTTATCTAAATCCAGAAACTTATAATTTTCCTAATTAATCTGATATTTATTTAATTTTCCCAAAGGATGGGCCATGGGTCATTTTAAACATGAACTACATGATCCTCCTAAGTAATGGCTACCCAAAAATCATGATCATTAAATAACAGCAAGATAACCTCAAATACATATTTTCAGAATTTTACAGAAAGTATTTAGCCTCTAATTAATTTATCCAGTATAATCACGTTAATCCTACGTAAAGATGGAAGTACTGAAATTACTCATCGGAAAATTATAGAAAAATTACTAATCAGTAGTATGATATAGAAAAGATCTTTGTGAAAAGAATCATAATTTTACCAGCTTGCTAAACACCACTATAGATTTAATCAAATATTCAAGATAAAACATACTTAATGAAGCAAGCCTTAGAATTAAACTTCCAAAAATCCCATAAAAATTCACAGAGATTTAAAATCATAATAAACGTTCTCTGCTTAAATTTCATCAATTTCCAGGAAGTGTGTATTCCATAATAAATTTTCTAAGCAAATCATACAAGCTACTAAATCGTTAATGAAGTATCCAAAATAGTGATCTTAAAATTCATAGTAAAATATCCAGAGCTTGTACCATCCCTATAATTCACTCTACCCAAATCTCATCACTTTTCAATATGATTTAGTGTCATTTCCTATCTCTACAAGTTTTGCACCCTAAACTAGGGTTAGGTTTTTAGGTATCCCAACAGTCTCAAAATCTACTAAGATTTCATCCAGAGAACTATAATGGCCCTATGGTCCTCTTCACCAAATTTTGAGTCAATCCAAGGTCATTTGACCCCTTGACCTTCACAAGCCACCAAGATCCATCCTTAGGGTTTGGCCTTGGTTCTTGGGGCAAACTTACCCCGATCCACCTCAAACTCTATGAGGGGGTGCTAGAGAATATTACTAGCCAGTGGTAAAAATCTCAGCCTCTGTTGAGGTGATCTGACCACTCAAATCTCAAAAGTGCACCTTTAACCTAAGACCCCTTATTAGGGCAAAACTTAGGTTTGATCATTTCTAATCCAAACCATCTCCAAATGAGATGAAAAATTATACAGAACCTTTTGGTGAACCCAGGGTCCACTCACCAAAATTTGGGAGGGTTTGGAAATTATTTAGTCATCTAATTAAATTAATCTAGGATTATTGAATTTTCCTAAAAAACTATAGAAAAATATTTTTGGATGGTACCTAGATATAGGTAAGGTTAGGTCACACCCCAAATTTCAAGTCATTGTGATGATGGATTGGACTGGGGAATTTTTCTAAGGTCAGGACAACCCTATGGGTAGACCTCACCAAATTGAGTGCTGAGGTCTAACCAGTGGTCCAAAATGCTTGAATAAAATTTTAAAATTCCCTAAGCTCCAAGAGGTACAATATTGGTGTTGACCATTTTTCCTGCAGGAGCCTCTAGGTATTTTCCCAAATTATTTAAAGTGACAAATATTTTTATTCAGAAATTGTTTTAAAGAATAAAATCTAATTTAATGGCACTGTTCATCTTCTTCTACAGCCCGAAACCAGAGCCCTGAAAACGTATTTTCCTGTAGCTTTTCCAAAGCTATTTCCCGGCCATCCAGCCATCTCTCTGGCCGGCCACCACCACCACCACCTCTGTTGAGGTGAGGGCTATCGTTGGGCGGCGGCACGGCCGCCGGAGAGGCGGTTTCCGGCAAACCCACCACCATGAAATTTTCAGAAAAGCATGGAAACGCTCACCCGATCTGGCTCTTTTGAGCCCGATATCTCTCCTAGCAATTTCTAAGATCTATTCGCAGAAGAAGAGGGAGGGGAGGACCTTGTTCGCGGGCTGGAGGCGTGCAGAGCGTCGGGAAGCCATTGGCGCGGTGGTGGCGTCGCCGGAAATTCTTCAACAGCAAGGGGAAAATCTGAAACAGTTTGATGGAGCGTGTAACCTTTTCCTCTTGCTCTTAGGAGTCTTTTATAGATCAATAAATGGGAAGGGGAAAGGATGAAACGTTCATGGCCTTAATATTCCTCTTAATGACGTTTCGGTTATGGCAAAGGCAGTTGAAATGCTGGAAATGAAGAGGTGTTTGCCAGGTGGCGATTTCCTATTGGGCCAACATTTCCTTAATTTATTAAATAACCAGAGTAGGAAACGGCCCATAAATACTCCTGGTGTAACTTCCCATAATCAGAATTGATTACAACGTCAGTTACCAAAATTTCCAGTCTGGCTGACGTTTCGGCCTTGGTCACGGGCGTGACACATAGGTCACGGGCGTGACAGGCCCGGGTGACCAATTCTGGGATCGACGATCGTCGAACTGAGATCGATGATTGTTGCGCGCTAGGGTTCGAAGAAAATAAACGCAACTGAACTAGCAACCCGATGAGGCAAGTATACCTATCGAATTGTAGCAAGGGGACACAAGTGTCGTATTGAAATCCGGGAACTGTTGGCTAAGCTTACTCACACGAACGCTATTATCTTATCGACGGAAAAACTAGGGTTTTAGAAAATCTAAGTGCAAGGGAGGAATTAAAGCTATACTAGAAAGAGAACTACCACAATTAAGTTAAGCTATTAAGCAAAGAACTATGCTAGAAAGGAAACTACTGCAGTTAATTAAAGAGCACAAGATAGGCGATTACTAGGAAAGGTAGAAAATATGAAATGGAAATGCACCCAATCAAGATTCACCTCGGCTAAAGACGATTAAGAAAATGCAATAAAAATCTGAACTTAATAGGATAAAGGTCCTTGACCGTGGAGGTTCCTAAAGCTTGAACACGCTTCTCTCGAAGTCGTGCCCAACTGAGTTTAGGAAGGTCCGACCGACTCTCATCTAAATCGGAGGCCTAAAACTCGCTTTACGCGGTGAACCCCACTATTGGATTTTACTCCAATCTGGGAGATTTGGACGTCTGCCTCTCTCGAGGGGTGCGTACAACTCCCTTTACTCTTGAATGCTCACTTCATTCTTTCGGCCTCTCGGCTAGCCCATAATGAAAGCAAAGGCGGAGAGTATATATCGAAAATATACCTCAAACCCGTGATTAATCAAGAGTAATTCAAGGCCCTAACCTAAAAAGAAAAGATTAATTAAAACATCATAACATAATCGCTCTAACCTCGGATCATCAAGATCGAGTACAAGGAGGATTAGTTAATCATAATGGAGTGGAGGAGGGGAGATGAGTAGAAAAGCATATAAAGGAAGACAAGTAAAGGAAGAACACTTTTATTAATGAAAAAGGGCAAGTTACACTATTGTAATTGAAATTACAAGTGCATGAAAAATAAATCCTATTCTAGCCCTACAATTAGCACTAAGCAAGAGCCAAGATTACAAAGAAAGCTAAAGCAACTAAGATTAAACTAAGGTTAAACAAAAATTACAAAGAGAGGGGGAGAGAGGGAGAGAGAAAGCATGAAAAAAACTCAATAAATAAAGGGGCAGCACCTCCCCCCACTCAACCAAAGCTTCCTGAAATGGAGGGGGGGGGGGCTCAATTTATAGAAAATTTTCTCGGGTTGGTCACGCCCTCCGACACGCCCTAGGGGGGGCGTGTCAGGGGGCATGACAGTACTATGTTGACCTCGGGCTCTGGATTCTGGCGGGAGCGATGATTGCTTCGGTACGTCGGTGGACACGCCCTAGGTCACGCCCGTGATAGGGGGGCGTGACAGGCACGTCATGTCCAAATCATTGGTCGGAAATCCATCAGTCACCGAAAAAGGAGGGTGTCACGCCCATGCCACGGGCATGATATGGGGCGTGACAGTACTGTTTGTGTGCTGAGGCGGAATGACATTTAATGTGGCGGCAGGCTTTGCGGCAGAGGGCGACACGACCCTGGTCACGCCTGGTGACACGCCCAGGGAGGGCGTGTCAGGGAGCGTGACAGCGGTTTTTGACCGTTTTCTGTCCCTTCTAGCAAGAGTCCTCGTGATCGGGTGACACGCCCTAGGTCACGCCCAGGGAGGGCGTGACAGGGGGGCGTGACAGGTCATTTTGGCCAATTTTCTGGAAACCTGCAAAAAGACAAGAAAAAGTCAGTGGCAATAATATTTACAAAAAAAATGATAAAAATAAACTAATAATAGACATAATTTGTACAATATAAAATAGAAAATACGATAATAGTTTAGGCTACAAAACGCATTATCAAATTCCCCCAAGCTTAAGCTTTGCTTGTCCCCAAGCAAAAATATAAAAACTAGAAATTTATAAAAAGGACTAATCAAAAAGTTCTAATTATGTCTACACAAGTACTATGCGAAATTCTAAGTAGGGAAAAGGTGAAATGTAAGTCTAAAACAATTATTTAGGTATGGTAAAACTTTTATAAACTTTACTTAATAAAAACAAATCATCCAAAATTTTAACGAGATTTTTTTAAATGGACTTAAGCAAAGCAACGAAAATGAAAAACACGCATTGAGTTGTTACTAGATCCAAGCAACGCATTATAATTATATCAATTTAATTAACAAAAATCTAGATTTAAATCCAAAACTAAAACTGATTTACTGTTTTTCTTTTCTTAGTTGTTAAATAAAAATCAAAAAGCGTGAATCAAAAGGACTTAAATAGGACAGAAACGTTTGGTTTAGGAAAATGATCAGGAGTGGAATTCAAAGATAAACGTGAAGGTTTTAAAATCACACTAAACCAAAGCAAAGAGTTTCAAAAATTTTCATAAAAATATATACACATTTTTTTCTTTTTCTTCTTTTTTTTTTATTTTTTTTTCAAAACAAAGGCCATAAATATTTTTATTTTCCTTTTTGAGTTGGCCAAACAAAAATAAACATCACTTTCGAACATACTTTTTTTTTCGAAAACCTTTCTCCCACAAAAATCACAAAATACCCTATCAAAATCGTCAAAATAATTTATGAAACTCAAAAAGGCTAGTGTGATTCGATAGGTTGGAAATTTTGGCTTTGGTGAAACTGAAATGAAGGGAGGAGCTATCAAATGAAATCGGAAAAAGGCTCAAAAATGGCTAACTAGTGGTAAAAGTTTTTAGGTTGGCAGGAAAGCTCAAACGAAAACAAAAACGGCCTAAATCATTTTCACGCTTTTGAATTTATTTAAAACAAAGGTTTGAAAAATTTCAAAAAGCGAGTCCTAGATAATAAAAGAAGATTGATGAAATTAACTTGAAAATAGAAATAATAGGTGACTTGGATCGTTCACATCTACTACGTTATTCAAAAGTTGACTTTACAAAAATTATTCAAAAACGAAAAAGAAAATAGTGGATGATGAATTTTTAAGAAAGTAAAGGAAATAAACAACAAAAAACCATAATAGAAATGCGAGTTTTTAGAAAAATATTTCACCTTAACATGCTACCGCGAATTAGAAACACAGCATGACCAACATTTTACTTGTGAAACATAATTAAAAAGAACGATTAGAAATATTATAATTAACTAAGTTGTTTATAGAAGATTTTGAGTAAAACAAAACTAAAAACTAGGGGTACTATTGAAATACCAAAATGTCTAAACTATTCAAAAACACATATATATTATTATTATTTTTTTAATTTTTGTGAAATATTCTCTTTTTTTGGATTTTGAATTTTTTTCTCTTTTTTTTTTTGGAATTTTAAGATATTCATTTTTTTCTTTTTGGAAATATTTAAAATATATACAAAAAGAAAAATATTTACACTAAGCAAAAATGAAGGAGGAAGTCCTCCCCCAAGCTTAAAACAGACATTGTCCTCAATGGCTAATGAAGGGGATTGGAGAAGGGGAGAAAAATAAAGTACAGAATTGAAAGACAGAATTGAAATACAGGTACTTCCCCGGATTTATTTGCTGCGAAAACTGAGTGATGCCGCTCCTCCGAATGTCTTCTTTGGACTTCGTGAAAGATTCAGCAATGTTGGAGCAGGCGATCGCAGAAGCTTCAGCTTGTCGGAGCCGTCCGAGGCAAAAATTGTAAAATAAAGAAAATAGAAAAAGATAACTTGGGTTGCCTCCCAAGTGCGCCCTTTGGTTAAAGCGTCGTTGAGCTCGACGCATCAAAAAATAATTTTGTCCAAAAATATTGTTGTCCCGAAATAAAATTGTCTTTAGCAAAAAAAAAAATTAAAAGTTCAAGATTAAAGTTCGTGAAGCAGAAATTTAATAATGTTTGGACTGACATCATCATCACCAGAAAAGTAGAGTTTAAGACGCTGACCATTCACTTTGAAATTACCCTTATCAGGGTGAGAAATTAAAACAGTTCCATAAGGAAATACTTCTAAAACAGAAAACGGGCCAGACCAGCGAGATTTTAATTTGCCCGGAAATAAACGTAAACGGGAATTATATAAAAGGACTTGGTCGCCCGGCTTAAAGTTTTTAGGGTGCCTTAAGTGTTTATCGTGTAAACGCTTCGTCCGCTCTTTATAAAGTTTATTATTTTCATAAGCATAAGAGCGCCACTCGTCGAGTTCATTTAGTTGAAATTTTCGAAGGTCACCGACTGAGTGGGGATCGAAGTTTAAAAATTTTAAAGCCCAAAAGGCGCGGTGTTCTAACTCTACGGGCAGATGGAACGATTTTCCATAGACCAGCCGATACGGCATACATCCGAGGGCGGTTTTGTATGCTGTTCGGTAGGCCCATAGAGCATCGTCAAGTTTGGCTGACCAGTCTTTTCTAGAAGTTGAAACAGTCTTTTCTAATATTCTTTTTGTTTCTCTATTAACTACTTCAACTTGACCGTTAGTTTGGGGGTGGTAGGCAGTGGACAGTTTATGCGTAACGCCGTATTTAGTAAGGATTTTTGAAAATTGCGCGTTACAGAAATGGGAACCCCTATCGCTAACGATTACGCGTGGCGTACCGAATCTAGAAAATAATTTTTTAAAAAACGTGACTACAACTCGGGAGTCGTTCGTAGGAAGAGCTTGGGCCTCAGGCCATCGTGAAACATAATCAACAGCAACTAAAATATATTTGTTTCCGAAGCTAGAAGGAAGGGGGCCAACAAAATCAATTCCCTAGAGGTCGAAAATTTCGCACTCTAAGAAATAATTTTGCGGCATTTCATTTTTATTAGAGATGTTGCCCGACCGTTGGCAACTATCACACCTGCTCACAAAGGCTTGCGCGTCCTTAAACAGGCTAGGCTAGTAAAAGCCCGCGCAAAGCACCTTATGAGCGGTGCGAGCAGCTTGATAGTGCCCACTTGTCGGGCCTTCATGCAAATGTTTTAGAATATCGATTCCTTCATCAAAAGAAACACATCTCCTTATCACTTGATCCGCACAAATTTTGAAAAGATGTGGGTCTTCCCAAAAGTAGTTCTTCAGCTCAGAAAAGAATTTCTTCTTTTGCTGAGAGGAGAACTCCTTTGGGAGCACCCGGGCCACTAGATAGTTGGCGATGTGCGCGAACCAAGGAGAAGTAGATGTATTAACTAAAAGCAGCTTCTCATCGGGAAAATAGTCATTAAAAGATTTTTCATTTAATTTTTCTATAAAGGGGTTATCTAATCTGGATAGATGGTCGGCGGCCATGTTCTCGGCTCCTCGCTTATCACGGATCTCTAAGTCAAACTCCTGGAGGAGTAAGACCCAGCGAATCAAGCGAGGCATGGCATCCGTTTTGGCAAGAAGGTACTTGAGGGCCGAGTGGTCCGTAAAAACAATGATTTTTGAAAGAGTAATGTAAGGGCGGAATTTATCAAATGCAAATACTACAGCTAAGAGCTCCTTCTCGGTTGTGGTGTAATTTTCTTATGCAGATGTGAGGGTTTTACTAGCGTAATAGATGGGGTGGAAGTTTTTAGATATGCGTTGACCTAATACGGCTCCCACCGCAAAACTACTCGCATCGCACATAATCTCGAAAGGAAGGTCCCACACCGGAGCTATCATAATCGGTGCGTTAATTAACTTTTCTTTAATTAATTCAAAGGCAGAAATACAAGAGTCATCAAAAATGAATGGAGCGTCTTTTTCTAAGAGATGGGTGAGGGGCTTAGTGATCTTGGAGAAGTCCTTTATAAAACGACGATAAAAACCAGCGTGGCCTAGGAAACTTCTTATAGCTTTTTTGTTTGTAGGCGGCGACAACTTCTCAATAACTTCTATCTTGGCAACGTCTACCTCAATACCTTTAGCAGAAATTTTATGACCCAAAACTAACCCTTCCCTCACCATAAAATGGCATTTTTCCCAATTTAGGGCAAGGTTAGTTTCTTCGCATCGTTCTAAGACTTTTTCGAGGTTTTCTAAACATCTATCGAAGGAATCGCCTAACACGGAGAAATCGTCCATGAATACCTCCATAATGCTTTCTACGTACTTGTCAAATATTGCGAGCATACATCGCTGGAATGTAGCTGGCGCATTGTATAATCCAAACGGCATTCTTCGGTACGCGAAGGTGCCGAAGGGACAAGTAAACGTAGTTTTCTCTTGGTCATCGGGAGAGATAGGTATTTGAAAGTACCCCGAGAGGCCATCGAGAAAACAATAAAAGCTATGGCCGGAGAGACGTTCTAAAATTTGGTCGATAAACGGTAAAGGAAAGTGGTCCTTGCGGGTGGCGTCATTTAACTTACGGTAATCTATGCACATACGCCAACCCGTCACCGTCCGCGTCGGGATTAATTCATTATTCTCATTACTAACTACGGTTATCCCTCCCTTCTTTGGAACTACCTGAACGGAGCTAACCCACTTACTGTCCGAAATAGGGTAGATAATTCCTGCGTCTAATAGTTTCATAACCTCGCCCTTAACTACTTCTTTCATGTTTGGGTTTATACGGCACTGAGGTTGGATAGAGTTACGCGAATTATCTTCCATTAAAATTTTATGGGTACAGAAAGATGGGCTTATGCCCTTGATATCAGAAATTTGCCAAGAAATAGCCCGGCGATGCTTACGTAGAACTAGAAGAAGTTTATCGTTCTGCGTATCCGTGAGGTAGGCCGAAACGATAACTGGTAACTTGGAGTCTTTTTCTAAGAAAGCATACTTAAGGTGTTCGGGAAGTTCTTTAAGTTCTAGGGTAGGGGGTTCTTCATAAGAGGATTTTGAGATTCTTTCTTTTTCAAAAATAATATCTTCATAAACTTTTTTATAAGGAACGTAATAAGGGGTGGGGCTAGCAGCCAAGACAGCTTCTTGTAGAGATTCAGTGGGAAGAAAAGAGGAAGAACAAAAATCAGAAAATTCTTTTTCAAACTCAGAAAGACAATAAGAAGATTCATCACTTCCTTGCAGTGATTCCGTTGTAAGAGAAGAGGAGCAAAAAGTAGAAAATTCTTTTTCAAATTCGGAGAGGCAGTAGGAAGAATCATCACTCACGGCGTCTACGAAAAAACATGAGTCATCGTTCGCTAAGGTGTTCTTCATCGAAGGGGTGATAGAAAATGTGACTTCGTCGTCGCCTACTCGAAGAAAGAGCTTACCATTGCTTACGTCAATGATGGCTCGGGAGGTGGCAAGGAAGGGTCGGCCAAGGATCAGGGGAACCTCGACGTCTTCTTTGATGTCCAAAATGACAAAGTCCACCGGGAAGATGAACTTGTCGACTTTCACTAGAACGTCCTCCACTATTCCTAACGGGTACTTGATGGATCTATCGGCTAGCTGGATACTCATACGCGTGGGGTTAAGGCTACCAATCCCTAACTTTTTGAACAACGAAAAGGGCATCAGGTTTATACTCGCGCCTAAGTCGGCTAACGCGTGTTTAACAAAAAGATCACCGAAGACACACGGGATAGAGAAACTACCCGGGTCACTGATTTTCTTCGGCAAACCATTTGTTAAAACGGCGGAGCACTCGGCGTTTAGCGTGACGTGCGAAAGATTCTCTAACTTCTTCTTGTTTGTGAGGAGGTCTTTAAGATATTTGGCGTATTTCAGGCATCTGCGAAATAGCCTCGTGGAAGGGAAGATTAATGTGGATTTGTTTGAAGATTTCTAAGAAGCGGGAGTACTTATCATCTTGACGTTGTCTATTAAGTTCAGAGGGGTATGGAGGAGTTGAATTATTTTTGAAGATGGGTGGTGGAGTGAGATTATTTTCTAAAGCGGGGGTGATTACTTCTTCAGCAGAGGGTGGAATTTTTAAAACCGGAGCGGAGCTTGGATTTTTAGAGGCGGGAGCGGAGCTTGCCTCGAGCTCTTCACTTACCATACCGGAGACTTGCTTCCCACTCCGAAGAGTTATAGCTTTCGCTTGCTCTCTCGGGTTGGGTTCGGTATTGGAAGGAAGAGACCCTGCGGGTCGCTCAGAAATTATTTTCGCGAGCTGTCCAACCTGATTTTCTACACTTTTTACGCTTCCGGTTAAAGTTCTTATAGTGGCGTCATTTGTGGTGATATATTTAGAAAGTAATTCCTCCAAGCTTGGAGGTTTTGGGTAATTTTGAAGAAGTGGTGGTGGTGGTGGTGGTGCAGAAAAATCATTTTGCGGGGGTGGGCGCATCGCATTCGATGGATTACTCCATGAAAAGTTCGGATGATTTCTTAAAGCAGGATTATAACTATTCGGAAAATTAAAACCAGGCGGATGAAAATTCGCAGCAGAAAAATTATTAAAAGCATTTCTAGGCATATTATTAACATAATCTAAATGTTCTGGAGTAGGGGATGCAGATTCCCATACCTGAGGGGCGAAGGCAGCAGTCATCTCCGTGATTTTTTTGCTTAGGATTTCTACTTGCAGAGCGAGCTGGGAGATGTTGTCCACTTCATAGATACCTGCAGGCTTGTTCGGGCGGGACCTAGGCACATTCCACTGATAAGTGTTCATGGCCATGTCCTCAAAAATCTCAAGAGCGGCTTCCGGGGTCTTATGATTTAAAGTACCGCCAGAAGCTGCGTCTATCATTTGCTTCGTGCTTTGATTTAGCCCGTTATAAAACGTCTGCACTTGTAACAATAAGGCATCGCGTGATGTGGGCATCGTCTTAATAATTCTTTAAATCTCTCCCAGGTTTCGTATAGGGTTTCAGAGTCTATTTGTCCGAAGGCAGAGATGTCGTTCCTAAGTTTTGCAGTTTTAGCTGGCGGAAAATACTTCGCCAAAAATTATTCAGTTAATTCATTCCAAGTGGTTATGCTATTTTTCGGAAGTGTGTTCAGCCACTGCTTAGCTTTAGTTCTTAGAGAGAAGGGGAAGAGTCTCAGCCTGATCGCATCATTTGTGACACCATTTATCTTGAAGGTGTCGCAATTTTCAAGAAAGCTAGCTATATGTGCGTTCGGATCTTCATCTTGAAGTCCGTCAAATTGCACATATTGCTGCACCATTTGAATTATGCTAGGCTTTAGTTCGAAGTTATTATTTGCTATAGCAGGGCAGACTATACTTGATTCTGTTCCCTCGAGGTTCGGTCGTGCATAAAAGGACATAGTCCTTTGCATGGCCTCATCTACGTTGGGTTCTTCCATTCTTAAAGTAGCAAATGACTCGGAGTCCTCAACCGGCACTTGGATAGTAGGACCTTGAAATCGCGATCTTCTCCGAAGAGTACGCTCAATTTCGTGGTCCAAGTCCAAAATAACCGACGGACTCCCGCGGGTCATGCACTAAAAGAACAGAAAAGAAGAAGAGGAAGAGAAAAAGGATAAACTAGAAAAAAGATTAGAAATTTTTTTCTTTTTGAAATAGATTTTTTTTATAGATTAACTCCCGAACTTCCTAAGGACTACCCCGTGAAGGGTTTGCAAGGTACTAGACAAGACAGTGGCGCTTAAAGCCCTTTGCCCTTTTCGAGAGAATTAGGTGGCGTAGAAAAATTGTGAGGTTGGTTTCCATTAAGAGCGGTGATAAAATTTTTTTTTTGATTTTTTAAAATTTTAAAGAAAGAGGATGAGAAAGAGAAGAGATAAAATTAATAGGTTCATGTTTTCAAAATATCAACGGAAGTTGGTTCCCCGGCAACGGCGCCAAAAACTTGTTGCGCGCTAGGGTTCGAAGAAAATAAACGCAACCGAACTAGCAACCCGATGAGGCAAGTATACCTATCGAATTGTAGCAAGGGGACACAAGTGTCGTATTGAAATCCGGGAACTGTTGGCTAAGCTTACTCACACGAACGCTATTATCTTATCGACGGAAAAACTAGGGTTTTAGAAAATCTAAGTGCAAGGGAGGAATTAAAGCTATACTAGAAAGAGAACTACCGCAATTAAGTTAAGCTATTAAGCAAAGAACTATGCTAGAAAGGAAACTACTGCAGTTAATTAAAGAGCACAAGATAGGCGATTACTACGAAAGGTAGAAAATATGAAATGGAAATGCACCCAATCAAGATTCACCTCGGCTAAAGACGATTAAGAAAATGCAATAAAAATCTGAACTTAATAGGATAAAGGTCCTTGACCGTGGAGGTTCCTAAAGCTTGAACACGCTTCTCTCGAAGTCGTGCCCAACTGAGTTTAGGAAGGTCCGACCGACTCTCGTCTAAATCGGAGGCCTAAAACTCGCTTTACGCGGTGAACCCCACTATTGGATTTTACTCCAATCCGGGAGATTTGGACGTCTGCCTCTCTCGAGGGGTGCGTACAACTCCCTTTACTCTTGAATGCTCACTTCATTCTTTCGGCCTCTCGGCTAGCCCAGAATGAAAGCAAAGGCGGAGAGTATATATCGAAAATATACCTTCAACCCGTGATTAATCAAGAGTAATTCAAGGCCCTAACCTAAAAAGAAAAGATTAATTAAAACATCATAACATAATCGCTCTAACCTCGGATCATCAAGATTGAGTACAAGGAGGATTAGTTAATCATAATGGAGTGGAGGAGGGGAGATGAGTAGGAAAGCATATAAAGGAAGACAAGTAAAGGAAGAACACTTTTATTAATGAAAAAGGGCAAGTTACACTATTGAAATTGAAATTCCAAGTGCATGAAAAATAAATCCTATTCTAGCCCTACAATTAGCACTAAGCAAGAGCCAAGATTACAATGAAAGCTAAAGCAACTAAGATTAAACTAAGGTTAAACAAAAATTACAAAGAGAGGGGGAGAGAGAGAGAGAGAAAGCATGAAAAAAACTCAAGAAACAAAGGGGCAGCACCTCCCCCCACTCAACCAAAGCTTCCTGAAATGGAGAGGGGGGGGGCTCAATTTATAGAAAATTTTCTCGGGTTGGTCACGCCCTCCGACACGCCCTAGGGGGGGCGTGTCCGGGGGCGTGACAGTACTATGTTGACCTCGGGCTCTGGATTCTGGCGGGAGCGATGATTGCTTCGGTACGTCGGTGGACACGCCCTAGGTCACGCCCGTGACAGGGGGGCGTGATAGGCACGTCATGTCCAAATCATTGGTCGGAAATCCGTCAGTCACCGAAAAAGGAGGGTGTCACGCCCATGTCACGGGTGTGACATGGGGCGTGACAGTACTGTTTGTGTGCTGAGGCGGAACGACATTTAATGCGGCGGCAGGCTTTGTGGCAGAGGGCGACAGGCCCCTGGTCACGCCTGGTGACACGCCCAGGGAGGGCGTGTCAGGGGGCGTGACAGTGGTTTTTGATAATTTTCTGTCCCTTCCAGCAGGAGTCCTCGGGATCGGGTGACACGCCCTAGGTCACGCCCAAGGAGGGCGTGACAGGGGGGCGTGACAGGTCATTTTGGCCAATTTTCTGGAAACCTGCAAAAAGACAAGAAAAAGTTAGTGGCAATAATATTTACAAAAAAATGATAAAAATAAACTAATAATAGACATAATTTGTACAATATAAAATAGAAAATACGATAATAATTTAGGCTACAAAATGCATTATCAAAGATCGTCGAAGGGTGGTCACGCCCTTGGTCACGGGCGTGACATGTGGGTCACGGGCATGAAAAGCCCGGGTGACCAATTCTGGGTTCGACGACGTCGAACTGAGGTCGACGATCGGCGAAGGGTGGTCATGCCCTAGGTCACGGGCGTGACATGTGGGTCACGGGCGTGACAAGCCCGGGTGACCAATTCTGGGTTCGACGACGTCGAACTGAGGTCGACGATCGGCGAAGGGTGGTCGCGCCCTAGGTCACGGGCGTGACACATGGGTCACGGGCGTGACAGGCCATGAGGCAAATTCCGCGCCCGAAGATCGTCTACCTGAGATCGACGATCGTCGAAGGAGTCACGCCCTAGGTCACGGGCGTGACACCTGGGTCACGGGCGTGACATGGCCGGGTTGAAAATTCTGCGCCCGACGATCGTCTCCCTGAGATCGACGATCGTCGAATGAGTCACGCCATAGGTCGCGGGCGTGACGGGTCGGTCATGGGCGTGACCAACCCGTGACCAAAAATCTTGGTCGATTTATTTCAATTTTTGGGCTTCCTAGGGTTCTATCACAACCAACCGACTCCTAGGGGTCTAGCCGGAAATGGGATATTACACATAACTTACTCGCTCGAACCTCGAATCATAAAGATCGAATACAAGGAGGATTACTTAATCATAATGGAGTGGAGGAGGGGGGATGAGTAGTAAAGCATTAAGAACATAATGAAGAAAAGAGCACTTTTATATTAATGAAAAAGAGAGCTACACTTGCATGAAAATGAAATTACAATTGCATGAAAATTAGAAACCTATTCTAGCCCTACCATTAGCACTAAGCAAGAGAAAAGCTTACAACAAAAGCTTAAACATACTAAGATCTAAGCTTGGGTTAATAAATTACAAAAAGAGAAAGAGAGAGAGGGAAGAACGTGAAAAAAGAGACCAAGAAACAAAGGGGCAGCACCTCCCCTCTTAACCCAAGCTCTCTGAAATGAAGGGGGTTCTGAATTGATAGAAAATTTCCACGGGTTGGTCACGCACGGCGACACGCCCAGGGAGGGCGTGTCAGGGGGCGTGACAGGTACAACATTGACCTCGGGCTCTGGATTCTGGCAGGAAGGATGATTTCTTTTGTACGTCAGTGGTCACGCCCTGGGTCACGCCCGTGTAGGGGGGGGCGTGACACGTACGTCGCGTCCAAATCATTTGTCGGAATTCCATTAGTCATCGGAAAAGGTGGGGTCACTCCCTATGTCACGCCCGTGACATGGGGCATGACAGTACTGTTTGGCATGTTGGGATGAATCAGCATTCAATGCGGTGGCAAGCTTCGGGTAGACGGCGACACGCCCCGTGTCACGCCCGGGGATACGCCTAGGGAGGGCGTGTCAGGGGGCGTGACAGTCATTTTTCCTATTTTTCTATCTCTTTATGCAGTCATCCTCGGGATCAGGAGACATGCCCTAGGTCACGCCCGGGGAGGGCGTGACAGGTCATTTTTTGCCAATTTTTTTGAAACCTGCAAAAAGACAAGAAAATGTTAGTGGAAATAATATTTATAAAGAAACGATAAAAAATAAGGTAATAAGACATGATTTGTACATTATAAAACAGAAAATACGATAATAGTTTAGGCAACAAAACGTATTATCAAACTCCCCCAAGCTTAAGTTTTGCTTGTCCCCAAGAAAAAATATTAAAACTAGATAATCATAAAAGAAGACTAGTCAAGAAGTTCTAATTATGCCCACACAAGTACTATGTGAAATTCTAAGTAGGGAAAAGGTGAAACGTAAATCTAAAATGATTATTTAGATATGGTAAAACTTTTATAAACTTTACTTAACAAAAATAAATCATCCAAAATTTTGACGAAATTCTTTAAATAGATTTAAGCAAAGCAACGAAAATGAAAAAAACGCATTGAGTTGTTACTAGATCCAAGCAACGCATTATAATTATATCAATTCAATTAACAAAAATCTAAGTTTAAATCGAAAACTAAAACTGATTTACGTTTCTTCTTTTCTTAGTTGTTAAATAAGATTCAAAAGGCGTGAATCAAAACGACTTAAATAGGACAAAAACGTTTGGTTTAGGAATATGATTAGGAGTGGAATTCAAAGATAAACGTGAAGGCTTGAAATCACACTAAACCAAAACAAAGAGTTTCAAAAAATTTCATTTAAAATAGAAATGTATATATATATTTTTTCTTTTTTTCTTCTTTTCTCCATTTTTATTCTTTTTTTCAAAACAAAGGCCATAAATATTTTTTTTCTTTTTTCATTTTGAATTGGCCAAATAAAAACAAACATATCATTTGAGCATACTTTTTTTTTCAAAAACTTTTCTCCCAAGAAAATCACAAAATAACCTATCAAAATTATGAAAATATTTTATGAAACTCAAGAAGGCTAGTGTGATTAGATAGGTTAGAAATTTTGGCTTTGGTGAAAATGAAATGAAAAGAGGAGCTATCAAATGAAATCGAAAAAAAGGCTCAAAAGCGGCTAACTAGTGGTAAAAATTTTAGATTGGCAGGAGAGCTCAAACGAAAACAAAAACGTCCTAAATCATTTTCACGCTTTTAAATTTATTTAAAACAAAGGTTTGAAAAATTTCAAAAAGTGAGTCCTAGATAATAAAAGAAGATTGATGAAATTGCTTTGAAAATAGAAATAATAGGTGACTTGGATCGTTCACATCTACTACGCTATTCAAAGATTGACCTCACAAAAATTATCCAAAACAAAAAGGAAAATAGTGGTTGATGAATTTTTGAGAAAGTAAAGGAAATAAAGAACGAAAAACCATAATAGAAATACGAGTTTTAGAAAAATATTTCACCTTAACATGCTACTATGAATTAGAAACACAGCATGACCAACATTTTACTTGTGAAACATAATTAAAAAGGACGATTAGAAATATTATAATTAACTACGTTGTTTATAGAAAATTTTGAGTAAAACAAAAACAAAATCTAGGGATACTATTGAAATACCAAAATGTCTAAACTATTAAGGCAAAAACAAAAAGCATAAATAATTTTTTTAATTTGTGAAATATTCTCTTTTTTTGGATTTTGGAAATATTTTCTTCTCTTTTTTTTTGGAATTTTAAGATATTCATCATTTTTTTCAAAAGAAATAAACATAGAAAACAAGAATATTTATATTAATCAAAAATGAAGGAGGAAGTCCTTCCCCAAGCTTAAAATGGACATTGTCCTCAATGGCAAAAGAAGGGGATTGGAGAAGGAGAGAAAAATAAAGTACAGAATTGAAAGACATAATTTAAAAACAGGTACTTCCCCGGATTTATTCGCTGCGAAAACTGAGTGATGTCGCTCCCCTAAATGTCTTCTTTGGACTTCGTGATGGATTCAGCAATGTTGGAGCGGGCGATCGCAGAAGCTTTAGCTTGTCAGAGCCATCCATGGCAAAAATTGTAAAATAAAGAAAACAGAAAAAAAGATAACTTGGGTTGCCTCCCAAGAGCGCCCTTTATTTAAAGCGTCGTTGAGCTCGACGCAACAAAAATAATATTGTCCAAAATTAATGTTGTCCAGAAATAAAATTGTTTTTTATAAATAAAAAAAACGAAATTTAGAGTTCGTGCATCAGATACTTAATACTGTTTGGACTGACATCATCATCACCAGAGAAATACAGTTTAAGACGCTGACCATTCACCTTGAAATTACCCTTATCAGGGTGCGAAATTAAAACATTTCCAAACAGAAAAACTTCTAAAACAGAAAAGGGGTCAGACCAACGAGATTTTAATTTACCCAGAAGTAATCGTAATCGAGAATTGTATAAAAGAACTTGGTCGCCCGGTTTAAATGTTTTCGGATGCCTTAAGTGTTTATCGTGTAAATGCTTCGTCCGCTCTTTATAAAGTTTGTTATTTTCATAAGCGTAAGAGCGCCACTCGTCGAGTTCATTTAGTTGAAATTTTCTAAGGTCACTGACGGAGTGGGGATCAATGTTTACAAATCTTAAGGCCCAAAAAGCGCGGTGTTCTAATTCTATGGGTAGATGGCACAATTTTCCATAGACCAGCCGATACGGCGTACATCCGAGGCCGGTTTTGTACGTTGTTCGGTAGGCCCATAAAGCATCGTCTAAATTTGGTGACCAGTCTTTCCTAGAAGTTGAAACAGTCTTTTCTAATATTCTTTTTATTTCTCTATTCACTACTTCGACCTGTCTGTTAGTTTACGGGTGATAGACAGCTGAAAGCTTATGTGTAATGCCGTATTTGGTAAGGATTTTTGAAAATTGCGCATTACAGATATGGGAACCCCTATTGCTAACGATGGCTCGCGGCGTACCAAATCAAGAAAATAATTTTTTCAAAAAGGTGACTACAACTCGAGAGTCATTCGTATGAAGAGCTTGAGCTTCGGCCCAACGTGAGACGTAATCAACGACAACTAAAATATACTAGAAGGAAGGGTGCCAACAAAATTTTCCGAAGCTAGAAGGAAGGGGGCCAACAAAAACGATTCCCCAGAGGTCGAAAATTTCGCACTCAAGGAAATAATTTTGCGGTATTTCATTTGTATTTGAAATGTTTCCCGACCATTGGCAACTATCGCACCTGCTCACAAAGGCTTGTGCGTCTTTAAACAGGCAAGGCCAATAAAAACCCGCGCAAAGCACCTTGTGAGCGGTGCGAGTAGCTTGATAGTGCCCACATGTCGGACCTTCATGTAAGTGTTTTAAAATATCTAAACCTTCTTCATAAGAAACACATCTCCTTATCACTTGATCCTTACATATTCTGAAAAGATGCGGGTCTTCCTAAAGGTAGTTCTTCACCTCAGAAAAGAATTTCTTCTTTTCATGAAAGGAGAACTATTTTGGGAGCACCCGGGCCACTAAATAGTTGGCGATGTGTGCGAACCAAGGAGAAGTATATGTGCTAATTAAAAGCAGCTTCTCATCCGGAAAATAATCATTAAAAGATTTTTCATTTAATTTTTCTATAAAGGGAATGTCTAATCTGGAGAAATGGTCGGCGACAGAGTTCTCGGCTCCTCGCTTATCACGAATCTCTAAGTCAAACTCCTGGAGGAGTAAGACCCAGCGAATCAAGCGCGGCTTGGCATCCATTTTGGCAAGAAGGTATTTGAGGGCTGAGTGGTCTGTAAAGACTATGATTTTTGATAGTGTAATGTAAGGATGGAATTTATCAAATGCAAATACTACAGCGAGGTGCTCCTTCTCGGTCATGGTGTAATTTTCCTGTGCAGATGTGAGCATTTTACTAGCGTAATAGATAGGGTGGAAGATTTTAGATATGTGTTGACCTAATACTGCTCCCACCACGAAACTACTTGCATCGCACATTATCTCATATGGAAGATCCCACACCGGAGCAATCATAATCGGTGCGTTAATTAACTTTTCTTTAATCAATTCGAAGGCAGAAAGACAAGAGTCTTCAAAAATGAATGGGGCGTCTTTTTTTAGAAGAAGGTTAAGGGGCTTGGTGATCTTGGAAATAAGGATATTCGCATTTCAGATCAACAAAGAGTTTTATACATTGGAAAAATTCAAAAGAGATAAGACTATTACAAAAACTGGGCTCTGGCCCGCATCACCACCACGACAAAAGTTGGACGAATGCAAGCTCTCGGTGAGGCGATCCCTAAGCGGCGGGCACTTATATAGGGTGGTATGGCCCGTCGCCCGGCTCCGATACCGGAAGAAATAGCTCTGGTACCACCTTGCTCGCCAAAAGATTGGCACCGTCGTCCTTGATAAGGTTGGCCCTCTACAGCGTCCAGAGAGTGTACTTTGCGTCATTGGCCGCGTTCTTCTGCATCATCACCTCGATCTCATGATCGGTGTAACGAGCAAGCTGGGAGCCGCTTGTAGATGGCGGCGGGGCGGCTGCTGCAGCCTCCAGCACGTCCACTCGCTTCTGAAGCGCCTGCTTCTCCTGTTGGAGGGTGGCGATCTCAGTACCCAGCCGGCTGGCGGTCGCCGCGTCTTGTGAAAAGGAGAAAAACTGAGTTAAGTTATGTGGGAGGGAGTAAAGGTTGAGGCGAGTCAAGGAACCTACCGCTCCACCTAGGTACTGAGCGAGAGCGGCCTCCGCCGCACCAACCCGCTTTTGCTGCTCGTCCGCCTCTTCCCGAGCTAGTTGGCGGCCCGCCTCCTTCTCGCCGATAAGCTTAGTGAGGGATGGAGCGCTCTTGTCCAGCCGAAGATATCGTCGGCCGACCATATGGGCAAGCTCGAGGCTGCGAAACTGGGCCCGCGAGATTTCATAAATCAGCACCTGAGTCGCCTCCTCGTCGTAAAAGGCGGCGTCCTCTCGCCCGTAGATGCTGAAGGCGAGGTATTAAGCGTCCCTGCTGCTGGAGTCATCCTCCAACCAGCTCGGCAGCAGCGAGGATACGTAGACCCTATTGGTCTCCTTATCCCACTGAAGCAGCGGGACTCCGTCCTCGTCGGCGGGCCCCTCGCCGTAACCAAAATTACGATGGCCCTTGGGGATTACCTTCCCGGCGCGCCGAACCTCCTCCAGCGGCTGCGACGTGCCCGCCTCTTTGCCTGAAGATCTGACGGCCGGAGAGGCCGCGAGAACGGTGGATGGCTGGCTCGAGGGGGCCTTACCCTTGTCTCGATCCGGGGGAGGCGAGCAACCCGCCTTTTTTGACTTCTTAGGCGGTGGGGGATCCTGGGGCTGTTCGCGGCTGGGCCTCTTCGCGGGGGCAGGGGTCGAGAACTCGCGATGGGCGGCAGCCGCCGCCTCGGCCCGCGCTAGCTTGCCGGCGGCGAGTCGCGCGCTCTCATACGGCTGATGGATAGGGATATCGCGCTCGCCTACAGGAAGTGGAACTTAGAAAAAATTCGAAGAATTCAAGGATACATAGATAAGGCAAGCCGTTTACCTTCACCGGGCGGGACAGGGACGAGGTTGTTCAGGTTCTTACGAAGGTAGGCCTCCTCGAAGTTCTTCCCGGCGAAGAACCCGAACAGCCCCGCTTCGTGACCCCCTAGGGTCGGGGGGGCGGTAGCTCGCCTCGCTGAGCTTGACCGGTGAAAAAGTGACGTTTTTGAAGTCCCCCTTGACGAAAATAAACTTCTCAAGCTAGTTGTGGCTCTTATTGACGGCTTCCCGCACTTTTACATGGCTGTTGGCGAAGCAGGCGGTCCCGTCCTTATTCGCCCGAAAAGAGAACAGCTTGTGGAATACCGCGAGGCTGAACTCTATTTTCTCCTCTCGTGGGTAGCAGGCGAACCCGACGATCACTACGATGGAGTTCGGGGTCATTTTCCCGGGAACCACCCCATAATACATGAAGATTTGGCGGACCTCCGGCCATAGGGGTAGCCGAAGGCCCGCCTCAAAATGGGACACCGGGAACGCGAGCTCGCCCGCGAATAGCTCGTTCATTCGTTCCTCCTTACTGGGCCGCCTCGCCTCAAAACTTGGCGGGACGAAGTGGCCGACCGCGTCTACGAATTCCCTCTCCGTAAGGACAGCGGGAGGGAAATTATGATCGGAGAAGGTCCAAGCGCATTTGGCCCTCCCCTCCGCCTCGCCATACCTCCACCCATGTTACAGTTGTCTCGCCGAGTGGGACAGAGGGGTTTTTTGCAAAGAGCTAGGAGGGAAAGAAGAAGTCTTAAATGCGGTAGGTGAGTAAGGGCCGCTATGGGCTATTTATAGGGTGAGAAAGGGCAGGAAAAATCCTTCTTGGGCGGGAAAGTGCGGATAGCAATAAGGCCCTGACGTTTCGACTTCCGAACCCAAGCCAGGTTCTCGCCAACCTGTCAATCTACCGCAAACCGCCCGCCCTCTGCCCGCATTATTAAACAGCAGTCGTCGAGCGGGCCAGTTCTGACCCGCGCGCGAGCCACCTGCCACGAGACTCGCGAACAACTAGCTCGCCTTCGCCAGAACAGGAAAAGGGTCCGGCGAGGCAACTCAGCATGGCCGAGCCCGCACAAGGGAAGTTCGGCCAAGTCAGGACATCTCGCCCGCACAATCCGCAGAGGTCTGAATGATGGCGCAACCCAGAGAAAATTGCAATAAATATTAGCCCGCGATGGGAGAAAGTAGTCCTTAATTATTACAAATATCTAGACTGTCAGAAGTAAAGAGATGAACACCCTGAGCATTACCGCCGCATGCGGGGTGACCCGGACCTGGCGGATAACGACCGGCGAGAGGAGGGTGAACTCAACGCAGGATCCATTTCCACCTACCTCCCCTCCCCGTGTTGGTTTGGGGCGGTACGCGAGGATAGTGATACTCGCAGACCGCCGACAGCTCCCGCTGGGTCCTATTGATCTGCTCCGAGGCTCGCCTCAGTCTCCCCTCGGCTCACGTGATATGCACACCCGGAGAAGTCGCCTCGTCCTCGTCAGAAGAAAGTCTCGCTCATTCCAAAGCCGCAAGTCGCTGCTCCGTCTCGGCCTTATCTTTCTCCACTCTATCGAAGACCTCCCGTAGCATTAGCATGTGCTTTTGAAACAGTTGCTTTACCTACTTCTTCATCCCCTCGGCATCACGGGGGTCTCCCAGGTACTCTGAGATGTTGTCTGCGTCTGGGGGGGAGAATACCCTCCGCTCATCTCGGCGTCAAACGAAGAGACCACGTTATAACCTGCAGAGGTAAGATCAGATGGAGCGATGACCGCAAGTAGACCAAAGTCAGAGGGTTTACCTGGCGTCGGTACGCCGCCCACATCATCTGTAGGCTTGGAGGTTCCCGGCCGACCCTGGAAGGGTTTTCCTCTAAGAGTAACGGAGGGTTTTCCAAGACCATGGGGCCTTGGCGACGGAGGCACCATAGGAGTGACAGGTTCCTGCCGCAAGAGAATAGCCACCCGATTGGCCGCCGCTAGAGCGGAACGCTCGGGATCTCCCTCTTCTACCCAGACCCCGCGAGACATGTCCTACGAAAAGAAAAGAAAAGTCAAGAAGCGAGGGAGGGAAGGATAAAGCAAGGGAAGCGCATATACCTCATGGATGACCTCAGCACCGTCGGTCAAGCTGGAGATAGGGTCGTCGCGCCGTGAAGACCGCTAGACGATCTTCGCTTTCTTTGGCTTAAAAAGGGGGCCAAGCGACCCGCGCGCTAGCCACAGGGCGGCTTCGAGAGCCGCATCCCGGACACCCTCCCTTGCAGCCGCCAAACGAGCCCGCATCTCCTCAGACATAGGCATCCCGTGATTATAGATCGCGGAAGGGAGGAAAGAAGAGGAATTACCCTAGAGGTCGGACAGCTTATTTATAGCGAGGAGGTGGGCCCCACCAAAAGATTCCCTCCAGCTCAGTAAGATTTTCGTGGAACACGTGAGGGTTGGATGTTTCTTTCCGAGCATTTTTCAAAAGCTCGCAAAGAGCGGGGATTATGTACAACCCCGTGTTCGCCGAAGGGGCTCAGGTAACTAGGCCGGCCACCCCCAACCCGCGCATCAAAGGGTTGCCCTAGCGAGCAAGCCTGGCCCGCATCCTCCTAGGCGGGCAGTTCGCCCCCCCCCCCCCACGACGGGTAAGTTCGCTCCCTCCAGGCGAACCAGTCCTGTCTGCGCCTATGTTGGCGGGCCAGCCTTGCCCGCCTCTCTAAGGTGGGTCGGCCCGCGCCCTCCCGGCGAGCCGGCCCCGGCCCGCGCCTCACGCCGTATGGAGGCATTGAAGGGCTGCTCGCTCGATTCCAAACGGGGAGGACCTCTTACTGTCTTACCCCATTGGCCTGCCCCTAGCCGGTCAATACAGCGGGGTCTCGCTGGTGGCATACAAAGGTGGGTTGCATATAGATGTTTAGAAAAGCCGAGTTCGGCTGTTGGCAGGCCAGCCCGTGGGGTTTTTAGTAATTTCAAGGCAGCATAGGTTAGTTATTTACATACCATCTTCAAAATCCTATAAATAGGACCCAAGGGGTACCTTAGAAGGCAGGCTTACTTGCTCCCCAGTCTTCTAGCGCTTTTTGAGGTACCTTAGCCCGGCATTTGGCTAAGGAGGGGAAGCGCTCAGTGATCTTCCAGGTTTGTGTTGGGACCTCCGAGCCGGGCCCTTGGTCTAGTCCTTTGCTCTCTTTTCCTTTGTCTTTTTTCTTGCAGGAGCGAAGTAAGTGCACGACCACCCCTTCCCCAAGGGTGAACTCCACAAGAGACCTATTTTCCAGTTTCAACACTCAATACCTCTCGCAGAAATTTTATGACCCAAAACAAACCCTTCCCTCACCATAAAATGGCATTTTTCCCAATTTAGGGCAAGGTTAGTCTCTTCGAATCGTTCTAAGACTCTTTCGAGCTTTTTTAAACATTTATCAAAGGAATCGCCGAACACGGAGAAATCGTCCATAAATACCTCCATAATGCTTTCTACGTACTTGTCAAAGATAACGAGCATACATCGTTGGAATGTGGCTGGCGCATTGCACAATCAAAACGGCATTCTTTGGTAGGCGAAGGTGTCGAAGGGATAAGTAAACGTAGTTTTCTCTTGGTCCTCGGGATAGATGGGGATTTGAAAATACCCTGAGAGGCCATCGAGAAAACAATTAAAGCTATGGCCGTATAATCGTTCTAAAATCTAGTCGATAAACAGCAAAGGAAAGTGGTCCTTGTGGGTGGTGTCATTCAGCTTCCTATAATCTATACACATACGCTAACCCATCACCGTCCGTGTTGGGATTAATTCGTTATTTTAATTACTAACTACTGTTATCCCTCCCTTATTTGGTACTACCTGAATAGGGCTTACCCACTTACTATCTAATATTGGGTAGATAATTCCTGCATCTAATAATTTCATAACCTCGCCCTTAACTACTTCTTTCATGTTTGGGTTGCTACGGCGTT
This sequence comes from Platanthera zijinensis, assembly GCA_039513925.1. NCBI lineage: Eukaryota > Viridiplantae > Streptophyta > Magnoliopsida > Asparagales > Orchidaceae > Platanthera > Platanthera zijinensis. The sequence goes on along the minus strand of CM077078.1, from coordinate 159,813,155 downwards.
GATGTTAAATGGAGTTACGCGAATTATCTTACATTAAAATTTTATGAGTACAGAAAGATGGGCTTATGCCCTTGATATCAGAAATCTGCCAAGCAATAGCTCGGCGATGCTTATGTAAAACTAAAAGAAGTTTTTCATTTTGGACATCTGTAGGTAGGCCGAAACTATAACTGGCAGCTTGGAGTTCTTTTGTAAGGAGGCGTACTTGAGATGTTCAGGAAGTTCTTAAAGTTCTAGGGTAGGGGGCTCTTCATAAGAGGGTTTAGAAATTCTTTCTTTTTCGAACACTATATCTTCGTAGAATTTTTTATATGGAAAATTAAAAGGTGTGGAGCTGGTGGCCAAGGCGACTTCTTGCAGCGAATCAGTTGGAAGGGTAGAAGAGAAACAAAAATCGAAAAATTATTTTTCAAAATCAGATAAAAGATAAGAGGATTCTACACTTTCTTGCAGCGATTTAGTTAGAAGAGACGAGGAGGAACAAAAAGCAGAAAATTGTTTTTCAAAATTAGAGATGCAATAAGAGGATTCATCACCCACGACATCTACGAAAAAGCAGGAGTCATCATTTGCTAAGGTGTTTTTCATCGAAGGTGTGATAGATGTTGGGTACATTGAAAATGTGTACTAGATTTGGAGAAGTCACAACTTAGTCAATGATATGCATCAATGTGTATTTGATAGAAGTTTGAGTTTCATTGTGCAGTTTTAAAAATTTGAAGGAAAATTTTCTAAGTACAAGTGTCGACACTTGTGAAGAAACTGTGTCGACACTCAGGAAATTTGTGTCGACACTCAGGAGAGTTGTGTCGACACACAGGTAAATTGTGTCGACACTTAGGGAAATTTGTGTCGACACCCAGCTGCTATGTCAACACTCAGGAAAACTGTGTCGACATATTGGCGAAATGTGTTGACACTTGTAAAGAAGCTGTGTCGACACTCAAAGCTATGTCGACACCTACACAAGCAGTTGTGTCGACATCCAGAATTGTGTCGAAAACTTAAAACAGAATTATGTCGATACTTAAAACAGAAGATGTGTCGACACTCAGGAGCTATGTCGACACCTGAAGCAATTGTGTCGACACAAAAGACTTGTGTCGACACACACTCAATGCTATTTGACAAACACTCAACGCCATCTGTCTACAACAGAAATGTCGAGACAAGAAGCTGCTGTGTCGACACATGGGAATTGTGTCGACACACAGGAATTGTGTCGACACATACAACAAAAATCAGTGTCGAGAAGTAGAAGTATGACTGTAGACACTTAGAGTATTTGTGTCGACACCTTGAAGACTTATGTCGACACTTAGCCAATATGTGTCGACACATATAAAGCAGTCTGCTTAGTGTTGTATGCTGAGTTTGAAAGACATTGAAGAACCTGGTGATGTGACTGGTGACTTGACAACTATCATAACTAACCGGTCTGAGACCACTGTCAGAACTTTCTGAAGTCTGTTATGAACCGGATCAGCCGATAACTATGGAGCAACCTCTATATAAGAGTCAGATCAAAAACGACAGAAGAGATTGATAATAATCATCAACGTAAAAAGATCTCTGGATCTTAAAGAAGAATTCTGACAGATCAAGGCCTGTCTGCAAGAAAGATTCAGAGTTCAATCTGAATCTAAGGAAGAAGCTGATTGAAGATCAACTTCAACTTGAAGATTAGATCCACCTTATTTGTCCTAATAAAGAAGCTTTGAAAAGCTAAGTTAGGTTTGATCAGAAGGATCAGTTTATACAAGAACTGGTCAAGAAGACAACATCAACAGAGGAATCTAGCTGGTGAAGTTTTCTGAAACTTATTACTCACAAATTCTTATAGGATCTATTGTTAGATCTGAGATTATAAGCCTAAATTATAAAGGCTGAGGTACGGTAGTGTGCCTGAGGTAGGACTTGTGGAAAGTCTGAGTTGTAAGCCTAGTTATAAAGGCTGAGGTAGGGCTGAGGCCTGAGGTAGGATTCAGGGAAGAATCTGAGGTAGGACTTGTGTTAAGTCTAAGGTGTAGGAACCATTTTGGGTTCTGATTTTGTAAGATCTGCAGTTCTGAGCTCGTGGAAGAAAGTTAGGCTGAATCCAGTTATCTGCTGGATAGGCGAAGGGGGAAAGTGGATGTAACCATATATTGGGGAACCACTATAGATCTAGTGTTTGTTGTGTTGTGTTAATTTTTTTTAGATATATTAATCTGTGCTGAAAGGAGATAAATATTTGTTTGCCTAAAAATAATAAAGACACTTAATAAGTTAAGAACCTATTCACCCCCCCCCCCCCCTCTAGGTGTTTAGGGTCTTGAAACAAAGTCTTTCAAGTGGTATCAGAGGGAGATTCCTCAAAATTTGACCTAACAGTCAGAGGATTTCTCCAAGGCTAAAACAAACAACAAGAATGGGTTCAAGTGAAAATCAAAAGGAGTTTGGTTTTATGAAATTACCCATATGTAGGAAAGAATCTTTTGGCATTTGGAAAGAAAGGGTCGGGCTATTTATGGAAGCATCTGATCCAAGAATTTATATCACAGTGCTGGAAGGCCCCTTCATCCCAACGAAGGTTTCAGTTCTTGATGCAAACAATCAAACTCCTAAGAGTTATTCAGAGATGACTAAGGATGAGATCATCTTGGCTACATTAAATAAAAGAGCTCAGAATATAATGGTAAGTGTCATAGATGATGCAACATTCCAGAATCTTGTGCACTGTAAATATCCAAAGAAATGTGGGATACACTGATTGTCTATATGGAAGGCACAGAAGAAGTCAGAGAGGACAAAAAGTCTATGCTAAATCAGGAGTATGAGAGCTTTAGGCAGAATAAAACTGACAGCATAGCTGAATGCTATAAAAAGTTCTTCAGAATAGTGAATGAACTGATGACATATGGAAGAATCTTCAGTACTTATGAACTGAATGACATGTTTCTTATGTCCCTAACAAAGGATTGGGACACTAAGATATGTGCCATCAGGGAAGTGGCCAAACTGGCTGACACACCACCACCTATACTTTTTGCAAAACTGCTTTCATATGAAATGCAGCTTAAGGCTAGGAAAGAGGAAGAGAAGGGAAGCAGATCTGAACATAAAGAAATGTCAGTAGCCTTCAAGGTTGAGGGCTCAAGGAAGGGTAGGAGAAAATCTCCTTCTCCACCTAGACGGAGTACTGAAGTAGAAGAAGGTGATACTGAAGAATGTACATCAAATAGTCATACATCTGATGAAGACTTTACTGCCTTCACAAGACATTTCCAAAGGTTCATGAAGAAAAAGAATTGGAGAACCAGGCCTTCATCTACATCCTATTCCAAGGATGAATACTATAGGAAGAAGAAAACTCCTAAGGAGGAAGGGTATGCTTCTAAACCTGGTAAACAATCTAATTCTAAGATTGTGTATTATTGCTGAAACAGGTCTGGGCATGTCATAGCCGACTGTCCTGAAAAAAGAAAGGAGTCAAAGGACAAGAAGAAGAAGCAGGTCAAAGGCAAGAAGGAGAAGTCTCTAGTGGCTCAGAAGGAGAAGAGTTGGACACACTCTTCATCTTTAGAATCTGAATAAGAGGCAGAAGCATATATTGGACTCTTCTCAACAGAAGAGGATTCTGGGGAACTAGAATTCCTACAGATGCTGGACTACATAAATGGAGTAGAAGAATATTGATGTAAAGGGCTGATGGCTCAATCTGAAGAAGATAAGTGCTAGGATTAGCCTGGACAAAGTAAGGTAAACAATTCACCTGTAGTCTCAGATTACTTTACTGGTTTAGAATAAGAATCATCTTCTTCAAAAGAAGTGGATGGATCTGAGTCTGAGGGGGATGTTCACAAACTCATTGATGAGTATGGTGGGCTGTTGCATGATCTAAAGAAGAGCAAGTTTCTTGTTAAAGAGCAGGCAAAGGAGATTGAGTCTCTCAAACTAGCTGAAGCAGATTCAGCAAAACTTCTGGATCAAAAACTGAATGAGGTTGCCAAATTGAAAAACATTACAGTTATTCAAATGGGTACAATCTAATTCAAAGAGAATCATATCAAGAAACTAGAGGGAAAACTTCAGCAAGAGAGAGAGAGAGAGCTTGTGGCAAAATTCTCCAAGCCAAAATCAGTCTTACCTTTGATAGATAATTTTGTTTTACAAAAAGGAAAGACTGGTATAGGCTTCAAGGGAAGAACACAATTCTATGAAGAACTTGGGATACATCAGGAATTCTCTTCACCTAGAATTCCTCAGCAAAATGGTGTTACTGAAAGAAAGAATAAGACTCTAATTGAAGCCAGTAGAACTCTACTGAATGACACTACTCTCCCTGAATACTTCTGGGCTGAGGCAGTAAATACTGCATGTCATGTGCTAAATAGGGCCTCCATCAAAAAGAAACACAAGATGACTCCCTACCAGATTTTAAAAGGCAGAAAACCAAACATATCTTATTTCAGAATCTTTGGTAGTAAGTGTTTTGTACTAGTCAATGGTAAACACTATCAAACTAAGTTTGCTGCCAAATCCCTAGAAGGGATATTTATTGGATACAGCAACCATAATAGAGCATACAGGATCAACAACTTGACTACTCAAGTTGTAGAATAATCTGTACATGTTGTATTTGATGAGTCAATGTTTATTAACAATGAATTGTCTAGTTCTTCAGTTAGTTCTACAGGTCTAATAGATAAGCTGGACAAGATGACCATCAATGAATATATTACTGCTAATCTGGATGAAGATAAAGATGCCAGCTATCCAGGGGGAGATCAAGTCCCTCTGGGTGAAGAAGAAAATGTGGAGCATCATGATGAGGAAATTGGAGATAGCCATAATGCTGACAGAATTCCTCCAACAAGGAGACACCTGAAGGATCATCCAGCTCACCAGATCATTGGTGATGCAAGTCAAGATGTTCTAACAAGGAGCAGGAGCATGAACACAGTTTTGTGTTCTAGTTTCCTGTCTCAGATAGAACCCAGGAAGATTGAAAAGTCCATGCAAGACACCAATTAGATTGATGCAATGCAAGAAGAGCTCAGTCAGTTCAAAAGGTGTAAGGTTTGGGAACTGGTGCCAAAACCTAAGGATCACAACATAATAGGAACTAAGTGGATCTACAGGAACAATCTAGATGAGAATGGCACAATAGTCAAGAACAAGGCTAGACTGGTAGCAAAAGGCTACAGGCAAGAGGAAGGTATTGATTTTGATCAAACCTTTGCTCTAGTGGCAAGGCTGGAGGCAATAAGGCTGCTCTTTGCCTATGTTGTCTATCAAGGGTTCAAAGTATATCAAATGGATGTTAAATCAGCATTTCTGAATGTTGATTTAAAAGAAGAGGTCTATGTAGAACAACCCTCAGGTTTTGTTGACTCTCACTTTCCTGATTATGTGTAAAGGCTTAGGAATCTCTATATGGTTTGAAACAAGCTCCAAGGGCTTGGTATGAAACCTTGTCTGCCTTCCTCATTGAGAATAAATTCTCTAGAGGAAAGATAGAAAAAACCCTATTCTATAAGGAATCAAAAGGCAAGATAATACTAGTCCAGATATATGTGGATGACACTATCTTTGGCTCTACTGAGAACAGCTTTTGTAGGAAGTTTGCCAAACTTATGCAAGAGAAGTTTGAGATGAGTAGTATGAGTGAGCTGAAGTTCTTCTTGGTACTTCAAGTTAGATAGACTGAGAGTGGGTTGTCCATTTCCCAGTCTAAGTTCACCAAGGAGTTGATTAAGAAGTATGGTTTGGACTCAACTTCTACAATAAAAACTCCAATGGGAACAAGTGTGCCTATACGCAAAGATGAAGTAGGGAAACCTGTTGATGAGTCTTTGTATAGAGGGATAATTGGTTCCCTACAATACTTGACTGCTAGTAGACCTGATATCATGTATACAACATGTGTTTGTGCTAGGTATCAAGCATGCCCTAAGGAATCTCATTATACTGCAGCTAAAAGAATTTTGAGATATCTTAAGGGCACACATAATCTAGGCCTTTGGTACCTAAGGAATAAAGATTTTCTATTAACAGGTTTCTCAGATGCAGATTTTGCTGGATGCAAGGAAGACAGAAAAAGTACCACAGGAACCTGTCAGTTCCTTGGTGGGAGGCTGGTGTCATGGAGCGGCAAGAAGCAAACCAGGGTAGCTATATCAACAGCTGAATCAGAGTATATAGCTGCAGGTAGCTGCTGTGCATAATTGATGTGGATGAAGAATCAACTAGATGATTATGACATCCAGGTACGTAGAATACCATTATTTTGTGATTCTACATGTTTTATTTCTATTGCTAAGAATCCTGTGTCACATACTAGGACCAAGCATATAGAAATAAAGTTTCATTTTATCAGAGAACATGGTGAAAAGGAAAATATTAGTCTAGAGTTTGTAAAAACAGATAATCAAATAGCTAATATTTTCACAAAACCATTGGATGAAACTGTAACATCCCATTTCCGACTAGACCCCTGGGATTGGTTTTGTCTTAACAGAACCCTGGGAAGCCCAGGAATTGAAGTTTATCGACCAAGATTTCGAGTCAAGAGGTGGTTACGCCCATGACCGACCCGTCACGCCCGTGACCTAGGGCGTGACCACTTCGACGATCGTCGACCTCAGGAAGACGATCGTCGAGCTCAGAAATTTCAACATTGGCCTGACACGCCCGTGACCAATCCGTCACGCCCGTGACCTTGAAATAGCATTGAGTGAGCTAAGCTCACTCAACGCCGTGGTCTTGATGGCATTGAGTAAGCTTATCTCACTCAAAGCCATAAGCTAGTCGGCGTTGAGTGCACAGACTGCACTCAACGCCATCGGGTGTCATCTGGGTTGCGTTGAGTGAGCTGAGCTCACTCAACGCCATAGACTGGATGGCATTGAGTGAGCTTAGCTCACTCAACGCCGTAAACTGTCAGGAGGGATGGCGTTGAGTGCGTTGAGTGCACTCAACGCCATAAGTTGAATGGCGTTGAGTGCACTGACTGCACTCAACGCTATTTGGTATTGTCTGGATGGCGTTGAGTGAGCAGAGCTCACTCAACGCCATAACCTGGACGGCGTTGAGTGAGTTAAGCTCACTCAACGCCATCATTTAAAAAGAACGTATTCCGGATGGCGTTGAGTGAGCACAGCTCACTGAACGCAATAATCCGGATGGCGTTGAGTGAGCTGAGCTCACTCAATGCCATAATCCGGATGGCATTGAGTGAGCTGAGCTCACTCAACGCCATAGTCTAGGATGGCGTTGAGTGAGAAGAGCTAACTCAATGCCGTAGCTTGATGGCGTTTAGTGAGCTGAGCTCACTCAACGCCATTATACTTAGAATTTTCTGGCATTGTATTTTTGGCTGTGTGCTGGTTTAGCTGAACCGGGCTGGTGTAGGATTGAGCCATTTTCTTTTAATAAGACCTAATTAAGTCTTATTTAAATGAAGGTTGACTGGTCAAGTGAAGCTGTGCCATGTGGACCGTCAGTTTTGCAAAAGGAGCAGTTACGGCCATGGCCGAGCCCCAGCCTTCATGGCCGTCAATGGCATTTGATGCCATGGCCTTCCCCCTTCCCTTTCATGGCTAGATCCAACTCCTCTACGGAAGAGGATGAGTTTCCAGCCGATTAGCTTGCTATCACAGAGCCGTTTCAGCCCCCCACCATAATGGCCGAAGCATGCATGTAAGAGGCATTAATGGCTGGTCCGTTTCTACCCCCACCCGCAGCCTTGTTCTCCTAAAAAAGACTCCCCAGACTTATAGAGTAGGGTTTCACCCTTGCCTGATAAAGGTAGAGCTCATAACCTTGCTATTGAAGAATTCCGGCGATGCCACCACCGCGCAAATAGCATCCCGACGATCGGCTCGACTCTAAACCGCGAATAAGGTCCTCCTCTACTCCATCTATGGGTAGATCTTAGAAATTATTTAGGAGAGATATCGAGCTCAAAGGAGCTAGATTGAGTGAGCTTTTCCATGGTTTTTCAAAAATAAATGGTGGTCGGGTTCGCCGGAAACCGCCTCTCCGGCGGCCGTGCCGCCGCCCGACGGTAGCCCTCACCTCAACAGAAGTGGTGGTGGTGGTGGCCGGCCAGGGAGATGGCTGGGTGGCCAGGAAATAGTTTTAGAAAAGCTATAGTAAGTGTTTATTTTCTGGTTCTGCTCGGGTTCGGGTAAAGAAGAAGATGAACAGTATATTTTATTATATTATATTATATATGGTATAATTAGTGAAGTAATCCCCTTTACTGTGCTCTAGGTTTAAACTGAAAATTATAGCCCGTAGGGGCTGAAACATAAAAAGTGGTCAACATAGAAAATGTAGCCCTTGAAGTCCAGTTTAATTCAAAATTGATTTCACTTGATTTGGAGTCCTGGTTAGACCACAACACACATTTTGGTGATGTCTATCCATAGGGTTGTCCTGAGATTGATTTGGATGCCCACATCAATCCAGACATCCAAATGACTTGAAATTTGGGGTATGGGCTATTATTAGCCATACCTAGGACGTATTAAAAAAATCAGAATTTTTGGAGAATATTTTTTTATAGTTTTTGTAAAAATTTAATAAGTCATGTATAATTTATTTAGGTGTCCTAAAACACCTCAAAATCCCCCCCCAAATTTAGGTGGGAGGTCTTAGGGGGAATGTTAGAACTCTGGTAAAAATTCCACCTCATTTGAAAGTGTTTAGATTTAGTTTTAACTCGACCCTAGGTTGGCCCTTATAGGGTAAATTAGGTCAATTCATTCCTTTTGGGATTTGAGGGTGTCAAACAACCTCAACAGAGGCTGATATTTTGTCCACTAGCTTTTTGGGGCATGACAAACCCTCCAATGTTATTTGGGGTGGTTTGGGATAGGGTAGCCCTAGAACCCTAGGGTAGGTCCCTTAATGGGGATTTTTAGGGTTGTGAAGGTCATGGGGTCAAATGACCTTGGATTGACTTGAAATTTGGTGAAGATTACCATAAGGATACTAAAGTCCTCTGGTCAAAATTTTAGGGTATTTGGAGACATTGAGCCTACCTAAAACTTTAAACCTAGTTTAGGTCACCAACCTTAATTTGAGTTATTAAGCTATCAACTGAACTTCAAATCAAGTAAAGTTTGGGCAAAGTGATTTTCTGGTCTAAATGGACATAATATAATTTTGTTGAGGCTTTTGGATTAATTTGTACAGTGCTTCATTCACAACCCAAGTTGTGTCCTAGATTTTAATTTTGCTGATTCTGGAATTTCTGTTCACTATAATGTTATGAAATCTTGGATTAGTGCATCTTAAAGCATTGTATACCTACTGTATTTTTCTTGGGAGTTTTATCTTATTATTTTGGGCACTTGCTTCTTTAACGTACCAATTGTGATATGTAGTCAAAAAAATACAAATAATGCCCATTTATTATTTGTAAATTTTTGAAATTTTGTCAGTGGGTGTTTCAGACCATGAATGTCATCCTGTAAAAGACAATTAAAAATAGTACCTCCTTCACTAAGCTAGGAAATTTAGTGTTTTACATTAAAATAAATTCAGAGCCCAAATAATAGAGAAAAATTATTGGACTTGGTTTCTGATGGTTTTAGGTCACCATAAAGCTTCTATGATTTTCTTGTGATTTTTAGATATATATTTACAGTACTTGCTTCATAATATAGTAATAGTGGCCTAAAATGGTAAATTAGTACATGTAGGCCTAAACATCTTTGAAATTTCTCAAAATTTGGAATTACTGCTTAAATGCCACATAGGATTTTTACAGATTTTATGGTGATTTATTGTTGGCTAATTAGTGCACTTCATGTTCATACTAGGGCATTGGGAGGCTGAGAATAAATAAATTAAATGCCAGATGAAATAGGAAAATTATTATTTTCTGGATTTAGACTAATTATGTCATGGAGGACCTCCAGTAAATATTATAGGAGATTCGGAAGACAATTTTGAGTACCACCCCTTGCATACATCATAAAGCTTAGGATGGTCTGCGTTTAGTAAAACTGCAGAAGCTGAAATAGAGGGGGTAATGAACTTGGGAAATGGAATTTTGGTAGTTTGCTTGTTTGGATAGGGTAAGTTAAATCAAGTTCATTATTGGAAGTCAGGACGGGTAGGGTGTGAGATTGACTAGTGTTAAGTGGTGTTCGGGTTCGACGGAAGATCGTCCTCCCCGAGAAGAGGAAGAGTCAAAGTCACCCTAGGATTAACCCACTGTAATATGAGAAGGGAATGGGTTAAGAGAACCAATCAAATACAATAAGTGCCTTGGAAAGCGAGCTTTGGGATTCACCCCATCATAGTTCCTAGTACCGCTGCGAGCCATTCACCCAGTAAACCTCAGGAAGTCCAAGGTTAACCTTAAATCATAGGGATAAAATGATCAAGAGTAACCATAACGATAGTAGCACCACACACCAACACTTGTATGCCTAGGAAGAAGAATTGGCATGGAATGGGTAGAGTAGGTCCGTGGTCTAAGGGCCTACTAGTAATGTCAATGGTCTGGTTTGTGATTGGGAAGTCCGGGGAGCTGGATGCTCAGGGACTTGGTACAAATTTGGAAGTCCAGGGAGCGGGATGCTCGGGGACTTGGTATATGCTTTGTAGCCTAGAGAGTTGGGGACTCGGTAATATGAGAACTTGTACAAATATAACTGCCATGATTGCATGTGCATAAAAGTGGTGGGTCATACTGGACGATCGATCACACCGACGTCGGTGCGTTGACTCGGCGGTGTGGGACACTTAGCCAAAGAAAGCCTGGTGGATATAGCCAGCATTAGTATGCAGATACTCTAGGTTGTGTTCTTCTAGGGGCGTACAGAAGGGCTAGGCCTGGTAGTGTGGTTACCCGCCTAGGAGTGGGGGGCCCGACCCATAGTATCTGTTTGCCACTACGGAGGTTCCTGGGAGTGAAGCTAGCTGACCGAATAGTGGGAACTAAAGGTCTGTGCGCATAGAGTCGTGTGGGTGTGTTGTACTTGCTTGTGCATTCCATAGCATATTTGCGTGTCATAGCATAAACATTGCATATAACCCCTGTCACCTATCGTATAAAATTGTATGGGACATTTTATACGATAGGCCCTGCAAAACGACCCCTTGGTCTATAGGGGTAATCCCTATAAATCAATGGTTATATTTCTTGTGCTTTTACTTACTTGCTACTCCTTACTGTTTGATAACCGACACCCCAACGTATAAGTGGTATGGGACACTTTATACGATGGGAGCCCTGCAAATGATCCCTTGGCTTATGCGCTTCCGCACATAAGTTAAGGTTACATTTCCTACTTTCTGTTTCTATCATATTTACCATGGAATTGCTAGCATAGGTCCGCTGTCACCTGCTATTTACTTATTCTCCACCTTCATGTCCTTTCCTTTCTTTCTCTCCGCTGAGTACCTAGGAGTCATGGGGAAGGCGTAGGGGATGATAGGGCTTAGTCTTTATGACTAACAGTTTTCGAACCACAACATTTTAGGTGTACCATATGGAAGGGTCACGGGTTTTGTAGTTTCTGACAGAGTTGACCACGCGACCGTGTTACCATTGTCACCAGCCGGGACATACATGGGTCAAATGCCCCTTAATGGGTGGGATCCCACCAGCTCAGTAGCTAGGAGGCCGAAGACGTTGAAGCAGACGTGAATTGCGAGGCAGCGACTGCAGGCCGAAAAGGAAGAAGCACCCAAAGATGCAGCACCAGCAGAGTACGGAGTCGATGGAGGTGGGCCAGTCTAGCTTGGGTGCTCTCAGTTCAGTGATAGTTACGGTGACACTTAGTTTTAGTTTTCTTCCTTGAGTGATTTGTAGTGAGGACATGATGTACCGTGCATAAGCCCATTTTTGCAGTACTCTGATATATTATTATGTGGACACTTCCTTCGTAGATATTTTATTTTTATATATGTGATTATCTTGTGGACTAGTTTTATATTTATTTATTCTACTGTGCTGCGATCGATTTGGCCGGCAGGATCGGCGTTTTGTAGTGATGACCTTCCCGGGCATGATGGTGTCACCGCAAAGCGGCGGTTCTGGGCCTAAGACCCCGCTGTTTAAAAAAAAAGGGGTCTTACAAGTGGTATCAGAGGAGACCTCGATCGTAAAGGTAGTAGTCCACTAACCCTAGGACACCCCCGCGCGAGCCTAGTTTGAAGACAAACTTGCGGCGGAAGCAGTGGTGTGCCCATGCGGGAAATCACATGTAATAGTCCACTTTATCATTAATTGGAATCCTTCTTTGTAGCCTGTGGCAAACCCTGCCCCCAGCAGGGAACACACTCTGGCTTCCAATAGTAGGCCTCTAGTCAATGAGTTAGACTCAACCCAATAAGGACAAATAGGTTACCTTGACAATCCCAACAGTAGCCTAGTCAATAGTAGGCCTTAGGTAGGATTGAGGTACGCAGATACACGAAGCGAAAAGGGGCAGATCCTAGTGCGAGATCATTTTGGATCAGGTCACATGTTGACCTTGAGGAAATTGTCGCAACCGGTGAATTGAAGAGCTAAAGTATGGGGAATGATGACAAGTCTCATGATGGAATCCAAGTCTAGGTTGATATGCCCTAAGTATTATGGGAATACCTAGGGTTGATATAACATATGGAGATTCTTAGCTCGGAGTAGGTTGGGCTTGTCTTGTTTGACTATTGGGGGCTTGGCTCTTGGTGGAGTATATTCCGACTTAGGGCCCCTTGGACCTAGGTAGCTATTATAGTGTCACAAACATGGTGATGTTGAACTTGATTATGTTCGAGGTTATTCAGACAGAGATGAGATGGTGATAAAATTGTGTTCGGATTGACAACCTATAATGTTATTAGGACTAGGGTTAAACGTCATTGATTGAACAAATTCTCGAGGACATTGAAAGTATATTAACCCTGGAAATTGTAAATTTGGTATAATGATTAGTTAAAAAGTGTTTGTCTAAGTAGTGCAACCAGCAGTTATTATCTCGATGATATCAAGTATAGGACACAGAGCATCGATAATAGGACCGTCAACTTTGGCAGATGCATGACTATGAGAAGTAACAGGTTAACGTGATCATTCGTATAATGAAATTAACTCATGAAGAATCTTGTTATTTTGGAAGATTTTACCCAAAAACCACAGGCAAAGATGATAATCTATAATCGCCTCATGATTCTAGGAATTAGTTTAAGTATGAAGACCTCATAAATACGGTAATCGGAATTTGGAAGAAATTATAGATCAATATGTGATTAAGAGCTAATATGAGTAGTAAATATGGGACAACATGAGTTGGAGTACAATGACTCAAGGTTTGTATGGGAGGAAGGTTCGATCAGTCCGCTTAGAGACGTCCAGGATACACGATATGATGGTGTAGGCCTTGCGGCACAAGAAGGTCCAGCTTTGCAATGTCCGATGATCGAACCATGGATAGGAGGAGCGTACTTGAGGAATATCTGGCAGCGATGCAGTAGAGTATCCAGAGCTCTTCATCTCTGGTTTAACTTGTCTCCTTGGGATGATACATTCAGTAGAGCTCCCGCAAGCCTAACCTGAATTTCGGGGACGAAATTATTTGTTTGTCTATTGGGATTTGTAACATCCCATTTCCGACTAGACCCCTGGGAATGGTTTTGTCTTAACAGAACCCTGGGAAGCCCAGGAATTGAAGTTTATCGACCAAGATTTCGAGTCAAGAGGTTGTCACGCCCGTGACCGACCCGTCACGCCCGTGACCTAGGGCGTGACCCATTCTACGATCGTCGACCTCAGGAAGATGATCGTCGAGCTCAGAAATTTCAACATGGGCCTGACACGCCCTTGACCAATCCGTTACGCCTGTGACCTTGAAATGGCATTGAGTGAGCAAAGCTCACTCAACGTTATGGTCTGGATGGTGTTGAGTGAGCTTAGCTCACTCAAAGTCATAAACTAGACGTCGTTGAGTGCACAGACTGCACTCAACGCCATCGGGTGTCATCTGGGTGGCATTGAGTGAGCTGAGCTCACTCAATACCATACACTGGATGGCGTTGAGTGAGCTTTGCTCACTCAACACCGTAAACTATTAGGCAGGATGGCGTTGAGTGCGTTGAGTGCACTCAATGCCATAAGATGAACGGCGTTGAGTGCACTGACTACACTCAACGCCATTTGGTGTTATCTGGATGGCGTTGAGTGAGCAGAGCTCACTCAACGCCATAACCTGGATGGTGTTGAGTGAGCTAAGCTCACTCAATGCCATCGTTTAAAAAGAACGTATTCTTGGTGGCATTAAGTAAGCAGAGCTTACTCAATGCCATAATCCGGATGGCGTTGAGTGAGCTGAGCTCACTCAACACCATATTTTGGGATGGCGTTGAGTGAGCAGAGCTCACTCAATGCTGTAGCTTGATGGCGTTGTGTGAGCTGAGCTCACTGAACGCCATTATACTTAGAATTTTCTGGCATTATATTTCTGGCTGTGTGTTGGTTTAGCTGAACCGGGATGGTCTAGGAGTGAGCCGTTTTCTTTTAATAAGACCTAATAAAGTCTTATTTTAAAGAAGGTTGACCGGTCAAGTGAAGCTGTGCCACGTGGACCATCGGTTTTGCAAAAGGAGCAGTTAAGGCCATGGCCGAGCCCTAACCTTCATGGCCATCAATGGCATTTGATGCCATGGCCTTCCACCTTCCCTTTCACAACTGGATCCAACTCCTTAAGGTAAGAGGAGGAGTTTCCAGCCGATTAGCTTGCTGTCACAGAGCCGTTTCAACCCCCCACCATCATGGCCGAAGCATGCATGTAAGAGGCATTAATGGCTGGACCGTTTCTACCACCACCCACAGCCTTGTTCTCCTATAAAAGGCTCCCCAGACATAGAGAGGAGGGTTTCACCCTTGCCTGATAAAGCTAGATCTCATTACCTTGGTGTTGATGAATTCCGGCGATGCCACCACCGCGCAAATAGCATCCCGACGATCGGCTCAACTCCAAACTGCGAATAAGGTACTCCTCTACCCATTCTTCTATGGGTAGATCTTAGAAATTATTTAGGAGAGATATCGAGCTCAAAGGAGCAAGATTGAGTTAGCTTTTCCATGGTTTTTCAAAAATAAATGGTGGTCGGGTTCGCCGAAAACCGCCTCTCCAGCGGCCGTGTCGCCGCCCGAAGATAGCGCTCACCTCAATAGAGGTGGTGGTGGTGGTGGCCGGCTAGGGAGATGGCTGGGTAGCCGGGAAATAGTTTTAGAAAAGCTACAGGAAGTGTTTATTTTGTGGTTCTGCTCGGGTTCGGGTAAAAAAGAAGATGAACAGTATATTTTATTATATTATATTATATATGGTATAATTAGTGAAGTAATCTCCTTTACTGTGCTCTAGGTTTAAACTCAAAATTATAGCCCGTACGGGCTGAAACATAAAAAGTGGTCAACATAGAAAATGTAGCCCTTGAAGTCTAGTTTCAAAATTAATTTCACTCGATTTGGAGTTCTTGTTAGACCACAACACACATTTTGGTGAGGTCTATCCATAGGGTTGTACTGAGATTGATTTGGATGCCAACATCAATCCAGACATCCAAATGACTTAAAATTTTGGGTATGGGCTATTATTAGCAATAACTAGGCCTGATCCAAAAATCAGAATTTTTGGAGAATATTTTTCTATAGTTTTTGTAAAAATTTAATAAGTCATGTATAATTTATTTAGGTGTCCTAAAACACCTCATAATCCCCCCAAATTTGGGTGGGAGGTCTTCGAAAGAATGTTAGAACTCTGGTAAAAATTCCACCTCATTTGGAAGTGTTTTGATTAAGTTTTAACTCAACCTAAGGTTGGCCCTTATAGGGTTAATTAGGTCAATGCATTCCTTTTGGGATTTGAGTGGTCAAACAACCTCAATAGAGGCTGACATTTTTTCCACTGGCTTTTTGGGGAATAACACACCCTACAATGTAATTTGGGGTGGTTTGGGATAGGGTAGCCCTAGAACCCTTGGGTAGGTCCCTTAATGGGGATTTTTAGGGTTGTGAAGGTCATGGGGTCAAATTACCTTTGATTGACTTGAAATTTGGTGAAGAGGACCATAAGGGTACTAAAGTTCTCTGGTCAAAATTTTAGGGTATTTGGAGACCTTTAGCCCACCTAAAACCCTAACCCTAGTTTAGGTCACCAAACTTAATTTGAGTTATTAAGCTATCAACTGAACTTCAAATCAAGTAAAGTTTGGGCAAAGTGATTTTCTGGTCTAAATGGACATAATATAATTTTGTTGAGGCTTTTGGATTACTTTATATAGTACTTCATTCACAACCCAAGTTGTGCCCTAGATATTTATTTTGATGATTCTGGAATTTCTGTTAACTAGAATGTTATGAAATCTTGGATTAGGGCATTTTATAGCATGTTATACCTACTGTATTTTTCTTGGGAGTTTTATCTTATTATTTTGGGTACTTGCTTCTTTAACGTACCAATTGTGATATGTAGTCAAAAAATACAAATAATGCCTATTTATTATTTGGAAATTTATGAAATTTGTTCAGTGGGTGTTTCAGACCATGATAGTAATCCTGTAAATTTATCTTGATTTTTAGACAACTAAAAATAGTACCTCCTTCACTAAGCTAGGAAAATTAGTGTTTTACATTAAAATAATTTCAGAGCCCAAATATTAGAGAAAAATTATAGGACTTGGTTTCTGATAGTTTTATGTCACCATAAAGCTTGTATGATTTTCTTGTGATTTTTGGATACATATTTACAGTACTTGCTTCATAATATAGTAAAAGTGGCCAATGGTAAATTAGGAAATGTAGGCCTAAACACCTCTGAAATTTCTCAAAATTTGGAATTACTGCTTAAATGCCACATAGGATTTTTACTGATTGTTTGGTGATTTATTGTTTGCTCATTAGTGCACTTCTTGTTCATACTAGGGCATTGGGAGGCTGAGAATAAATAAATTAAATGCCAGATGAAATAGGAAAATTATTATTTTCTGGATTTAGACTAATTATGTCATGGTAGACCTCCAATAAATATTATAGGAGTTTCAGAAGACAATTTGGAGTACCACCCCTTGCATACCTCATAAGGCTTAGGATGGTCTGCATTTAGTAAACTGCAGAAGCTGAACTAGAGTGGGTAATGAACTTTGGAAATTGAATTTTGGTAGTTTGCTGGTTTGGATAGGGTGAGTCAAATCAAGTTCATTATTGGAAGTCAGGACAGGTAGGGTATGAGATTAACTAGTGTTAAGTGGTGTTCGGGTTCGACGGAAGATCGTCCTCCCCGAGAAGAGGAAGAGTCAAAGTCACCCTAGGATTAGCCCACTGTACTATGAGAAGGGAATGGGTTAAGGGAACCAATCAATTACAATAAGTGCCTTGGAAAGGGAGCTTTGGGATTCACCCCATCATTGTTCCTAGTATCGCTGCGAGCCCTTCACCGGGTAAACCTCGGGAAGTCCTAGGTTAACCATAAATCGTAGGGATAAAATGATCAAGAGTAACCCTAACGATAGTTGCACCTCACACCTACACTTGTATGCTTAGGAAGAAGAATTGGCATGAAATTGGTAGAGTAGGTTCGTGGTCTAAGGTCCTACTAGTAATATCAATGGTCTGGTTTGTGATTGGGAAGTCCGGGGAGCTGGATGCTCGGGAACTTGGTATTAATTTGGAAGTCCAGGGAGCGGGATGCTCGAGGACTTGGTACATGCTTGGTAGCCTAGAGAGCTGGGGAGTCGGTAACATGAGAACTTGTATAAATATAACTGTCATGATTGCATGTGCATAAAAGTTGTGGGTCATCGATACTGGATGATCAATCACACCGGCGTCGGTGTGTTTACTCGGCAGTGTGGGACACTTAGCCAAAGAAAGCCTGGTGGATATAGCCAGCACTAGTACGCAGATACTCTAGGTTGTGTTCTTTTAGGGGCGTACGGAAGGGCTAGGCCTGGTAGTGTGATTACCTGCAAAGGAGTGGGGGGCCCGACCCACTGTCTCCATTTGCCACTACGGAGGTTCCTGGGAGTGAAGCTACCTGCCCGAACAGGGGGAACTAAAGGTCTGTGCGCATAGAGTCGTGTGGGTGTGTTGCACTTGCTTGTGCATTCCATAGCATATTTGCGTGTCATAGCATAAACATTACATACAACCCATGTCACCTATCGTATAAAATGATATGGGACATTTTATACGATAGGCCCTGCAAAACGACCCCTTGGTTTATAGGGGTAATCCCTATAAATCAATGGTTATATTTCTTGTGCTTTTACTTACTTGCTACTCCTTACTGTTTGATAACCGACACCCCAACGTATAAGTGGTATGGGACACTTTATACGATGGGAGCCCTGCAAAAGATCCCTTGGCTTATGCGCTTCCGCACATAAGTTAATGTTACATTTCCTACTTTCTGTTTCTGTCATATTTACCATGGAATTGCTAGCATAGGTCCGCTATCACCTGCTATTTACTTATTCTCGACCTTTATGTCCTTTCCTTTCTTCCTCTCTGCTCGGTACCTAGGAGTCATGGGGAATGGGTAGGGGATGATAGGGCTTAGTCTTTATGACTAACGGTTTTCGAAGCACAACTTTTTAGGTGTACCATATGGAAGGGTCAAGGGTTTTGCAGTTTCTGACAGAGTTGACCCCGCGACCGTGTTACCATTATCACCAGCCGGGACATACATGGGTCAAATGCCCCTTGATGGGTGGGATCCCACTAGCTCAGCAGCCAGGAGGCCGAAGACATAGACGCAGACGTGAATTGCGAGGCGGCGACTGCAGGCTTAAAAGGAAGAAGCACCCAGAGATGCAACACCAACAGATAACGAAGTCGGTGGAGGTGGGCCAGTCTAGCTTTGGTGCTCTCGGTTCAGTGACAGTTACGGTGACGCTTAGTTTTAGTTTTGCTTCCATGAGTGATTTGTAGCGAGGACATGATGTACCGGGCATAAGCATGTTTTTGTAGTACTCTGATATATTATTATGTGGACACTTCCTTCGTACAGATTTTATTTCTATATATGTGATTATCTTATGGACTAGTTTTATATTTACTTATGCTACTGTTTTGCGATCGATTTGGCCGGCAGGATCGGCGTTTTGTAGTGACGACCTTCCCGGGTGTGATGGTGTCACCGCAAAGCGGCGGT
Source organism: Platanthera zijinensis (assembly GCA_039513925.1). Classification (NCBI taxonomy): domain Eukaryota; kingdom Viridiplantae; phylum Streptophyta; class Magnoliopsida; order Asparagales; family Orchidaceae; genus Platanthera; species Platanthera zijinensis. Next base: position 159,794,013 of record CM077078.1, on the reverse strand, counting down.
TCTGGGCCTAAGACCCCGGTATTTAAAAAAAATGGGGTCTTACAGAAACTAAATTCAATAATTTCAAAATTGAATTAAGTATGTTGAACCTAGAATAGATTAACAAAAGTTTCCATGAGTAGCATCAGTAAGCACCAAATTTCTCTTGAAATTTGTCTAAGTACAATGTTTGTGTCGACACAAGCAAGTTGTGTCGACACACTCAGTATGTTGTGTCGACACAGGAAAAGGATGTATCGACACAGAAACAGTATCTGTGTCGACAAGAGAGTAGGTTTCGACACAACCTTGTCGAGACTATATGTCGAGAGGATATTTGTGTCGACACAAAAAGTTGGTGTCAACACAACTCTGTCGAGACTTAAGTAATATGTTTCGACACTGACGCAAGTATGTCGACACAGACTCAAGTATGTCGACACATAGATGTGTCGACTTAAAATACCTTTTGTCGACTTAGAAACTAGTATGTCGACACATAGTCATATCGACTTTACTTTAGTTCTATCAAGACCTAGGTCATTTTTGTCGACACAAAAAAAAACAGATTTGTCGACTTAAGCCCGACTTTTGATCTGCCTTTGACTCAAGTACTATAAATAGGTGAATCCAAAATCTGGTCGACTACGCTATCAGAATTTCTGACTCTACACCTTTTGTCGACATAAACTTTCTGTTCTCTTCTCCTCTAGCACTTACGATAATGGCGCCACACCAAGATGATAAGGTTAATGAAGGGTATGAACTGGTTCGTGACGGTTTTACGACATCTTCTAGTGAAATTCAGGGAGTTATAGCCCTAATTTCTGAAAATGGATTAGAGTTCTTGGTCTCTAAATCAACCAAGATATGGAAAAAGGACGTTATGGAGTTCTACACAACCGTTACTGTGGACAAAGAAGGACAGAAAATCAAGGAGACCATTCAAGGTACCAGGGTGAAGCTCACACTGAAATATATTAGGAAAGCACTACATATACCAGTGATCAAGGATACAGATGAAATAACTCCTTCCCAGATAACTTAAGCATTAAGCTGGTGTGGACTGAGTCCCAGCATTAAGATTGGATCATCAATCAATAGAAATGGGATGAATTCCCATGGAAAATTTCTTTCTGAAGTTGCTGGCAAGGTTATAATCTGCAAGACTGGTGGACATGATAAGATATCTGCCCACATGTTCAATATGATGTTAAGGGTTATATTTAAGATTAACACTGACTGGGCAGCAGTAGTGTTTGATAAAATTCAAGAAGGAATAAAAAAACCTAATCTGGGAAGGATCCACAGTCTTTGCTTAATATCATTAATTCCTGATGTTCTGCAACATGCAAATGGTTCTAAGATAAATCACATGAGAAGAATGGATGTAAGGATTCTTTCTAGGTGGGACAGAGTTCTGACCAAAGAAGTCCCTGCTCCTAAGGAGAACACTAAGAAAGGTAAGAAGAAGAAGGAAGTGGTGGTACAGGCTAACTCGTCCAGTGATTCTGAGGAGGCAGTAGTCTTCAGTTCTGATGAAGACCAGCAACAACAAGATGTTCATGCTCAAGCAAAGGACAATGAGCATCAGGAGCAATAAGTTGACTCCACTCAAGGGGGGGAAAACCTAGAAAAATAAACTGAGTTGCCTGCCAAAGGGGGAGGTATTGATGCTGTTGTCTTAGATAGTGACTTAGCTGCAGAAACAATAATGGATGTTGTATCTGAAATCAACTCTGCAGCTGAAGTGACTGATAAAAATGATGCTCAACATGAGCTAGTAAGTTTCTTCTCCACAGACCAGTGATGAATTATAGTATTCTCCTCAAAAATTGTTTAAAGGGACACTTTTGTTTACACAACAAAAGACGTCATTCAAGTGGTATTAGTCTTTTCAGTTTTTTTTCAAAAACTAATCTTATTCCATCTGAACAAATATAGCAGGAATTTACAATGGAAGAATTATTTCCTGATTCTCTTCCTGATAGGCCTGAGGGGGAGGACAATGAAAAAGTAAAGGAAATCCCAAGGACTGAGGAGGAGTTATCCAAGGATACCCCAGTTGAAAAGGACACTATTTATATTGAAAGTACATCTGAATATTTTGAAGATGAAGAAGCCACATTGGCTAAGAAAAGAAAGTTGGCTGTGTTAAAGAAGAAGAGTTCAGGTTATAAGAAGGCTTTGCAAGTGGGAACAACACCATCAACTGTTGACTTCAGTTCTTTTCTGGTCCAGATGCAACTGAAAATGGATAATCAAAGACAATCTATAGAGCAATATATGGATGAAACTCACAAGGAGTTACAGTTTCAGTTGGCTCAGGACATCAAATCCATAAGATTTGAAGTAAATCAAAATAAGAAAGAGATGGCAGATTGCTTCCATAAAGGAGGTAATGTTGTGGTGTTCCTTGTAAGACCCCCTTTTTTTTCTTTTTCGACACCGGGGTCTTAGGCCCAGAACCGCCGCCTTGCGGTGATACCTTCGCACCCGGGAAGGTCGTCACTACAAGACGCCGATTCTGCCGGCCAATTCGATCTCTACTGTAGCATAAGTATACCAGGTAGTCCACAGAATTATCACATATAAGAAAATTAAACTCCACGAAGGGAGTGTCCACAGATAGTACATATAATAAAATCACGGGCTTATGCCCAGTACATCAAATCCTCACTACAATTCACTCATCGCGGAAGCAAACTAATACAACTACTATAGTTCGGGACTCACTGTCCCTGCTGTCTGGACTCCAGTGCTAGACTATCCGATCTCCAAACGTGCCGACCTCCGGGGCTGCTCCTCCATGCTGGGCTCCGTGGTCCCCTAAATGATGTGGTTCGAAAACCGTTAGTCTAAAAGACTAAGTCCTATCGTCCCCCACCCCTTCCCCCATGGCTCCTAAGCACCGAGCGGGGAGAAGGAAAGGGAAGGACGTGAAGGTGGAGAATAGTCAAATTCCAGATGGTAGCGGAACTAAACTAACAGTGTATGCATGATAATATATATACAAAATTAAATAAGTAACCTTAACTTATGTGGGTACACATAAGCTAAAGGATCTTTTGCAGGGCTCCTATCGTATAAAAAGTCCCATACCGATTTATACGATAGGGTGTCGGTTCTATTAGCAGGCTTATAATATTGAAAGAGAACCTTGACTTATAAGCACGCTCACACGAACTTATAGGCCAAAGGGGTCGTTTTGCAAGGCCTAATGTATAGAGCGTCCCATACCGCTTATACATTAGGTGTCGGGTTTTATGCAATGGTTATGCTATGAAATTCATTTATGCCATGATGTGAACATGCAAGTGCAACTCACCCACTCGACTCTGTGTACACAGACCTTTAGTTCCCCCTTTCAGAGCCGTTACCTCCCAGGATACCTCCGTAGTGGCAGACGGAAGCGGTGGGTTGGGCCTCGCCCACCTCAAAACCAGTATTTGCACTACCGGTCTGACCTATCGTACGCCTCAACGCTTGGTGCACTAAGCGGACGTCTGCGTACTCTTGCCGGCTGGCGCACCGGACTTCTGTTGGCGAAGTGTAAAAACACACCTGCCGAGTCAACGATATTGGTGTCAGTGCAACGAACTCCCCAATATCGGAGACCCACCACCTTATACCTTTTATGCACATGCAATAGTTATGAGTCCAATAAATAACCGAGCCGAATCTTCCCGGACAATCCCGTCCGTCACAATCTACAACCGAGCCGAAGCTCCCCGGACTAACCCGTCCGTCATAATCTACCACCGAGCCGAAGCTCCCCGGACTATCCCGTCCGTCATAATCTACCACCGAGCCGAAGCTCCCCGGACTAACCCGTCCGTCATAATCTACCACCGAGCCGAAGCTCCCCGGACTACCATCACAACTACTGGGCTTATTGCCCAAGTAACCCATACTATCTCCCGGGACACTGGGTGGGAAAGTGTGAAACCCTAAGTTTACTATTTACTGTATGTTTACGAAGTTTTGACTCTTTCTAATTACTACGAGAAGGACGATTTTTCGTCGATCATGCGCACCACCTAACACTAGCCAACCCACTCTCACTACTCTTCTTTTCTTTCTATTGGGAAATCATCCACAACAAAAGGGGCCTAACTCCAATAACTATCCCTGACCTTGTCTTATTCCAATTCAGCAACTTTGCTATATGCACACCAATTTAGACGATACGTTGAACCAGATAGGGGGTATTCTAAATAATCATCCGAATGCCCTGAATTATTTACTGGAGACTTATCATGATGAAAATAGACTAAATCCAAAAGATTATCATTTTTCCAATTATTCTGATATTTATTTAAATTCCCGTAAAGCTTCTAAGGGCTACCCATTGAGCATGATGTGCACTTTTCAGAGAGGTATACAGATTCATAAATTCATGATAAATTCTAAATAATCATTTAACAATAAATCCAAGATATGACAATTTTTCAAGTATTCAAATGACACTGATCAAATTTTGAGAATATATCCTTTTTCCTTTTATTATTGAAGTAAGTGCAATAAATATTCATCCAAAAATTCTTAATTAATTTTCCAAGGTAGATACTGACCTAAAAACATCATTGGCCAAATTTCATAATTATACAGTAAGTAAATTGCTCAAAATGATTTAAACAAACTAGATCCAAAATTGCTAAATGCAGACCACCAAGTCAATCTTCATGTAAAATGGGATGTATATAAAATAATCATCCTACACTCCTATAATAATTAATGGAGGTTCATTATGACCTTTAAGTTCTAAATCCAGAGTTCCAAAATTTTCCTTACTTATTTGATAATTTATTTAATTATTTTAATGTCTAAAATTTCCAAAAATGAACATGAAGTACTATTTTCATTCAAGGCATCATTCTACAAATTTTATATGTTACTCAGAATAATGATATAACCTATCTTCCAAAATATATATTTCTTTTCAGTAAAGCTTTATCTTTAAATCAAATATTCATTTAAATCCTTGGAAATTAATTTAATAAATATAAAATACTATATTGCTTCCAAAAATTCAGGGAAATTTCAATTATGAATCTAATGTCATATACATGGTTTGGGCCAAATTTCATAATTTATTTATTTGTAAATGGGCCTAAATGAATTTTTGAATAATTCCATCACATGACAATTTGTGAACTAACTACCTCATATACTTGTCCAAAAATTCTTATAAAATTTATATAAACTCTATATGCTTTTAAACATCCTCTGCCAAAATTTGATGACCTCTAAATGGTCAGAGGTAGCATAATAAATTATTTACTTAATTTAAGCCTTTCTTGTGTTACAAATGATGTGCTATAATTATTGACCCAAAATTCCCCATTAAAATACCAGAGGCCCATAATGTCCTTAAGACCAATCTACCAAAGTTTCATCTTAGTTTGAGGTGTTTAGCTAGCCCATTTCAACCCTAGGATATTTGTGCCCTAAACTAGGGTTAGGGATTTTAGGGTCCTAAACCTTCCAAAATGTCCTAACAATTTTACCAGAGGGTTATAGTTACCAAAACTCTATCCATACAAAATTTCATGGCCATACAAGGTGATTTGGCCATATGCCCTTCACAAGGTACAAAAGCCCTTCCTTAGGGTTTGACCTAGGAGCTTGGGCCAAACCAACTCCACTGCCCCCAAATTTCCTTTGGGAGATGTATCTTGTCATCCCAAACTAGTGTACAAAATTTGAGCCTCTGTTGAGGTGAATAGGTCACTAAAAGCCAAAATTACTTTTTGGACCAAAATACCCTTCTTAGGGCAAGGCTAGGGTTTGCTTGAATCATATTCAAATCAACTTCAAACTTAATGAAATTTTAACCAGAGGTCTATATTGACCTCATAACCATCCCACCAAAATTTGGTTGAATTTGGACTTCATTTGACCCCTAATTTAATTTACCCTAGCATAATTAAATTATTTACAAAAACTATAGGAAAATTATTCCCAAAAATTCCCATTTTTGGGCAGGGTCTAGGTATAGGGTAGGGTGAGTCCCTGCCAAAATTTCAGCTTATTTGGACCAAGGAAGAAGAGTGGGCAGCTAGTTTAATGTCTGCCTACTCATTTGTATAGACCCCACCAAAATGGGTGCCCTGGTCAGACCAGTCACCCAAATTGGTTCAAACCAATTTTGTCAGACAGTAGATCCATAGGGCTACAATTTTGATGTTGAACATTTTCTCTGAAAATGGCTCCAGCTATTTTTAATAATTAAAACCAATAAATGTAAAAACTGTGACAGAAATGAAATGATTCAAACTATATATTCCATAGTTTAATTATTATACAGCACGAATCTTGGCGCATAACCGACGGCATCTGGTCATCTCCTTCCTCCAGCCGACGGCCAGGATTCCTCCCGCCTGGGCCGACTTCCAGCGGCTGCCGCCGTCGCTCCGGCCACCTCCCCGGCCTGCCACCGCCGCCGACACCTTCGTGGTGGTCGGGGCTACCTCCAGGCGGCGGCACGGCCGCCGGGAAGCCCTATTCCGGCGAACCCGACAACCTCAAATTCATGGAAAAATCGTGATTTTTTTGATTTGGATCGGGCTAAATTGAGCCCGAACCTTGGACCTATCGATTTCTAAGATCTGTCCATGAGTCAAGGAGTGGAGGAGAACCTGTTTGGCGGCCTGAAGTCGGGAGGATCGTCGGATTGGCATGGTGGTGGCCGGTGGTGGTCGGATTGCTCAAAGATGCAGGAAAGGGCTTGGCTGCTTCAGGAAAAATGTGGGGAATTCTCCTTGGAGTCTAGGGGAGCTTTTAAAGTGGTGAGGGGAGGTGTTAGGTGGCTGAAATGGCATGTGCCATTTTTGGCAAAGTCAAGGTTGGCGGCTAGGGGTGGTGGAGGTGGTGGAGCTTGCTCCAGCCAGTCAAAAAAAGCTGCTGGACTCCCCCTTGTCCTTCTGAAATGAATGGGGAGGTTGGGGAGGGGGGAGGAGGAGCACAAAGTCCTCCTTCCTTCTCTTCCTTCTCTTTCTCTCTCCTCCATGGATGATTTTCTCTCTCCTAGTCATCAAGCCTGAAATTTGGGCTCCTACATGTCACATGTCAGCCTACCAATCTCTTTGGCCACTTGGGTCAAGGTTAGCCCTAATGAAATAGGCTTGAGCTTGAGTTAGCCCATTTGGGCTAACTTGACCCAAAGTGGGACTAGGGCCCACCTAGGTCAATTTGATCCTTGATATTTCCTTAATAGGTCCTTGGTGACCCATTAGCCTCCCCTAGGGTCATGGTGGGGTTGTATTGGCCCTTGAAGGTCACTTGGCCCTTAACTAGGGCATTTTGACCATTTTAGGTTAAGGGTTGACTTTGGTCAAACTAGCCCCTTTGATTGGTCCCAATGGGTCCTTGGTGACCTATTGGCCTCTCACTAGGCTTATGAGGGTAGAGGTGGTGTCTATTGGGCTAAGGGACTGCAATTGACCCTTGTGTAGGTCAATTTGACCCAATTAGGGCTATAGTTGACTTTGGTCAACATAGCCCCATTGACTGCTCTCCATGGGTCCTTAGTGACCCATTGACCTCTTCCTAGGGTTATAAGGGTATTGGTGGGGTATATTTGGCTAATGGACTGAAATGGACCCCTGTGTAGGTCAATTTGACCTAGATAGGGTTATAGTTGACTTTGGTCAACTTGGGTCTGTTGAATGCCCTCCATGGGTCTTTGGTGACCCATTGACCTCTCACTAGGTCTATGAGGGTATGGGTGGGGTCTTGGAGTCTTAGTGAAGCCTCATGATCACTTTTAAATCAAGGTTCAGGGATCTGCTAAGTGCAGACCATAGTGGCCCTACTCACACTACCAGGTTCACTTGGCTCTTCCTTGGGCTTTCTAGGGTTTTGCCATGACAAAATCACTCTTAGGGGTCTAGTTGGAAATGGGATGTTACAAATCCCAATAAACAAAACAAAGATTTCGTCCCCGAAATCCAGGTTGGGCCTACGGGGACTCCTATCGGGGAGGAAGAACTTGTAACATCCCATGAGAGTTGAAGGTTTTATGCCACGACACTGTGCTTAACATGTGAGGTTTAGGGCGTTTATTAAAGTTTAGCCCAAATGGCAAAAATCTAGACCCCAATAAACAAAAGATTAGCCCATATCCTTGAAATTTTTGTTCTACTAATTAAACATATGAAGGGAACTGAACATCTTGAGCGGTTGTGAGGAATACCTGACTGAAGAGTTCCGGGTATCTTTGTCGCATCAAGTCCTGGGGCTCCCATGTGTGCTCCTCTCTTCCGTGATTTCTCCACAGGACCTTGACTAACGGAACCTTCTTGTGGCGTAGAACTCGTACCCCCTTGTCGTCTATCCGGACTGGTTCTAGGTGAACTGACCGATCAGATGCTATCGGTCCATCTGTGGTTGAAACTTGCTGCTCTGGACGTAGTAGAGCTCTCCTAAGAGAGGATATATAGAACACGTCGTGCAGACTCGCCAGCTCTGGTGGCAGTTCCAGTCTGTATGCCAAGGGACCGATCCGCTCCTGGATCCTATAAGGTCCCATGTACCTTGGGCTGAGCTTCTTCCTTTGTCCGCGTACCCGAGTAACTCCATGCATGGGTCGGATTTTCAAGAACACCTGATCTCCTACCTGGAATTCCACCTGACGGTGCCGAGCATCGTAATACTTAGCCTGCCGGCTCTGTGCTTCCAGCATCCTATCCCGTATCAATCTTACGTGAGCCTCGGTGTCCTCGACAAATTCCGAATCCAAAGCCTTAGGGTCCTCGTCCTGTATCCATGACAGAGGAGTCCTGCACTTTCGTCCATACAACGCCTCATAAGGAGCCATTTTAATACTGGACTGGTAGCTATTATTATACGACAATTCAATCAGTGGTAATAACTTTTCCCACAGTTCACCGCGATCTAATACGCAGAGTCGTAGTAGATCCTCCAGAGTCCGGTTAGTTCGTTCCGTTTGTCCGTCTGTCTGGGGATGGAAAGCTGTACTGAATGTTAGTCGAGTGCCCAAGTAGGTCTGCACCGACCTCCATTCTCTGGAAGTAAATCGTCCATCTCGGTCCGACACAATCGTCTTGGGGACACCATGATAGCGAACGAACTGCTCCACAAACTTCCGGACTAACACTCCCACCGAGTCATCCTTCCTGATTGGAATAAACCTCGCCACCTTCGTCAGTCGGTCGATGATTACCCATATCGAATCGTTCCCTGTCCTGGATCGAGGAAGTCCATGTATAAAGTCCATGGCGATATCATCGAACTTCCACTCTGGTACTGGGAGGGGCTGTAATAATCCTGCGGGGTTTTTGCACTCCGCTTTTACTAATTGGCATGCCTTGCAACGGGTCACGAAGTAGGTGATATCCTTCTTCATGCCGGGCCAGAACATAGTCTTCTTCAGATCGGCAGTCATCTTCGTAATCCCCGGGTGTACCGAATATCGACTGCAATGAGCCTCCGTCATGATGTCTTCCCGGATCTAGCCTCCCTCTGGTATGTAGACCCATCCTCTGAAGCATACTAAATCATCTCTCAGCGTGTATTCTCCCGCAGTGCCTGCTTCTAAGGACCGGAATACCGGATCTAGCTGGGCATCCTGCCTCTGTCCACCCTTGACCCGCTCTTGTATGTCATCCGTGGCGATTAATGATGACAGGTACTCCCGGTATAGCCCAGGGTGATCCTCGGATACTAGGGATATTTGCATTTTATCAAACATCTGAATCAACTCCAAGGCCATCAATGGTGTTCCTACTTCAGTGTTTGCGGTCTTTCGGCTCAATGCATCTGCTACCACATTCGCCTTCCCTGGGTGGTAGTGCATCTCGTACTGATAATCTGCCAAAAATTCCACCCATCGTCTCTGTCTGATATTTAGCTCCTTCTGCGTGTCCACATACTTCAAATTTTTGTGGTCGGAGTATATGTCGCAGTGGACACCGTATAGATAGTGACGCCAGACCTTTAATGCAAAAATAACAGCTCCCATCTCTAAGTCATGGATTGGGTAGTTTTGCTCATGTTTCTTCAGCTGCCGAGAAGCATAAGCTATCACATGGCCATTCTGCATAAGTACTGCACCCATGCCCTGGTAGGAGGCATCGGTGTAGACCTGAAATCCTTCTTTCCCTGAAGGGAGGGTGAGTATAGGGGCCGAAGTGAGTCGCCCCTTTAGCTCTTGAAAAGCCTCTTCACACCGTGGGGTCCAGGTAAAGGGCACCTCCTTCCTTGTCAGAGATGTGAGTGGGAGGGCGATACGAGAAAATCCCTCTACGAATTTCTGGTAGTATCCGGCAAGCCCTAGGAAACTTCGTACATCTGTGGCCGTCTTTAATTGTGGCCAGTCCCGAACTGCTTGGATCTTGGCCGGGTCCACTGCTAACCCAGCACCACTGATGATATGGCCTAGGAAGGCCACCTCCTTCAACCAAAATTGGCACTTGCTGATCTTTGCATAGAGCTTGTGCTCCCGTAGTTTCCTCAGAGTCAGCGTCAGATGTTGCGTGTGCTCCTCTTCTATCCTTGAGTAAATGAGGATGTCATCGATAAACACGATGACAAATATATCTAAATACTCCTTGAACACCTGATTCATAAGGCTCATAAATGCTGACGGCGCATTTGTGAGCCCGAAGGGCATTACAGTAAATTCGTATAGTCCGTATCTGCTACTGAATGCAGTCTTCGGAATGTCTTCTTCCTGGATCCGTAGCTGGTAGTAGCCTGATCTCAGATCCAATTTGGAAAAGAAGTGCGCCCCTTCTAGCTGGTCAAACAGCTCATCTATCCTTGGCAACGGATATGTATTTCGGACTGTCAATCGGTTTAGAGCTCGGTAGTCGATGCACAGTCTCAGAGTTCCGTCCTTCTTTTTAACAAACAAGACCGGGGCTCCCCAAGGCGAAGAGCTCGGTCGGACAAATCCAGCCTCCACCAGTTCTTGGAGTTGGCTTCGAAACTCTGTCAATTCTTTCGGGGCCATCCGGTAAGGGGCCCTAGCTGCTGGCTTAGCCCCCGGCACCAGCTGTATCCGGAAATCCTGCTCCCGGTGCGGGGGTAGCCCAGGCAGTTTCTCCGGGAATACGTCGGCAAAATCTCGCACCACCGGAATATCCGAGGTGGAGACCTTGGTTTCAGTCATCTCAAATATTATTTCATACACTTCTTCTCCTTGTAAGTGAGCCTTGACGGCTTGTACAGACGATAGTATGAGAGGGGGAATAGATTTTATACCTTCAATGACGAGGTATGAATCCCCATGTCTTACGGTAACTCTTTTGGACGTGCAGTCAATTTGAGCATGATTCCAGTTCAACCACGTCATCCCTAGGATCAAATCAAAGATTGGCATCTTTATGATCGTCGCTGGAGCTTCAAATATCCTTCCACCGATCTCTGCCTCCATGTTGCAGTGGGCAGAGGTGAACAATTCCGATCCGTCGGGTAGTCGTATCCTCACCATCAGACCCGTGAATCGTTCCACGCCTTCCAATCCTTCTATGAAGGCCTCCGATACAAATGAGTGCGAAGCACCCGTATCAAATAGCGTATAAGCGGGTTTGCCGCTGATGAAAACTATTCCTGGGGTTTTGGGAAAAATTAAATGTCTCAGAATTCTAGCCATGGTTTTCTTTCCTAGATGGTCACTTCTATATCAAATTTAACTTCATGAGGAAATAACTTTAACCAAAATTTTCAGACATACCAGTGATTACTTGCTCCGGGTTTCGGGGCTGAGCCAGATCCAGTGCATAAATTTGCTCCCTCTGCTGCCTACGATCTGCACCCTGGAAGCCACGTCCTCGACCACGTCCTCGTCCTCCAAACTGCTGGGCATGCGGGGCATCCTGGGGTGCTGGTAAAGGTGCTCCCCTCATGGGGCAGTTTCTCCGAATGTGTCCTATCTGATGGCAGTTGTAGCACTCCGGTGGGGGAAATGCCATACCCCCGGGTCTCGGTGCCTCCCTCATCTGAAGAGGCTGAGGAGCCAGTACCACCGGCTCCTTCGGCTCTCGTCTTATTTCCTGACGAGGTTGGTCTTCTGTTCTTCTTCCTTCTCTCCCATCTGTGATACGGCCCCGCCGCTGATCATTCCGGCCTCCCCGTCCCTGGTCCTCTGTTGGCCTTTTTCGACCCCGAGTGGTGTGCCAATCGGCCTCAATCCTCTTGGCCATTTCCAAGATCCGAGAGATAGGTCCATCAGAAACGAACAGAAGGGCCTCCCTCAAGTCCTCTCGTAGACCCTTATAAAACCTTTTTGTGTAGCCCGCCTCATCTAGTTGATACGAATCCGCGTAGCGAGCCAAGTGGTCGAACTCCCGATGGTACTCTACCACCGTCCTGGTACCCTGCTTCAACTGTAAGAACCGTTCCTCCAACTCATCCCTGGCTGATTGTGGAACAAAATGTTCCAGGAGAGCGATCCTGAACTCTTCCCAGGAGATTTCTGTAACCTCCCTATCAGCAAATGTTGTATCCAGCAGCGTCTTCCACCACCTCTTTGCGTGAGACTCTAGGCAGGAGACAACCAAGGCCACCTTCTCCTCCCAGGGACATCGTATCCCAGTCAGCATTTCATACATAATATCTAGCCACTCCTCTGTCCGTACAGCGGATTCTGTCCCCAAGTAAGATGGAGGAGAGAGTCCTCGAAAAATGCTCAGCCAATTGGCCCCGGGTTCGGCTGCGGAGCCGGAACCTGCTGAGCCCTGAAAGCATCTAGAATGGCCGTCAGCGTTTGACCCATCTCCGAATGTAAGAATGGAGTGGGGGCCGGGGGAGGTGGTGCAACAGTCGGAGTCTGCTGAACTCCGCCTTGTGGTGTTGGCTGCGCTGGGGGCTGCGTTATAAAAGACAATTATAAGAAGTCTCACAAGTTTAACTAAAAGTGGACAATTTTCATGTGATTTCCCATATGGGCCCACCACTGCTTCCGCTGCTTAGTTTGTCCCCAAACTAAACTCGAGCGGGGGTGGCCCAGGGTTAGTGGACTGCTACTTTTCTGATCGAGGTTTCCTCTGATACCACTTGTAAGACCCCCTTTTTTTTCTTTTTCGACACCGGGGTCTTAGGCCCAGAACCGCCGCCTTGCGGTGATACCTTCGCACCCGGGAAGGTCGTCACTACAAGACGCCGATTCTGCCGGCCAATTCGATCTCTACTATAGCATAAGTATACCAGGTAGTCCACAGAATTATCACATATAAGAAAATTAAACTCCACGAAGGGAGTGTCCACAGATAGTACATATAATAAAATCACGGGCTTATGCCCAGTACATCAAATCCTCACTACAATTCACTCATCGCGGAAGCAAACTAATACAACTACTATAGTTCGGGACTCACTGTCCCTGCTGTCTGGACTCCAGTGCTAGACTGTCCGATCTCCAAACGTGCCGACCTCCGGGGCTGCTCCTCCATGCTGGGCTCCGTGGTCCCCTAAATGATGTGGTTCGAAAACCGTTAGTCTAAAAGACTAAGTCCTATCGTCCCCCACCCCTTCCCCCATGGCTCCTAAGCACCGAGCGGGGAGAAGGAAAGGGAAGGACGTGAAGGTGGAGAATAGTCAAATTCCAGATGGTAGCGGAACTAAACTAACAGTGTATGCATGATAATATATATACAAAATTAAATAAGTAACCTTAACTTATGTGGGTACACATAAGCTAAAGGATCTTTTGCAGGGCTCCTATCGTATAAAAAGTCCCATACCGATTTATACGATAGGGTGTCGGTTCTATTAGCAGGCTTATAATATTGAAAGAGAACCTTGACTTATAAGCACGCTCACACGAACTTATAGGCCAAAGGGGTCGTTTTGCAAGGCCTAATGTATAGAGCGTCCCATACCGCTTATACATTAGGTGTCGGGTTTTATGCAATGGTTATGCTATGAAATTCATTTATGCCATGATGTGAACATGCAAGTGCAACTCACCCACTCGACTCTGTGTACACAGACCTTTAGTTCCCCCTTTCAGAGCCGTTACCTCCCAGGATACCTCCGTAGTGGCAGACGGAAGCGGTGGGTTGGGCCTCGCCCACCTCAAAACCAGTATTTGCACTACCGGTCTGACCTATCGTACGCCTCAACGCTTGGTGCACTAAGCGGACGTCTGCGTACTCTTGCCGGCTGGCGCACCGGACTTCTGTTGGCGAAGTGTAAAAACACACCTGCCGAGTCAACGATATTGGTGTCAGTGCAACGAACTCCCCAATATCGGAGACCCACCACCTTATACCTTTTATGCACATGCAATAGTTATGAGTCCAATAAATAACCGAGCCGAATCTTCCCGGACAATCCCGTCCGTCACAATCTACAACCGAGCCGAAGCTCCCCGGACTAACCCGTCCGTCATAATCTACCACCGAGCCGAAGCTCCCCGGACTATCCCGTCCGTCATAATCTACCACCGAGCCGAAGCTCCCCGGACTAACCCGTCCGTCATAATCTACCACCGAGCCGAAGCTCCCCGGACTACCATCACAACTACTGGGCTTATTGCCCAAGTAACCCATACTATCTCCCGGGACACTGGGTGGGAAAGTGTGAAACCCTAAGTTTACTATTTACTGTATGTTTACGAAGTTTTGACTCTTTCTAATTACTACGAGAAGGACGATTTTTCGTCGATCATGCGCACCACCTAACACTAGCCAACCCACTCTCACTAATCTTCTTTTCTTTCTATTGGGAAATCATCCACAACAAAAGGGGCCTAACTCCAATAACTATCCCTGACCTTGTCTTATTCCAATTCAGCAACTTTGCTATATGCACACCAATTTAGACGATACGTTGAACCAGATAGGGGGTATTCTAAATAATCATCCGAATGCCCTGAATTATTTACTGTAGACTTATCATGATGAAAATAGACTAAATCCAAAAGATTATCATTTTTCCAATTATTCTGATATTTATTTAAATTCCCGTAAAGCTTCTAAGGGCTACCCATTGAGCATGATGTGCACTTTTCAGAGAGGTATACAGATTCATAAATTCATGATAAATTCTAAATAATCATTTAACAATAAATCCAAGATATGACAATTTTTCAAGTATTCAAATGACACTGATCAAATTTTGAGAATATATCCTTTTTCCTTTTATTATTGAAGTAAGTGCAATAAATATTCATCCAAAAATTCTTAATTAATTTTCCAAGGTAGATACTGACCTAAAAACATCATTGGCCAAATTTCATAATTATACAGTAAGTAAATTGCTCAAAATGATTTAAACAAACTAGATCCAAAATTGCTAAATGCAGACCACCAAGTCAATCTTCATGTAAAATGGGATGTATATAAAATAATCATCCTACACTCCTATAATAATTAATGGAGGTTCATTATGACCTTTAAGTTCTAAATCCAGAGTTCCAAAATTTTCCTTACTTATTTGATAATTTATTTAATTATTTTAATGTCTAAAATTTCCAAAAATGAACATGAAGTACTATTTTCATTCAAGGCATCATTCTACAAATTTTATATGTTACTCAGAATAATGATATAACCTATCTTCCAAAATATATATTTCTTTTCAGTAAAGCTTTATCTTTAAATCAAATATTCATTTAAATCCTTGGAAATTCATTTAATAAATATAAAATACTATATTGCTTCCAAAAATTCAGAGAAATTTCAATTATGAATCTAATGTCATATACATGGTTTGGGCCAAATTTCATAATTTATTTATTTGTAAATGGGCCTAAATGAATTTTTGAATAATTCCATCACATGACAATTTGTGAACTAACTACCTCATATACTTGTCCAAAAATTCTTATAAAATTTATATAAACTCTATATGCTTTTAAACATCCTCTGCCAAAATTTGATGACCTCTAAATGGTCAGAGGTAGCATAATAAATTATTTACTTAATTTAAGCCTTTCTTGTGTTACAAATGATGTGCTATAATTATTGACCCAAAATTCCCCATTAAAATACCAGAGGCCCATAATGTCCTTAAGACCAATCTACCAAAGTTTCATCTTAGTTTGAGGTGTTTAGCTAGCCCATTTCAACCCTAGGATATTTGTGCCCTAAACTAGGGTTAGGGATTTTAGGGTCCTAAACCTTCCAAAATGTCCTAACAATTTTACCAGAGGGTTATAGTTACCAAAACTCTATCCATACAAAATTTCATGGCCATACAAGGTGATTTGGCCATATGCCCTTCACAAGGTACAAAAGCCCTTCCTTAGGGTTTGACCTAGGAGCTTGGGCCAAACCAACTCCACTGCCCCCAAATTTCCTTTGGGAGATGTATCTTGTCATCCCAAACTAGTGTACAAAATTTGAGCCTCTGTTGAGGTGAATAGGTCACTAAAAGCCAAAATTACTTTTTGGACCAAAATACCCTTCTTAGGGCAAGGCTAGGGTTTGCTTGAATCATATTCAAATCAACTTCAAACTTAATGAAATTTTAACCAGAGGTCTATATTGACCTCATAACCATCCCACCAAAATTTGGTTGAATTTGGACTTCATTTGACCCCTAATTTAATTTACCCTAGCATAATTAAATTATTTACAAAAACTATAGGAAAATTATTCCCAAAAATTCCCATTTTTGGGCAGGGTCTAGGTATAGGGTAGGGTGAGTCCCTGCCAAAATTTCAGCTTATTTGGACCAAGGAAGAAGAGTGGGCAGCTAGTTTAATGTCTGCCTACTCATTTGTATAGACCCCACCAAAATGGGTGCCCTGGTCAGACCAGTCACCCAAATTGGTTCAAACCAATTTTGTCAGACAGTAGATCCATAGGGCTACAATTTTGATGTTGAACATTTTCTCTGAAAATGGCTCCAGCTATTTTTAATAATTAAAACCAATAAATGTAAAAACTGTGACAGAAATGAAATGATTCAAACTATATATTCCATAGTTTAATTATTATACAGCACGAATCTTGGCGCATAACCGACGGCATCTGGTCATCTCCTTCCTCCAGCCGACGGCCAGGATTCCTCCCGCCTGGGCCGACTTCCAGCGGCTGCCGCCGTCGCTCCGGCCACCTCCCCGGCCTGCCACCGCCGCCGACACCTTCGTGGTGGTCGGGGCTACCTCCAGGCGGCGGCACGGCCGCCGGGAAGCCCTATTCCGGCGAACCCGACAACCTCAAATTCATGGAAAAATCGTGATTTTTTTGATTTGGATCGGGCTAAATTGAGCCCGAACCTTGGACCTATCGATTTCTAAGATCTGTCCATGAGTCAAGGAGTGGAGGAGAACCTGTTTGGCGGCCTGAAGTCGGGAGGATCGTCGGATTGGCATGGTGGTGGCCGGTGGTGGTCGGATTGCTCAAAGATGCAGGAAAGGGCTTGGCTGCTTCAGGAAAAATGTGGGGAATTCTCCTTGGAGTCTAGGGGAGCTTTTAAAGTGGTGAGGGGAGGTGTTAGGTGGCTGAAATGGCATGTGCCATTTTTGGCAAAGTCAAGGTTGGTGGCTAGGGGTGGTGGAGGTGGTGGAGCTTGCTCCAGCCAGTCAAAAAAAGCTGCTGGACTCCCCCTTGTCCTTCTGAAATGAATGGGGAGGTTGGGGAGGGGGGAGGAGGAGCACAAAGTCCTCCTTCCTTCTCTTCCTTCTCTTTCTCTCTCCTCCATGGATGATTTTCTCTCTCCTAGTCATCAAGCCTGAAATTTGGGCTCCTACATGTCACATGTCAGCCTACCAATCTCTTTGGCCACTTGGGTCAAGGTTAGCCCTAATGAAATAGGCTTGAGCTTGAGTTAGCCCATTTGGGCTAACTTGACCCAAAGTGGGACTAGGGCCCACCTAGGTCAATTTGATCCTTGATATTTCCTTAATAGGTCCTTGGTGACCCATTAGCCTCCCCTAGGGTCATGGTGGGGTTGTATTGGCCCTTGAAGGTCACTTGGCCCTTAACTAGGGCATTTTGACCATTTTAGGTTAAGGGTTGACTTTGGTCAAACTAGCCCCTTTGATTGGTCCCAATGGGTCCTTGGTGACCTATTGGCCTCTCACTAGGCTTATGAGGGTAGAGGTGGTGTCTATTGGGCTAAGGGACTGCAATTGACCCTTGTGTAGGTCAATTTGACCCAATTAGGGCTATAGTTGACTTTGGTCAACTTAGCCCCATTGACTGCTCTCCATGGGTCCTTAGTGACCCATTGACCTCTTCCTAGGGTTATAAGGGTATTGGTGGGGTATATTTGGCTAATGGACTGAAATGGACCCCTGTGTAGGTCAATTTGACCTAGATAGGGTTATAGTTGACTTTGGTCAACTTGGGTCTGTTGAATGCCCTCCATGGGTCTTTGGTGACCCATTGACCTCTCACTAGGTCTATGAGGGTATGGGTGGGGTCTTGGAGTCTTAGTGAAGCCTCATGATCACTTTTAAATCAAGGTTCAGGGATCTGCTAAGTGCAGACCACAGTGGCCCTACTCACACTACCAGGTTCACTTGGCTCTTCCTTGGGCTTTCTAGGGTTTTGCCATGACAAAATCACTCTTAGAGGTCTAGTTGGAAATGGGATGAAGATATACAAGCTAAAGTGGATGAGATTGAAGTAAAGCAGGGATATGTCCTAGAGAATCAGATTAGAATGAATGAAAATCTCAAGGATTCACATCAAGAAATATTGAAAAAGCTTGCTTATTCTAGCACTACTCTGAAGGATGAAATCTCAAAACAAATCTAGGAAGATATATCTGCTATCAAAGCCACATATCAAGAATCTCAAGAGAAAATTAAAACCTTCTTGACAAAGTTCAGAGCTTATTTTAAAGAGGAAACTGAATATCTAGCTGATCAAGTCAGATTCCAAGAGGAAGATTTAAGAGATCATATTGAAAGAGAAGTCATAGAGGGGGAGAGAGTACTAGTCAAAGCCGGCTCTGACAATGCTAAATGGATTACCAACAGCATCAGAGCCACTCTTGGATATCCTCCTCTGTGTGATGATGCTAATGTAGCTGAGTCTGGGATTCAACCTGATTATTATGAAGGAGATCAGCCTGAAGTTGCTTAGGTGATCTACCCCCCAGCTGATTTTGATATGGTTCAAGAAGAAGTGCTGAAAATGTATAATCCTCCACCAGAGGTATAAAATGTAATTCTTGGAAAGGTTGAAATGTCAGAAGCTGTATTTGAAGCTGAGAAGGAAGCTCAACTCTCCAAGAAGAGATTCAGAAAGCAGGCTGAGCTGAAGCCAGATTTTGAGCAATGGAGCCCAACTTCTAGGAATATCATACTTACTACCTGTAAAGCTGTTAAGGATAAAACCCATTACTAAGTGGTATTCTGAGCAAGAATGGAATAAGTATCAAGCTAGACAAGAGGCAATTCTACAGCATAGAAGAAGTGCTAAGGCTAGGAAGCTACCTGCTAATGCTCAAGAGCCAAGCAAGTAATTTCCCAAACCTTTTCACTATTTTGAAAGACAAAAGATCAAGGCTGAAGAATTGAAGAAGAAATCTCTTAAAGGGAAAAATCTAGCTGAAGATGTTGAACCTTCTGTGCAGGCTAAAATCAAACTGGCAAAGGGATAGTTATTAAGGAGCCTAGTCAATAATAGGATTGCTAGGTTTATGTATTAAAACAATGTACTAATTTGTTTCCTTTTGTTCTATAAGAAATATATGTAAATCAAAGTTTTACTGATCAATGAAATCTGGTTCAGTATTAAGTGTGTGTTATTTACAATGCTTATGTAATTATCTTCTCTGAAATGTTTTTACTTCTATTATAATTTTGTTTTATCTAAAGAGATGTATATCTTTGACTAAGGTTTATGACTTCTCCAAATAGGGGGAGATTATTGGGTATATTGGAAAATATGTACTACATTTGGAGAAGCCATAACTTAGTCAATGATATGCATCAATGTGTATTTGATAAAAGTTTGAGTTTCATTGTGCAGATTTAAAAATTTGAAGGAAAATTTTCTAAGTACAAGTGTCGACACTTGTGATGAAACTGTGTCGACACTCAGGAAATTTGTGTCGACACTCAGGAGAGCTGTGTCGACACACAGGCAAATTGTGTTGACACTCAGAGAAGTTTGTGTCGACACCCAGATGCTATGTCAACACTCAGGAAAGCTGTGTCGACACACTGGCGAAATGTGTCAACACTTATAAGAAAGGTGTGTCGAAACTCAAAGCTATGTCGACACCTTAACAAGCAGTTGTGTCGACATCTATAATTATGTCGACAACTTCAAATAGAATTATGTCGACACTTAAAACAGAAAATGAGTCGACACTCAGGAGCTATGTCGACACCTGAAGCAATTGTGTCGACATACAAGACTTTTGTGTCGACACATCAACTCTCAAGAGGCTGTGTCGAGTTTAGAAGTAATTGTGTCGACATACAGGACTTGTGTCGACACACACTAAACGCTATTTTACAAACACTCAACGCCATCTGTCTGCAAAAGAAATGTCGAGACAAGAAGCTGTTGTGTCGACACACAGGACTTGTGTCGATACATACAACAAAAAGCAGTGTCGAGAAGTAGAAGTATGACTGTCGACACTTGGAGTATTTATGTCGACACCTTGAAGACTTGTGTCGACACTTAGCCAAAATGTGTCGACGCATGTAAAGAAGTCTGCTGAGTGTTGTATGCTGAGTACGACATACATTGAAGAACCTGGTGATGTGACTGGTGACTTGACAGCTGTCATAACTAACCGGTCCGACACCACTATCAGAACTGTTAGAAGTCTGTTATGAACCGGATCAGCCGGTAACTATGGAGCAAGCTCTTTATAAGAGACAGATCAGAAATGATAGAAGAGATTGATAATAATCATCAATGTGAAAAGATCTCTAGATCTTAATGAAGAATTCTGACAGATCAAGGCCTGTCTGCAAGAAAGATTCAGAGTTCCATCTGAATCTAAGGAAGAAGCTGACTGAAGATCAACTTCAACTTGAAGAATAGATCCACCTTATTTGTCCTAATCAAGAAGCTTTGAAAAGCTAAGTTAGGTTGGATCAGAAGGATCAGTTTATACAAGAACTGATCAAGAAGACGACATCAACAGATGAATCTAGCTGGTGAAGTTTTCTGAAACTTATTACTCACAAATTCTTGTACGATCTATTGTTAGATCTGAGATTGTAAGCCTAGTTATAAAGGCTGAGGTAGGGCTGAGGCCTGAGGTAGGATTCAGGGAAGAATCTGAGGTAGGACTTGTGTTAAGTCTTAGGTGTAGGAACCATTTTGGGTTCTGAGTTTGTAAGATCTGTGGATCTGAGCCAGTGGAAGGAAGTTAGGCTGAATCTAGTTATCTGCTGGATAGGCAAAAGGGGATAGTAGATGTACCCATATATTGGGGAACCACTATAGATCTGGTGTTTGCTGTGTTGTGTTAATTTTCTGTAGATATATTAATCTGTGCTGAAAGGAGATAAATATCTGTTTGCCTAAAAATAATAAAGAGACTTAATAAGTTAAGAACCTATTCACCCCCCCTCTAGGTGTTTAGGGTCTTGAAACAAAGTCTTTCAATAGAGAACGTTAATTCATCGTCGCCTACTCGAAGGAAGAGCTTACTATTGCTTACGTCAATGATAGCTCGGGAGGTGGCAAGGAAGGGTCGGCCAAGGATCAGTGGAACCTCGACCTCTTCTTCGATGTCCAAAATGACAAAGTTCACCGGGAAGATGAACTTGTCGACTTTTACTAGAACATCCTCCACTATACCTAACGGGTACTGGAACGATCGGTCGGCGAGCTGGATACTCATGCGTGTGCGACTAAGGCTACCAATTCCTAACTTTTTAAACAACGAGAGGGACATTAGGTTAATATTCGCTTCTAAGTCGGCTAACGCATGTTTGACAAAAAGATCACCGAAGACACACGGGATAGAAAAACTACCACATGTCACTGATTTTCTTCGGCAAACCGTTTGTCAAAACAGCGGAGCACTCAGCATTTAACGTGACATGCAAAAGGTTCTCTAACTTTTCTTGGTTGTCAGAAGGTCCTTAAGATACTTGGCGTACTTCGGCATCTATGAAATCGCTTAATGAAAAGGCAGATTTATGTGGATTTGCTTGAACTTTTCTAAGAAACGAAAGTACTAATCGTCCTGACATTGTTTATTAAGTTCGGAAGGATGCTTGAGGCGGATCTGCGAGTTACGCGACTCGCACCGAACTACGGGTAAGGAGACGCGAGACCGGGGGAGGTAAAGAACGGCCCCCCTGCCGGGCCTATCGGGACTCGCCTCCTGCCCCCTCAGCTCGCACATGTGCCGAGATCACTGCTTTGTTTCCATTCGTTTTCTCTAAACAATATCCCTCTTGGGCCTGTAATAACTTAGAAATATTTTCAGATTTTATTGCTTGTTATTTGAATATAATATTCTTGCTTGGCACGTGATGGGAAAGGTTTTGGAAGTCGGCGAGCTGGACCGATCGGTCAGCTCGACCCTTGATCCCTTTTCCTATAAATAGAACCCCTCACCTACCCCGACTTACTAATTTTATTGCTTCTGTACTTTCTTCCTCTGCTCGCCTCCTTACTGCCTGTACTCACTCCCTATACCTTCCGCGAGCATGGGGAAGTCCAATCCTGACTCTGATGGTCTCTCCAAGTGCGCTCAGCACTTCACCAACTATTCTTTCTTTGAGGGGAACATGACGAAGGAGGAGTTCGTCGTGTTCAACACCGACTTCAAGCCCCCTGGTTTCGAGGTGCGCCGGACAAGGGAAGGCAAGGCCATCAACAGTTTTTACCCCGAGGAGCTTGCCTTCCCCATCTCGCATTTTGAGGTGGGGTGGCGCCTTCCGCTCTGGCCGGAGATCCTCTAGATACTCAAATACATTGGCGTGGTGCCCGCACAGCTAAACCCGAACTGCATCACCATGATGGTGGCGTTCGCGAGCTTCGTCCTCCGGGAGCGAATCGATTTCGAATTGGCCGTGTTCAGGAAGCTCTTCACCTACAAGGCGACTCCTGATGGCATCGCCTTCTTCGGGGGCTCTTTTATTAAGGTTCGCGAGATCGCGAACAAACACCACAATTGGATGACTAAGATCATCTTCCTCAAGGGAGATCTCGACAACGTCCTCTACTCGCCGCAGCAAAAAGGAGAGGAGGTATACCGACCCCCCACCGTCTAAGGCAACGATGCCGAGCTCAACAAATTTTTCTCCACAAGGACTTCAAGGTCGCCTTCCTACGAAGGGGCCTTGACTCGCTCCTCCCCGTCCTTCCCTGCGAATCTATACCTTTCAACTTTTCTCCTTTCTCGATCTCGCCAAATCCATCGAAATTTTCACTAAGTTATTTATGCACGAGAGCGACTGATTCCCGAGAAGCCGCCTTTTGCGGATCTGGGACTACTCCTTGACCTTCTCGCCCGCGAGAAGGCGGCTGCAACCGCCTACCGAGACGAGCCGTCATCGTCCTAGCCCTCTGGCAAGAAGCGAGCTGATCCTGCGGGGTCCAGATAAAAATGGGTGGTGGAGTGAGATCTTTTCTAAAACAGGAATGATAACTTCTTCAGCAGAGGGTGGAATTTTTAAAATGGGAGCGGTGCTTTGATTTTTTAAAGCGGGGGTGGAGTTTGCCTCTGGCTCTTCACTTACCATTCCGGGAACTTTATTCCCACTCCAAGAGTTATATCTTTCACTTGCTCTCTCGGGTTGGGCTCGGTATTGGAAGGAAGAGACCCTGCGGGTCGCTCAGAAATAATTTTAGCTAGCTGTCCTACTTGATTTTCAAGACTTTTAACGCTTTCAGTAAAGGTTTTAATCGTAACATCATTTGTGGAGATATATTTGGAAAGTAACTCCTCCAAGCTTGGAGGTTTTGGATAATTTCTAAGAGGTGGTGGTGGTGGTGCAGGAAAATCTTTTTGTGGTGGCGGGCGCATAGCATTCGATGGATTACTCCACGAAAAATTCGGATGGTTTCTTAAGGCAAGATTATAACTATTCGGAAAATTAAAACCAGGAGGATGAAAATTCGCAGCAGAAAAATTATTAAAACCATTTCTAGGCATATTATTAACAAAATCTAATTGTTCTGGGGTAGGAGTTGCAGATTCCTATACCTGAGGGGCGGAGGCAGCAGTCATCTCCGTTATCTTTTTGATTAATATTTCAACTTGTGGCGCGAGCTGGGAGACATTATCCACTTCAAAGATACCTGCAGGCTTGCTCGGGCGGGACCTAGGAGCATTCCACTAATAAGTGTTTATGGCCATGTCCTCAAAAAGCTCAAGAGCTGCTTCCAGGGTCTTATGGTTTAAAGTACCGCCAGAAGCTGCGTCTATCATTTGCTTTGTATTTTTATTTAGCCCGTTATAAAACATCTACACTTGTAACCATACAGGCAGCGCGTGATGTGGGCATCGTTTTAATAGTTCTTTAAATCTTTCCCAAGTTTCATATAAGGTTTCGGAGTCTATTTGTCTTTAAGCAGAAACGTCGTTCCTAAGTTTAGCAGTTTTAGCTGGCGGAAAATACTTCGCCAAAAAATTTTCGGTTAATTCATTCCAGGTGGTTTTGTTATTCTTAGGTAGAGTGTTCAACCACTGATTAGCTTTAGTTCTTAAAGAGAAGGGGAAAAGTCTTAGCCTGATTGCATCATTTGTGACACCATTTATCTTGAAGGTGTCACAAATTTCAAGAAAGGTTGCTATATATGCGTTCGGATCTTCATCGTTGGAGTGCTGCCCTTCTTACGGGGACCTTCTTGGTCAATCGTTTGCCTTGTCAGTCTTTAGCGGGTCGGGCACCCCTTATTCTCCTATCTCTCTGCCGCCCTGTGTTTCCCGTTCCTCTGCGGGTGTTCGGAAGTGTGTGCTTTGTCTAGGACCGTAGCCCGACTCGGACAAAACTTGATGACAAAGCTATCTGTAGCTTATTTTTGGGATATTCCTCCTCTTCCAAGGGATATCGATGTTTTGACCCCTCTTCTCGAAGGACTTTTCATTCGATGTTAAGTTCTTTGAGGATGTCCCTTTTTATGGTGCCTCTCTTGTCCTTGTTTCTCTTTATGCTCCTCCACTGTCGGCTCAGGTTGTCTTAGCTCCACTGCACGATTCACTTCTGTTACAGACGTACACCCGTGCCCACGTGGGCCCTAACATATCCACCCCAGATTTCGGGAACCACTGGTTATGCACAGCTCACAGGACCTTGTGCCACATCCTCTGGCAGGTGATGTTCTTCCCTCCTCTGACTTATCCATTGCACTTCACAAGGATAAGTGTTCTTGTGTTACTGACCATCCTGTGTCATGCTATGTGTCCTACCTACGTCATTCCCAGTGTTACTGGGCTTTCCTGACTGCTATCGACCAGATCAGAGTTCCGAGATCGATGACTGAGGCGTTCCAGCATCCCGAGTGGGTGGAGGCTATGGAGAATGAGATGTCCGCATTACAGAAGGATGGCACCTAACGTTTAGTTCCTCTTCCCGCAGGTCAAAAAACTGTTGGCTGTCGTTGGGTTTACACCGTCAAGTATAATGTTGACGGTTCTCTTAGTCGCTACAAGGCACGCCTTGTCGCAAAAGGCTTTACTCAAACTCCTGGGGATTACGGCATGACCTTTGCCCCTGTGGCCAATCGCTTTATTGTCCGTCTACTTGTTTCTCTCGTTGTCTGCCATGAGTGGCCTATTCATCAGCTGGATGTGAAGAATGTCTTCCTCAATGGCGAGCTTGCCACAGGATGGTCCCCGTAAAATTTTTTGAAGCCAGATCGTCGATCTCCGGTCGATAAAAATGACTCACACAGAGAGTTCGTTGATCTCAGGTCGACGAATTAGCTCAAGAACTTTTCTCAATTCGTCGATCTCAGGTCGATGAACTGTGTCAAATTCTTCGATCACAGACAGAAAGTTAAATTAAAGCTTCTCCATTAATCATACCAAGCTGATTTAGGACGAACAGACAGTTTCTTTCATCCAAGGGTTTGGTGAAGATGTCTTCTCTATGCAAATCAGTGTAGATATAGATAAGATTAATTTTCTTTTTGTCCACACACTCTCTAATAAAATGATGTCTTATCTCTATAAGCTTAGTTCTACTATGCTGAACTAGATTCTGAGCAATAGAAATTGCACTTGTATTATCAAAGGGTATGGTTGAATTATTTAAGTTGTATCCGTAGTCTAGAAGTTTGTTTTGAATCCACAACATCTATGAACAGCAACTGCCAGCTGCTATGTACTTAGCTTCTGTTATTGATGTAGACACAGATGTTTGCTTTTTGAAAAACCAGGAGACAAGTCTAGCACCAAGGAACTGGCATGTTCCTTATGTGCTCTTCCTGTCCACTCTACATCCAGCAAAGTCAGCATCTGAGTATCCAGTCAACTCAAATTCTGACTCGGTTGGATACCAGAGTCCTAGATTTGGGCAACCCTTTATATATCTTAAATTTTTTTAAAAGAAAATAAGATGAGATTCTTTAGGGTTCACTTGGAACCTAGCATAAAGGCATGTAGCAAACATTATTTCTGGTATACTTGTTGTGAGATATAATAGGGAACCAACAATGCCCCTATAAAATTTTTGATCAACAGGCTTTTCATGTTCATCAGACTCAACCACAGCATTGGTAGCCATGGGTGTTTTCATTGCTGAGGCATCTGACATCCCAAACCTTTTGATTAGCTCCTTAGCATACTTGGATTGGGATATAAAGATGCCATCAGGCAATTTCTTCACTTGGAGACCAAGGAAGTATGAAAGTTCACCCATACTACTCATCTCAAACTTTGAATGCATAAGGTCAGAAAACCTTTTGCATAGTTTGGGATCAATTGAGCTAAAAATAATATCATCTACATAAATTTGTACTAACAAGATTTTATCTTTATGATGCTTAATAAAAAGAGTCCTATCTACAATGCCTCTAGAAAAATTATGCTCTAACAGGAAGCTAGCTAAGGTATCATACCAAGCTCTTGGAGCTTGCTTTAGACCATAGAGAGCTCTATGCAATCTAAAGACATAAGAGAGATTAGTTAGAGAGATAAAACCACGTGGTTGCTTCACATAAACTTCCTATTTAAGTTTTCCATTCAGAAATGCACTCTTGATATCCATTTGATAGACTTTGAACTTTTTGTAGGCAGCATATGCAAGGAAGAGTCGTATAGCCTCAAGCCTTGCAACAGGGGCAAATATCTGATCATAGTCAATGCCTTCCTCTTGCCTATAGCCTTGAGCTACTAGCCTTGCCTTCTTCCTTATGTTAGTGCCCTGGGCATCAAGTTTATTTCTGAATACCCACTTAGTTCCAATGACTGGATAGTCTTTGGGTCTTAGAACTAAGTCCCAAACTCTACATCTCTCAAACTAGTTGAGCTCCTCTTGCATGATAATGAACAAGTATGGATCTTGCTCAGCATCTTTTATGGATTGGGGCTTAATTTGAGATATGAAGCAAGAATGCATCACATCTTGGTGGAGTTGATGCCTTGTATGCAAACCTACTAATATTTCTCCTATTACTTGAGATATAGGATGATCTCTACGTATGATAGAATCAGTTGGTGGAGTTGGTTCAGCAACAGCTTGGGGAGTTAATTCCTCTGGTGGAATTAAGTTTGTTGGTGTTGGCTCTCCATTAAATTTAGTATCTTCATCATCACTTTCTTCAATAATATGTGGAGAAGGATCTGTAACAGTCTCATTGGTGAGGGTCACCTCATCCAGCTTCTCACACATGTTAGGTACCTGTAAGGTTTCACTGGTTGAAGCTATCTTCTCCTTATAAAACATGTTAGTCTCATCAAAAGGAATGTGAATAGACTCTTCCATTTTCATGGTTGATTTATTATATACCCTATAAGCCTTTCTTACTTGGGAATTTCCAAGAAAAATTCCAACTTCAGCTTTGGCTTCAAACTTTCAAATGTATTTCTTGTTATTGTTATGGATGTAACAGACACAACAAAATACTCTAAAATAGACAACTTTAGGTTTCTTCCTTTAAGTAGTTCATAGGGGGTCTTGCCCTTAAGTTTGTGTATCAAACTCCTGTTTAGGATATAGTTTGTTATGCTAACAGCCTCTGCCCAAAAGAATAGGGGTAGGTGAGCATCTGCAATTAATGTGCCTGTAGCTTCAATGAGTCTTCTTTTTTTCCTTTCAGCTACATCATTTTGTTGAGGAGTTCTAGGAGCAGAGAAATAATGTTTGATACCTTCCTTCTCATAGAACTCTTGCATAAGAAGAGACTCAAACTCAGTACCATGATCACTTCTGATCAATGCAACTGGAGTAGAGTACTCAATCTGTATGCTCTTGAGAAAATCTGTAAGAACCTTGAAGTTATCTGACTTGTTTCTCAAGAAGAACACCCAAGTGAACCTTGAGAAGTCATCAATAATCCCTAAGGTATAAGACATCCCTCCTAGGCTTTGTACAACAATGGGTCCAAAAAGATCCATGTGGAGCACATACAAAATCGTATGTGAATCACTCTTGTTAAGTGACTTGAAACTATTTTTAGTTTGCTTGCCTAACGGACAAGCCCTACAAAGGCTTTCCTTCTTGTAGGGATAAGAAGGCAGTCCTCTAACAAGGTTGTCTTTAGATACCCTAGCAATTTTTTTAAGTTAACATGTCCTAATCTCCTATGCCAAAGTTCATTGTAGTTACTGGTTTGGTTAAACAAATAAATTTCTATTTTTGCGTATTTGAAATTAACTATGTAAATATTTCCTACTCTAAAGCAAGTTAAAACAGTTATATTGTCAGTAGAATAAATAATGCAAGAGAATTTATCAAATGATACCTGGAACCCTTCATCATAGAGTTGACTAATAGAAATCGGGTTGTGCTTTAATCCACTTACATAAGCTTCTTTCTTGAATGTGACCACTCCAATATTTACATCTCCATAGCCTTTAGTCTGGCCACAGTTGGAGTGACCAAAAACAACTTTGGGACCTAGCTTGGACTTGTAGTATGATAGATTGTCCTTGCTGCCAGTCATATATTTTGAACAACCACTATCCAGATACCACTGTTCCTCTGTTGTAGGATAGTCTTTCACCTGCATAAAAACAAGTTAGATATTCTTGACTCAGGTTACCTTGGGTCCTTGTTGATTTACATAACTAAAGCTGGTAATATATGACTGTTCAGGTTGACTTTTATAACCTAAAGGATGGTATTTTCTTGGTGGAATTATCCATTGGTTAAAAGGATTAGTGTTCTGTCTAGGTTGATTAAAAATCCTGTTGTAATTAAAAATTCTGTTATTATAAACTGGGGTCGACAAATTCTTGTATGTTCGTCGATCTGAGGTCGATGAACGGGGATGAGTTCGTCGAACTCCACTCAAATAATGAAGGTATTCATTTTCTGGGCCACAATTTTGTCAATCTCTGGTCGACGAACCATATTGGTTTCGTCGATCGCAGTTCAAAGAATAGTTATAGTAGAAGTTTATGTTATGAGTTCGTCGACTTGAGTTCGACGAACTGGACATATTTCATCGATCTGAGCTCAACGAAATCTACTGAACTTTGTTATTGTTAAAAATTTTATTATTCTTTCTTGTTTTCTTATTCTTTTGTTTTAATACAATTTTTTTATCATGATTATCTTCTATTTTATCTTTACCCTTTTCAGAGACAAATTTTATGGGGGTTGAAAAAATGTTTTTCTAAATAAGTGGGGGTTGGCTTGATGAAGCACCTAACTCAACTTCCCATTAAGTCTTGCATTCTCTGTGATTGTGATGTTCATCAACTTAATGCTTCTCCCATTTAGGGATTCTTCAAGTTGCCTAGCCTCAAATAATTCTGTCTTTAATTTAATGATTTGTTCATTAGCTAAGGTTATTTCATCCTTTAATTTGTTGTTTTCTGACAGTAGGTTTTCTTGTTCATTTACTTTCTCTCTAAGTTGTTTAATTACTTTTTCAGAGTTGATTAAATCAAAACATAAAGATTATTATTCAATTTTAAATTCTTCTGAATCAAAATCAAAAGAAGATAATACCTGATCCTCTTTAGATAGAGGTTCTTCAGTGTCTGATTGGTCAGCTTCAGAATGGGTGCTTGATGCATCAATAGCCATCAAGCATATTTCCTTGGCCTTTGCTTCCTCTTCATCTTCACTGGAGCTGGAAGATGAAGATTCTTCTTTAGTGTCACTCCAGGTTTCAGCAATGAACCCTTTCTCCTTCCTTTTATGCTTGCTGGAGGAGGGCATGTTGTAATGCTGTTTCCTGGTCTCCTTTTCTCTTCTTTTATCTTTCTTTTGAGTCTCTGGGCACTCTGAAATGATGTGTCCAGGCTTCCTACAGCCAAAACAAACTACTTCTTTAGTTGGTGTTTTGTCATACCTGGGTTTGTCATCTTGCCTTGATGACTTTCTTCTGAAGTCCCTCTTGCCCATTTTGTAAAATCTCTTGGCTAAGAGACTTAGGAATTCTTCATTGATAATTAGGGCTTCTAAATCTTTAATAGCTTTGAATGCTATATTTTGCTCCTTTCTCCCAGATGAAGGAGTCTTCTGTTCTGCAGCTTCTCCTTACTTAATCAGTTGCTCATAAGATTTAAGCTTTCCCAATAGAGATTCAGTAGAAATCTCATTAAGGCTTCTGGCTTCCTTGATAAGCCAGATTCTAGAATCCCATGAGCTAGGGAAGCACATGAGGATTTTGTCATTAACTTCTGTAAGAGTGATGTCCTTGTCCAATATCTTCAGTTCATTGATTATTGAGCTTAATATGTTGTACATATCACCAACAGTCTCTGACTCATCCATCTTAAAGTTCTCATACTGAGAGATGAGGTTGGATCTCGTATCCTTTCTCTTATCAGTAGAACCAGCTACCATATGGTTAAGAGAATTTCAAATAGCCTTGGTTGATGTCCATTTAGCCACCTTCTTGAAGATGTCATCAGACATAGTTTGAGCAAGAATATTCATGGCCTTTGTATCAGCAATCTTGGCCTTTTTCTGAGCATCTGTCCACTCAAGTGGTGGAACAACATGTATGCTAGATGTTGAGGTGGATGCAGTCACTGGAGCAGGAGGTCCTGTCAAAATGGAATTAAAAATGTCCTCATCAATAGAGTTCATATAAAGTTTGATTCTTGCCTTCTAGATGGAAAACTTATTTAAGTTGCACACTGGAGGTCTGGTGCTTGCATAATCCTTGTTATGTGCCAAGCTATAAGAAATAGGCTAGAGAAATTTGGATCTAAGAAGGATCTATTGGTTCAAGTGTTACCTTGTTCAACCAAGAGAATAACCCTCTGATAGAAATTCAATGGAGGGGTTAGATCTGACTTATTCTAGAGGGGGGGGGTGAATAGAGTATTTAAAAATTCTTGGTAGATTTTAGATTTATATATCAGAGTGAAAATAAGTTATAAAAAATATTATAATAGAAGGAAAAACATCTAAGTTATTCTAACTATCACAGCCACATCAAGAACAAAAATAGAAAATAAGCAACCAGTCAACACAAGAAGATTTTATAGTGGTTCCCCTAAACTTGGGTACATTCACTCTTCTACCACCCTGGTAGGAATCCACTAGGAATTTTTGATCAGGTGTCTGCCACCACAATATCTATTTGTAGGGAGATATTACAAAACTTTAAGCTTTTGATCAGGTGCCCAAAAACTAACCCAAGTCTTTTGATCAGGAGACTTCACAACTAAGAGCTAACTTTTGAAGGGAGTTAAAACCCTTTTATAAGAGGTGAGAGGAGGTG
Organism: Platanthera zijinensis; assembly: GCA_039513925.1. NCBI lineage: Eukaryota > Viridiplantae > Streptophyta > Magnoliopsida > Asparagales > Orchidaceae > Platanthera > Platanthera zijinensis. Next base: position 159,762,328 of record CM077078.1, on the reverse strand, counting down.
ATGGTGTCTTCTCATTCTATAATCAACAGAGAAGACTAGTGGATCTTTGATATTGATAAAGCTCCCCCTGAGATGTTGATGGTTCAGGAATACTGGAGCTTTGCTTCAGGGTATAGGTATTTAGGCTTGTCTGAATGCACCGAGTCTTATGCCCAGAACCGCCGCCTTACGGTGACACTAACTCACGGGTTAGTCGACACCGGAAGATGTCGATCTTGCCGGCAAGCACGATCATATAACCTGTTCGGCCAAATTGAGAATTGGAAGTATAAAAGCAGTGTATGAAAACATCTAGCTAGTCCAAAAGCCATGGTACATATCATATATATGAAAATGAAGAGTACATAGAGTCCACAATGAGTACAAAAATATGAGATAAGGGCTTATGCCTTGTACATGAATATATCAAATCACTCTCTCACAATATAATAAGCGGAAGCTAAACTATCATCAGAAAACTCATCCCACCTGACGACGGACTGCAGTAGTAGTATTAGGTGGTGGTGGTATCAGCTCCTCATGTCCTACCACCTAGTCCTGCTGGTCGTGCAGGTGATCCATCTCCTCGAGCTCCTAAAATGATTTGGTCACCGACCGTTAGTCAAAAATACAAAGTCATTTCCTCCACACCTCGCCCCCGCAGCTCCTAGGAACCAGGCGGGAGGACGAAGCGGAGGACAACAAGGAGTGTCAAAAGGAAGCAGGTGACAATGGAACTATACTACTGAGTATATGATGAATCAATTATTTCTACTCTAGCAGTTCTATGTATATAACACATATATGGTAAAAACAGTACTGAAAGTAAGTAAAGTGCTGAAAGTAAAGTAAAGAATAGAGCAGAAAGAAAATTATCTACTGCTAAACTAATCATCACAAAAGTACCCTAACTTATATGAATGCCCATACAAACATAAGTTAGGGTTTCCAAATTTAACTTATCATATTAAAGAGCCCATACTAATTTATATGGTAATAATCTATGGTGTGTATTACCTAGTTATGAATGAATGTTATGAATGCGGTTAATGATTCAGGCAAGTGCAACTCACACACACGACTCTATGATCACAGACCTTTAGTTTCTACTTTTTGGAGCTAGCATAATGGTGGTCGCTAAGCTTCGAAGAAAATAAAAGCAACCTAACTAGCAATCCATTGAGGCAAGTATACATATCAAATTGTAGCTAGGGGACACAAGTGTCGTATTGAAATTCGGGAACTGTCGAATAAACTTACTCACACGAAGACTATTATTTTATCGACGAAAAAAGATAGGGTTTAGAGAAACTAATTATAATAAATGAAATAAAGCTATGCTAGATAGAAAACTACTGCAGTTAATTAAAGAGCATAAATTAAATGATTACAATAAAAGGTTGAAACTATGAAATGGAAGAGCACTCGATCGAGAATCACCTTGGCAAGAGCTAACTAAGATATGCGATAAAAATAAACCGAAACTTAATAGGGTAAAGGTCCTTGACCGTGGAGGTTCCTAAAGCTTAAACACGCTTCTCTCGAAGTCGTGCCCAACTGATTTTAGGAAGGTCCGACCAACTCTCGTCTAAATCAGAGGCCTATAGCTTGATTTACGCGATGAACCCCACTATTGGATTTTACTATAATCCGGGAGATTTGGACGTCTGCCTCTCTCGAAGGGTATGTACAACTCCCTTTACTCTTGAATGCTCACTTCATTCTATCGGCCTCTCGGCTAGCCCAGAATGAAAGCAATGGTGGAGAGTATATATAGATAATATACCTCGAACCTATAAAAAATCAATAGTAATCCAAGGCCTAAACCCTAAAAAGAAAAGGTAAATTCAAAGCATCATAACTTACTCGCTCGAACCTCGAATCATTAAGATCGAATACAAGGAGGATTAGTTAATCATAATGGAGTGGAGGAGGGGGGATGAGTAGTAAAGCATTAAGAACATAATGAAGAAAAGAGCACTTTTATATTAATGAAAAAGAGAGCTACACTTGCATGAAAATGAAATTACAATTGCAAGAAAATTAGAAACCTATTCTAGCCCTACCATTAGCACTAAGCAAGAGAAAAGTTTACAACAAAAGCTTAAACATACAAAGATCTAAGCTTGGGTTAATAAAGTTACAAAAAGAGAAAGAGAGAGAGGGAAAAACATGAAAAAAAGACCAAGAAACAAAGGGGTAGCACCTTCCCTCTTAACCCAAGCTCTCTGAAATGAAGGGGGTTCTGAATTTATAGAAAATTTCCACGGGTTGGTCATGCCCGGCGACACGCCCAGGGAGGGCGTGTCAGGGGGCATGATAGGTACGGCATTGACCTCGGGCTCTGGATTCTGGCAGGAAGGATGATTACTTTTGTACATCGGTGGTCACGCCCTGAGTCACGCCCGTGTAGGGGGGGGGGGCGTGACACGTACGTCGCGTCCAAATCATTAGTCGGAATTCTGTCAGTCATCGGAAAAGGTGGGGTCACTCCCTATATCATGCCCATGACATGGGGAATGACAGTACTGTTTAGCATGCTGGGATGAATCAACATTTAATGCGGTGGCAAGCTTCGGGTAGAGGGCGACACGCCCCGTGTCACGCCCGGGGATATGCCTAGGGAGGGCGTGTCAGGGGGCGTGATAGTCATTTTTCCTATTTTTCTATTTCTTTCTGCAGTCATCCTCGGGATCAGGAGACACGCCCTAGGTCATGCCCGGGGAGGGCGTGACAGGTCATTTTTGGCCAATTTTTTTGAAACCTGCAAAAAGACAAGAAAATGTTAGTGGAAATAATATTTACATAGAAACGATAAAAAATAAGGTAATAAGACATGATTTGTACATTATAAAACAAAAAATACGATAATAGTTTAGGCTACAAAATGTATTATCAAACTCCCCCAAGCTTAAGTTTTGCTTGTCCCCAAGCAAAAATATTAAAACTAGATAATCATAAAAGAAGACTAGTCAAGAAGTTCTAATTATGCCCACACAAGTACTATGTGAAATTCTAAGTAGGGAAAAGGTGAAACGTAAATCTAAAATGATTATTTAGGTATGGTAAAACTTTTATAAACTTTACTTAACAAAAATAAATCATCCAAAATTTTGACGAAATTCTTTAAATAGATTTAAGCAAAGCAAAGAAAATGAAAAAAACGCATTGAGTTGTTACTAGATCCAAGCAACGCATTATAATTATATCAATTCAATTAACAAAAATCTAAGTTTAAATCCAAAACTAAAACTGATTTACTTTTCTTCTTTTCTTAGTTGTTAAATAAGATTCAAAAGGCGTGAATCAAAACGACTTAAATAGGACAAAAACGTTTGGTTTAGGAATATGATTAGGAGTGGAATTCAAAGATAAACGTGAAGGCTTGAAATCACACTAAACCAAAACAAAGAGTTTCAAAAAATTTCATTTAAAATAGAAATGTATATATATATTTTTTCTTTTATTCTTCTTTTCTCCATTTTTTTTCTTTTTTTCAAAACAAAGGCCATAAATATTTTTTTCCTTTTTAATTTTGAATTGGCCAAATAAAAACAAACATATCATTTGAGCATACTTTTTTTTCAAAAACTTTTCTCCCAAAAAAATCACAAAATAACCTATCAAAATTACGAAAATATTTTATGAAACTCAAGAAGGCTAGTGTGATTAGATAGGTTGGAAATTTTGGCTTTGGTTAAAATGAAATGAAAAGAGGAGCTATCAAATGAAATCGGAAAAAAGGCTCAAAAGCGGCTAACTAGTGGTAAAAATTTTAGATTGGCAGGAGAGTTCAAATGAAAATAAAAACGTCCTAAATCATTTTCACGCTTTTAAATTTATTTAAAACAAAGGTTTGAAAAATTTCAAAAATTGAGTCCTAGATAATAAAAGAAGATTGATGAAATTGCTTTGAAAATAGAAATAATAGGTGACTTGGATCATTCACATCTACTACGCTATTCAAAGATTGACCTTACAAAAATTATCCAAAACAAAAAGGAAAATAGTGGATGATGAATTTTTGAGAAAGTAAAGGAAATAAAGAACGAAAAACCATAATAAAAATGCGAGTTTTAGAAAAATATTTCACCTTAACATGCTACTATGAATTAGAAACACAGCATGACCAACATTTTACATGTGAAACATAATTAAAAAGGACGATTAGAAATATTATAATTAACTATGTTGTTTATAGAAAATTTTGAGTAAAACAAAAACAAAATCTAGGGGTACTATTGAAATACCAAAATGTCTATACTATTAAGGCAAAAACAAAAAGCATTAATATTTTTTTTAATTTGTGAAATATTCTCTTTTTTGGATTTTGGAAATATTTTCTTCTCTTTTTTTTTGGAATTTTTAGATATTCATCATTTTTTAAAAAAAGAAATAAACATAGAAAACAAGAATATTTATATTAAGCAAAAATGAAGGAGGAAGTCCTTCCCCAAGCTTAAAATGGACATTGTCCTCAATGGCAAAAGAAGGGATTGGAGAAGGAGAGAAAAATAAAGTACAAAATTAAAAGACATAATTGAAAAACAGGTACTTCCCCGGATTTATTCGCTGCGAAAACTGAGTGATGCCGCTCCCCTGAATGTCTTCTTTGGACTTCGTGATGGATTCAGCAACGTTGGAGCGGGCGATCGCAGAAGCTTCAGCTTGTCGGAGCCGTCCAGGGAAAAAATTGTAAAATAAAGGAAACAGAAAAAAGATAACTTGGGTTGCATCCCAAGAGCGCCCTTTGTTTAAAGCGTCGTTGAGCTCGACGCTTCAAAAATAATATTGTCCAAAATTAATGTTGTCCAGAAATAAAATTGTTTTTTATAAATAAAAAAATCGAAATTTAGAGTTCGTGCAGCAGATACTTAATACTGTTTGGACTGACATCATCATCACCAGAAAAATACAGTTTAAGATGCTGACCATTCACCTTGAAATTACCCTTATCAGGGTGCGAAATTAAAACATTTCCATACAGAAAAACTTCTAAAACAGAAAAGGGGCCAGACCAATGAGATTTTAATTTTCCAGGAAATAATCGTAATCGAGAATTGTATAAAAGAACTTGGTCGTCCGGTTTAAATGTTTTCGGATGCCTTAAGTGTTTATCATGTAAACGCTTCGTCCGATCTTTATAAAGTTTGTTATTTTCATAAGCGTAAGAGCGCCACTCGTCGAGTTCATTTATTTGAAATTTTCTAAGGTCACTGACGGAGTGGGGATCAAAGTTTAAAAATCTTAAGGCCCAAAAAGCGCGGTGTTCTAATTCTACAGGTGGATGTCACAATTTTCCATAGACCAGCCGATACGGCGTACATCCGAGGCCGATTTTGTACGATGTTCGTTAGGCCCATATACATCGTCTAATTTTGGTGACCAGTCTTTCCTAGAAGTTGAAACAGTCTTTTCTAATATTCTTTTTATTTCTCTATTCACTACTTCGACCTGTCTGTTAGTTTGCGGGTGATAGGCAGCTGAAAGCTTATGTGTAACGCCGTATTTGGTAAGGATTTTTGAAAATTGTGCATTACAGAAATGGGAACCCCTATTGCTAACGATGGCGCGCAGCGTACCAAATCAAGAAAATAATTTTTTTTCAAAAAGGTGACTACAACTCGAGAGTCGTTCGTAGGAAGAGCTTGGGCTTCGGCCCAACGTGAGACGTAATCAACGACAACTAAAATATACTAGAAGGAAGGGGGCCAACAAAATTTTCTGAAGCTAGAAGGAAGTGGGCCAACAAAATCGATTCCCCAGAGGTCGAAAATTTTGCACTCAAGGAAATAATTTTGCGGCATTTCATTTGTATTTGAAATGTTTCCCGACCATTGGCAACTATCGCACCTGCTCACAAAGGCTTGTGCATCTTTAAACAGGCAAGGCCAGTAAAAACACGCGCAAAGCACCTTGTGAACGGTGCGAGCAGCTTGATAGTGCCCACCAGTCGGACCTTCATGTAAGTGTTTTAAAATTTCTAAACCTTCTTCATAAGAAACACATCTCCTTATCACTTGATCCGCACAGATTCTGAAAAGATACGGGTCTTCCAAAAGGTAGTTCTTCACCTCAGAAAAGAATTTTTTCTTTTCATGAGAGGAGAACTATTTTGGGAGCACCTGGGCCACTAAATAGTTGGCGATGTGTGCGAACCAAGGAGAAGTAGATGTGCTAATTGAAAGAAGCTTCTCATCCGGAAAATAATCATTAAAAGATTTTTCATTTAATTTTTCTATAAAGGGAATGTCTAATCTAGAGAGATGGTCGGCGGAAGAGTTCTCGTCTCCTCGCTTATCACGAATCTCTAAGTCAAACTCCTGGAGGAGTAAGACCCAGTGAATCAAGCGCGGCTTGGCATCCGTTTTGGCAAGAAGGTATTTGAGGGCTGAGTGGTCTGTAAAGACTATGATATTTGATAGTGTAATGTAAGGACGAAATTTATCAAATGCAAATACTACAGCGAGGTGCTCCTTCTCGGTCATGGTGTAATTTTCCTGTGCAGATGTGAGCGTTTTACTAGCATAATAGATAGGGTGGAAGATTTTAGATATGCGTTGACCTAATACGGCTCCCACCACGAAACTACTTGCATTGCACATTATCTCATATGGAAGATCCCACACCGGAGCAATCATAATCGGTGCGTTAATTAACTTTTCTTTAATCAATTCGAAGGCAGAAAGACAAGAGTCTTCAAAAATGAATGGGGCGTCTTTTTCTAGAAGATGGGTAAGGGGCTTGGTGATCTTGGAAAAATCTTTTATGAAGCGGCGGTAGAAACCAGCATTACCTAAGAAACTCCTTATAGCTTTTATATTCATAGGCGGCGGCAGCTTCTCGATAACTTCTATCTTCGCAATATCTACCTAAAAGTACAACCCCGTGTTCGCCTAAGGGGCTCAGGTAACCAAGCGGGCCGCCCCCGACCCACGCATCAAAGGGTTGCCCTAGCGAGCCAGCCTAGCCCGCACCCTCCTAGGCGGGCCAGTTCGCGCCCCCCACGACGGGTTAGTTCGCTCCCTCCCAGCAAGCCAACCCTGCCCGCGCCTATGTTGGAGGGCCAGCCCCGCCCGTCTCTCCCAGGAGGGTCGGCCCGTGCCCTCCCGACGAGCTAGCCTCGGCCCGCGCCTCACGCCGAGTGGAGGCAGTGAAGGGCTGCTCGCTCGATCCCCAACGGGGAGGACCTCTTACTGTCTTACCCCATTGGTCTGCCCCTAGCCGTTCAATATAGCGGGGTCTCGCTGTTGGCAGACCCAGGTGGGCTGCATATAGCTGTTTAGAACAGAGGAGTTTGGCTGTTGGCAGGCCAGCCCGAGGGGCTTTTAGTAATTTCAAGACAGCAGAGGTTAGTTATTTACAGATCATCTTCAAAATCCTATAAATAGGACCCAAGGGGTACCTTAGAAGGCAGGCTTACTTGCTCGCCAGTCTTCTAGCGCTTTTTGAGGTACCTTAGCCCGACATTTTGCTAAGGAGGGGAAGCGCTCAGTGTTCTTCCGGGTTTGTCGTGGGACCTCCGAGCCGGGCCCTTGGTCTAGTCCATTGCTCTCTTTTCCTTTGTTGTTTTTCTTGCAGGAGTGAAGTAAGTGCGCGACCACCCCTTCCCCAAGGGTGAACTCCACAAGAGACCGATTTTCCGGTTTCATCATTTTGGTGTGGTGAGCGTGGAACGTGGTCAGCACAGAAAACCTTCAGTGAGCTCGATGATGGGAGGAGAAGGGCAAGGAACGGACAGGACCGACTCGCCGCCCCCTCCCCCTCTCGCCACCATGGGGATGTTCGAGTACTTCAAGCAGGAGGTACTTGGCTTGGTTCGGTTCGCACTAGGTACGTGCGCCGAGTGCTCGACTCCAGCAGTCCCGGTCCTCGCGGATCCGGTACTCGGCGAGGCCGCTCCCGCCCGGCGAGTGGGGAAGGAAATAGCCGAAGAGAACCGGGGTGCCGAGCTCCCCGGGCGAGTACTCTTCACCGGGTCGGGGAGCAGCGGCAGACTCGGCGAGTTGGCAGTGCGAGATCCTCCCGCTCGGCCAGTGGGGGGAGAGAGCCCCTTCGGAGAGCTGGTCTCCTCAGCGTCAGTTCCAGATGGGTTCAGGGAGCCCGAGATGTCCTACTACATCGGGAAGGGAGACCCGGTCCAGCATGTCCAATGGTTCGAGGATGTAGTCTCGATCCGGCAGATGTTAGACGGCTTCATATGCAGGCTCTTCGCCATCACCCAAAAGGAGAAGGCTAGTGAATGGTTTCACCAGCTGCCAGCCAGTTCCATCTACTGCTTTGAGGACCTTTGCTGGGGGTTCATGCTAAGGTTTACAACCTCGAAGAAGAGGAAGAGGGAGTCGGAGTCCCTATTTCGAATCAAGCAGGGGGTGAATGAGACCCTGGGGTGCTATGTCGATCGCTTCCAGGAGGAAGTCACCCAGGTTCAAGAGATGCCAGGCCACACTCTGATGATGGCCTTCACCCTGGGATTGCAGCAGTGTTTTTTCCGGATGGAATTGAAGAGGATCCCCCCTCTCATTCGAAGAGTTGATGGAGAGGGTGGCAAGGGAGGTCGGCGGGGAGGCGTCGAACCCGGAGTTTGCCCGGAGGCTGGCCAGGTGGGCCATGGAAGAGGAGAGACCCATAGGAGGAAGAGGCCAGGAGGAGAGAAGGGCCGAGCCCCGGCAGAGGGAGCAGCCACAGCAGCAGCCTAGGTGGGGGCGCCAGGAGTCGAATCATTGGCTAAGGTGGAGGCCCGAATGGCAGGAGCAGGGGGCGAGGAGAGGGTTCCGCGGAAGGGACTACCGCCAGGGAGGCCAGGGCCAGTTCTACCCTCCAGGTGGGAGGCAGGGCCAGAGGCCCCCCCTCCCCGACCAAGAGGAGGCTATGGCCGTAGCCCTGGGGGAGAGGAGAAGAGCAGCGCGGAGGAGAAGAAGGGAGTTTAGGGTGGAGTTACCCTACTATGACTTCCATCAGGTGGAAGGGCACGCCACAGCCACATGCCCGGAGTTCCTCGAGATGAGGGGAAATAGGGAGCAGCAGCAGCACCGAGACCTCCAAGGGGTGCGGATTGAGGAGGTCCTGCCTCAGGCAGAGGAGAACAGATGCGAAGACCGGGCAAATGTGGGGACCCGGGGAGGGATCGTAGCGATCCATGGAGGGGCGGGGATTGAGGCTTCCCGCAAGGCCAGCCTCCACACCATGTACCGACGGAGCGTTAGCTCCACGTCCCAGACCCCACCCCCGGAAGAATGAATCACCTTCACATTCCAAGATATGTCGGGTCACGAGTACCCCTTCTGCGACGCGTTGGTCATCCAGACGGCCATCGAAGATTTCACCATCTCCCGGATCCTCGTCGACAACGGGAGCTCTGTCAACGTCATCTTCAAGAAGGCGTTTGACGCGATGAAGGTTGAGGCCAGGAGAGTGTTAGCCTTAGATGGGCCCCTTTTCGGCTTATCAGGGGATAAGAAGAAGGTCGAAGGAGGGGTAGGACTCCACGTCTCCTTGGGAGGGCAGTCCTGCAATTGCAAGTTCGTCATTGTGGACGCACCCAGCAGCTACAGCGCCATCTTCGGGAGGCCCCTCATCAGCGCCTTCTGTTATGTCCCCTCATCCTTCCACCAATGCTTGAAGTTCAACGTCGAGGGGGTCCAGATCCGGGATTGTAGAGACCCTAGGATGGAGAGGGAGTGCTATGTCACCGCCGTAAACTCCATCTCGTGGCAGGAGGGTGCTGAAGAGATGGGACGGAGGATGGAGGAGGCAGAGCAGAGGGTCGGTCCAGTGGATATGGAGGTGGAGAGAAGCCTCACCCAGTCGGAGGAGTTGAAGGAAGTTCGGGAGCCGGCCGAGGCAATGGTCGTGGAGGAAGCTGAGGAAGAGACCTTCGCCCCTGGAGGAGGGGAGGTTAAAGAATGGGGGGAGCGGCCTCGCCTGGAAGAGGCGGAAGAGGTGGTGGAGATCGAGGTTCTCACCCTCGGAGGCAAGGTGGAGAAGGTTCGCGTCAGCGGGGGGCTAACCCCGGAGTCCCAAGGCAAGATGCTGGAGTGCATACAGAGGAATGTGGACATCTTTGCCTGGAGCGCTGCAGAGATGCTCGAGATCGATGCCGACGTGGCCTGCCATCGCCTCAACCTGGATCTGTAGGCTCGCCCCGTCCAGCAGAAGAAGAGGCCTATCGCGGATAGGTTGGCCGAGCCGATTCGAGAGGAGATGGCCAAGATCCTTAGGCCGGTTTTGTATCCGAGATCCAATACCTCGGCTGGGTCTCCAATGTTATAATGGTTAAAAAAGGAGACGGCTGGTGGCGTATGTGTGTTGATTTTTCGCTTCTTAATAAATCATTCCCTAAGGATTGTTACCCCTTGCCTCGGATCGACTTGCTGGTTGACTCAGCCATCGGTTTCCCTGTAATGAGTTTTTTAGATGCGTTTTCAGGTTATCACCAGATCAGGATGCACCCTCCCGACATCAAAGATGTCTCCTTCATCACCGGGGATGGATGCTACTGTTATAAAATGATGCCCTTCGGGCTAAAGAACGCAGGGAGGACTTATCAAAAAATGATGGACAGGGTATTTCGAGAGCAGAATGGAAGGAACTTGGAGGTGTACGTTGACGACCTCATGATCAAGAGTCGAGACAACGACTCTCACCTCCAGGATCTGGAAGAAACCTTCGCCACCCTGCGCCAGTACAAGATGAGGTTGAATCCCTTGAAGTGCATCTTCGGGGCGAGCAGGGGCAAATTTCTGGGCAACCTCCTCACCCCCGCTGAAGTAGAACCCAAACCCGACAAGGTCCGGGCAATTATGGAATTGGGGTCGCCTCGGGATGCAAAGGAGGTGCAACGATTGACGGGGAAGCTGGATGGGTTGAGCAGGTTAATCTCCCGGGCCGGGGAGAAGTGCTCTCCCTTCTTCAAGACCTTGAGAGGAGGCCGGAAGTTCGAATGGACCTCGGAGTGCGAAGAGGCATTCCCGACCTTGAAGAGGCAGTTGACTCAGGCCCCCTTGCTGTAGGGGCCAAAGGAGGGGGAGGACTTATTCTTGTATTTGGGGGTCGGGGCGGAGACCGTGAGTTCTATCTTTGTTCGGGAAGAGGGGAGGAAATAGCTCTCGGTTTATTATAAGAGCAGGGTGATGAGGAAGGCCGAGCTCCGCTATCCTATCCTGGAGAAGCTGGCTTTCACCCTCACCATTTTGGCCAGGAGGCTCCGACCCTACTTCCAGGCACACTCGATCCAAGTGGTGACTGACCACCCCCTCCGTAGCATCTTCGAAGGGGTGGAGCATTCAGGCAGATTAGATAAGTGGTCGGTAGAGTTGAGCGAGTTCGACGTCTCCTTCGTTCCTCGACTCTCGATCAAGGCCCAAGCTATGGCTGACTTCTTGGCTGACTATGTGGTCGAGGTGGCGGAGGAAGAACTCACTCGCCCGGTTCCTTGGAAGGTCATGGTTGACGGTGCTTCAGGTCCTCACTGACTCCATGGTGGTGGCTTCCCAGATTAACAGGGAGTTTGAGGCAAGGGAGCTGACTTTGCAGCTCTACTTGGCCAAGGTAAAGGGAGTCATCGGCACCTTCAAGACCTTTTCCATTCTACACGTGCCCAGGGAAGAGTGCGAGTAAGTAGATCAGCTGGCAAAGCATGGCCCCCGGGTGGGGGGTACCCTCATAGATCTCTTCAGCCAATCCATCGAAGAGGGGGAGCTGATGGAGGTGGAGCAGCACCCCTCGTGGAAGGATCCCTTCACGATGTACCTGTCCACATGGGAGTATCAAGAATGGATGGACAGGAAAAGGCTCAAGTACAAGTCGGTCTATTATATCATGCGAGACGGCTAGCTATACCAAAAGACCCTCTCCGGGATGTTGGCACGTTGTGTGGCCAAGGGGGAGGTCCCGAGGATCTTGGAAGAAATTCACTACGGGGAGTGCGGGAGCCATTCCAAGAGTCGAACCTTGGAAGGTCGTATCATCAGACAAGGGTATTTCTAGCCGACCCTAAGCCGGGATGCGGTGAAGTTCGTGAAGGAATGCCACAAGTGCTAGTTGTTCGCCCCCCTCCAGCTACAGCCGGCCCAACGCCTCATGAGTTTCACGGACCCCTGGCCATTTGCCATCTGGGGAATGGACTTGGTTGGGCCCTTCCCCCAGGACAGCGGCCAGAGAAGGTTCCTGCTCGTGATGGTTGATTACTTCTCTAAGTGGTTGGAAGTTAAAGCGTTGGCCAAGGTAACCTCCCAGGTCATCAGGAACTTCGTATGGGGGGAGATCATCTACCGTCATGGGCTGTCTCAGGCCATTGTCACGGACAACGGCCCTCAGTTCGCCAGCGCCGAGTTCGTCAGCTTGAGAGGTCTTAGTTGTCTACCTAAATCACCTAGAGGGGGGTGAATAGGTGAGATGTGCGTCTATTTGCGGAATAAAAAATTAAGGTACGAGCACAACATAATACCAAGCAATCACAGACGACAAAAGATTTATAGTGGTTCCCCAACCCTGGGTACATCCACTTTCACCTTACCAATCTAGTAAACCACTAGACTTGGCTACTCCACTATCTCGGATCAACACGATCCTACAACTCGGAACAACGTTCCTACAAAAACTCGATCCAACTGGATCTACAAAACTCGGAAGCAAAAGCCTTCCTACAAATCTCGGAGAAAAACTCCTACACAACTCGGAGTCAAGACTCCTACAAGAATAAAGAGTTGTATAAAGAAATATACAAACAGAATAATTTCGATCTGGATCTTCAACTGTCTTCTTCTTTGAGAATTTTGACTTGATCAGAGTTGTTGAAGTCGACCTGAAGGAGATCCACAGATCTGAAATACTGAATCACCTCGATCAAGAGAAAGATCAGAGATCGTTGAAGCACAGAGAGATCGAGTGATTTTTCTTGTGTGAATCTCTGTATCGGAGAAGACCGCGACGAAGAAGATGAACAGTAATTTGTCGGCGATACTTTACGGCTTCCCGATGTCGGAGATAAAATAGATTCAGAAAACTTATTTCTTCTTCTTCTTTAAGTCTGGATCGCTCCAGAATCAAAGATCGAAGAAGCGATGCGAGAACGTCGTTCCAGACCTTCTTCTGAAAACAACAATGGCGTCGGCGTGAAGTTTAGGGTTTTCGAAATTTCTTTTTCTTCTCTTATGATAACCTCTGGAATAACTTATATATATATGGTCAAATCAGAAAGGACTTAATTAGGTGATTTCCAACGGTCATAATCTTAATTAAGATTGACACGTGGACCAATCATATTTGAGGATTTGAAATAACCCGCAAAATTTGAACTTAGAAAAATTCTTTCTGAATTTTGACATACACGAGTATATCATGAACTACTCGAGTATCAGAAGAGATATACTCGAGTATCAGAAAAGATATACTCGAGTATCAGCAAGATAAACTCAAGTGAAAGGGGAATTACTCGAGTATCAGAATATGTATCCGGGAAACATTCACTTACTCGAGTTTATGAAAGTCAATTACTCGAGTATAGAAATACTTACTCGAGTATTAAAATCAACTACTCGAGTATCGAATAATTTACTCGAGTATGAAAATCAATTACTCGAGTATAGAAACACTTACTCGAGTATGAAAAGAAACTACTCGAGTATGACTACTTGAACTTGCAGAGAAGAGAAGAAATGGATCTACTCAAGTATGATACATGATTTACTCGAGTGATTAAGTTACTTACTCGAGTATGAAAAGAACTTACTCGAGTGACTAACTAACTACTCGAGTATAGATTTATCTACACGAGTATTCAGAGCCTACTCGAGTAGGTCTAACTGATTACTCGAGTATGTCTCACTAACTACTCGAGTATGTCTAACTAGCTACTCGAGTATTAAGTCTGATACTCGAGTATAAAAAAGGGGTTACTCGAGTATTTTGGACTTAGAAATATTTTTCTGAGGAAATTAGCTCCAATGCTTCTGTCCATCAATCCAAGTGCATGAATGAGAAGTGTATCCCAATAGAGAGGCTATACATGGGCCAACACTTTGGATCACACAATGAGGGATTACATTGCATGGTCCTGTGTTTGGTGACCCATTATAGACTGACATTGGTCTACACTTGGCAATTAGAACCTGCAAGCACATCTAAACAAGTACATCAAATACAACAGCAATTCATTTTAGTTTTAGGAGGACTTCTTCAAATTAAGGTCATTATGGATACAAGACCCAACAATCTCCCCCTATTTGAAGAAGTCAGAACACCATCTACTAAATTGAATTGCCAGAGATATTAAAACAATATGACGTAAAAGAGAATGCATTGACTTACATTTCTTAACTAGAATTGCTTTGCATTTCTCCCCATTACTGAAATCTTCATTTAGATTTGCATTTTCTTTTCCTTTTTCCTCTCTACAAGCCATTTCCTTTTGCTCTCCCCCTTTCTGACATCTTTAAATAGGGGACTACTAGAAACTCCCCCTTAATCTTCTAGTTCCAAGAATTTTCTGGAACAACTACTTGTCCAATTGCCAGATAAGAATTTTATTGGCCTATGGACATATCTGCATAAACAAGATTAGAATCCCTTAGGAGCCCAAATAAGATTGGGCCCTAGGTCTTTTGTTAGTATCCTCCCCCTATGAGAGTTAACATTATGAGTGGTCTTTCTCACATTATCAATTTGAGGAGTTAAAACATAGCTGGGATTAAACCAGCAATCTATGGCGAAGTGACCAACCTTGCCACAACACCAACAGTTAAACCTGTTGTACCTTCTCTTGTTCTCTTGCTTTACATTATGGATGGGGGGTCTAGCAAGAGCAACTGACTTGGAGGAGGAAGCCTCATGATTGCAACAGGTACATGGCTTCCTTGTCTCCTTGGCCTTTGTTATACCAGTTTTAGCTTTCGGTGTCTTCTTCTTATTTGGCCCATGATTGTAAGGATCATATTTCAGTAAGGCAACGGTTTGGCTTGGGAAGGCCTTGCCTTTACCTTTGGCTGATTTATGTCCTGTACTGCTATTTTTCCCAAAGGAGGTTTCTCCATTAGTGATTGGAAGCACAGTTGTAGGCATGGTGAGAGTTTCAACCAGCTTTCGTTCAATGACTAGCGTTGCTTCCAATTCATCCAGGAGAAAATCTTTATGATTTACTAATTCAGTAAAGTCTTTGATTTCCTTCTTCAAAGATTGAACTTCATCTCTGAGAGAGGTCGTTTGGTCAATCTCCTCCCTCAGATTTGATTCCACCTCTTTGAGGGATGCAATCTCTTTTGATTGCGATTTGACTACCTTCCGGCATTTGTCAAATGCAGTCAATAAGACTTGATACTGATTTACCAATTCAAAATCATCCTCCCTAGAAGAGTAGCCATCATGACCATTTGAGTCAGAATCTGAGGCAAAAAGAGGTGTGTGAGAATTTACCTTCCCGGTATATGAGGAGTTACCGTTGTCTTTGTCCTCTTGGTCAGAAAAAGCCATAAGCCCGAAGTAGGCTTCTTCATCCGCACTTGACTCAGATGAGTCAGAGTCACTGAGGGTCTTTGGCTTTTTGACAATGAAGCTTCTTTCTTTCTTCCTTTTCCCTTGAGGGGAATTCTTTTCTATGCCTCTTCCTTCTTTCTTCTTCAGAGGGCACTCAGTGCTTATATGCCCTGGCTTACTACATGAATAACAAACAACGTTAGAAGAAACATTTTTGTTCGGTTTAGATTTATACCTGTCATGTCTGCTGTGACGATCACCATCAGGACGTGATCTTCTGGACGAGGAATCATTTTCTCTTATTTGTTTCTTATTGCTAAGAAACTTCTTGAATTGTCGGGAGAGAAGATGAAACTCTTCATCTGATGAATCTGAGCCTGAGGTGCTTGGCTCGGACTCTTCTTCTTCATAGTCTCCTTGAGTGGAAGCAGCTTTGGCCTTCCTTGAGCTGTCTGCCCTTAGAGCAACTGATATATCTTGGGATGAGGGCCTGTTGCACTCTTCTTCAGCTTTTCTATTATTGATTTGAAGCTCATATGACATAAGCTTTCCGAAGAGGTTCTGAGGGTCAGTCTCTGCTAATCTTCCAAACTCTCTGATGGCACATATCTTGTTGTCCCAATCCTTTGTCAAGGATCTTAGGAACTTGTCGTTTAGTTCACCATCTGTGAACACTCTGCCATAGTTCCTCAATCCATTGACAATTTTGAAGAAATTTTCATATGTGTCAGCAATAGCTTCCTTTGGTCCTTGCTTGAAGGCTTCATACTTTTGATTTAGAAGGGATCTTCTATCATCCCTTACTTCTTCTGTACCTTCCATCAAGATAATTAGAGATCTCCACATTTCCTTGGCAGATTGGCAGTGAATGAGGTTTTGTAACATAGAATCATTGACTGCACTTGCGATGATGTTCTTGGCTTTCTTGTCTAAGGAGACAAGTGCAATCTCATTCTTATCAAGATCCATCAACTTCTTTGGCACCTCTTTTGTAGGATCACTAGTGGAGGCAATCATAGGGATATAAGGGCCTTCCTCCACTATCATGAATAAGCGGGGGTCAACAGCTTCCATGTAAAGTTTTATTCTCTCTTTCCACATGGGAAAGTTTGCCTTATTGCACACTGGGAGCTTAGAAAAATCCTTGGCTCTGTCCATGCTTGATAAACTCAGAAAGACAACTAGGAGGGATCAGATCAAGGTGTTAACCTTTTAAAGATCAACCTCCCTCTGATACCAATTGAGAGGTCTTAATTGTCTACCTAAATCACCTAGAGGGGGGTGAATAGGTGAGATGTGCGTCTATTTGCGGAATAAAAAATTAAGGAACGAGCACAACACAATACCAAGCAATCACAGACGACAAAAGATTTATAGTGGTTCCCCAACCCTGGGTACATCCACTTTCACCTCACCAATCTAGTAAACCACTAGACTTGGCTACTCCACTATCTCAGATCAACACGATCCTACAACTCGGAACCACGTTCCTACAAAAACTCGATCCAACTGGATCTACAAAACTCGGAAGCAAGAGCCTTCCTACAAATCTCGGAGAAAAACTCCTACACAACTCGGAGTCAAGACTCCTACAAGAATAAAGAGTTGTATAAAGAAATATACAAACAGAATAATTTAGATCTGGATCTTCAACTGTCTTCTTCTTTGAGAATTTTGACTTGATTAGAGTTGTTGAAGTCGACCTGAAGGAGATCCACAGATCTGAAATACTGAACACCTCGATCAAGAGAAAGATCAGAGATCGTTGAAGCACAGAGAGATCGAGTGATTTTTCTTGTCTGAATCTCTGTATCGGAGAAGACCGTGACGAAGAAGATGAACAGTAATTTGTCGGCGATACTTTACGGCTTCCCGATGTTGGCGATAAAATAGATTCAGAAAACTTATTTCTTCTTCTTCTTTAAGTCTGGATCGCTCGAGAATCAAAGATCGAAGAAGCGATGCGAGAACGTCGATCCAGACCTTCTTCTGAAAACAACAATGGCGTCGGCGTGAAGTTTAGGGTTTTCGAAATTTCTTTTTCTTCTCTTATGATAACCTCTGGAATAACTTATATATATATGGTCAAATCAGAAAGGACTTAATAAGGTGATTTCCAACGGTCATAATCTTAATTAAGATTGACACGTGGACCAATCACATTTGAGGATTTGAAATAACCCGCAAAATTTGAACTTAGAAAAATTCTTTCTGAATTTTGACATACACGAGTATATCATGAACTACTCGAGTATCAGAAGAGATATACTCGAGTATCAGAAAAGATATACTCGAGTATCAGCAAGATATACTCGAGTGAAAGGGGAATCACTCGAGTATCAGAATATGTATCCAGGAAACATTCACTTACTCGAGTTTATGAAAGTCAATTACTCGAGTATAGAAATACTTACTCGAGTATTAAAATCAACTACTCGAGTATCGAATAATTTACTCGAGTATGAAAATCAATTACTCGAGTATAGAAACACTTACTCGAGTATGAAAAGAAACTACTCGAGTATGACTACTTGAACTTGCAGAGAAGAGAAGAAATGGATCTACTCGAGTATGATACATGATTTACTCGAGTGATTAAGTTACTTACTCGAGTATGAAAAGAACTTACTCGAGTGACTAACTAACTACTCGAGTATAGATTTATCTACACGAGTATTCAGAGCCTACTCGAGTAAGTCTAACTGATTACTCGAGTATGTCTCACTAACTACTCGAGTATGTCTAACTAGCTACTCGAGTATTAAGTCTGATACTCGAGTATAAAAAAGGGGTTACTCGAGTATTTTGGACTTAGAAATATTTTTCTGAGGAAATTAGCTCCAATGCTTCTGTCCATCAATCCAAGTGCATGAATGAGAAGTGTATCCCAATAGAGAGGCTATACATGGGCCAACACTTTGGATCACACAATGAGGGATTACATTGCATGGTCCTGTGTTTGGTGACCCATTATAGACTGACATTGGTCTACACTTGGCAATTAGAACCTGCAAGCACATCTAAACAAGTACATCAAATACAACAGCAATTCATTTTAGTTTTAGGAGGACTTCTTCAAATTAAGGTCATTGTGGATACAAGACCCAACACAGATTCTGCGAACAACTTGGGATCGACCTTAGGTTCGCCTCGATTCATCACCCCAGGAGCAACGGACAGGTAGAGGCGACGAACAAGGTCATTGTTAACCTCCTCAAAAAGAAGGTAGAGAATCTGAGAGGAAGCTAGGTTGAGCAATTCCATTCGGTCCTCTGGGCCCTTAGAACCACACCTAATACGGCGACAGGAGAGACTCCTTTCAAGCTCTCTTATGGGTGCGAGGCGGTGCTTCCAGTAGAATTCGAGGTTTGAAACCCCCGGGTGGTCGAGGCCATAGAGGGAAGATAGGAATGGAGGAGGAGAACGAGGAGGAACTGCGGCTCTCACTCGACATGGTTGAGGAATCGTGAGATCTCTTGGCCATCAGGCAAGAGGAAGTGAAGAGGAGAATGGACAAATACTTCGACAAGCACGTCAAAGTCAAATAATTCGCGGAAGGGGACTTGGTCTTTAGAAAGGTGGATGCCGCAGGGAGGTCAGCCACCGTGGGGAAGCTCAATCCTAATTGGAAAGGACCGTATATCGTAAAGGAGGTGTTGAAGTCAGGAGGGTACCGCCTCCGTAATGTGGAGGGCGAGACCCTGAGTCTCACCTAGAGTGGTGATGACTTGAAGCGTTTTTTCCCCTGAGTCATGTAAACTTCGTTTCATTTTTCTAATAAAGATTCTGTTGATGAACTTGTGCCCCGACGATGAAAAGCGCAAACGCAAGCCCACCTCAGACCCCGAGCAGATCCCGCTGTCAGGCTCCCATAAAGCTGGCAGGGCTGGATGTCACTCGGAGGAGTCTGCCTTAGACCCCGAGCAGATCCCGCTGCAAGTCTCCCATCAAGCTAGCAAGGCTGGATGTCACTCGGAGGAGTCTGCCTTAGACCCTGAGCAGATCCCGCTGCCAGGCTCCCATCAAGCTACCAGGGATTGATGTCACTCGGAGGAGTCTGCCTTAGACCCCGAGCAGATCCCGCTGCCAGGCTCCCATCAAGCTGGCAGGGCTGGATGTCACTCGGAGGAGTCTACCTTAGACCCCGAGCAGATCCCGCTGCTAGGCTCCCACCAAGCTGGTAGGGCTGGAAGTCACTCGGAGGAGTCTGCCTTAGACCCCGAGCAGATCCCGGTGCCAGGCTCCCATAAAGCTAGCAGGGCTGGATGTCACTCGGAGGAGTCTACCTCAGACCCCGAAAAGATCCCGCTGTCAGGCTCCCATCAAGCTGGCAGGGCTGGATGTCACTCGGAGGAGTCTACCTTAGACCCCGAGCAGATCCCGCTGCCAGGCTCCCATCAAGCTGGAAGGGCTGGATGTCACTCGGAGGAGTCTGCCCCAGACCCCGAGCAGATTCCGCTGCCAGGCTCCCATCAAGCTGGCAGGGCTGGATGTCACTCGGAGGAACCTGCCTCAGAACCCGAGAAGATCCCGCTGCCAGGCTCCTACCAAGCTGGCAGGGCTGGATGTCACTCGGAGGAGTCTGTCTTGGACCCCGAGCAGATTCTATATCTCGGCAGAGAGCCTCGAATGAATCGGCGGATCAACGAGGGGATCTCGGCATGGTGGGGAGTAAGGGGGGCCGACTCTGGCCTAGAGATCAGCGAGCCCCCAGAGAGGAGTGTCCGGACGGCGAAAACCCGACCGCGCCAATGCCCCCGGAAGCCGGCTCGCCAAAAGTCCAAACGCGCACAAGGCTTTTCTCGCCCACCCAATGATGCGGATGGGTTAGCGAGCCTGAATGGAATTGGCAAGTCGCTCCCTCGCGTCGCGACCACCTAACCTACCCCTCGCTCTTAAGCCTAAGTTAAGAGTTTAAAGCGAGCGGACGACCTCACTCGATCGCTTACTGTCGCGACGTCCATAAGAACATTCAAGGATAAAAGAAATCATAATTAGCGCGAGAATCAAGAGGCGAGTGCAAGAAATAAGGATATTCGCATTTCAGATCAACAAAGAGTTTTATACATTGGCAAAATTCAAAAGAGATAAGGCTATTACAAAAAACTGGGCTCTGGCCCGCGTCACCACCACGACAAAAGTAGGACGAATGCAAGCTCTCGGTGAGGCGAGCCCTAAGCGGCGGGGCCTTATATGGGGTGGTATGGCCCGTCGCTCGGCTCCGGTACCGGAAGAAATAGCTCCGGTACCACCTTGCTCGCCAAAAGATTGGCACCGTCGTCCTTGATAAGGTTGGCCCTCTACAGCGTCCGGAGAGTGTACTTTGCGGCGTTAGACGCATTCTTCTGCATCATCACCTCGATCTCATGATCGCTGTAACGAGCAAGCTGGGAGCCGCTTGTAGATGGCGGCGGGGCAGCTGCTGCAGCCTCCAGCGCGTCCACTCACTTCTGAAGCGCCTGCTTCTCCTGTTGGAGGGTGGCGAGCTCAGTACCCAGCCGGCTGGCGGTCGCCGCGTCTTGTGAAAAGGAGAAAAACTGAGTTAAGTTATGCGGGAGGGAGTAAAGGTTGATGCGAGTCAAGGAACCTACCGCTCCACCTAAGTACTGAGCGAGAGCGGCCTCCGCCGCACCAGCCCGCTTCTGCTGCTCGTCCGCCTCTTCCCGAGCTTGTTGGCGGCCCGCCTCCTTCTCATCGATGAGCTTAGTGAGGGATGGAGCGCTCTTGTCCAGCCGAAGATATCGCCGGCCGACCATATGGGCCAGCTCGAGGCTGCAAAACGGGGCCCACGAGATTTCATAAATCAGCACCCGAGTCGCCTCCTCGTCGTAAAAGGCGGCGTCCTCTCGCCCGTAGATGCCGAAGGCGAGGTTGTAGGCGTCCCTGCTGCTGGAGTCATCCTCCAACCAGCTCGGCAGCAGCGAGGATATGCAGACCCTGTTTGTCTCCTTATCCCACTGAAGCAGCGGGACTCCGTCCTCGTCGGCGGGCCCCTCGCAGTAACCAATATTACGATGGCCCTTGGGGATTGCCTTCCCGGCGGGCCGAACCTCCTCTAGCGGCTGCGACGTGCCCACCTCTCCGCCTGAAGATCTGACAGCCGGAGAGGCCGCAGGGGCGGGAACTGTGGACGGCTGGCTCGAGGGGGCCTTACCCTTGTCTCGAGCCGGGGGAGGCGAGCAACCCGCCTTTTTTGACTTCTTAGGCGGTGGCGGATCCTGTGGCTGTTCGCGGCTGGGCCTCTTCGCGGGGGCAGGGGTCGAGAACTCGCGATGGGCGCCAGCCACCGCCTCGGCCCGCGCTAGCTCGCCGGCGGCGAGTCGCGTGCTCTCATACGGCAGATGGATAGGGATATCGCGCTCGCCTACAGGAAGTGGAACTTAGAAAAAATTCGAAGAATTCAAGGATGCGTAGATAAGGCAAGCCGCTTACCTTCACTGGGCGGGACAGGGACGAGGTTGTTCAGGTTCTTACGAAGGTAGGCCACCTCGAAGTTCTTCCCGGCGAAGAACCCGAACAGCCCCGCTTCGTGACCCCCTAGGGCCGGGGGGCGGTAGCTCGCCTCGCTGAGCTTGACTGGCGAAAAGGGGACATTTTTGAAGTCCCCCTTGACGAAAATAAACTTCTCAAGCCAGTTGTGGCTCTTATTGATGGCTTCCCGCACTTTTACATGGCTGCTGGCGAAGCAGGCGGTCCCGTCCTTATTCGCCCGAAAAGAGAAAAGCTTGCGGAATACCGCGAGGCTGAACTCTATTTTCTCCTCTCGCAGGTAGCAGGCGAACGCGACGATCACTGCGATGAAGTTCGGGGTCATTTGCCCGGGAACCACCCTGTTGAAGTGGTGACCGGGCGGTCTGGCTTGGCGAGTTGATGACCGGGCAGTCTGGCGGTTTCCCTTCAGCGGGTTGATTGTTATGTGCTGCTGTCTGAGGTCCAAGCGGTCTAGCGGCTTGTCACTGGTGACTTGGTGACTTGCCGAGCGGTTAGCCCCTCTGTCTAACCGCGCGGCTTGTGCGGTTTGTGTCTGTACAGTCCGCGTGTGTCATGTAATTTTTTACTCCCACATCTCTTATTTGTATTCTCTCTTCTCTCCTCCATTCTATATAAGGGAGGCCATACCTTTGTAATAGACACATTTTACTAATAATAAAGTTTCAGTTTAAACCATTTCCGGCTTGTTTTAGTTCAATTCTAACATGGTATCAGAGGAATCCGTTTTCTCCGCCTGATTCTGTGCGCCCTCTCTGACAGCGTGACCTCTTTGTTTCTCCTTATTCTCATCGCGACCTGTGCTTAGTCGCTGCGCCCTCCGTTCTAGCTGCTCCTCTTCTCTGGTCGCCCTGATCTGTTGCCGCGGCCTGTTTGCCTTGTTCGCCGTTTTTCGCCTCCCAGCGGGCTTCTTCTATTCGCGCGGTCTGTTATCTAGCCGCTCGACTTCTTTCCCTCTGCTTGTTTCTGCGGCTTGGTCGTGGCTTTTCTGGCCGCTATTGTCCCCCCTCGTGACCGCTGCAGATCTTTTTTTCTAACCGCTGCGATTTCCCTCTGTTCGCACGAGTTCTTCCTTATTTTGGCAGCCTCTCTGCCCTGCTTCCTTAGCCGCTCTCTATCTTAGTTCCCGTGACCTGTCTCTAAGACGCAGCGGCCTGATCTCCTCTGTGCGGTTCTTCCTTTAGCCGCTCCTGCTTGTTAGTCGCCGCGACCTCTGTTTTAGTCGCGCGGCTTGTGCTTCCCTCTTCTTCCGCTTTTCCTTGCTATGCACCTTGGTTGTGGCCCTTCTTGCCGCTGGTGTGCGCTCACCGTGACCGCTGTAGTTTTTTGGTTCCTCCCTTCATGGATTGCATATACTACTCAAAGCCATTCTCCTCGGTGGTCACGTCTTCTAGTAGTGCCCACGTTGTTACTCAAGGAAAATGGCTGATCGACACCGGTGCTACTAATCATATGACCGACAATCTCCTGTGTTTTTCTCTCCTAGAAACACATGATCGGTCGCCCCCGGTTATTCTCGCTGACGGCTCTTCATTATCGGTCCATGGGACGGGGATTGTTCATGTCACTCCATCTCTTCGCTTGGCGGATACTCTCTAGGTGCCAAGTTCCCGTGCAACTTGTTATCTGTTCCCTCTCTGTGCAAGCAATTACAATGTTCCGTCACATTTACTTCTACTTATTGCTCTTTTCAGGATCCGGACTCCCAACGGACGATTGCTACTGGGACTAAGAGTGGTGGGCTATACTTCTTGGACAACATTTCCGCTTTCTCCACCTTCTCCTCCACCTCCACAGATCTTCTCCAATGGCATCTCCGCCTTGGTCATGCTCTTCCACGCCTTCTTCGTCAACTTCTGCCCCACCATCCTCCACAAAGTCCTCCGCTCAACTGTGAGGCCTGTCAGCTTGGCAAGCATCACCGCTCCTCCTTTCCTCCAAAACATGTTCGTGGCTCTACCCGTCCGTTTAATCTCATCCACTCCGATGTTTGGGGTCCTTCTCCTACTCTTACCGTTGGTCGGGATAGTTCATATTTTGTCACGTTCATTGATGATTTCTCTCGCTGTACGTGGGTGTATCTGTTAAAAGATCGCTCTGAATTACTCTCTGTATGGACGTCCTTCTATCTCATGATCAAAACTCAGTTTAATGTTTCTATTAAAGTTTTTCGATCTGATAATGCCCAAGAATATGTCAGTCATGATTTCTCTGCCTTCTACGTGTAAAATGGGATTATTCATCAAACTAGTTGTGTCTATACTTCACAACAAAATGGTGTGACAGAATGCAAAAATCGTCACCTCCTCGATGTCGCTCGCACCTTGATGACCCAGATGCATGTTCCTCGCTCCTATTGGGGTTATGTTGTTCTCCTTGCCTACTACCTTATCAATCGCATTCCCTCCACGGTTCTCCACGGAAAAACCCCATTCTCCATTCTGTATCCGGGCAAGGAACCGTTTCCTCTCCCTCTCCAAATCTTTGGATGCACTGCATTTGTGCATGCCCCTTCTGCCACCCGTGATAAGCTCTCCCCTCGCTCCACCAAATGTGTCTTTCTGGGGTACTCCACCACTCAGAAAGGCTATTGTTGCTTTGATCCCGTCCTTCGTAAGCAGTTCGTCTCTGCTGACGTCACCTTCTTCGAGAATACCTCCTACTTCTCGGCTGACTCCTCTCCTCTTCTCCCAGCTTCTGATTCTCCTACTGTTCCCTTCGTTCCCTCGTCTCCTACTATGATCTCCACCCCTACACCGTCTCCGTCCACTCCTCTCACTCCGACTCTTTCTCCACCACCCTCTCCCTCCTCTCCACCGGCGTTGCTCTCTACTCCCAGGCCAGCTCTCTCTGCCACGGATGCGCCGGATGCCGAGGGACCCGCTGACCTGGATCTTCCTATAGCTCTTCGCAAAGGGGTGTCGACGTGTACCCTTCACCCCCTTGCTGCTGTTGTTTCATATGATCGTCTTACCCCTTCTCGCAGGGCTTTTGCACTGGCTATTTCTGCCACTGCGACACCCCGATCCTACCAAGAGGCCCTTACTATTCCTCATTGGAAGATGGCCATGGATGAGGAAATGGCGACCCTAACTGAGCGGGGTACCTGGACTCTTGTTCCTCCTCCCTTTGGCACTGATGTTATTGGCTGTCGCTGGGTCTTTGTGGTCAAATTTGGCCCAGACGGCACTGTGGATCGTTATAAGGCTCGCCTCGTTGCTTAGGGCTTTACTCAGACCTATGGGGTTGATTACTTTGACACCTTCTCCCCTGTGGCTCGTCTCAGTACTATCCGGGTCCTTCCCTCTGTAGCGGTAAATAGGGATTGGCCGATTTCCCAGCTGGATGTCAAGAATGCCTTCCTTTATGGTGATCTTTAGGAGGCCGTCTACATGGAGCAACCTCCTGGGTATATTGCTCAGGGGGAGACGAGTATGCTGACTGAAGAAGGCAATCTATGGCCTCAAGCAGAGCCCTCGAGCTTAGTTTGACAAGTTCAGCGGCATCGTGGCGGCCGTTGGTTTTGTGCGAAGCTTCGCCGATCACTCTCTCTTTATTCGCAAAACACCCTCTAAGCTGGTTGTTCTTGCTGTGTACGTCGATGATATTCTTCTCACTAGCGATGACCAGGAAGAGGAATAGCCCTGACAAAGCGACATCTTCGTCAACATCTGGTCACAAAAGATATGGGCTCTCCAAAGTACTTTCTGGGGATCGAAATCTCTCGGAAGCCCGGCTCATTAGTTCTCTCCCAGCGTAAGTATGCCCTTGATCTTTTAAAAGAGGCAGGATTGTCTGGAGCAAAACCTGCCAGATGCCCTATGGCAACTGGAGAAGACAAAACCTGGACAGATGATTCGCCTCCTCTTTCAGATAGTTCGCGGTACAGCCGTCTGGTTGGTAAGTTCATATATCTCACAGTGACCAGGCCCGACATTTCCTATGCTGTGGGCAAGGTAAGTCAATTCATACAAGCACCCAGGGAGTGCCATCTACAGTCTGCATTGCAGATCTTGGAGTATGTCAAAGCAGCCCCTGGGAAAGGATTACTATTTCAGAAGAATGGATATCTGAAGGTTGAAGCATACTCAGATGCGAGTTACGCTGATGACAAAGGGGATCACAAGTCTACCTCTGGTTTCTGCACCTTTGTTGGGGGAAATCTGGTAAGATGGAAAAGCAAGAAGTAGTCTGTTGTTTCCAGGTCCAGTGCTGAAGCAGAGTATCGAAGTATGGCATCGACCACTTGTGAGTTAAAATGGCTACGGGCGCTTATGCTGGATTTGGGAGAGGTCTACAACCATCCTCTTCCTATGTTTTGTGACAACAAGGCTGCAATACACATCTCCAAAAATCCAGTCTTCCATGAAAGAACCAAGCACATTGAGGTTGACTGTCATTTCATTCACGAAGAGATCTTAAAAGAACAAATTTGCACTCCCTTTGTCACTTCTGAAAAAGAGCTAGCTGACATCTTCACCAAGCTAGTATCCGCCTCGTTTTCTCATATTTGTGACAAGATGGGCATGATCGACATATATGCTCCAGCTTGAGGGGGAGTGTTGAAGTGGTGACCGGGCGGTCTGGCGGTCTGTCTTGGCGAGTTGATGACCGCGCGGTCTGGCAGTTTCCCTTCAGCGGGTTGATTGTTATGTGCTGCTGTCTGAGGTCCAAGCGGTCTAGCGGCTTGTCACTGGTGACTTAGTGACTTGCCGAGCGGTTAGCCCCTCTGTCTAACCGCGCGGCTTGTGTGGTTTGTGTCTGTACAGTCCGCGTGTGTCATGTAATTTTTTAGTCCCACATCTCTTATTTGTATTCTCTCTTCTCTCCTCCATTCTATATAAGGGAGGTCATATCTTTGTAATAGACACCTTTTACTAATAATAAAGTTTCAGTTTAAACCGTTTCCGGCTTGTTTTTGTTTGATTCTAACACACCCCATAATACATGAAGATTTGGGGACCTCCATCCATAGGGGTAGCCGAAGGCCCGCCTCAAAATGGGCCACTGAGAACGCGAGCTCGCCCGCGAATAGCTCGTTCATTCGTTCCTCCTTACTGGGCCGCCTCGCCTCAAAACTTGGCGGGACGAAGTGGCCGACCGCGTCTACGAATTCCCTCTCGGTAAGGATGGCGGGAGGGAAATCATGATCAGAGAAGGTCCAAGCGCATTTGGACCTCCCCTCCGCCTCGCCATACCTCCACCCATGTTACAGTTGTCTCGCCGAATGGGACAGAGGGGTTTTTTGCAAAGAGCTAGGAGGGAAAGAAGAAGTCTTAAATGTGGTAGGTGAGGAAGGGCCGCTATAGGCTATTTATAGGGTGAGAAAGGGCAGGAAAAATCCTTCTTGGGCGGGAAAGTGCGGATAGCAATAAGGCCCTGACGTTTCGACTTCCGAACCCAAGCCTGGTTCTCGCCAACCTGTCAGTCCGCCGCAAACCACCCGCCCTCTGCCCGCATTATTAAACAGCAGCCGCTGAGCGGGCCAGTTCTGACCCGCGCGCGAGCCACCTACCACGAGACTCGCTAACAACTGGCTCGCCTTCGCCAGAACAGGAAAAGGGCCCGGCGAGGCAACTCGGCAAGGCCGAGCCCGCGCGAGGGAAGTTCGGCCAAGTCAGGACATCTCGCCCGCACAATCCGCAGAGGTCTGAACGATGGCGCAACCCAGAGAAAATTGCAATTAATATTAGCCCGTGATGGGCGAAAGTAGTCCTGAATTATTACAAATATCTAGACTATCAGAAGTAAAGAGATGAACACCCTGAGCATTACCGCCGCATGCGGGGCGACCCGGACCTGGCGGATAACGATCAGAGAGAGGAGGGTGAACTCAACGCGGGATCCATTTCCACCTACCTCCCCTCCCCGTGCTGGTTCGGGGCGGTACACGAGGATAGTGATACTCGCAGACCGCCGACAGCTCCCGCTGGGTCCTATTGATCTGCTCCGAGGCCCGCCTCAGTCTCCCCTCGGCTCACGTGATATGCACACCCGGAGAAGTCACCTCGTCCTCGTCAGAAGAAAGTCTCGCTCCTTCCAAAGCCGCAAGTCGATGCTCCGTCTCGGCCTTATCTTTATCCACTCTATCGAAGACCTCCCGTAGCATTAGCATGTGCTTTTGAAACAGTTGCTTTACTTGCTTCTTCCTCCCCTCGGCATCACGGGGGTCTCCCAGGTACTTTGAGATGTTGTCCGCGTCTGGGGGGGAGAATACCCTCCGCTCATCTCGGCGTCAGACGAAGAGACCACGTTATAACCTACAGAGGTAAGATCAGAAGGAGCGATGACCGCAAGCAGACCAAAGTCAGATGGTTTACCTGGCGTCGGTACGCCTCCCACATCATCTGTAGGCCTGGAGGTTCCTGGCCGACCCTAGAAGGGTTTTCCTCAAAGAGTAACGAAGGGTTTTCCCAGACCGTGGGGCCTTGGCGACGGAGGCACCATAGGAGGGACAGGTTCCTACGGCAAGAGAATAGCCACCCGATTGGCCGCCGCCAGAGCGGAATGCCCAGGATCTCCCTCGTCTGCCCTGACCCCGCGAGACGTGTCCTACGAAAAGAAAAGAAAAGTCAAGAAGAGAGGGAGGGAAGGATAAAACAAGGGATGCATATATACCTCATGGATGACCTCAGCACCGCCGATCAAGCTGGAGATAGGGTCGTCGCGCCCTGAAGACCGCTGGACGATCTTCGCTTTCTTTGGCTTAAAAAGGGGGCCAGGCGACCCGCGCGCTAGCCACGGGGCAGCTTCGAGAGCCGCATCCCGGACACCCTCCCTCGCAGCCGCCAAACGAGCCCGCATCTCCTCAGACATAGGCATCCCGCGATTATAAATCGCGGAAGGGAGGAAAGAAGAGGAATTACCCCAGAGGCCGGACAACTTATTTATAGCGAGGAGGTGGGCCCCAACAAAAGATTCCCTCCAGCTCAGCTAGATTTTCGTGGAACACGTGAGGGTTGGATGTTTCTTTCCGAGCATTTTTCAAAAGCTCGCAAAGAGCGGGGATTATGTACAACCCCGTGTTCGCCGAAGGAGCTCAGGTAACCAGGCAAGCCACCCCCAACCCGCGCATCAAAGGGTTGCCCTAGCGAGCCAGCCTGGCCCGCATCCTCCTAGGCGGGCCAGTTCGCGCCCCCCACGGCGGGTAAGTTCGCTCCCTCCCAGCGAACCAGCCCTGTCTGCGCCTATGTTGGCGGGCCAGCCCCGCCCGCCTCTCCAAGGCGGGTCGGCCCGCGCCCTCCTGGGGAGCCGGCCCTGGCCCGCGCCTCACGCCGTGTGGAGGCATTGAAGGGCTGCTCGCTCGATTCCCAACGGGGAGGACCTCTTACTAACTTACCCCATTGGCCTGCCCCTAGCCGGTCAATACAGTGGGGTCTCGTTGTTGGCATGCCAAGGTGGGCGCATATAGCTGTTTAGAACAGCCGAGTTCGGCTGTTGGCAGGCTAGCCCGAGGGGCTTTTAGTAATTTCAAGACAGCATAGGTTAGTTATTTACATACCATCTTCAAAATCCTATAAATAGGACCCAAGGGGTACCTTAAAAGGCAGGCTTACTTACTCCCCAGTCTTCTAGCGCTTTCTGAGGTACCTTAGCCCGACATTTAGCTAAGGAGGGGAAGCGCTCAGTGATCTTCCGGGTTTGTGGTGGGACCTCCGAGCCGGGCCCTTGGTCTAGTCCTTTGCTCTCTTTTCCTTTGTCTTTTTTCTTGCAGGAGCGAAGTAAGTGCGCGACCACCCCTTCCCCAAGGGTGAACTCCACAAGAGATCGATTTTCCGGTTTCAACACTCAATACCTCTCGCAGAAATTTTATGACCCAAAACAAACCCTTCCCTCACCATAAAATGGCATTTTTCCCAATTTAGGGCAAGGTTAGTCTCTTCGCATCGTTCTAAGACTTTTTCGAGCTTTTTTTAAACATTTATCAAAGGAATCGCCGAACACGGAGAAATCGTCCATAAATACATCCATAATGCTTTCTACGTACTTGTCAAAGATAACGAGCATACATCGCTGGAATGTAGCTGGCGCATTACACAATCAAAACGGCATTCTTCGGTAGGCGAAGGTGTCAAAGAGAAAAGTAAATGTAGTTTTCTCTTGGTCCTCGGGAGAGGTGGGGATTTGAAAATACCCCGAGAGGCCCTCGAGAAAACAATAAAAGCTATGGCCGTATAATCGTTCTAAAATCTAGTCGATAAACGGCAAAGGAAAGTGGTCCTTGCGGGTGGCATCATTCAGCTTCCTATATTCTATACACATACGCCAACCCATCACCGTCCGTGTTGGGATTAATTCGTTATTTTAATTACTAACTACTGTTATCGCTCCCTTCTTTGGTACTACCTGAATAGGGCTAACCCACTTACTATCTGAAATTAGGTAGATAATTCTTGCGTCTAATAATTTCATAACATCGCCCTTAACTACTTCTTTCATGTTTGGGTTGCTACGGCGTTGAGGTTGAATGGAGTTACGCGAATTATCTTCCATTAAAATTTTATGAGTACAGAAAGATGGGCTTATGCCCTTGATATAAGAAATCTGCCAAGCAATAGCTCGGCGATGCTTATGTAAAACTAAAAGAAGTTTTTCATTTTGGACATCTGTAGGTAGGCCGAAACTATTACTGGCAGCTTGGAGTTCTTTTGTAAGGAGGCATACTTGAGATGTTCAGGACGTTCTTTAAGTTTTAGGGTAGGGGGCTCTTCATAAGAGGGTTTAGAAATTCTTTCTTTTTCGAACACTATATCTTCGTAGAATTTTTTATATGGAAAATTAAAAGGTGTGGAGCTGGTTGCCAAGGCGACTTCTTGCAGCGAATCAGTTGGAAGGGTAGAAGAGAAACAAAAATCGGAAAATTCTTTTTCAAAATCAGATAAAAGATGAGAGGATTCTACACTTTCTTGCAGCGATTTAGTTGGAAGAGACGAGGAGGAACAAAATGCAGAAAATTCTTTTTCAAAATTAGAGAGGCAATAAGAGGATTCATCACCCACGTCATCTATGAAAAAGAAGGAGTCATCATTTGCTAAGGTGTTTTTCATTGAAGGTGTGATAGATGTTGGTTACATTGGAAAATGTGTACTAGATTTGGAGAAGCCACAACTTAGTCAATGATATGCATCAATGTGTATTTGATAGAAGTTTGAGTTTCATTGTGCTGTTTTAAAAATTTGAAGGAAAATTTTCTAAATACGAGTGTCGACACTTGTGAAGAAACTGTGTCGACACTTAGGAAATTTGTGTCGACACTCAGGAGAGCTGTGTCAACACACAGGCAAATTGTGTCGACACTTAGGGAAATTTGTGTCGACACCCAGCTGCTCTGTCGACACTCAGGAAAGCTGTGTCGACATACTGGTGAAATGTGTCGACACTTGTAAAGAAGCTGTGTCGACACTCAAAGCTATGTCGACACATAAACAAGCAGTTGTGTCGATATCCAGAATTGTGTCGAAAACTTAAAACAGAATTATGTCGATACTTAAAACAGAAGATTAGTCGACACTAAGGAGCTATGTCGACACCTGAAGCAATTGTGTCGACACAAAAGACTTGTGTCGACACACACTCAACGCCATTTGACAAACACTCAACGCCATCTGTCTACAACAGAAATGTCGAGACAAGAAGCTGCTGTGTCGACACAAGGGACTTGTGTCGACACATACAACAAAAATCAGTGTCGAGAAGTAGAAGTATGACTGTAGACACTTGGAGTATTTGTGTCGACACCTTGAAGACTTGTGTCGACCCTTAGCCAATATGTGTCGACACATGTAAAGCAGTCTGCTTAGTGTTGTATGCTGAGTTTGACAGACATTGAAGAACCTGGTGATGTGACTGGTGACTTGACAGCTGTCATAACTAACCGGTCTGACACCACTGTCAGAACTTTCTAAAGTCTGTTATGAACCGAATCAGCCGATAACTATGGAGCAACCTCTATATAAGAGACAAATCAAAAATGACAGAAGAGACTGATAATAATCATCAACGTAAAAAGATCTCTGGATCTTAAAGAAGAATTCTGACAGATCAAGGCCTGTCTGCAAGAAAGATTCAGAGTTTAATCTGAATCTAAGGAAGAAGCTGATTAAAGATCAACTTCAACTTGGATATTAGATCCACCTTATTTGTCCTAATCAAGAAGCTTTGAAAAGCTAAGTTAGGTTGGATCAGAAGGATCAGTTTATACAAGAACTGGTCAAGAAGACAACATCAATAGTGGAATCTAGCTGGTGAAGTTTTCTGAAACTTATTACTCACAAATTCTTGTAGGATCTATTGTTAGATCTGAGATTATAAGCCTAAATTATAAAGGCTGAGGTACGGCAGTGTGCCTGAGGTTGGACTTGTGGAAAGTATGAGTTGTAAGCCTAGTTATAAAGGCTGAGGTAGGGCTGAGGCCTGAGGTAGGATTCAGGGAAGAATCTGAGGTAGGACTTGTGTTAAGTCTAAGGTGTAGGAACCATTTTGGGTTCTGATTTTGTAAGATCTGCAGTTCTGAGCTAGTGGAAGGAAGTTAGGCTGAATCCAGTTATCTGCTGTATAGGCGAAGGGGGAAAGTGGATGTAACCATATATTAGGGAACCACTATAGATCTGGTGTTTGCTGTGTTGTGTTAATTTTCTTTAGATATATTAATCTGTGCTGAAAGAAGATAAATATCTGTTTGCCTAAAAATAATAAAGAGACTTAATAAGTTAAGAATCTATTCACCCCCCCCCCCCTCTAGGTGTTTAGGGTCTTGAAACAAAGTCTTTCAAGTGGTATCAGAGGGAGGTTCCTCAAAATTTGACCTAACAGTCAGAGGATTTCTCCAAGGCTAAAATAGACAACAAGAATGGGTTCAAGTGAAAATCAA
Organism: Platanthera zijinensis; assembly: GCA_039513925.1. Taxonomy (NCBI): domain Eukaryota; kingdom Viridiplantae; phylum Streptophyta; class Magnoliopsida; order Asparagales; family Orchidaceae; genus Platanthera; species Platanthera zijinensis. The sequence continues at coordinate 159,729,519 of CM077078.1, read as the reverse complement.
AAGGAGTTTGGTTCTATGAAATTACCCATATGTAGGAAAGAATCTTTTGGCATTTGGAAAGAAAGGGTCGGGCTATTTATGGAAGCATCTGATCCAAGAATTTATATCTCAGTACTGGAAGGCCCCTTCATCCCAACGAAGGTTTCAGTTCTTGATGCAAACATTCAAACTCCTAAGAGTTATTCAGAGATGACTAAGGATGAGATCATCTTGGCTACATTAAATAAAAGAGCTCAGAATATAATGGTAAGTGTCATAGATGATGCAACATTCCAGAATCTCGTGCACTATAAATATCCAAAGAAATGTGGGATACACTGATTGTCTATATGGATGGCACAGAAGAAGTAAGAGAGGACAAAAAGTCTATGCTAAATCAGGAGTATGAGAGCTTTAGGCAGAATAAAACTGACAGCATAGATGAATGCTATAAAAAGTTCTTAAGAATAGTGAATGAACTGATGACATATGGAAGAATCTTCAGTACTTATGAACTGAATGACATGTTTCTTAGGTCCCTAACAAAGGATTGGGACACTAAGATATGTGCCATCAGGGAAGTGGCCAAACTGGCTGACACACCACCACCTATACTTTTTGCAAAACTACTTTCATATAAAATGCAGCTTACTACTAGGAAAGAGGAAAAGAAGGGAAGCAGTTCTGAACATAAAGAAATGTCAGTAGCCTTCAAGGCTGAGGGCTCAAGGAAGGGTTGGAGAAAATCTCCTTCTCCACCTAGACGGAGTACTGAAGCAGAAGAAGGTGATACTGAAGCATGTACATCAGATAGGCATACATCTGATGAAGACTTTACTGCCTTCACAATACAATTCCAAAGGTTCATGAAGAAAAAGAATTGGAGAACCAGGCCTTCATCTACATCCTATTCCAAGGATGAATACTATAGGAAGAAGAAAACTCCTAAGGAGGACATGTATGCTTCTAAACCTGGTAAACAATCTAATTCTAAGATTGTGTGTTATTGCTGCAACAGGTCTGGGTATGTCATAGCCGACTGTCCTGACAAAAGAAAGGAGTTAAAGGACAAGAAGAAGCAGCTGGTCAAAGGCAAGAAGGAGAATTCTCTAGTGGCTCAGAAGGAGAAGAGTTTGACACACTCTTCATCTTTAGAATCTGAATAAGAGGCAGAAGCATATATTGGACTCTTCTACCCAAAAGAGGATTCTGGGGAACTAGAATTCCTACAGATGCTGGACTCCATAAATGGAGTAGAAGAATATTGATGTAAAGGGCTGATGGCTCAATCTAAAGAAGATAAGTGCTAGGATTAGCCTGGACAAAGTAAGGTAAACAATTCACCTCTAGTCTCAAATTACTTTACTGGATCAGAATAAGAATCATCTTCTTCAAAAGAAGTGGATGGATCTGAGTCTGAGGGGGATGTTCACAAACTCATTGATGAGTATGGTGGGCTGTTGCATGCTCTAAAGAAGAGCATGTTTCTTGTTAAAGTGCATGCCAAGGAGATTGAGTCTCTCAAACTAGCTGAAGCAGATTCAGCAAAACTGCTGGATCAAAAACTGAATGAGGTTGCCAAATTGAAAAATATTACAGTTATTCAAATTGGTACAATCTAATTCAAAGAGAATCATATCAAGAAACTGGAGGGAAAACTTCAGCAAGAGAGAGAGCTTGTGGCAAAATTCTCCAAGCCAAAATCAGTCTTACCTTTGATAGATAATTTTGTTTCACAAAAAGGAAAGACTGGTCTAGGCTTCAAGGGAAGAACAAGCGCTACCAATTCTCATAGAAAAGGTAAAGTCCCAGTTCAGCCTAAAGCTTTTAATCCCCCTATTTTCTTTAAGAAGGTAGTGAATCCTACTAATAGGTATGATCATGACATGACTCATGGTGACTGTGAGCATGAAAATTTCATGAGCAAGGGTGCTAATGCCAGTAGACCAATCTATAGGCATGCCCATCATATTCAAGAGGAGTTCTTGAAGAATGTTGTTCCAGCACCAACACTTAACAAGCCTACTGACAACAAATTAAGAAGGCCTGTACCTAAGAATAGGTATAATAGGTTTGAGTGTTGGTGTTATGGCAAGGTGGGCCACTTTAACATGGATTGTTAGTTAAACTTAAGTGTTAAAACCAAAAGTAGGATTCCTGTTAGATTAGTCACAGGGTTTCAAACAAACAAGGACCTAGGACACACTAGCAAGCTGGGTTCTAAGGGTAAGTGATTCATTATTTATTGCAGGTAAATCCAAGTGACCATATCTCTATATGGTACTTGGATAGTGGATGTTCCAGACATATGACTGGAATAAGGAGAATGTTGAGGGACTATGTGCCCATAAACAATGGACCAAAAGTTATCTTTGGTGGATCAGAAAAGGAAATCATCAAAGGATTTGGTAACATATTTTGTAAGTCAATTACAATCACTAAAGTGGCGTATGTAAAGGGTCTAAAACATAACCTGATTAGCATAAGTCAAATTAGGACCTAGGTTATGATAATTCTTTTCTCAAAGGGGAGTGCCTAGTAAAAAGGTAAAGTTATCAAGAGATCATCTTAACTGGCACTAGGAAAGGAAATGTGTATAGCCTTAACCTAGAGTGTGAATCTAACAACTCACCTATTTGTTTGGTTGCAGGAGAGAAAGCTTCTCTATGTGTCAAATGGCACAAGAGGATAGTTATTCTGAACTATAAGTCAATTGGACTGTTGTTCAGCATGGGATTAGTGAGGAATGATCCTCAAGTTTAGTGTATAAAAGAGGGAGTGTGCTCAGCTTGCCAAAAAGGCAAGCAGACTAAGTCCTCTTTTCAGTCACTTGACATCAAAGATTCAAAAAGATGTTTGTATCTCATGCATATGGACTTGTTTGGTCCTATGTCAGTCCATAGTCTTCGTAGGAAAGAATACATACTTGTTTTTGTGGATTACTATTCTAGATTTACATGGGTTTTCTTCTTGAGGAAGAAATCTGAAACCCCAACTATTTTCCAGACTTTTGTATGACAAATTCAGAATGAATACAACAGCTCAGTGGTCAAAATCAGAAGTGACCATGGAACTGAATGTACAACACAATTCTATGAAGAACTTGGGATACATCAGGAATTCTCTTCACCTAGAATTCCTCAGCAAAATGGTGTTACTGAAAGAAAGAATAAGACTCTAATTGAAGCCAGTAGAACTCTACTGAATGACACTACTCTCCCTGAATACTTCTGGGCTGAGGCAGTAAATACTGCATGTCATGTGCTAAATAGGGCCTCCATCAACAAGAAACACAAGATGACTCCCTACCAGATTTTAAAAGGCAGAAAAACAAACATATCTTATTTCAGAATCTTTGGTAGTAAGTGTTTTGTACTAGTCAATGGTAAACACTACCAAACTAAGTTTGCTGCCAAATCCCTAGAAGGGATATTTGTTGGATACAGCAACCATAGTAGAGCATACAGGATCAACAACTTGACTACTCAAGTTGTAGAATAATCTGTGCATGTTGTATTTGATGAGTCAATGTTTATTAACAGTGAATTGTCTAGTTCTTCAGTTAGTTCTACAAGTCTAACAGATAAGCTGGACAAGCTGACCATCAATGAAGATGTTACTGCTAATCTGGATGAAGATAAAGATGCCAGCTATCCAGGGGGAGATCAAGTCCCTCTGGGTGAAGAAGAAAATGTGGAGCATCATGATGAGGAAATTGGAGATAGCCATAATGCTGACAGAATTCCTCCAACAAGGAGACACCTAAAAGATCATCCAGCTCACCCGATCATTGGTGATGCAAGTCAAGATGTTCTAACAAGGAGCAGGTGCATGAACACAGTTTTGTGTTCTAGTTTCCTGTCTCAGATAGAACCCAGGAAGATTGAAAAGGCCATGCAAGACACCAACTAGATTGATGCAATGCAAGAAGAGCTCAGTCAGTTCAAAAGGTGTAAGGTTTGGGAACTGGTGACAAAACCTAAGGATCACAATATAATAGGAACTAAGTGGATCTACAGGAACAATCTAGATGAGAATGACACAATTGTCAAGAACAAGGCAAGACTGGTAGCAAAAGGCTACATGCAAGAGGAAGGTATTGATTTTGATCAAACCTTTGCTCCAGTGGCAAGGTTGGAGGCAATAAGGCTGTTCTTGGCCAATGTTTCCTATCAAGGGTTCAAAGTATATCAAATGGATATGAAATCAGCATTTCTGAATGGTGATTTAAAAAAAGAGGTCTATGTAGAACAACCCTCAGGTTTTGTAGACTCTCACTTTCCTGATTATGTGTATAGGCTTAGGAAATCTCTATATGGTTTGAAACAAGCTCCAAGGGATTGGTATGAAACCTTGTCTGCCTTCCTCATTGAGAATAAATTCTCTAGAGGAAAGATAGACAAAACTCTATTCTATAAGGAATCAAAAGGCAAGATATTACTAGTCCAGATATATGTGGATGACACTATCTTTGGCTCTACTGAGAACATCCTTTGTAGGATGTTTGCCAAACTTATGCAAGGGAAGTTTGAGATGAGCAGTATGGGTGAGCTGAAGTTTTTCTTGGGACTTCAAGTTATATAGACTGAGAGTGGGTTGTCCATTTCCCAGTATAAGTTCACCAAGGAGTTGATTATGAAGTATGGTTTGGACTCAGCTTCTATAATAAAAACTCCAATGGGAACAAGTGTGCCTGTACGCAAAGATGAAGCAGGGAAACCTGTTGATGAGTCTTTGTATAGAGAGATAATTGGTTCCCTACTATACTTGACTGCTAGTAGACCTGATATCATGTATGCAACATATGTCTGTGCTAGGTATCAAGCATGCCCTAAGGAATCTCATTATACTGCAGCTAAAAGAATTTTGAGATATCTTAAGGGCACACATAATCTAGGCCTTTGGTACCTAAGGAATAAAGATTTTTTATTAACAGGTTTCTCAGATGCAGATTTTGCTGGATGCTAGGAAGACAGAAAAAGTACCACAGGAACCTGTCAGTTCCTTGGTGGGAGGCTGGTGTCATGGAGCAGCAAGAAGCAAAACAGTGTAGCTATATCAACAGCTGAATCAGAGTATATAGCTGCAGGTAGCTACTGTGCACAATTGATGTGGATGAAGAATCAACTAGAAGATTATGACATCCAGGTAAGTAGAATACCATTATTTTATGATTCTACAAGTGCTATTTCTATTGCAAAGAATCCTGTTTCATATAGTAGGACCAAGCATATAGAAATAAAGTTTCATTTTATCAAGGAACATGGTGAAAAGGAAAATATTAGTCTAGAGTTTGTAAAAACAGATAATCAAATAGCTGATATTTTCACAAAACCATTGGATGAAACTGTAACATCACATTTCTGACTAGACCCCTGGGAATGGTTTTGTCTTAACAGAACCCTGGGAAGCCCAGGAATTGAAGTTTATCGACCAAGATTTCGAGTCAAGAGGTAGTTACGCCCGTGACCGATCCGTCACGCCGTGACCTTGAAATGGCATTGAGTGAGCTAAGCTCACTCAATGCCGTGGTATTCATGGCATCGAGTAAGCTTAGCTCACTCAAAGCCATAAGCTAGACGGCGTTGAGTGCACAGACTGCACTCAACGCCATCGGTTGTCATCTGGGTTACATTGAGTGAGCTGAGCTCACTCAATGCCATAGACTGGATGGCGTTGAGTGAGCTTAGCTCACTAAACGCCGTAAACTGTCAGGAGGGATGGCGTTGAGGTCATTCAGTGCACTCAACGCCATAAGTTGAATGGTGTTGAGTGCACTGACTGCACTCAATGCCATTTGGTGTTGTCTGGACGGCGTTGAGTGAGCAAAGCTCACTCAACGCCATAACCTGGATGGCGTTGAGTGAGCTAAGCTCACTCAATGCCATCGTTTAAAAAGAACGTATTCCGGATGGCGTTGAGTGAGCAGAGCTCACTCAACGCCATATTACGGATGGCGTTGAGTGAGCTGAGCTCACTGAACGCCATAATCCGGAAGGCGTTGAGTGAGCTGAGCTCACTCAACGCCATAGTCTGGGATGGCGTTGAGTGAGAAGAGCTCACTCAACGCCGTAGCTTGATGGCGTTTAGTGAGCTGAGCTCACTCAACGCCATTATACTTAGAATTTTCTGGCATTGTATTTTTGGCTGTGTGCTGGTTTAGCTGAACCGGGCCGGTCTAGGATTGAGCCGTTTTCTTTTAATAAGACCCAATTAAGTCTTATTTAAAAGAAGGTTGACCGGTCAAGTGAAGCTGTGCCACGTGGACCGTCGGTTTTGCAAAAGGAGCAGTTATGGCCATGGCCGAGCCCCAGCCTTCATGGCCGTCAATGGCATTTGATGCCATGGCCTTCCCCCTCCCTTTCATGGCTGGATCAAACTCCTTTAGGGAAGAGCAGGAGTTTCCATCTGATTAGCTTGCTGTCACAGAGCCGTTTCAGCCCCCCACCATCATGGGCGAAGCATGCATGTAAGAGGCATTAATGGCTGGACCGTTTCTACCCCCACCCGCAGCCTTGTTCTCCTATAAAAGACTCCCCAAAATAGAGAGGAGGGTTTCACCCTTGCCTGATAAAGCTAGAGCTCATTACCTTGGTGTTGAAGAATTCCGGCGATGCCACCACCGCGCAAATAGAATCCCGACGATCGGCTCGACTCCAAACCGCGAATAAGGTCCTCCTCTACTCCTTCTTCTATGGGTAGATCTTAGAAATTATTTAGGAGAGATATTGAGCTCAAAGGAGCAAGATTGAGTTAGCTTTTCCATGGTTTTTCAAAAATAAATGGTGGTCGGGTTCGCCGGAAACCGCCTCTCCAGCGGCCGTGTCGCCGCCCGAAGATAGCGCTCACCTCAATAGAGGTGGTGGTGGTGGTGGCCGGCTAGGGAGATGGCTGGGTAGCCGGGAAATAGTTTTAGAAAAGCTACAGGAAGTGTTTATTTTGTGGTTCTGCTCGGGTTCGGGTAAAAAAGAAGATGAACAGTATATTTTATTATATTATATTATATATGGTATAATTAGTGAAGTAATCTCCTTTACTGTGCTCTAGGTTTAAACTCAAAATTATATCCTGTAGGGGCTGAAACATAAAAAGTGGTCAACATAGAAAATGTATCCCTTGAAGTCCAGTTTAATTCAAAATTGATTTCACTTGATTTGGAGTCCTGGTTAGACCACAACACATATTTTGGTGAGGTCTATCCATAGGGTTGTCCTGAGATTGATTTGGATGCCCACATCAATCCAGACATCCAAATGACTTGAAATTTGGGGTATGGTCTATTATTAGCCATACCTAGGACGTATTAAAAAAATCAGAATTTTTAGAGAATATTTGTCTATAGTTTTTGTAAAAATTTAATAAGTCATGTATAATTTATTTAGGTTTCCTAAAACTCCTCAAAATCCACCCAAATTTGGGTGGGACGTCTTAGGGGAAATGTTAGAACTCTGGTAAAAATTCCACCTCATTTGAAAGTGTTTTGATTTAGTTTTAACTCGACCCAATGTTGGCCCTTATAGGGTAAATTAGGTCAATTCATTCCTTTTAGGATTTGAGGGTGTCAAACAACCTCAACAGAGGCTGATATTTTGTCCACTAGCTTTTTGGGGCATGACAAACCCTCCAATGTAATTTGGGGTGGTTTGGGATAGGGTAGCCCTAGAACCCTAGGGTAGGTACCTTAATGGGGATTTTTAGGGTTGTGAAGGTCATGGGGTCAAATGACCTTGGATTGACTTGAAATTTGGTGAAGAATACCATAAGGATACTAAAGTCCTCTGGTCAAAATTTTATGGTATTTGGAGACCTTTAGCCTACCTAAAACTTTAACCCTAGTTTAGGTCACCAACCTTAATTTGAGTTACTAAGCTATCAACTGAACTTTAAATCAAGTAAAGTTTGGGCAAAGTGATTTTCTGGTCTAAATGGACATAATATAATTTTGTTGAGGCTTTTGGATTAATTTATACAGTACTTCATTCACAACCCAAGTTGTGTCCTAGATTTTAATTTTGATGATTCTGAAATTTCTGTTCACTGTAATGTTATGAAATCTTGGATTAGTGCATCTTAAAGCATTGTATACCTACTGTATTTTTCTTGGGAGTTTTATCTTATTATTTTGGGTACTTGCTTCTTAAACATACCAATTGTGATATGTAGTCAAAAAAATACAAATAATGCCCATTTATTATTTGTAAATTTTTGAAATTTTGTCAGTGGGTGTTTCAGACCATGATAATCATCCTGTAAATTTCTCTAGATTTTTAGACAATTAAAAATAATACCTCCTTCACTAAGCTAGGAAAATTAGTGTTTTACATTAAAATAAATTCAGAGCCCAAATATTAAAGAAAAATTATTGGACTTTGTTTCTGATAGTTCTAGGTCACTATAAAGCTTCTATGATTTTCTTGTCATTTTTAGATACATATTTACAGTACTTGCTTCATAATATAGTAAAAGTGGCCTAAAATGGTAAATTAGTAAATGTAGGCCTAAACACCTCTGAAATTTCTCAAAATTTGGAATTATTGCTTAAATGCCACATAGGATTTTTACAGATTTTACAGTGATTTATTGTTGGCTAATTAGTGCACTTCATGTTCATACTAGGGTATTGGGAGGCTGAGAATAAATAAATTAAATGCCAGATGAAATAGGAAAATTATTATTTTCTGGATTTAGACTAATTATGTCATGGAAGACATCCAGTAAATATTATAGGAGATTCGGAAGACAATTTTGAGTACCACTCCTTGCATACATCATAAAGCTTAGGATGGTCTGCGTTTAGTAAAACTGCAGAAGCTGAACTGGAGTGGGTAATGAACTTGGGAAATGGAATTTTGGTAGTTTGCTGGTTTAGATAGGGTAAGTTAAATCAAGTTCATTATTGGAAGTCAGGACGGGTTGGGTGTGAGATTGATTAGTGTTAAGTGGTGTTCGGGTTCGACAGAAGATCGTCCTCCCCGAGAAGAGGAAGAGTCAAAGTCACCCTAGAATTAGCCCACTGTAATATGAGAAGGGAATGGGTTAAGGGAACCAATCAAATACAATAAGTGCCTTGGAAAGCGAGCTTTGGGATTCACCCCATCATAGTTCCTAGTACCGCTGCGAGCCCTTCACCGGGTAAACCTCGGGAAGTCCAAGGTTAACCTTAAATCGTAGGGATAAAATGATCAAGAGTAACCCTAACAGTAGTTGCACCACACACCTACACTTGTACGCTTAGGAAGAAGAATTGGCATGGAATGGGTAGAGTAGGTCTGTGGTCTAAGGGCCTACTAGTAATGTCAGTAGTCTGGTTTGTGATTGGGAAGTCCGGGGAGCTGGATGCTCGGGGACTTGGTATAAATTTGGAAGTCCAGGGAGCGGGATGCTCGGGGACTTGGTATATGCTTTGTAGCCTAGAGAGCTGGGGACTCGGTAACATGAGAACTTGTACAAATATAATTGTCATGATTGCATGTGCATAAAAGTGGTGGGTCATCGGTACTGGACGATCGATCACACCGACGCCGGTGCGTTGACTCGGCGGTGTGGGACACTTAGCTAAAGAAAGCCTGGTGGATATAGACAGCACTAGTACGCGGATACTCTAGGTTGTGTTCTTTTAGGGGCATATGGAAGGGCTAGGCCTGGTAGTGTGGTTACCCGCCTAGGAGTGGGGGGCCCGACCCACAGTATCCATTTGCCACTACGGAGGTTCCTGGGAGTGAAGCTAGCTGACCGAACTGTGGGAACTAAAAGTCTGTGCGCATAGAGTCGTGTGGGTGTGTTGCACTTGCTTGTGCATTCCATAGCATATTTGCGTGTCATAGCATATACATTGCATATAACCCCTTTCACCTATCATATAAAATGGTATGGGACATTTTATACGATAGGCCTTGCAAAATGACCCCTTGGTCTATAGGGGTAATCCCTATAAATCAATGGTTATATTTCTTGTACTTTTACTTACTTGCTACTCCTTACTGTTTGATAACCGACACCCCAACGTATAAGTGGTATGGGACACTTTATACGATGGGAACCCTGCAAAAGATCCCTTGGCTTATGCGCTTCTGCACATAAGTTAAGGTTACATTTCCTACTTTCTGTTTCTGTCATATTTACCAAGGAATTGCTAGCATAGGTCCGCTGTCACCTGCTATTGACTTATTCTCAACCTTCATGTCCTTTCCTTTCTTTCTCTCCGCTCGGTACCTAGGAGCCATGGGGAAGGAGTAGGGGATGATAGGGCTTAGTCTTTATGACTAACAGTTTTCGAACCACAATATTTTAGGTGTACCATATGGAAGGGTCACGGGTTTTGCAGTTTCTGACAGAGTTGACCACGCGACCGTGTTACCATTGTCACCAGCCGGGACATACATGGGTCAAATGCCCCTTAATGGGTGGGATCCCACCAGCTCAGCAGCCAGGAAGCCGAAGACGTAGACGCAGACGTGAATTACGAGGCGGCGAATGCAGGCCGAAAAGGAAGAAGCACCCAGAGATACAGCACCAGCAGAGTACGGAGTCGGTGGAGGTGGGCCAGTCTAGCTTGGGTGCTCTCGGTTCAGTGACAGTTACGGTGACGCTTAGTTTTAGTTTTTCTTCCTTGAGTGATTTGTAGTGAGGACATGATGTACCGGGCATAAGCCCATTTTTGCAGTACTCTGATATATTATTATGTGGACACTTCCTTCGTAGATATTTTATTTATATATATGTGATTATCTTGTGGACTAGTTTTATATTTACTTATGCTACTGTGCTGCGATCGATTTGGCTGGCAGGATCAGCGTTTTGTAGTGATGACCTACCCGGGCATGATGGTGTCACCGCAAAGCGGCGGTTCTGGGCCTAAGACCCCGCTGTTTAAAAAATATGGGGTCTTACAAGTGGTATCAGAGGAGACCTCGATCGTAAAGGTAGTAGTCCACTAACCATGGGACACCCCCGCGCGAGCCTAGTTTGAGGACAAACTTGCAGCGGAAGCAGTGGTGTGCCCATGCGGGAAATCACATATAATAGTCCACTTTATCATTAATTGGAATCCTTCTTTGTAGCCTGTGGCAAACCCTGCCCCCAGCAGGGAACACACTCTGGCTTCCAATTGTAGGCCTCTAGTCAATGAGTTAGACTCAGCCCAATAAGGACAAATAGGTTACCTTAACAATCCCAACAGTAGCCTAGTCAATAGTAGGCCTTAGGTAGGATTGAGGTACGTAGATACACAAAGCGACTACGGGCAGATCCTAGTGCGAGATCATTTTGGATCAGGTCACATGTTGATCTTGAGGAAATTGTCGCAACCGGTGAATTGAAGAGTTAAAGTATGGGGAATGACGACAAGTCTCAAGATGGAATCCAAGTCTAGGTTGATATGCACTAAGGATTATGGGAATACCTAGGGTGGATATAATATATGGAGATTCTTAGCCCGGAGTAGGTAGGGCTTGTCTTGTTTGACTATTGGGGGCTTGGCTCTTGGTGGAGTATATACCGACTTAGGGCCCCTTGGACCTAGGTAGTTATTATAGTGTCATAAACATGGTGATGTTGAACTTGATTATGTTTGAGGTTATTCGGACAGAGATGAGATGGTGATAAAATTGTGTTCAGTTTGACAACCTATAATGTTATTAGGACTAGGGTTAAACGTCATTGATTGAACAAATTCTCGAGGACATTGAAAGTATATTAACCCTGGAAATTGTAAATTTGGTATAATGATTAGTTAAAAAGTGTCCGTCTAAGTAGTGCAACCAGCAGTTATTATCTCGATGATATCAAGTATAGGACACAGAGCTTCGATAATAAGATAGTCAACTATGGATGATGCATGACAATGAGAAGTAACAGGTTAACGTGATCGTTCGTATAATGAAATTAACTCATGACGAATCTTGTTATTTTGGAAGATTTTACCCAAAAACCACCGGCGAAGATGATACTCTATAATCGCCTCATGATTCTAGGAATTAGTTTAAGTATGAAGACCTCATAAATACGGTAATCAAAATTTGGAAGAAATTATAAATCATAAATATGGGAAAACATGAGTTGGAGTACAATGACTCAAGGTTTGTATGGGAGGAAGGTTCGATCAGTCCACTTAGAGACGGCCTGATACACGATATCACGGTGTAGGCCTTGCTGCACAAGAAGGTCCAGCTTTGCAACGTCCGATGATCGAACCATGGATAGGAGGAGCGTACTTGAGGAATATCTAGAAGCGATGCAGTAGAAGTATCCAGAGCTCTTCATCTCTGGTTTAACTTGTCTCCATGGGATGATCCATTCAGTAGAGCTCCCGCAAGCCTAACCTGAATTTCGGGGACGAAATTATTTGTTTGTCTATTGGGATTTGTAACATCCCATTTCCGACTAGACCCCTGGGAATGGTTTTGTCTTAACAGAACCCTGGGAAGCCCAGGAATTGAAGTTTATCGACAAAGATTTCGAGTCAAGAGGTGGTCACACCCGTGACCGACCCGTCACGCCTGTGACCGAGGGCGTGACCCATTCTACGATCGTCGAACTTAGGAAGATGACCGTCGTGCTCAAAAATTTCAACATGGGCCTGACACGCCCTTAACCAATCTGTCACGCCTGTGACCTTGAAATGGCATTGAGTGAGCTAATCTCACTTAACGTCGTGGTCTGGATGGCGTTGAGTGAACTTATCTCACTCAAAGCCATAAACTAAACGGCGTTGAGTGCACAGACTGCACTCAACGCCATCGGGTGTCATCTGGGTGGCGTTGAGTGAGCTGAGCTCACTCAATGCCATAGACTGGATGGCGTTGAGTGAGCTTTACTCACTCAACGCCGTAAACTGTTAGGCGGAATGGCGTTGAGTGCGTTGAGTGCACTCTATGCCATAAGTTGAATGGCGTTGAGTGCACTGACTGCACTCAACGCCATTTGGTGTTTTCTGGATGGCGTTGAGTGAGCAGAGCTCACTCAATGCCATAACCTGGATGGCGTTGAGTGAGCTAAGCTCACTCAACGCCATCGTTTAAAAAGAGCGTATTCTTGGTGGCGTTGAGTGAGCAGAGCTCACTCAACGCCATAATCCGGATGGCATTGAGTGAGCTTAGCTCACTCAATGCCATAGTCTGGGATGGCGTTGAGTGAGAAGAGCTCACTCAACGCCGTAGCTTGATGGCGTTTAGTGAGCTGAGCTCACTCAACGCCATTATACTTAGAATTTTCTGGCATTGTATTTTTGGCTGTGTGCTGGTTTAGCTGAACCGGGCCGGTCTAGGATTGAGCCGTTTTCTTTTAATAAGACCCAATTAAGTCTTATTTAAAAGAAGGTTGACCGGTCAAGTGAAGCTGTGCCACGTGGACCGTCGGTTTTGCAAAAGGAGTAGTTTTGGCCATGGCCGAGCCCCAGCCTTCATGGCCGTCAATGGCATTTGATGCCATGGCCTTCCCCCTCCCTTTCACGGCTGGATCAAACTCCTTTAGGGAAGAGGAGGAGTTTCCATCCGATTAGCTTGCTGTCACAGAGCCGTTTCAGCCCCCCACCATCATGGGCGAAGCATGCATGTAAGAGGCATTAATGGCTGGACCGTTTCTACCCCCACCCGCAACCTTGTTCTCCTATAAAAGACTCCCCAAACATAGAGAGGAGGGTTTCACCCTTGCCTGATAAAGCTAGAGCTCATTACCTTGGTGTTGAAGAATTCCGGCGATGCCACCACCGCGCAAATAGCATCCCGACGATCGGCTCGATTCCAAACTGCGAATAAGGTCTTCCTCTACCCATTCTTCTATGGGTAGATCTTAGAAATTATTTAGGAGAGATATCGAGCTCAAAGGAGCAAGATTTAGTTAGCTTTTCCATGGTTTTTCAAAAATAAATGGTGGTCGGGTTCGCCGGAAACCGCCTCTCCAGCGGCCGTGTCGCCGCCCGACGATAGCCCTCACCTCAACAGAGGTGGTGGTGGTGGTGGCCGGCCAGGGAGATGGCTGGGTGGCCGGGAAATAGTTTTAGAAAAGCTACAGGAAGTGTTTATTTTCTGGTTCTGCTCGGGTTCAGGTAAAGAAGAAGATGAACTGTATATTTTATTATATTATATTATATATGGTATAATTAGTGAAGTAATCTCCTTTACTGTGCTCTAGGTTTAAACTTAAAATTGTAGCCCTTGAAGTCTAGTTTAATTCAAAATTAATTTCACTCGATTTGGAGTTCTTGTTAGACCACAGCACACATTTTGGTGAGGTCTATCCATAGGGTTGTCCTGAGATTGATTTGGATGCCAGCATCAATCCAGACATCCAAATGACTTGAAATTTGGGGTATGGGCTATTATTAGCAATACCTAGGCCTTATCCAAAAATCAGAATTTTTGGAGAATATTTTTCTATAGTTTTTGTAAAAATTTAATAAGTTATGTATAATTTATTTAGGTGTCCTAAAACACCTCATAATCCCCCCATATTTGGGTGGGAGGTCTTAGAGAGAATGTTAGAACTCTGGTAAAAATTCCACCTCATTTAGAAGTGTTTTGATTAAGTTTTAACTCAACCTAAGGTTGGCCCTTATATGGTTAATTAGGTCAATGCATTCCTTTTGGGATTTGAGTGGTCAAACAACCTCAATAGAGGCTGATATTTTGTCCACTAGCTTTTTGGGGAATAACACACCCTACAATGTAATTTAGGGTGGTTTGGGATAGGGTAGCCCTAGAACCCTAGGGTAGGTCCCTTAATGGGGATTTTTAGGGTTGTGAAGGTCATGGGGTCAAATGACCTTGGATTGACTTGAAATTTGGTGAATAGTACCATAAGGGTACTAAAGTTCTCTGGTCAAAATTTTAGGGTATTTGGAGACCTTTAGCCCACCTAAAACCCTAACCCTAGTTTAGGTCACCAAACTTAATTTGAGTTATTAAGTTATCAACTGAAAATAAAATCAAGTAAAGTTTGGGCAAAGTGATTATCTGGTCTAAATGGCCATAATATAATTTTGTTGAGGCTTTTGGATTACTTTATACAGTACTTCATTCACAACCCAAGTTGTGCCCTAGATAATTATTTTGATGATTCTGGAATTTTTGTTAACTAGAATGTTATGAAATCTTGGATTAGGGCATTTTATAGCATGTTATACCTACTGTATTTTTCTTGGGAGTTTTATCTTATTATTTTGGGTACTTGCTTCTTTAACGTACCAATTGTGATATGTAGTCAAAAAAATACAAATAATGCCTATTTATTATTTGGAAATTTATGAAATTTGTTCAGTGGGTGTTTCAGACCATGATAGTAATCCTGTAAATTTATCTGGATTTTTAGGCAACTAAAAATAGTACCTCCTTCACTAAGCTAGGAAAATTAGTGTTTTACATTAAAATAAATTCAGAGCCCAAATATTAGAGAAAAATTATAGGACTTGGTTTCTGATGGTTTTTTGTCACCATAAAGCTTCTATGATTTTCTTGTGATTTTTGGATACATATTTACAGTACTTGCTTCATAATATAGTAAAAGTGGTCAATGGTAAATTAGGAAATGTAGGCCTAAACACCTTTGAAATTTCTCAAAATTTGGAATTACTGCTTAAATGCCACATAGGATTTTTACTGATTGTATGGTGATTTATTGTTTCCTCATTAGTGCACTTCTTGTACATACTAGGGCATTGGGAGGCTGAGAATAAATAAATTAAATGTCAGATGAAATAGGAAAATTATTATTTTATGGATTTAGACTAATTATGTCATGGTATACCTCCAGTAAATATTATAGGAGATTCGGAAGACAATTTGGAGTACCACCCCTTGCATACCTCATAAAGCTTAGGATGGTCTGCGTTTAGTAAAACTGCAGAAGCTGAACTAGAGTGGGTAATGAACTTGGGAAATTGAATTTTGGTAGTTTGCTGGTTTGGATAGGGTGAGTTAAATCAAGTTCATTATTGGAAGTCAGGACGGGTAGGGTGTGAGATTGACTAGTGTTAAGTGGTGTTCGGGTTCGATGGAAGATCGTCCTCCCTGAGAAGAGGAAGAGTCAAAGTCACCCTAGGATTAGCCCACTGTACTATGAGAAGGGAATGGGTTAAGGGAACCAATCAATTACAATAAGTGCCTTGGAAAGGGAGCTTTGGGATTCACCCCATCATTTTTCCTAGTACCGCTGCGAGCCCTTCACCGGGTAAACCTCGGGAAGTCCAAGGTTAACCTTAAATCGTAGGGATAAAATGATCAAGAGTAACCCTAATGATAGTTGCAACTCACACCTACACTTGTACGCTTAGGAAGAAGAATTGGAATGGAATTGGTAGAGTAGGTTCGTGCTCTAAGGGCCTACTAATAATATCAATGGTCTTGTTTGTGATTAGGAAGTCCGGGGAGCTGGATGCTCGGGAACTTGGTATAAATTTGGAAGTCCAGG
This sequence comes from Platanthera zijinensis, assembly GCA_039513925.1. NCBI lineage: Eukaryota > Viridiplantae > Streptophyta > Magnoliopsida > Asparagales > Orchidaceae > Platanthera > Platanthera zijinensis. The sequence continues at coordinate 159,713,136 of CM077078.1, read as the reverse complement.
GAGCGGGATTCTCGGGGACTTTGTATATGCTTGGTAGCCTATAGAGCTGGGGAGTCAGTAACATGAGAACTTGTACAAATATAACTGTCATGATTGCATGTGCATACAAGTTATGGGTGATCGATACTAGACGATCGATCACACCGACGTCGGTGTGTTTACTCGGCGGTGTGGGACACTTAGCCAAAGAAAGCCTTGTGGATATAGCCAGCACTAGTACGCGGATACTCTAGGTTGTGTTCTTTTAGGGGCGTACGAAAGGGCTAGGCCTGGTAGTGTGGTTACCCGCCAAGGAGTGGGGGGCCCGACCCACTATCTCCGTTTTCCACTACGGAGGTTCTTGGGAGTGAAGCTAGCTGCCCGAACAGGGGGAACTAAAGGTCTGTGCGCATAGAGTCGTGTGGGTGTGTTGCACTTGCTTGTGCATTCCATAGCATATTTGCGTGTCATAGCATAAACATTGCATACAACCCCTATCACCTATCGTATAAAATTATATGGGACATTTTATACGATAGGCCCTGCAAAACGACCCCTTGGTTTATAGGGATAATCCCTATAAATCAATGGTTATATTTCTTGTGCTTTTACTTACTTGCTACTCCTTACTCTTTGATAACCGACACCCCAATGTATAAGTGATATGGGACACTTTATACGATGGGAGCCCTGCAAAAGATCCCTTGGCTTATGCGCTTCCGCACATAAGTTAATGTTACTTTTCCTACTTTCTGTTTCTGTCATATTTACCATGGAATTTCTAGCATAGGTCCGCTATCACCTGCTATTTACTTATTCTCCACCTTCATATCCTTTCCTTTCTTCCTCTCCGCTCGGTACCTAGGAGCCATGGGGAAGGGGTAGGGGATGATAGGGCTTAGTCTTTATGACTAATGGTTTTCAAACCACAACTTTTTAGGTGTACCATATGGAAGGGTCACGGGTTTTGCAGTTTCTGATAGAGTTGACCCCGCGACAGTGTTACCATTGTCACCAGCCGGGACATACATGGGTCAAATGCCCCTTGATGGGTGGGATCCCACTAGCTCAGCAGCCAGGAGGCCGAAGACATAGACGAAGACGTGAATTGCGAGGCGGCGACTGCAGGCCGAAAAGGAAGAAGCACCCAGAGATGCAGCACCAGCAGATAACGAAGTCGGTGGAGGTGGGCCAGTCTAGCTTTGGTGCTCTCGGTTTAGTGATAGTTACGGTGACGCTTAGTTTTAGTTTTGCTTCCATGAGTGATTTGTAGTGAGGACATGATGTACCGGGCATAAGCCTGTTTTTGCAGTACTCTGATATATTATTATGTGGACACTTCCTTCGTACAGATTTTATTTCTATATATGTGATTATCTTATGGACTAGTTTTATATTTACTTATGCTACTGTTCTGCGATCAATTTGGCCGGCAGGATCGGCGTTTTGTAGTGACGACCTTTTCGGGTGTGATGATGTCACCGCAAAGCAGGTTCTGGGCCTAAGACCCCGGTGTTTAAAAAAAATGGGGTCTTACAGAAACTAAATTCAATAATTTCAAAATTGAATTAGGTATGTTGAACCTAGAATAGGTTAACAGAAGTTTCCAAGAGTAGCATCAGTAAGAACCAAATTTCTCTTGAAATTTGTCTAAGTACAATTTTTGTGTCGACACAAGCAAGTTGTGTCGACACACTCAGTATGTTGTGTCGACACAGGAAAAGGATGTGTCGACACAGAAACAGTATCTGTGTCGACAAGAGAGTAGGTTTCGACACAACCTTGTCGAGACTATATGTCGAGAGGATATTTGTGTCGACACAAAAAGTTGGTGTCAACACAACTCTGTCGAGACTTAAGTTATCTGTTTTGACACTGACGCAAGTATGTCGACACAGACTCAAGTATGTCGACACATAGATGTGTCGACTTTAAATACCTTTTGTCGACTTAGAAATTAGTATGTCGACACATAGTCATGTCGACTTAACTTAAGTTCTATCAAGACCTAGGTCATTTTTGTCGACACAAAAAAAACAGATTTGTCGACTTAAGCCCGACTTTTGATCTTCCTTTGACTCAAGTACTATAAATAGGTGAATCCAAAATCTGGTCGACTACGCTATCAGAATTTCTGACTCTACACCTTTTGTCGACATAAACTTTCTCTTCTCTTCTCCTCTAGCACTTACGATAATGGCGCCACACCAAGATGATAAGGTTAATGAAGGGTATGAACTGGTTTGTGACGGTTTTACGATAGCTTCTAGTGAAATTCAGGGAGTTATAGCCCTAATTTTTTAAAATGGATTAGAATTCTTGGTCTCTAAATCAACCAAGATATGGAAAAAGGAAGTTATAGAGTTCTACACAACCGCTAATGTGGACACAGAAGTACAAAAAATCAAGGCGACCATTCAAGGTACCAGGGTGAAGCTCACACTGAAATATATCAGGAAAGCACTACATATACCAGTGATCAATGATACAGATGAAATAACACCTTCCCAGATAACTTAAGCATTAAGCTGGTGTGGACTGAGTCCCAGCATTAAGATTGGATCATCAATCAATAGAAAAGGTATGAATTCCCAAGGAAAATTTCTTTCTGAAGTTGTTGGCAAGGTTATAATCCGCAAAACTGGTGGACATGATAAGATATATGCCCACATATTCAATCTGATGGTAAGGGTTATATTTAAGATTAACACTGACTGAGCAGCAGTAGTGTTTGACAAAATTCAAGAAGGAATAAAAAACCTTATCTGGGAAGGATCCTCAGTCTTTGCTTAATATCAGTAATTCCTGATGTTCTGCAACATGCAAATGGTTCTAAGATAAATCACAAGAGAAGAATGGATGTAAGGAATCTTTCTAGATGGGACAGAGTTCTGACCAAAGAAGTCCCTGCTCCTAAGGAGAACACTAAGAAAGGCAAGAAGAAGAAGGAAGTGGTGGTACATGCTAACTCGTCCAGTGATTCTGAGGAGGCAGTAGTCTTCAGTTCTGATGAAGACAAGCAACAACAAGATGTTCATGCTCAAGCAAAGGACAATGACCATCAAGAGCAATAAGTTGACTCCACTCAAGGGGGAGAAAACCTAGAAAAAGAAACTGAGTTGCCTGCCAAAGGGGGAGGATTGATGCTGCTGTCTTGGATAGTGACTTAGCTGTAGAAACAATAATGGATGTTGTATCTGAAATCAACTCTACAGCTGAAGTGACTGATAAAAATGATGCTCAACATGAGCCAGTAAGTTTCTTCTCCATAGAACAGTGATGAATTATAGTATTCTCCTCAAAATTTGTTTAAAGGGACACTTTTGTTTACACAACAAAAGAGGTCATTCAAGTGGTATTAGTCTTTTCAGTTTTTTTTTAAAAAAACTAATCTTATTCCATCTGAACAGATATAGCAGGAATTTACAATGGAAGAATTGTTTCCTGATTCTCTTCCTGATAGGCCCGACGTGGAGGACAATGAAAAAGTAAAGGAAATCCCAAGGACTGAGGGGGAGTTATCCAAGGATACCCTGGTTGAAAAGGAAACTATTGATATTGAAAGTACATCTGAATCTTCTGAAGATGAAGAAGCCACATTGGCTAAGAAAAGAAAGTTGGATGTGTTAAAGAAGAAGAGTTCTGGTTATAAGAAGGCTTTGCAAGTGGGAACAACACCATCAACTATTGACTTCAGTTCTTTTCTGGTCCAGATGCAACTGAAACTGGATAATCAAAGACAATCTATAGAGCAATATATGGATGAAACTCACAAGGAGTTACAGTTTCAGTTGGCTCAGGACATCAAATCCATAAGATTTGAAGTAAATCAAAATAAGAAAGAGATGGCAGATTGCTTCCATAAAGGAGGTAATGTTGTGGTGTTCCTGGCCAAGCAACAACAAGATATACAAGCTAAAGTGGATGAGATTGAAGTAAAGCAGGGATATGTCCTAGAGAATCAGATTAGAATGAATGAAAATTTCAAGGATTCACATCAAGAAATATTGAAAAAGCTTGCTTATTCTAGCACTACTCTGAAGGATGAAATCTAAAAACAAATCCAGGAAGATATATCTGTTATCAAAGCCACATATCAAGAATCTCAGGAGAAAATTAAAACCTTCTTGACAAAGTTCAGAGCTTATTTTAAAGAGGAAACTGAATATCAAGCTGATCAAGTCAGATTCCAAGAGGAAGATTTAAGAGATCATATTAAAAGAGAAGTCATAGAGGGGGAGAGAGTACTTGTCAAAGCCAGCTCTGACAATGCTAAATGGATTACCAACAGCATCAGAGTCACTCTTGGATATCCTCCTCTGTGTGATGATGCTTATGTAGCTGAGTCTGGGATTCAACCTGATTATTTTGAAGGAGATCAGCCTGAAGTTGCTTAGGTGATCTACCCCCCAGCTGATTTTGATATGGTTCAAGAAGAAGTGCTGAAAATGTATAGTCCTCCACCAGAGGTACAAAATGTAATTCTTGGAAAGGTTAAAATGTCAGAAGCTGCATTGGAAGCTGAGAAGGAAGCTCAACTCTCTAAGAAGAGATTCAGAAAGCAGGCTGAGCTGAAGCCAGATTTTGAGCAATGGAGCCCAACTTCTAGGAATATCATACTTACTGCCTGTAAAGCTGTTAAGGATAAAACCCATTACTAAGTGGTATTCTGAGCAAGAATGGAATAAGTATCAAGCTGGACAAGAGGCAATTCTACAGTATAGAAGAAGTGCTAAGGCTAGGAAGCTACCTGCTAATGCTCAAGAGCCAAGCAAGTAATTTCCCAAACCTTTTTACTATTTTGAAAGACAAAAGATCAAGGCTGAAGAATTGAAGAAGAAAGCTCTTAAAGGGAAAAATCTAGCTGAAGATGTTGAACCTTCTGTGCAGGCTAAAATCAAACTGGCAAAGGGATAGTTATTAAGGAGCCTAGTCAATAATAGGATTGCTAGGTTTATGTATTAAAACAATGCACTAATTTGTTTCCTTTTGTTCTATAAGAAATCTATGTAAATCAAAGTTTTACTGATCAATGAAATCTGGTTCAGTATTAAGTGTGTGTTGTTTACAATGCTTATGTAATTATCGGCTCTGAAATGTTTTTTACTTCTATTACAATTTTGTTTTATCTAAAGAGATGTATATCTTTGACTAAGGGTTATAACTTCTCCAAATAGGGGGAGATTGTTGGGTACATTGGAAAATGTGTACTAGATTTGGAGAAGCCACAACTTAGTCAATGATATGCATCAATGTGTATTTGATAAAAGTTTGAGATTCATTGTGCAGGTTTAAAAATTTGAAGGAAAATTTTCTAAGTACAAGTGTCGACACTTGTGAAGAAACTGTGTCGACACTCAGGAAATTTGTGTCGACACACAGGAGAGCTGTGTCGACACACAGACAAATTGTGTTGACACTTAGGGAAGTTTGTGTCGACACCCAGATGTTATGTCGACACTCAGGAAAGCTGTGTCGACACACTGGCGAAATGTGTCGACACTTGTAATAAAGCTGTGTCGACACTCAAAGCTATGTCGACACCTTAACAAGTAGTTGTGTCGACATCTATAATTGTGTCGACAACTTAAAACAGAATAATGTCGACACTTAAAACAGAAGATGAGTCAACACTAAGGAGCTATGTCGACACCTGAAGCAATTATGTCGACATACAGGACTTTTGTGTCGACACATCAACTTTCAAGAGGCTGTGTCGAGTTTAGAAGTAATTGTGTCGAAACACAGGACTTGTGTCGACACACACTCAATGCCATTTTACAAACACTTAACGCCATCTGTCTGCAAAAGAAATGTCGAGACAAGAAGTTGTTGTGTCGACACACATGACTTGTGTCGATACATACATTAAAAAGCAGTGTCGAGAAGTAGAAGTATGACTGTCGACACTTGGAGTATTTGTGTCGACGCCTTGAAAACTTGTGTCGACACTTAACCAATATGTGTCGACACATGTAAAGCAGTCTGCTGAGTGTTGTATACTGAGTACGACAGACATTGAAGAACCTGGTGATGTGACTGGTGACTTGACAGCTGTCATAACTAACCGGTCTGACACCACTATCAGAACTGTTAGAAGTCTGTTATGAACCGGATCAGCCGGTAACTATGGAGCAAGCTCTATATAAGCGACAAATCAGAAATGACAGAAGAGATTGATAATAATCATCAACGTGAAAAGATCTCTAGATCTTAATGAAGAATTCTGACCGATCAAGGCCTGTCTGCAAGAAAGATTCAGAGTTCCATCTGAATCTAAGGAAGAAGCTGACTGAAGATCAACTTCAACTTGAAGAATAGATTCACCTTATTTGTCCTAATCAAGAAGCTTTGAAAAGCTAAGTTAGGTTGGATCAGAAGGATCAGTTTATACAAGAACTGATCAAGAAGACGACGTCAACAGAGGAATCTAGCTGGTGAAGTTTTCTGAAACTTATTACTCACAAATTCTTATACGATCTTTTGTTAGATCTGAGATTGTAAGCCTAGTTATAAAGGCTGAGGTAGGGCTAGGGCCTGAGGTAGGATTCAGGGAAGAATCTGAGGTAGGACTTGTGTTAAGTCTGAGGTATAGGAACCATTTTGGGTTCTTAGTTTGTAAGATTTGTGGATCTGAGCCATTGGAAGGAAGTTAGGCTGAATCCAGTTATCTGCTGGATAGGCAAAAGGGGATAGTGGATGTACCCATATATTGGGGAACCACTATAGATATGGTGTTTGCTGTGTTGTGTTAATTTTCTGTAGATATATTAATCTGTGCTGAAAGGAGATAAATATCTGTTTGCCTAAAAATAATAAAGAGACTTAATAAGTTAAGAACCTATTCACCCCCCCCCCTCTAGGTGTTTAGGGTCTTGAAACAAAGTCTTTCAATAGAGAACGTGAATTCGTCATCTCCTACTCGAAGGAAGAGCTTACTATTTCTTACGTCAATGATAGCTCGGGAGGTGGCAAGGAAGGGTTAGCCAAGGATCAGTGGAACCTCGACCTCTTCTTCGATGTCCAAAATGACAAAGTCCACCGGGAAGATGAACTTGTCGACTTTTACTAGAACATCCTCCACTATACCTAACGGGTACTGGAACGATCGGTCAGCGAGCTGGACACTCATGCGTGTGCGGTTGAGGCTACCAATTCCTAACTTTTTAAACAACGAGAGGGGCATTAGGTTAATACTCGCTTCTAAGTCGGCTAACGCATGTTTGACAAAAAGATCACCGAAGACACACGGGATAGAAAAACTACCCGGGTCACTGATTTTCTTCGGCAAACCGTTTGTCAAAACAGCGGAGCACTCAGCATTTAACGTGATATGCGAAAGGTTCTCTAACTTTTTCTTGGTTGTCAGAAGGTCCTTAAGATACTTGGCGTACTTCGGCATCTATGAAATCGCTTCATGAAAAGGCAGATTTATGTGGATTTGCTTGAACATTTCTAAGAAACGAAAGTACTGATCGTCCTGACATTGTTTATTAAGTTCGGAAGGATGCTTGAGGTGGATCCGCGAGTTATGCGACTCGCGCCGAACTACGGGTAAGGAGACGCGAGATCGGGGGAGGTAAAGAACGGCCCCCCTGCCGGGCCTATCGGGACTCGCCTCCTGCCCCCTCAGCTCGCACATGTGCCGAGATCGCTGCTTTGTTTCCATTCGTTTTCTCTGAACAATATCCCTCTTGGGCCTGTAATAACTTAGAAATATTTTCATATTTTATTGCTTGTTATTTGAATATAATATTCTTGCTTGGCACGTGATGGGAAAGGTTTTGGAAGTCGGCGAGTTGGGTTAGGAGAGCTGGACCGATCGGTCAGCTCGACCCTTGATCCCTTTTCATATAAATAGACCCCCTCACCTACCCCGACTTACTAATTTTATTGCTTCTGTACTTTCTTCCTCTACTCGCCTCCTTACTACCTGTACTCGCTCCTTATACCTTCTGCGAGCATGGGGAAGTTCAATCCTGACTCTGATGGTCGCTCCAAGTGCGCTCAGCACTTCACCAACTATTCTTTCTTTGAGGGGAACACGACGAAGGAGGAGTTCGTCGTGTTCAACACCGACTTCAAGCCCCCTGGTTTCGAGGTGCGCCGGCCCAGAGAAGACGAGGCCATCAACAGTTTTTACCCCGAGGAGCTCGTCTTCCCCATCTCGCATTTCGAGGCGGGGTGGCGCCTTCCGCTCTGGCCGGAGATCCTCTAGATACTCAAATACTTTGGCGTGGTGCCCGCACAACTAAACCCGAACTGCATCACCATGATGGTGGCGTTCGCGAGCTTCCTCTTCCGGGAGCGAATCGATTTTGAACTGACCGTGTTCAGGAAGCTCTTCACCTACAAGGCGACTCCTGATGGCATCGCCTTCTTCGGGGGCTCCTTTATTAAGGTTCGTGAGAGCGCGAACAAACACCACAATTGGATGATTAAGATCGTCTTCCTCAAGAGAGATCTTGGCAACGTCCTTTACTCGCCGCAGCAAAAAGGAGAGGAGGTATACCGACCCCCCACCGTCTACGGCAATGATGTCGAGCTCAACAAATTTTTCTCCACAAGGACTTCAAGGTCGCCTTCCTACGAAGGGGCCTTGACTCGCTCCTCCCCGTGCTTCCCGGCGAATCTATACCTTTCAACTTTTCTCCTTCCCGATCTCGCCAAATCCATCGGAATTTTCACTAAGTTATTTATGTACGGGAGCGACTGATTCCCGAGAAGCCGCCTTTTGCGGATCTAGGACTACTCCTCGACCTTCTCGCCCGCGAGAAGGCGGCTGCAGCCGCCTGCCGAGACGAGCCGTCATCATCCTAGCCCTCTGGCAAGAAGCGAGCTGATCCCGCGGGGTCCAGATAAAAATGGGTGGTGGAGTGAGATCTTTTTCTAAAACAGGGATGATAACTTCTTCAGCAGAGGGTGGAATTTTTAAAATGGGAGCGGAGCTTTTATTTTTTAAAGCGGGGGTGGAGCTTGCCTCGGGCTCTTCACTTACCATTTCGTGAACTTTCTTCCCACTCTAAGATTTATAGCTTTTACTTGCTCTCTCGGGTTGGGCTCGGTATTGGAAGGAAGAGACCCTGCGGGTTGCTCAGAAATAATTTTAGCTAGCTGTCCTACTTGATTTTCAAGACTTTTAACGCTTCCAGTAAAGGTTTTAATCGTAGCATCATTTGTGGAGATATATTCGGAAAGTAACTCCTCCATGCTTGGAGGTTTTGGATAATTTTGAAGAGGTGGTGGTGGTGGTGCAGGAAAATATTTTTTTGGTGGCGGGCGCATAGCATTGGATGGATTACTCCACGAAAAATTCGGATGATTTCTTAAGGCAAGATTATAACTATTCGGAAAATTAAAACCAGGAGGATGAAAATTCGCAGCAGAAAAATTATTAAAACCATTTCTAGGCATATTATTAACAAAATCTAATTGTTCTGGTGTAGGAGTTGCTGATTCCTATACCTGAGGGGCGGAGGCAGCAGTCATCTTTGTTATCTTTTTTATTAATATTTCAACTTATGGCGCGAGCTTGGAGACGTTGTCCACTTCAATGATACCTGCAGGCTTGCTCGGGCGGGACCTAGGAACATTCCACTAATAAGTGTTCATGGCCATGTCTTCAAAAAGCTCAAGAGCTGCTTCCAGGGTCTTATGGTTTAAAGTACCGCAAGAAGCTGCGTCTATCATTTGCTTTGTATTTTTATTTAGCCCGTTATAAAACATCTACACTTGTAACCATACAGGCAGCGCGTGATGTGGGAATCGTCTTAATAGTTATTTAAATCTTTCCCAAGTTTCATATAAGGTTTTGGAGTCTATTTGTCTTTAAGCAGAAATGTCGTTCCTAAGTTTAGCAGTTTTAGCTGGCGGAAAATACTTCGCCAAAAAATTTTCGGTTAATTCATTCCAGGTGGTTATGCTATTCTTAGGTAGAGTGTTCAACCACTGCTTAGCTTTAGTTCTTAAAGAGAAGGGGAAAAGTCTTAGCCTGATTGTATCATTTGTGACACCATTTATCTTGAAGGTGTCACAAATTTCAAGAAAGCTTGCTATATGTGCATTTGGATCTTCATCTTGAAGTCCGTCAAATTGCACATACTATTGCACCATTTGAATTATGCTAGGCTTCAGTTCGAAGTTATTATTAGCTATCGCAAGGCGGACTATGCTAGATTCTATTCCATTGAAGACATAGGTCTTTGCACGACTTCCTCCACTTGGGGCTCTGCCATTCTTAAAGTAGAAGATGACTCGGAATCCTCAACCGGTATTTGGGAAGTAGGACCTTGAAATCGCGATTTTCTCCGAAGAGTACGCTCAATTTTGTTGTCCAAGTCCAAAATAACCGACGGATTCCCTCGGGTCATGCACTAAAAGAAGGGAAGAGAAAAGAAATAGAAATAAATAAACTAGAACTTGCAGCGGAAGTGATCGGAGAATTAGGTGGAGTAGAAAATTTGTGATGTTGGTTACTATTAAGAGCGGTAATAAAATTTTTTGATTTTTTTTAGAAGGAGGGCGAGAAAGAGAAATGATAAAATTAATAGATTTGTGTTTTCAATTTATTAACGGAAGTTAATTCCCCGACAACGGCACCAAAAACTTGGTGGTCGCTAAGCTTCGAAGAAAATAAAAGCAACCAAACTAGCAATCCAATGAGGCAAGTATACTTATCGAAATATAGCTAGGAGAACACAAGTGTCATATTGAAATCCGGGAACTGTCGAATAAACTTACTCACATGAAGACTATTATTTTATCGACGAAAAAAAGCTAGGGTTTAGAGAAACTAATTGCAAAAAAGGAAATAAAGCTATGCTAGAAAGAGAACTACTGCAGTTAATTAAAGAGCATAAAGTAAGCGATTACAACAAAATGTTAAAACTATGAAATGGAAGAGCACTCGATCAAGAATCACCTTGGCAAGAGCTTACTAAGAAATGTGATAAAAATAAACATAAACTTAATAGGGTAAAGGTCCTTGACCGTGGAGGTTCCTAAAGCTTAAACACGCTTCTCTCGAAGTCGTGCCCAACTGAGTTTAGGAAGGTTCGACCGACTCTTGTCTAAATCGGAGGCCTAAAGCTCGCTTTACGCGATGAACCCCACTATTGGATTTTACTCCAATCCGGGAGATTTTGGCGTATGCCTCTCTTGAGGGGTGCGTACAACTCCCTTTACTCTTGAATGCTCACTTCATTCTATCGGCCTCTCGGCTAGCCCAGAATGAAAGCAAAGGTGGAGAGTATATATCGATAATAAACCTCCTACCTATGAAAAATCAAGAGTAATACAAGGCCTAAACACTAAAAAGACAAGGTAAATTCAAAGCATCATAACTTAATTGCTCGAACCTCGGATCATCAAGATCGAGTACAAGGAGGATTAGTTAATCATAATGGAGTGGAGGAGGGGGGATGAGTAGTAAAGAATTAAGAACACAATGAAGAAAAGAGCACTTTTATATTAATGAAAAAGAGAGCTACACTTGCATGAAAATGAAATTACAATTGCATGAAAATTAGAAACCTATTCTAGCCCTACCATTAACACTAAGCAAGAGCAAAGATTACAAAAAAAGCTTAAACAAACTAGGATCTAAGCTAGGGTTAATAAAATTACAAAAAGAGAAAGAGAGAGAGAGGGAAAAACATGAAAAAAGACCAAGAAACAAAGGGGCAGCACCTCCCCTCTCAACCCAAGCTCTCTAAAATGAAGTGGGGGTCTAAATTTATAGAAAATTTCCACGGGTTAGTCACGCCCGGTGACACGCCTAGGGAGCGCATGTCAGGGGGCGTGACAGGTACGACATTGACCTCGGGCTCTAGATTTTGGATGGAAGGATGATTGCTTTTGTACGTCGGTGGTCACGCCCGGGGTCATGCCCGTGTAGGGGGGGCGTGACACGTACATCGCGTCCAAATCATTGGTCGGAATTCTGTCAGTCAACGAAAAAGGTGGGGTCATGCCCTATGTCACGCCCGTGATATGGGACATGACAGTACTGTTTGGTGTGCTGGGATGAATCGACATTTAATGCGGCGGCAGGCTATGGGCAGAGGGCGACACGCCCCGTGTCATGCCCGGGGACACGCCCAGGGAGGGCATGTCAGGGGGCGTGACAGCCTTTTTTCCTATTTTTCTGTCTCTTTCAGCTGTCATCATCGGGATCAGGCGACACGCCCTAGGTCACGCCCGGGGAGGGCATGATAGGGGGCATGACAGGTCATTTTTGGCCAATTTTCTGGAAACCTGCAAAAAGACAAGAAAATGATAGTGGCAAAAATATTTACATAGAAACGATAAAAAATAAGGTAATAAGACATGATTTGTACATTATAAAATAGAAAATACGATAATAGTTTAGGCTACAAAGCGTATTATCACATCACTCTCTGGTACCACCATTGTGGCTACGGCTGCAGCGGAACGGGCGCTTCCGCTTCCAAGGCAGGTATACACACTACAAAGCCCAGACCCTTCGTACGCCTCTCTGAACATGTCCTAGGTGCACTCTAGAGTCTATGCACATGCAAGGTATCTCAACCCGAGCCTCCATCTTGTAGGACCAAACCCGTCCTGATGTAAACCACTTGAGCCTTCAGCTCGCAGGACTAACTGTCCTGAATCCCTCCAACCCATCATGGCTGAGAATGTTACCACGTTCACTTAGCCTATCAGACTACTCTTGTCTAATGGTTATTAAGCTTAGCAATTTAGGGTTAATCCCAGGACAGCCCAAGGTATGTCCAATGAAGGGGTCTCGGAGGGCACTTGGAACCAAGATGGGATGAAGCCCAAAGTTCCCTTTCGCAAAGAAATGTACTTTTATTAGTGACTACCCATGTTTCATACCAAACTCTCCTTGTTACTCTAGAGTAAACCTAATAGCTTGGGATGTTGTTGGGAAAGCGCCAGTCTTCCACCGATCCCCGTTCTAGCCACTATTCTTGGGATTTTGCACTCACCACTCGTTATTAAGAAGTAACCTTTTGGAAACCAACCAGGGTTTATCTTCCCAAAGTAGATCCCATCTCAATCGTTAATCTTATCCCTAGTGGTCCTAGAAGTATATACTACCTATGTTATGCGAAACCCATGACTTTTATGACCCGTACAATAGGACTTCCAATTCCTTGGAATAAATGCCCCTAACTATTTATCATGGGTTGGTATGGTGTATGTGGTTGACCATTTATGATTTCACCATTTTTCCAAGTAATTAAGGATCTAATTTAATTCCTTTAATTGTGTGACCTATGTCACATTGCACATGAGATACAACTTATAGTTATTCAATCTACATAAGAAATTTATCAGGTGTTCTAAGAAGTAAAATATGACTGCTAATCAGGTTTCATAATTTTCCTATGCATATTTCTATTTAATTTCCATTTAATAATAAAACCTCAAATTGATCGCTTTACAAATGAAGTACATAAATTACTCAACTGAAAATTCTAAGAAATTTACTGAGTGTTCATATTTATATCATATGTTTAAATACAGATTTCAAAATTCCTAAGCAGTGATTTGACCAAATATATGCTCATATGTTTAATATTACCAAAATGCCATTATTAGGATTTTCAGTATTTGAATACATCCAAAAATTCTCAGAAAATTAAACAAGGATTAAATTATTGAAATAATCTACTATAAATATTTCCATAATTTTCAACTGTGATTGCCCTTACTTTCTATTAATTTCCCATAAAGGACAAAATGGTAATTCTACCTAAAACATAGGATAGTATTCTCTAACAAGCTCATAGATTTTTCCAGAGGTGAACAATGTCCTTTTAGGGCATATAACAAAATTTCAGAATTAAAAAAAATCATTTACCCTATTTTCAGATTTTCTTTCTAAATCAACATAATTTTCCATAATTTTAAATAATGGGATTTTTTATCCAAAAATCCCAATCTTCCTGTGGGAGGTATATTTTACCCCAACAAACCTCTAGCCAGAGTTTAATGGACATGCAATTTGCTAAATGGGCTAAATTCCTATTTCACTAATTTTGCTCTAAGCACCCCAAATTGAATATACCTATTACATGCATGTGGGATTTCCCAAACATGAAAAGGTCAAAATGACCTGAAATTTTTACCATGCTCTTAGGCTCACCTAATAGACATGCCACAAAAATTTGGGGCCATTTGGAGTTATATTTATTTAATTATTCACTTAATTTAAATATGTGTATTTTACCAAATACTATAGGAAAAGTTTCTCCAAAAGTTCACATTTTTGGATAGAGACTAAGTTCAACCTAATAACAGGTATGACAAAAATCTTAGGTCATGTGGACTTCTAGTTTGGCTAGGGAATCCATTCAATGTTCTGCCCTAACCTAGGACTAGTCTTGGTAGATTGGTCCTACAAGGAGTTCTATTGACCCAAATCATGAGTTTAGGGTGGCAAAATAAAGTTAAGTCATAGGGATACCTTTTTTTGTTAGTCACAATTTTTGAAAATGCCTCTTAGAGGCCTAATATTAACATGCAATATTACTGTAAAAGTGTGAAATAAAATTTACTATTCATATATTAAAATCATTACCTATTTTATTTTAAATGCAGGAATTTGAACGGCATCTTTTCATTATCTCCGAATTTTTATAGCTGAGATCGAGCCGTCCTAGGAGACTTTTCTGGCTTATTCTGGCCACCTGGGCTTGCGCCACCGCTGACGATTATCGCCACCACCTGCGTTGAGGTGGTGGCTAGCATTTCCCGGCTGTGAGGCTGTAAGAGGCGGCTCCTCTGGCGATCCCGAGAAAGAAGAAATTCTCAAGAAAATACGCACAAGCTTGCATGGTATCGGGCTCAATTGAGCTCGATATCTCGCCAAATCGATCTAGAAAACTAGTAAGGGGTGAGGTGAGGCGAAACGGACCTGGAGAAGTGCTTGGCGGTGGGTTTGGTGGCGATGAGCCATGGCCGAGCTTGCTCCGGCGATTCCTTCTCGATTCCTGGATTCTCTAGCAAAATCTCTACTCTGGATATCGATTTCCACTCGCCTGAGCTCACTGAAGGTGATGGTAGGATTGGATTTTGCTGGGAGTGGCTGTATAGGGTGATATCACCAAGGTGGATTTCTGCCACCACTTTGGATGCTTCACCCTTGGTGCCAAGTGGCCACCAGCAACTCATTTATAGTGAAATGATCTTGGGATCTCAGCCAAGCGGCTTGGGCAGAGGGAAGGAGGGCCACATGGCCTTCATCCCCTCTTTCCCTCTCTTCTCTCTCCTCTTTTCCCCAAAAATTCCACTTTTACCCCCCATGCATGTGCTCTCTCTCCTAATTCAGAGGATTAGGGCAGTCATTGACCTCTCTGGTTGGTCATGGGCCTTGACTAATGGGCTTAGCTTAAGGGGAGTGGGCTTGACTTCTTCTTTTCTCTTTTTGTCCTTTTGGTTGACTTGTTGACTTTTGAGGTTGACTTGGTCAACATGGAGAGTGGGTTGACCCCACTTGAAGGTCATGGACCCTATGGCACCACCCAACTTGGTTTAGGCCGTGGTGTTGCCCCACTTGGGCAATTTTGGGCCTTTAGGTGTGGGTTTGACCAAATTAGGGTTAGAGTTGACTTGGGTCAACTTGGGCCCATAGGTGACCCAATGGCATGTCTTAGGGTTCACTTAGATTGTTTTTAGGGTAAGGGCATAGTTGTGGGGTCGAGGTGTGGCTAAGGTTCCAAATTAGACTAGTTTGATCTAAGTTGACTTGGGCCCTATAGTGGGCCCCATGTGGCTACACCCTATCTCCATGGGTCAAACCTAGCTTAGACTCCACACCAACACCACATGTCCTATCCTAATCTAAGTTGAGGGGTCTAATAGGAAATGATATGTTACATCAGCCTTATCTGAAAACAGTCCAGGAACTTTTCTGAATGAATAAATCTTTGTTGTCCTGAATGCTCCTGGAAGTGAAGCTTGAAGATTACTCTTGATTGTGATGATTGTTCTTCTTCTATCTTCAGACTTGACAAGATGAAACATAGAGAATTTTCTGCACTGTGAGAGAGAGAGTTCTAAAAGATTAGTCTGTTGTATATTTTTCTCTGTAAGTTCTGGTGATTCCTTCTGTGTTGTTGTCTAAAAGAAAAAAATCTCTTTTTATATTCTCAGTCAAAAATTTCTCCTTTGAAATTTGAATTACTGCCTTAATTGCTGGCTGATCTGGAAAATACAAATGGCTGAAAAATATCATAAATGAGTTTCCCCAACTATCCCCAAATAAATAAGCAAGTAAATATCCTTATGAATACCATAATTAATGCTAACAATAATGGCTATATTCAGAGGAATATAAGAATTAATTACTCTGGAATAATACTGCTATTAATATAGAGATAAAGGAACAGAAGGAAGAAAACTTCTGATTCTGGAACTAGACAGATATCGTCGATAACTGAACAAAATTCGTCGACCTAAGATCCAAGATCGTCGACCTAAGAATTCTAGTTCGTCGACCTGAGCTCTGCGAACTACATACTGTAAATGGCTTACCAAAACTGCACTCTGAGTTCGTCGAGCTGAGATTTTGTCTGAAGAAGACTGATCGTCGACCTAAGATCAAATATCGTTGAGCTCAGCTAAGAGAAATAACTCTGAGTTCGTCGATCGGAGATCGACGATCGTCGAGCTGAGTTCGAAGAACTTCAAACTAATCAAACTATTCTCTGAAAACTTATAAGTCTGAGTCTTCTGAGGTCCTCTGCTTACTAGTCCAAGAAGGTTGAACTTAATGTATTAGCCTACACTCTAGGACTACTAGACATGACCCTGGCTATGCAAGGTGGGTCAGACTCAGCCTAAATTAGTGAACCTAGTCCAAATCCAACTAGGGATCCAACAGGGCGAGGTGTGGAGGAAACGACTTAGTCTTTATGACTAACAGTCAGTTGTGACCAAATCATTTTAGGAGCTCGAGGAGATGGAGTACCAGTACGACCAGCAGGATGAGGTGGCAAGACGTGAGGTGTTAATACCACCACCACATACTACTACTACTACTACAGCCCGTCGTCAGGTGGGACGACCTTACTGATGATAGATTAGCTTCCGTATGTTGTCATTCTGAGAGAGAGAGATTTGATATCATGTACATGGCATAAGCCCTTTCTCTTGTTGTGTACTCATTTTGAACTTATTGTACTTTCATTTTTTGTTATAAATGATAGTGATGTCACTTGTGGACTAGATATTTTATACACTGCTTTTATACTTCTATTTCTCAATTGGCCGAACAGGTTATATGATTGTACTTGCCGGTAGGATCGACATCTTGTGGTGTCGACTAACCTATAAGTTAGTGTCGCCGTAAGGCGGTGGTTTTGGGCATAAGACCGGGAGCTCCTATGTAAGGGGAGGGGTCTTACAAACTTGTATCACTTGAACAAAAGATCATAAGAGAAGAAGTCCACAACACTAAGTCATCCCGCTCGAGCATTAGTTGCGGACAAACTATGCAGCGGAAGCAATGGTGTGCCCATGTGTAAAAAGTCACATAATACAGTCCACATATACAATGAGTTAGGCCAATTATAATATAAAGCTTACCTTTATGCAGCCTCCGCAGGTCACTGTACCCGAGAATTCAGGCCCTCCCCCTTCGGCTATCATTCCTTTTCAGCAGATGGATATGGGACAGACCATGACGACCATTCTTGTGGCCTTCAGAGCACAGCAGGTCCCAGCACAGCTACAAAATCCGGGATCAAACTGGTTAAGTGCCTTCAAAATCTTTACCCCACCGATGTACCATGGGACAGAGAATGCGGTGAAGATCGAAGAATGGCTTGGGGCCATACAGGAGATATTGGCAGGCATCAGCTGCCCTATCAGCTAAGAAGTACCTTTGGCATCTTCTGTATTGGATGTCTAGGCGAAGAGGTGGTGGAAGTCCATGCTGGACTCCACATATGATTATAGGGAGCTGTCAGATATATTATGATAAGAATTCAGCAAGACGTTCTTGGATCACTTTGTGTCCACCACGGACAGGGATGAGCTAGAAGAGAGGTTCTTGAACCTCAAACAGGGGACCAGGTCGGTGATCGAACATCAGAGAGAGTTTTCCCATCTGTCCAAGTTTGCAGGGATTCATGACACAGATGATTGAAGGTATGACAAGATGTTTTACTGAGGGCTTAAGGACTCCACCAAACAAGCTCTACTATTCATCTCTCATAGCACGTCAACACAGATCATAAAGATGGCCAAGAAGCTGGGGGCAGACCAGCTAATGTTGCAGAGCCGAGGAAAGAGGCCGCTAGATGGGTCATCATCTGGGGAAAGTAGTAGGGGCTCCAAGAGAGGCAGGTTGATTGGTTATAAGAGGGGTGGGGGACATCATCGTCCCAATTTCAGGAAGGAGAAAAGGCCTCCTACAGTTTTAGCTCACCCACCTCTACAAGTGCATGGCCCGATGAGGCAAGATGATCGTGTCCAGCGGCAGGTAGTTTTTTATGGGTGATACCAGTTGGGGCACTATAGATCTGAGTGCTCGCATCAGTTTCATCCACTCCCTCCTCCTCCTCCACCTCCGCTGGCCCCTCCAGCATAGCATGGCAGAGGCCAAGGACGAGTTCGAGGCCGAGGCCGAGGAAATTATGTTCGAGGTAGAGGGCAAGAGCAGATGTACGCGTTAGACCTCGCCGAGACGAGGAATCCTGAGGAGGTCATCATAGGTACTTAAATTATATTATGAATTTAAGATTTTATTCAATATGTAGGACTTTACCTTGTAGAATAAACAACCAAATTAAAAACTCAAAGCAATCTCAGGCATAGTCTTTATCAGCGGTAAGCCCGCTCATACACTGTTCGACATGGGTGCATCACACTCATTCGTATCAGAAGACTTTGTGGAAGGACTAGATGGCGTGGAACGATTCACGGGCTTGACAATTTGGGTGCGGCTACCCGACGGATCAGAGTTATTATCACCTGCCAAGTTCAACATGGAGACAGAAATAGGTGGGAAGGCATTTGAAGCACCAACAACGATCCTGAAAATGCCAGACTTCGACCTGATCCTGGGCAAGACGTGGTTGCATTGGAACCATGCCCAGATCTACTGCCCGTCGAAGAGGATCACATTGAGACACGGAAACTCCAACGTCATCGTCGAATGTATTAGACCTGTCTCCCATCTTTTATTATCATCTGTATTTGTTGTCAAGGCCCACGAGCAGGGAGAGGAGGTTTATATTATCTGCTTCGAGATGGCGGGAGCAGAATCTCCTATGGTTCACATTCTAGTGGTTCAGGATTTCTCTGACGTATTTCCGGAGAAATTTCCCGGGTTGCCACCGGTCAGGGACATGGACTTCCAGATTCAGATGGTGCTAGGAGCGAGGCACATATCTCGGGCACCGTACAGGATGGCCAAAAGGAGCTAGCAGAGATCAGGACGCAGCTATAGGAGCTTATGGCGTCAAGATTTGTTCGACCGAGCTCATCACCGTGGGGAGCACCGGTTTTATTTGTCAAGAAGAAGGATGGGTCGCCGCTGCTCTGCATTGACTACAGGAAGTTGAACCGGTTGACGGTCCGGAACACACATCCGCTGCCCCGGATCGATGAGCTTTTTAATCAGCTTCAGGGAGCCTTCTGATTCTCCAAGTTGGATTTGGGATTCGGGTACTACCAGTTGCGGATACAAGAGGAGGATATTCCAAAGACGGCATTCAGTTCCCGCTATGGATTGTATGAATTCACGATGAAGCCCTTCTTTCACACCAATGTGCCTTCCACATTCATGAGTCTGATGAACCGTGTATTCGAACCCTACTTGGACAAATTTGTCATAGTCTTCATCGATGACATTCTGATCTACTCTCCAACACAAGAGGACCACACACAGCGTTTGACATTGGTTTTGAGGAAGCTGAGAGAGCACCAGATGTACTCCAAGTTCTCCAATTGTCAGGTCTTGCTGAAAGAGGTGGCATTCTTGGGCTATACTATCAGTGGAGCTGGGTTGGCCGTGGACCTGGCCAAGGTGCAAGCAATTAGAGATTTGTCGCGGCCAAAGTCAGCTTTGGATATACGTAGTTTTCTGGGACTCACAGGATATTACCACAAGTTCGTGGAGGGGTTTTCGAGGATAGCACGCCCCCTCATATCCTTGACGAAGAAGGAGGCAGCTTTTACTTGGACGGAGAAGTGCGAGGCAGCATTTCAGGAGCTAAAGGACAGGCTCACCTCTTCCCCTATCCTTGCACTTTCATCTAGGAAGGAAGTATTTCATATGTATACTAATGCCTCATATCAGGGGATGGGTGAGGTCCTGATGTAGCACGGACATGTCATCGCTTATGCTTCGAGGCAGTTGAAGAAGCACGAGTAGAACTATCCTATACATGATCTATAGCTCGGGGCGGTGGTATTTGCATTGAAGATATGGACGTATTACCTATATTGGGATCATTGTGACATCTTCTCAGATCACAAGAATCTCAAATATATCGATATATAAAAGGATATGAACCTTCGTTAGAGGAGATGGCTGAAGTTCCTATGCAACTATGACTACTAGATGCATTATCACACGGGGAAGGCGAACACCGTGGCAGATGCTTTGAGAAGGAGAGTCGGCACTACTGCACCGGAGCCCCGGGTGATGGATATGAAGTTGATACAGATGCTGGAGGATATGCATATTACTATGGTTTCCGAGTCCGAGCCAGAGAAATATCGGGAGGACATGAGTTCCTTGCTCATTAAGTGTGATATACGGGACTGCATTAGGACATATCAGAGGCTAGATGCAGCTTTGGAGACGGTATTCAGGGCCCTTGAAGGGGGCAAGTCAAAGGATTACTCATTGCATGATGACCTCGTTCATTTTTGTGGTCGTGTTTATATACCCACAGGAGGTGGTATTCGGGAGGATATACTCAGGGAGGCACACTGCTCTCAGTACTTAGTGCACCCCGGTATCACCAAGATGACGGCGGATCTGCGGAGGAGCTTGTATTGTCAAGGGATGACGAGAGAGATCATGTATTATGTGACACACTACGAGACAAGCCAGCAGGTAAAGGCATAGTGCAAGAGCCCAGAAGGACTACTATAGTCACTATCGGTGCCAGAATGGAAGTTTGAGGATATCGCTATGGATTTCGTACACAGATTGCCTCGCTCCCATTTTGGGCACGATTCTATTTGGGTCATTGTCGATAGACTGACCAAGGTGACCCAGTTTATACCGATCAGAATGGACAGCTCAGTTGCTGCTTTGGTGAGGTTGTTCGTGGAGCAGTTCGTCAGGTACTACGGCGTCCCCAGGACGATTTTCTCAGATCATGACGGTCGTTTCACTTCTAGGGAGTGGAGAGCAGTGTAGGCGTACTTGGGTTCTCAGCTTGCTTTTAGCACCGCTTTCCATCCACAGACCGACGACCAGACAGAGCAGACCAATAGGACTAAGGAGGATCTACTACGTTAGTGTATTCTGGATACGGGGAAGCCCTGGGAGAAACTTTTGCCACTGATTGATTTCTCCTACAACAACGGTCACCAGGCGAGAATTTGGATGGCACCTTATAAGGCTCTTGTGAAAGTAGCGAACAAACGACTAAAAAACAAGCCAGAAACTTGAATAATTAAAATTTTTATTATTCAAAAAGATATCATTTACAAAGGTATGGCCTCACTTTTATAGAATGGAGGAGAGAGGAGAGAGTACAAACTAACAATGTTGGACTAAAGCTATACAAAATTTGAGCGGCTAGAACAACAGACCGAACAGGCCGCGGGGTTATACAATGTGCTAACCGCTCGGCAATACTATAAGAAAGAGAGAGAGAGATGCGGTAGGAGACCGCTAGACCGCCCGGTTTCCAAACCACCGGAGATAAATTGCCAGACCGTCGAACTACAAACAGCAACAGCCTGGATATCAAACCGCTGGAGAGTAACCGTTAGATCGCGCGGTCTATAACCCGCCAGGCTCAAACCGCCAGATAGCCCGGTCTCATACTCCAACACTCCCCCTCAAGCTGGAGCATAGATATTAATCAAGCCCAGGTTGTCACAAATGTGGAAGAAGGAGGTAGAAACCAGCTTGGTGAAGATATCTGCCAACTCTTTGTCGGAGGTGACGAACGGAGTGCAAATATGTCTCTTCAAGACCTTTTCTCGGATGAAATGGTAGTCAACTTCTATATGTTTCGTTCTCTCATGGAAGACTGGATTTTTGGATATGTATATAGCGGCCTTGTTGTCACAGAACATACGCAGAGGATAGTCATAGAAATCTCCTAGGTCAAGCATGAGAGCTCGCAACCATTTTAACTCACACGTGGTTGACGCCATACTCCGGTATTCGGCTTCTGCACTGTACCTTGAAACAACAGACTGCTTCTTTCTCTTCTAGCTCACAAGATTACCTCCAACAAATGTGCAAAAACCTGATGTTGATTTTTGGTCACCTTAATCATCCTCATAGCTTGAGTCTGAGTAGGTTTCAACTCTCAGATGACCATGCTTCTGAAAGAGTAGCCCTTTTCCCGGTGCTGCTTTGACATACTCTAGTATCTTCAAGGCAGATTGAAGATGACATTCCCTGGGAGCTTGCATAAACTGACTTACCTTGCCTACAACATATGCGATGTCGGGTCTGGTCACCGTGAGATAAATAAGTGTTGAAGTTGAGACCGGGCGGTCTGTCGGGCGGTCTGTCGGTCTGGCGGTTTGCCTCCAGCGGGTTGGTTGCTGCGTTGAGGTCTGAGGTCCAAGCGGTCTAGCGGTCTGTTACTGGCGACTAGGAGACCGGGCGGTCTAACGGTCTCCCTTGGCGGCTTGTCTCTCTCTCTGGCAGTGGCCGAGCGGTTAGCCCTTCCGTCTAACAGCGCGGCTTGTTCCGGTCTGTTGTTCTAGCCGCCCAGATTCTTTTGTATAGTTTTAGTCCCACATCTCTTATTTGTATTCTCTCTTCTCTCCTCCATTCTATATAAGGGAGGCCATACCTTTGTAATAGATACCTTTTTCTGATAATAAAATTTCAGTTATACCATTTCCGGCTTGTTTTAGTTCGCTTCTTACATGGTATCAGAGGAATCGATCCTTTCCTCCTGATTCTGTCTTCTCTCTATCCGCGCGGCTTGCTTCTCCGGCTTGCGCCCTGTCCGCGCGGTCTCCTTGTCGTTGCCCTCTGTGTGCGCGACCTGTTGCCTTGTTCACTGCGATCTGTCGCCTTGTTCGCCGCGACCTATTGCCGTGTGCCTTGCCTCCTCCTGTTTGCTCTTATTCTGGTCGTCGCGACCTGTTGCCTAGTTCGCCCGACCTGTTGCCTAGTTCGCCGCGACCTATTGCCCTGTGCCTTGCCCTCTCTTGTGCTTCTGTTCGAGCGGACTGTCTGCTTGCCGCTCGACTTCTTCCCCTTTGCTTGTTACTGCGGCTTGGTCGTGGTCTCTCTGGCCGCTGGTGTCTGACATCCTGACCGCCGCAGTTTCTCTTCTGCCTATCCGCGCGGCCTGTTTTCTAACCGCACGGCTTCCTGTTGTGTACTCTTATGGCTCTTTCTGATGCTTCTACTGCCACCACTCCTGCCACCCCCCCTGTAGCCAATCCGGCTCCTCCTCCTACTCCTTCCGGGAACCTTGGCACCGTTTCCAAGCTTGTCGGCTCCAACTACCCGGATTGGAGCGTCTCTTTCACCTTTCTCCTTCGCTCGCAACGCAAACGCCACCATCTCGTTGATGACCCTCCTCCTACCACTTCCCCTCTCTTTGATGACTGGGATGCGAGTGACGCTCTTGTGCGTACTTGGCTCGCTAACAGTCTATCCGATGAATGCCTTCCCGTCATCCGTCATGATGAGACGGTGAAGGCCGCTTGGCTTCATCTTGCTGCTTTGTATTCCAAAGGGGCTCAGACGTCCCGCATCTATACGTTGTATGCGGACCTCTTTGCCCGGCCTACCTTGTCTCCTGCTGCTGCCTACCAACAAGTTCAAGCTCTTGGGGCTGAGATTCTTCAGAATCGCCCCTTTTCTGCGGATCTGGCTCAACAACACAAGCACTTCCAGGAGCTTCTGGTTGTGTGTTATCTGCTCCGTCTTCCTGACACTTATGACATGATCCGCCAACAAATTCTGGGTGAGGCGGAATCTCCTACCTTAGATGCCACCGCTGCTCGCATCGCCGCTGTCACCTCTCTCCTTCAGCGCCCGCTTCTACCCGCTCCTTCTCCTCCGGATAACTATGCTCATCAAACTCAGTGGAGTGGCTCTGGTAGCCGCAGTCATCAGTCTGGCGGACGTCCTTCTTCCCGCTATCTCTGCTCTCACTGCGGCCGCACTGGACACACTCTTGACCGCTGCTGGACAAAACATCCCCATCTTCGCCCCTCGGGTGACTCTTCCGCCTCTTCTTCCAAGCCGTCTGCTTCCGTGGTCACATCATCAGGTAGTGCCCATGTAGTCACTCAAGGTAAATGGCTTATCGACTCCGGTGCTACTAATCATATGACGGGCAATCCTCAGTGCTTCTCTCTCCTCGAACAGTATGATCGATTGCCCCCGGTCCTCATTGCAGACGGTTCTCCCTCCCCGGTTCATGGGTCGGGAGTGGTTCATGTTACTCCGTCCCTTCGGCTAGAGGACACTCTCTATGTGCCCAAGTTTCCGTGCAATCTATTATCGGTTACTTCTTTGTGCAAGCAGCTTCAATGTTCTGTAACGTTTACTCCATCTTCTTGCTCTTTTCAGGATCCGAGCTCCCAGCGGACGATTGCTACTGGGACGGAGAGCGGCGGCCTCTACTTCCTCGACAACGTTTCCACTTTGTCCGCCTTCTCTTCTTCTTGTACGAATCTTCTCCAGTGGCATCTCCGTCTCGGTCATCCTCCACCACGGCTTCTGCATCAGCTTCTGCCCCACCTCCCTCCCTCCACTACTCCTCTCCACTGCGAAGCATGTCAACTTGGCAAGCATCATCGTTCCTCCTTCCCGCCGAAGCAAGGTCGGGGCTCTACCCGTCCGTTTGATCTAGTCCACTCCGATATCTGGGGACCTGCTCCTACCCTTACTATTGGTCGGGGTAGTTCTTATTTTGTAACCTTTATTGATGATTTTTCTAGATGTACTTGGGTGTATCTCTTACGAGATCGCTCTGAACTTTTTAATGTTTGGACCTCCTTTTATCATTTAATCAAAAATCAGTTTGGTGTTAGTGTTAAAACTTTTCGCTCTGATAATGCAAAAGAATACTTAAGTCATGCTTTTACCTCTTTCTGTGTTCAACATGGCGTTATTCATCAGACAAGTTGTGTCTATACATCCCAACAAAATGGGGTGGCGGAACGCAAAAACCGTCACCTCCTCGATGTTGCTCGCACATTAATGACTCAGATGCATGTCCCTCGCTCATACTGGGGCTATGCTGTTCTTCTTGCTTGCTATCTCATCAATCGCATTCCCTCCTCCGTTCTTCAGGGCAAAACCCCTTTTTCCATCCTTTATCCTGGCAAGGAGCCTTTTCTTCTCCCTCTCCGAATCTTTGGGTGCACTGCTTTTGTGCATGTCCCATCTGCCACCCGTGACAAGCTCTCCCCTCGCTCCACCAAATGTGTTTTTCTGGGGTACTCGGTCACTCAGAAAGGCTACTGCTGCTTTGATCCTGTTCTTCGTAAACAGTTTGTCTCCGCTGACGTTACCTTCTTCGAGAATGCCTCCTACTTCTCGGATGCCTCCTCTTCTCTTCCTCTCACCTCGGATGCTCCTGTTATTCCGTTCGTTCCCTCGTCTCCTACTGCGATATCCGCTCCTCCTCCGTCTCCGCCCACTCCTTGTAAGACCCCATTTTTTTTTTCTTTTTCAACCACCGGGGTCTTAGGCCCAGAACCGCCGCTTTGCGGTGACTCCTTCACGTCCCGAAAGGTCATCACCACAAGGCGCCGATTCTGCCGGCCAAATTCGATCACAGAAGTAGCACAATTATTGAAGTAAAAGCAATACAGTCCACAATAATAAAAATCACATACATATATAATAAAACTCCACGAAGGGAGTGTCCACAGAAACATCAGAGTAATATAATTACGGGCTTATGCCCGGTACAAAATGTCCTCACTACAAGTCGCTCATGCGGAAGCGAATCAGAAACTACTCAAGGATCGAGACTCACGGTCCCGGCGGTGTGAACTCCGGAGCTAGACTGCCCCACCTCTAGGCGCACCGATCTCTGGGGCTGCTCCTCCATGCTGGGCTCCACGATCCCCTAAAATGATATGGTTCGAAAACCGTTAGTCTAAAAGACTAAGTCCTATCATCCCCCACCCCTTCCCCCACGCTCTAAGGCACCGGGCGGAGAGGAAGAAAGGGGAGGACATGAAAGTGGAGAGTAGTCAAAAGCAGATGACGGTGGACCTAACTAGCAAGTTATATATTCGGGAAGCAACATAAGTGTTGTAATAGGTCAAACAAGAAGGAAAATAAGTAAGGTAATTTTAAACCTTCACTTATGTGAGTACACATAAGCCAAGGGATCTTTTGCAAGGCTCCCATCGTATAAAGTGTCCCATACCACTTATACGTTGGGGTGTCGGTTATCAAACAGCAACATATATATATTGAAATTAACCTTTGATTTATAAACTTGCCCACACAAGCTTATAGACCAAGGGGTCGTTTTGCAAGTCCTAAAGTATAAGCGTCCCATTCCACTTATACTTTAGGTGTCAAGGTTGTTATGAACGATATGATATGCAACTATATGGTGGGTATGTTATGTCATGCAGTGCAACTCACACACCCGACTCTGTGCACACAGACCTTTAGTTCCCCCTTTCGGAGCCGTTACCTCCCAGGATACCTCCGTAGTGGCAAACGGAAGCGGTGGGTTGGGCCTCGCCCACCTCCAAAACCAGTAAAGCACACTGGTCTGACCTATCGTACGCCTCAACGCTTGGTGCACAAAGCGGACGCCTGCGTACTCTTGCCGGCTGGCGCACCGGACTTCTGTTGGCGGAGTGCTAATCACCCCGCCGAGTCAACGATATCGGTGTCGGTGCAGTCGAACTCCCCGATATCGAAGGACCCACCACCTTAACTTTCCTATTTTTATGCACATGCAAGTTAAACCGTAAGCACACAACACCGAGCCGAAGCTCCCCGGACCAAAACGTCCGTCTCCAAATCAACCGAGCCGAAGCTCCCCGGACCATCCCGTCCGTTTCCAAATCAACCGAGTCGAAGCTCTCATCAACCTTCCTGTGCCAACAGTGTTGTGAAAAGTGCAGCCCTAGTTACTAAGTTACTCTTGTCGGTTTGTTATTACAGTTTACGTTAGCCCAGGACTGCCCCCGGTATACCCCGTGAAGGGCTCTCAAGGGGCACTAGGAACCAAGACGGTGCATTACGGCCCGAAGTTCCCTTTCGCAAGGCACTTATTATTGTTGGTTAATACCCCGTTCCCAAACTCTTAATGTTACTCTGGTTCTAACCCTAATGTGTTTTAACTCCTGCACCCGCTCCCAGGAAAGACGATGTTCCGTCGAACCCGAGCTCCACCCATCCTTAGTCAACCTAACCACTATCCCACACCCAATTTCATTGATAACCTCCGAATCATCTTGCCACGGCATTTACACATGATTTGTCGCCCTATGACCATGGTATTACAATTTCTATGATTTCACTATATGCAGACCAACTTGAGCAAATCAACAAGTATGATAGGAAGTGCATCAATTTCTCATCCAAACACCCTAAGATAATTACTAAGGGCCTATCATGACTTTTATAATTTAAATCCAGCACTTCCAAATTTTTCCTAAATAATTTAATATTTATTTAATTATCCAGAAATTAAAGCCATGAGTGATTTTGAGCATGAGGTACTACATTCATTCATCATAAAATTATAAGAAAATTACCAGGGCTCTACAATGTCCATAAATGTTCACTGACCAAAAATTATAATTTTACAAGGCCTAAAAATATTATTTAAAAATCATTTATAAATTCTACAAATTGCAAGCCTTGTGAATCAACCCCTATGATTATAGATCCAAAAATTCTACAATAATTACCAGAGATGTAAGAGGTCATAAAAACTCATTTGCCTAAGTTACACCAGATTTCAGTGAGGGAACAACCCATAATAATTATTTGACTATCTTTAGAAAATCAATGGCTTGTGAATGAAGTACTCAAAATAATCAGTTAATAATTCCAGAAAAATTCAAGCATATGTATAAGAATCTAAAAAGCTCTCTGCCAAAATTTCATATCCATTAATCAACCAGAGAAATCAAATTAATCAAAATACCCAAAAGCCTATTTTTGTGAGTTATGAAGGAACTATCATGTATTGAATTCCAAGGCTCTCAATATGATTACCCAGAGACTTCCCTAAACCCAAGTAGTACACTACCCAAGTTTCATGGCCTTTAGGCAAGTTTTGGTGACCTATTTTACCTTAACAAAGGAGGTGTCCTAAACTAGGGTTAGGGTTTAAGGGAGGGTAACCCTCTCCAAATCTTCCAAGACTTTGGTCAGGGGGTTCTAACCTCACTAGTCTCCTCTCCACCAAAAATCACTTCCATTCAAGGTCATTTGACCCCATGCCCTTCACAAGCCCCCAAAGTCCAACCTAGGGGTTTGGACTTGGGTCCTAGGGCATACTCACCCCAAACCACTCCATACACCATAAGGGAGTGTTAAAGCCCATTACAAACCAGTGGACCAAGTTTCAGCCTCTGGTGAGGGAGTTTGGTCAACAAAAATCACTAAGTGCACTTTTGACCTATTTGCCCCTTAATGGGCTAACCTAGGATTGGGTAATTACCCACCCAAAACATCTCCAAATTACATGAAACTTTATACAGAGCTTCCCTAGGTCCCTAAGGACCTCCCACCAAAATTTTGGGGGATTTGGAGGTCATTAGACCCCTTAATCACTCTAAGATATGATTATTAAATTTTAACAAAAACTATAGAAAAATGTTATCCAAAAATTACCATTTTTGGATATGTCATAGGTGTGGGTAAGAATGACCCCTACATAAAATTTTAAGTCATTTGGAGGTCTGGTTTGATGTGGGCAACCAAAATGGTGTCTGACCTAGCCTAAGGACACCTTCCACCAAACTGAGTGCTGAGGTCAGCACACTTATCCAAATTGGGTGAAATCAATTTTAAAATAAAGTAGACTCAAAGGGCTACAACTTTCATGTTCACTACTTTTTCTGTAGAGGGCTCTAGGTATTTTTAATAAATACAAACATTAAGAGGTAAAACTGTGACAAAAATGCAAATAATATATCCAAAACTATACTATCATGATTTTTACTGTTTGCACGAATCCTGAAGTAGGATCCAATGGTAGCTGCTCATCTTCTCCAAATGGCCGAAAATCCAACCCGAGCAGGCCCTTTTTACGGGGCTTTTCCCGGCGGCCTGAGGCGGCGCCACCACCGGGAAACATCATCCATTTGTTCCCGGTGGTGGGGGCTATCCATAGCCGGAGTTAGGGCGGCCGGAGGTGGCGGCGCCGCCCTACCCGAGAGCTCCAAAAAGCTCCAAAAATGGCGGTTTTCAGATTTTTAAAAACTCAAAACCGATTCGTTTGAGCATGAAACTTCATCCTAATGATTCCTAGGATCTAAACATAGAGGAAGAGGTGAGGGAGGACCTTCCCGGCGGCCATGCAACGTGTAGATCGACGAGGGGCCATGGCGACGGCGGCGGCGGCGTTTTCCTCCTTCTCAAGCTCCGTCCACCCTTCTCTTCTGCTAGGGATTCGAAAACATCTCCTTGGCTCACTGATGGGGTTTTAAAAGGTAGAGAGGGGAGGGGGAGGGTCATGGCTTGAAGTGGACATTAATGGCCCTATTATTTTGAATTTCGGCCATGGTGGAGGAGGGGGGCTGCATGTGACTCTTGGTGGCCGGGAATGGGCTGCTCGACTCCTCTTCCATAGGGGAGTTATGAGCCACCATAAAAAGGCTGGCCCTCAGCCTTCAATGGCCGAATTCACCCCTCTCCTTCTCCATTAAAACCACCCTTTATTTTTCTCTCTCCTCTTTTAAATTTCTTCTCTCTCTCTTCCTCTCTCTCCTAGTCACCCCAAACTGAAATGTCTTCCTCCCACAACCTATTGGCAGCCCATTCATTAAATCCCAAATGAAAATATGAGAGAGGGGTCCACCATAAATACTCTCTTTTATCATTTTCTCTCTCCTATTTTATTTTCTTCTCTCTCTCTTTCTCTCTCTCTTCCTCCAAATGAAACCACTATGAAATGTCTCCCTTTATACCCTATTGGCAGCCCACTACCAATTATGAGACCTCAAATGGAAAATAAAAGAGGGGGACCCACCATGAATGGTCTTTTACTCTTTCTCTCTCCTCTTTTATTTCTCAAATTTAGGCTTCTCTTTCTCTCTCCTAGTCACCTAGTTGACTGGTCAAGGAACTAGGTTATTGGCAGCCCTAATACCTCACATTATTCTTGTCATCAGGCTTAGCCCAAGAGGGAGGGTGGCTTGAACTTGGGTTAACCCAAATGGGCTAAGTTGACTTGACTTGGGTTAAATGTTGACTTGGTCATTTTGACTCTTTGGGTCCACATCAATGGGTCTTTAGTGACCCATTGGACTCCCCTAAGGCCTAGGTAGGGTTAGTTGGAGTTGAGTTGGCCCCCTGGAGGTCACATGGCCCTTAGGAAGGGCACTTTGACCATTTTAGGGTTAGGGTTGGCTTGGGTTAATTTGGCCACTAGTATTGACCCCATTGAGTCTATGGTGACTCATTGGCCCCACATAGGGTCTAGAAATGCCCTAGAGTCAGTTTGAACTCACTAGGTCACCCAAACTCAGTGTTTTGGAAACTTGCTATTTGCAGCCCAAAATGAGTCTCTACTAGACTCCTAAG
Source organism: Platanthera zijinensis (assembly GCA_039513925.1). NCBI lineage: Eukaryota > Viridiplantae > Streptophyta > Magnoliopsida > Asparagales > Orchidaceae > Platanthera > Platanthera zijinensis. The sequence goes on along the minus strand of CM077078.1, from coordinate 159,682,253 downwards.
CCCATTTGGTCTATTTGGTTCCCTATGGTCTTGCCATGGCCCAGGCAAGCCCAAAGTTATTCTTAGGGGGGGGCCTAATTGGAAATGGGATGTTACAAATCCCAATAAACAAAACAAAAATTTCGTCCCCGAAATTAAGGTTAAGTCTACGGGAGATCACTACCGGCATAAGTTAAGCTTGTAACATCCCATATGGTTTGCAGTGCCTACGATATCAACATTTACGGGCTAGTCCCCAATAAACAAAAAGTTTAGCCTATACCTTCTTAGATTATTCTACGAATAATTGTAAATAGGAAGGAAAACTTTAAATTACTTGAGGAGTTGGGAGGGTTACCTGACTGAAAAGCTCCGGGTACTTTTGCTGCATCAAGTCCTGTGGTTCCCAGGTGTGCTCCTCCTGACCGTGATTTCTCCACAGAACCTTGACTAAGGGAATCTTCTTACGGCGCAAGATCCGCACTCCTTTGTCATCGATCCGAACCGGCTCCAAGTGAACAGATCGGTCTGAAGCTACCGGCCCTTCTGCGGTCAAAATTCGCTGCTCCGGGCGTAGTAGAGCCCTTCTCAGCGAAGAGATGTGGAAGACGTCGTGTAGAGCTGCCAGCTCTGGTGGCAATTCTAGCCTGTAGGCTAAGGGTCCGATCCGCTCCAGGATCCGGTAAGGGCCCATATACCTAGGGCTGAGTTTCTTCCTCCGACCGCGCACCCGTGAGACTCCGTGCATGGGCCGGATTTTCAAGAACACTCGATCTCCTACCCGGAACTCCACCTGACGATGCCGAGCGTCATAGTATTTTGCTTGTCTGCTCTGCGCCTCCAGCATCCTTTCTCTGATCAGCCTCACCTGAGCCTCGGTGTCTTCAACGAAATCCGATCCCAGCAGCTTCGGATCCTCGTCCTGTACCCAAGAAAGCGGGGTCCTACATCTCCTTCCATATAAGGCCTCATAAGGCGCCATCCTGATGCTGGACTGGTAGCTATTATTGTAGGAGAACTCAACCAACGGTAACATCCTCTCCCACGGCTCCCCTCGGTCTAGTATACACAGCCGTAGTAAGTCCTCCAAGGTCCTGTTGGTGCGCTCGGTCTGCCCGTCCGTCTGAGGGTGGAAGGCCGTGCTAAAAGCCAACCGGGTGCCCAAATATGCATGTACTGACCGCCACTCCCTGGATGTAAACCGTCCATCGCGGTCCGACACTATCGTCCGGGGCACGCCATGATATCGGACGTACTGCTCCACAAACTTCCGTACCAGCACTCCCACCGAGTCATCCTTCCTGATCGGTATAAAGCGGGCCACCTTCGTCAGCCGATCGACAATCACCCAAATCGAGTCGTTCCCTGTCCGAGACCGGGGAAGACCATGTATGAAATCCATCGCTATGTCGTCGAACTTCCACTCTGGCACCGGGAGTGGCTGCAATAGTCCTGCGGGGTTCCTGCACTCCGCCTTCACCAACTGACACGCCTCGCAATGGGTCACGAAGTACGTAATGTCCTTCTTCATGCCCGGCCAAAACATCGTCCTCTTCAAATCAGCGGTCATCTTTGTGATCCCCGGGTGTACGGAGTACCGGCTGCAATGCGCCTCCGTCAAAATGTCTTCTCGGATCTGGCCTCCTGCGGGTATATATACTCTGCCTCTGAAGTGGAGCAAACCATCCCTCAGGGAATAATCTCCTGTCGAACCTTCCTCCAAGGCTCGGAACATCGGCTCTGCCCACGCATCTGTCCTCTGTCCGTCCCGAATGCGATCCCGAATATCGTCTATGGCCACTATCGATGCCAGATACTCCCTATACAGATCTGGGTCATCCTCGGACACTAGGGATATCTGCATATCTCTGAATGACTGGACTAGCTCCATAGACATAACCTGGGGCCCAGCTTCGGAAGTGGCAGCTCTCCGGCTCAACGCGTCGGCCACCACGTTTGCCTTCCCTGGGTGGTAGTGCATCTCATACTGATAATCTGCTAAGAACTCCACCCAACGCCTCTGTCTGATATTCAGCTCCTTCTGCGTGTCCACGTATTTCAGGTTCTTGTGATCGGAGAAGATATCGCAGTGGACTCCATAAAGATAATGGCGCCAGACCTTCAGAGCAAAAACGACCGCTCCCATCTCGAGGTCGTGCACCGGGTAGTTCCTCTCATGGGTCTTCAGCTGGCGGGAGGCATATGCTATAACATGTCCGTTCTGCATCAGCACCGCTCCCATCCCCTGGTATGATGCGTCGGTATACACCTGAAATCCTTCCTTCCCCGATGGAAGGGCCAGAATGGGGGCCGCGACGAGTCGGTCCTTTAGCTCCTGGAAAGCCGCCTGGCACTGCGGGGTCCAAACAAAAGGTGCCTCCTTCTTTGTCAACGATGTGAGGGGGAGGGCAATCCGAGAGAACCCCTCTACGAACTTCCGGTAGTAACCGGCAAGTCCCAAGAAACTGCGTACATCGGTGGCCGTTTTCAACTGCGGCCAATCTCGAACTGCCCGAATCTTCGCTGGATCTACCGCTAGCCCGGCTCCGCTGATGATGTGACCTAGGAAGGCCACCTCCTTCAACCAGAACTGACACTTGCTGAATTTTGCATAAAGGCGATGCTCCCGCAACCTCTCCAAGGTCAGTGCCAGATGTCGAGTGTGCTCCTCCTCCGTCCTAGAATAGATCAGGATGTCGTCTATGAATACTATGACGAACACATCCAAGTAGGCTTCGAAAACCCGGTTCATGAGACTCATGAACGCCGACGGAGCATTCGTGAGCCCGAAGGGCATCACGGTGAACTCATACAGGCCATATCTGCTACTAAAGGCCGTCTTCGGAATGTCCTCCTCCTGGATCCGCAGCTGGTAGTATCCTGATTTCAAATCCAGCTTCGAGAAATAATGGGCCCCCTCCAACTGGTCGAATAATTCATCTATCCGTGGGAGCGGATAGGTATTCCGGACGGTCAGCCTGTTTAATGCTCGATAGTCGATGCACAGGCGGAGTGTCCCATCCTTCTTCTTCACAAACAGGACCGGTGCTCCCCATGGCGAGGAACTCGGTCTAACAAAACCTGCCTCCACCAATTCCTGCAACTGGGTCCGAAACTCTGCCAACTCCTTTGGGGCCATCCGATAAGGGGCCCTAGACGCCGGCTTGGCTCCCGGCACAAGCTGTATCTGAAAATCTTGCTCTCGGTGTGGAGGTAGTCCTGGCAGTTTCTCCGGAAAGATGTCTGCGAACTCTCGCACCACCGGGATGTCTGTCACCGACTCCTTGACTTCCGCCATCTCAAAAAGAATCTGATAGACCTCCTCTCCCTGCAGATGGGCCTTAACGGCCTGTACCGAAGATAAGAGTATACGAGAGATAGGTCTTATACCTTCGATGGTAATGAAAGAGTCCCCGTGCCTCACGGTGATCCTCTTTGCCTGGCAGTCAATCTGGGCATAGTTCCAATGCAGCCATACCATGCCCAAGATCAGATCGTAGTCTGTCAGCTTCAAAATCGTCGCTGGAGCCTCGAACACTTTTCCACCAATCTCTGCCTCCATATTGCAGTGCTCCGTGGTAAGGAGCTCTGATCCATCCGGTAGTCGCACCCTCATCCTCGAGCCTGTGAACCGCTCCACACCTTCCAGTCCTTCTACGAACGACTCCGACACAAAAGAGTGAGTAGCTCCAGTATCGAACAGCGTGCGGGCAGGCTTGCCACTGATGAAGACTATACCTGGGGTGATTAAATATCTCAGGGTTCTATAAAAAGTTTTCTTTCCTGGTTAATCTATCTAGTGTGGTTCTAAGTTTAACAATTTAAAGGGGAAATTCTATGAAAACAAGGAAAACATTTCGGCATACCTGCGATGACCTGCTCCGGATTCCGCGGCTGTGCAAGGTCCAAGGCATATTCCTGCTCTCTCCCCTGTCTACGATCTTCCCCCTGGTATCCTCGACCGCGGCCGCGCCCTCGGCCTCCGTAATACTGAGCTGGTGGGCCGCCCTGATGTGCTGGAGGTGGTGCCCCCTTCATGGGGCAGTTCCTCCGTATGTGCCCAATCTGATGGCAAAGGAAGCATTCTGGGGGATACGCCATTCCCCCGGGTCTCGGCATCTCCTGCATCCGAAGGGGTGGAGGGGCCAATACCACCTGTTCCCTCGGCTCCGGCCTCACGTCCTGACGAGGCTGGTCCTCTATCCTCCTCCCTTCTGGTACAGCACCCCGCCGCTGGTCATTCCTTCCTCTTCGTCCCTGATCCTCTGCTGGCCGTTTCCGGCCCCGGGTGGTGTGCCAATCTGCCTCAATCCTTTTGGCCATCTCCAAAATCCGGGAGATGGGCCCGTCAGATACAAACAAGAGGGCCTCCCTCAGGTCCTCCCGCAGGCCCTTGTAGAACCTCCTGATATACCCTGCCTCGTCCAGCTGGTAGGAATCTGCGTATCGAGCCAGGTGGTCAAACTCTCGATGGTACTCCACCACGGTCCGAGTACCCTGCTTCAGCTGCAAGAACCGCTCCTCCAAATCATCCCTAGCCGACTGCGGAACGAAATGCTCCAGCAGTGCGGCCCTGAACTCCTCCCAAGTGACCTCCGCAACCTCCCTATCAGCAAAAGTCGTGTCCAACAGCGTCTTCCACCACCTCTTCGCATGGGACTCCAAGCAGGAGACAACCAGAGCCACCTTCTCCTCCCATGGACACCGAATCCCGGTCAGCATCTCGTACATGATATCCAGCCATTCCTCCGTCCGAACAGCCGACTCTGTCCCCAGATAGGACGGGGGAGACAGACCCCAGAAGATGCTGAGCCAGTTGGCCCCCAGATTGGGCTGCGGGACCGGAACCTGCTGGGCCCTGAAGGCCTCCAGAATGGCAGTCAGGGTCTGTCCCATATCTGATTGAAGGAAAGGAGTGGGAACCGGTGGAGGTGGTGCAACTCCCTGAGTCTGCTGAACTCCGCCCTGTGGCGTAGGCTGTGCTGGAGGCTGCGCAACGAAAACACATGCTGAGAAAACGTTCAAATATTACCTAAAGGTGGACAATTTATATGTGATCCCCATATGGGCACACCACTGCTTCCGCTGCTTAGTTTGTCCCCAAACTAAACTCGAGCGGGGGTGACCCAGGGTTTGTGGACTGCGACTTCCTTCTGATCGATGTTTGCTCTGATACCACTTGTAAGACCCCATTTTTTTTTCTTTTACAACCACCGGGGTCTTAGGCCCAGAACCGCCGCTTTGCGGTGACTCCTTCACGTCCCGAAAGGTCATCACCACAAGGCGCCGATTCTGCCGGCCAAATTCGATCACAGAAGTAGCACAATTATTGAAGTAAAAGCAATACAGTCCACAATAATAAAAATCACATACATATATAATAAAACTCCACGAAGGGAGTGTCCACAGAAACATCAGAGTAATATAATTACGGGCTTATGCCCGGTACAAAATGTCCTCACTACAAGTCGCTCATGCGGAAGCGAATCAGAAACTACTCAAGGATCGAGACTCACGGTCCCGGCGGTGTGAACTCCGGAGCTAGACTGCCCCACCTCTAGGCGCACCGATCTCTGGGGCTGCTCCTCCATGCTGGGCTCCACGATCCCCTAAAATGATATGGTTCGAAAACCGTTAGTCTAAAAGACTAAGTCCTATCATCCCCCACCCCTTCCCCCACGCTCTAAGGCACCGGGCGGAGAGGAAGAAAGGGGAGGACATGAAAGTGGAGAGTAGTCAAAAGCAGATGACGGTGGACCTAACTAGCAAGTTATATATTCGGGAAGCAACATAAGTGTTGTAATAGGTCAAACAAGAAGGAAAATAAGTAAGGTAATTTTAAACCTTCACTTATGTGAGTACACATAAGCCAAGGGATCTTTTGCAAGGCTCCCATCGTATAAAGTGTCCCATACCACTTATACGTTGGGGTGTCGGTTATCAAACAGCAACATATATATATTGAAATTAACCTTTGATTTATAAACTTGCCCACACAAGCTTATAGACCAAGGGGTCGTTTTGCAAGTCCTAAAGTATAAGCGTCCCATTCCACTTATACTTTAGGTGTCAAGGTTGTTATGAATGATATGATATGCAACTATATGGTGGGTATGTTATGTCATGCAGTGCAACTCACACACCCGACTCTGTGCACACAGACCTTTAGTTCCCCCTTTCGGAGCCGTTACCTCCCAGGATACCTCCGTAGTGGCAAACGGAAGCGGTGGGTTGGGCCTCGCCCACCTCCAAAACCAGTAAAGCACACTGGTCTGACCTATCGTACGCCTCAACGCTTGGTGCACAAAGCGGACGCCTGCGTACTCTTGCCGGCTGGCGCACCGGACTTCTGTTGGCGGAGTGCTAATCACCCCGCCGAGTCAACGATATCGGTGTCGGTGCAGTCGAACTCCCCGATATCGAAGGACCCACCACCTTAACTTTCCTATTTTTATGCACATGCAAGTTAAACCGTAAGCACACAACACCGAGCCGAAGCTCCCCGGACCAAAACGTCCGTCTCCAAATCAACCGAGCCGAAGCTCCCCGGACCATCCCGTCCGTTTCCAAATCAACCGAGTCGAAGCTCTCATCAACCTTCCTGTGCCAACAGTGTTGTGAAAAGTGCAGCCCTAGTTACTAAGTTACTCTTGTCGGTTTGTTATTACAGTTTACGTTAGCCCAGGACTGCCCCCGGTATACCCCGTGAAGGGCTCTCAAGGGGCACTAGGAACCAAGACGGTGCATTACGGCCCGAAGTTCCCTTTCGCAAGGCACTTATTATTGTTGGTTAATACCCCGTTCCCAAACTCTTAATGTTACTCTGGTTCTAACCCTAATGTGTTTTAACTCCTGCACCCGCTCCCAGGAAAGACGATGTTCCGTCGAACCCGAGCTCCACCCATCCTTAGTCAACCTAACCACTATCCCACACCCAATTTCATTGATAACCTCCGAATCATCTTGCCACGGCATTTACACATGATTTGTCGCCCTATGACCATGGTATTACAATTTCTATGATTTCACTATATGCAGACCAACTTGAGCAAATCAACAAGTATGATAGGAAGTGCATCAATTTCTCATCCAAACACCCTAAGATAATTACTAAGGGCCTATCATGACTTTTATAATTTAAATCCAGCACTTCCAAATTTTTCCTAAATAATTTAATATTTATTTAATTATCCAGAAATTAAAGCCATGAGTGATTTTGAGCATGAGGTACTACATTCATTCATCATAAAATTATAAGAAAATTACCAGGGCTCTACAATGTCCATAAATGTTCACTGACCAAAAATTATAATTTTACAAGGCCTAAAAATATTATTTAAAAATCATTTATAAATTCTACAAATTGCAAGCCTTGTGAATCAACCCCTATGATTATAGATCCAAAAATTCTACAATAATTACCAGAGATGTAAGAGGTCATAAAAACTCATTTGCCTAAGTTACACCAGATTTCAGTGAGGGAACAACCCATAATAATTATTTGACTATATTTAGAAAATCAATGGCTTGTGAATGAAGTACTCAAAATAATCAGTTAATAATTCCAGAAAAATTCAAGCATATGTATAAGAATCTAAAAAGCTCCCTGCCAAAATTTCATATCCATTAATCAACCAGAGAAATCAAATTAATCAAAATACCCAAAAGCCTATTTTTGTGAGTTATGAAGGAACTATCATGTATTGAATTCCAAGGCTCTCAATATGATTACCCAGAGACTTCCCTAAACCCAAGTAGTACACTACCCAAGTTTCATGGCCTTTAGGCAAGTTTTGGTGACCTATTTTACCTTAACAAAGGAGGTGTCCTAAACTAGGGTTAGGGTTTAAGGGAGGGTAACCCTCTCCAAATCTTCCAAGACTTTGGTCAGGGGGTTCTAACCTCACTAGTCTCCTCTCCACCAAAAATCACTTCCATTCAAGGTCATTTGACCCCATGCCCTTCACAAGCCCCCAAAGTCCAACCTAGGGGTTTGGACTTGGGTCCTAGGGCATACTCACCCCAAACCACTCCATACACCATAAGGGAGTGTTAAAGCCCATTACAAACCAGTGGACCAAGTTTCAGCCTCTGGTGAGGGAGTTTGGTCAACAAAAATCACTAAGTGCACTTTTGACCTATTTGCCCCTTAATGGGCTAACCTAGGATTGGGTAATTACCCACCCAAAACATCTCCAAATTACATGAAACTTTATACAGAGCTTCCCTAGGTCCCTAAGGACCTCCCACCAAAATTTTGGGGGATTTGGAGGTCATTAGACCCCTTAATCACTCTAAGATATGATTATTAAATTTTAACAAAAACTATAGAAAAATGTTATCCAAAAATTACCATTTTTGGATATGTCATAGGTGTGGGTAAGAATGACCCCTACATAAAATTTTAAGTCATTTGGAGGTCTGGTTTGATGTGGGCAACCAAAATGGTGTCTGACCTAGCCTAAGGACACCTTCCACCAAACTGAGTGCTGAGGTCAGCACAGTTATCCAAATTGGGTGAAATCAATTTTAAAATAAAGTAGACTCAAAGGGCTACAACTTTCATGTTCACTACTTTTTCTGTAGAGGGCTCTAGGTATTTTTAATAAATACAAACATTAAGAGGTAAAACTGTGACAGAAATGCAAATAATATATCCAAAACTATACTATCATGATTTTTACTGTTTGCACGAATCCTGAAGTAGGATCCAATGGTAGCTGCTCATCTTCTCCAAATGGCCGAAAATCCAACCCGAGCAGGCCCTTTTTACGGGGCTTTTCCCGGCGGCCTGAGGCGGCGCCACCACCGGGAAACATCATCCATTTGTTCCCGGTGGTGGGGGCTATCCATAGCCGGAGTTAGGGCGGCCGGAGGTGGCGGCGCCGCCCTACCCGAGAGCTCCAAAAAGCTCCAAAAATGGCGGTTTTCAGATTTTTAAAAACTCAAAACCGATTCGTTTGAGCATGAAACTTCATCCTAATGATTCCTAGGATCTAAACATAGAGGAAGAGGTGAGGGAGGACCTTCCCGGCGGCCATGCAACGTGTAGATCGACGAGGGGCCATGGCGACGGCGGCGGCGGCGTTTTCCTCCTTCTCAAGCTCCGTCCACCCTTCTCTTCTGCTAGGGATTCGAAAACATCTCCTTGGCTCACTGATGGGTTTTAAAAGGTAGAGAGGGGAGGGGGAGGGTCATGGCTTGAAGTGGACATTAATGGCCCTATTATTTTGAATTTCGGCCATGGTGGAGGAGGGGGGCTGCATGTGACTCTTGGTGGCCGGGAATGGGCTGCTCGACTCCTCTTCCATAGGGGAGTTATGAGCCACCATAAAAAGGCTGGCCCTCAGCCTTCAATGGCCGAATTCACCCCTCTCCTTCTCCATTAAAACCACCCTTTATTTTTCTCTCTCCTCTTTTAAATTTCTTCTCTCTCTCTTCCTCTCTCTCCTAGTCACCCCAAACTGAAATGTCTTCCTCCCACAACCTATTGGCAGCCCATTCATTAAATCCCAAATGAAAATATGAGAGAGGGGTCCACCATAAATACTCTCTTTTATCATTTTCTCTCTCCTATTTTATTTTCTTCTCTCTCTCTTTCTCTCTCTCTTCCTCCAAATGAAACCACTATGAAATGTCTCCCTTTATACCCTATTGGCAGCCCACTACCAATTATGAGACCTCAAATGGAAAATAAAAGAGGGGGACCCACCATGAATGGTCTTTTACTCTTTCTCTCTCCTCTTTTATTTCTCAAATTTAGGCTTCTCTTTCTCTCTCCTAGTCACCTAGTTGACTGGTCAAGGAACTAGGTTATTGGCAGCCCTAATACCTCACATTATTCTTGTCATCAGGCTTAGCCCAAGAGGGAGGGTGGCTTGAACTTGGGTTAACCCAAATGGGCTAAGTTGACTTGACTTGGGTTAAATGTTGACTTGGTCATTTTGACTCTTTGGGTCCACATCAATGGGTCTTTAGTGACCCATTGGACTCCCCTAAGGCCTAGGTAGGGTTAGTTGGAGTTGAGTTGGCCCCCTGGAGGTCACATGGCCCTTAGGAAGGGCACTTTGACCATTTTAGGGTTAGGGTTGGCTTGGGTTAATTTGGCCACTAGTATTGACCCCATTGAGTCTATGGTGACTCATTGGCCCCACATAGGGTCTAGAAATGCCCTAGAGTCAGTTTGAACTCACTAGGTCACCCAAACTCAGTGTTTTGGAAACTTGCTATTTGCAGCCCAAAATGAGTCTCTACTAGACTCCTAAGCCCATTTGGTCTATTTGGTTCCCTATGGTCTTGCCATGGCCCAGGCAAGCCCAAAGTTATTCTTAGGGGGGGGCCTAATTGGAAATGGGATGTTACACTCCTCTCCCTCCGCCTCTCTCTCCGCCTCCCTCTCCCTCATCTCCGCTGCCGTCGCTCTCTCCTCCCGGGCCAGCTCTCTCTGCCACGGATGCTCTGGATGCCGAGGAGCCCGCCGACCTGGATCTTCCTGTCGCTCTTCGCAAAGGGGTGCGGACGTGTACCTTACACCCCCTTGCTGCTGTTGTTTCATATGATCATCTTACCCCTTCTCGCAGGGCCTTTGCGCTGGCTATCTCTGCTACTACCACACCTCGTTCCTACCAGGAGGCCCTTGTCATTCCTCACTGGAAGCTGGCCATGGATGAGGAAATGGCGACCCTCACAGAGCGGGGTACCTGGACTCTTGTCCCTCCTCCTCTTGATACAGATGTTGTTGGCTGTCGATGGGTCTTTGTAGTCAAGTTTGGCCCAGATGGCACTGTAAACCGTTACAAAGCTCGTCTGGTGGCTAAGGGCTTTACTCAAACCTATGGGGTTGATTACTTTGACACCTTCTCTCCCGTGGCTCGTCTCAGCACTATACGGGTCCTTCTCTCTGTAGCAGTCAACAAAGACTGGCCCCTTTCCCAGCTGGATGTCAAGAATGCCTTCCTTTATGGTGATCTTCAGGAGGCCGTCTACATGGAGCAACCTCCAGGGTATGTTGCTCAGGGGGAGACACGAGTCTGCCGGCTACAGAAGGCAATCTATGGCCTCAAGCAGAGCCCTCGAGCTTGGTTTGACAAATTCAGCGGCATCGTGGCGGCCGTTGGTTTTGCTCGCAGCACTGCTGATCACTCTCTATTTATTCGCAAAACCTCTTCGGGGCTGGTGGTTCTTGCAGTATATGTGGATGATATTCTTCTCACTGGTGATGACCAGGAAGGGGTAGCCTTGACAAAGCGGCATCTTCGCCAACATCTAGTCACGAAAGATATGGGTTCTCCGAAGTACTTTTTGGGGATCGAAATCTCTCGGAAGCCCAACTCTTTAGTCCTCTCTCAGCGTAAGTATGCTCTTGATATTTTAAAAGAAGCAGGATTGACTGGGGCCAAACCTGCCCGATGTCCCATGGCTGTTGGAGAAGACAAAACCTGGACAGATGATTCGCCTCTTCTTTCAGATGCTTCGCGGTACAGGCGTCTTGTTGGTAAGCTCATATACCTCACCGTGACTAGGCCCGACATCTCCTATGCTGTGGGCAAGGTGAGTCAATTCATGCAAGCTCCCAGGGAGTGCCATCTACAGTCCGCCTTGCGGATCTTGGAGTACGTCAAAGCAGCCCCTGGGAAAGGATTGCTCTTTCAGAAAAATGATCATCTGAGGGTTGAAGCTTACTCAGATGCGAGTTACGCGGATGACAAAGGGGACCGCAAGTCTACTTCCGGTTTCTGTACCTTTGTTGGGGGGAAATCTGGTAAGTTGGAAGAGCAAGAAGCAATCTGTTGTCTCCAGGTCCAGTGCTGAAGCTGAGTATCGGAGTATGGCATCGACCACTTGCGAGCTAAAGTGGCTTCGGGCTCTCATGTTGGATTTAGGAGAGGTCTACAACCATCCTCTACCTATGTTCTGTGACAACAAGGCTGCTATATATATCTCTAAAAATCCAGTCTTCCATGAGAGAACCAAACACATTGAGGTCGACTGTCATTTCATTCGTGAAGAGATTCTGAAGGAACAAATTTGCACTCCCTTCGTTACGTCTGAAAAAGAGCTGGCTGACATCTTCACCAAGCCAGTATCCGCCTCATTTCTCCATATATGTGACAAGCTGGGCATGATCGACATATATGCTCCAGCTTGAGGGGGAGTGTTGAAGTTGAGAGCGGGCGGTCTGTCGGGCGGTCTGTCGGTCTGGCGGTTTGCCTCCAGCGGGTTGGTTGCTGCGTTGAGGTCTGAGGTCCAAGCGGTCTAGCGGTCTGTTACTGGCGACTAGGAGACCGGGCGGTCTAACGGTCTCCCTTGGCGGCTTGTCTCTCTCTCTGGCAGTGGCCGAGCGGTTAGCCCTTCCGTCTAACAGCGCGGCTTGTTCCGGTCTGTTGTTCTAGCCGCCCAGATTCTTTTGTATAGTTTTAGTCCCACATCTCTTATTTGTATTCTCTCTTCTCTCCTCCATTCTATATAAGGGAGGCCATACCTTTGTAATAGATACCTTTTTCTGATAATAAAATTTCAGTTATACCATTTCCGGCTTGTTTTAGTTCGCTTCTTACAATAAGTTTGCCCACCAGACGTCTATACCTCGTGGCATCGGATATAAGAGGTGAGTCATCTGTCCATGTTTTGTCCTCTCCAGTAGCCATGGGATACCGGGCCGGTTTGGCACCGGTCAATCCTGCATCTTGTAGAATATCAAGAGCATACTTCCATTGGGAGAGAACCAACGAGTCGGGCTTCCGAGAGATTTCTATCCCCAAAAAATATATCGGGGAGCGCATATCCTTGGTGACTACGTGTTGACGGAGGTGTTTCTTTGTCAAGTCCACCCAAGCCTGGTCATCACCGGTAAGAAGAATATCATCCACATACAATGCCAAAACCACAAGGCCCGATGCAGTTTTGCGAATAAACAATGAGTGATCGGCTGAACTTCTTGTAAAGCCAATGACAGCCACAATGCCACTAAACTTATCGAACCATGCCCGAGGGCTCTGTTTTAGGACGTAGATGGCCTTCTTCAACTGGCATACTTGTGTCTCCCCCTGAGAAACATACCCAGGAGGTTGCTCCATGTAGATGTCCTCCTTAAGATCCCTATAGAGAAAGGCATTCTTGACATCAAGCTGGGAAATAGCCCAATCCCTGTTGATGGCCACAGAGAGAAAAAACTGGATGGTGTTGAAGCGAGCAACTGGGGAGAAAGTATAAAAGTAGTCAAATCCATAAGTCTGAGTAAATCCTTTGTCCACCAGCCGGGCTTTATAATGATCCACATTGTCGTCTGGGCGAAATTTCACAACAAACACATTAGCGACAGCCAACCACATCAGTACCTACTGGTGGAGGAACAAGAGTCCAGGTACCCCTTTCAGTAAGAGTGGCGATTTTCTCATCCATGGCAGATTTGAAATGAGGAATAACAAAAGCCTCCTGGCAAGTGCGGGGAGTGGTAATAGCCGAGATAGCCAAAGCAAAACACTTGCGAGAAGGAGTAAGCCGATCATAGGAAACAAACAGCCGCAATCGGGTGTTGGGTACACGCCCGCACCCCTTTGCGAAGAGCAATGGGAAGATCCAGGTCGACTTGTGTCTCAAGGACCAGAGCTCCTGTGGCGGAGAAAGCTGGCCCGAGACTACAGAGAGACGGCTGCGGAGAAGGGGGTATAACAGAGAGAGGAGGAGATGGCGGAGGAGATGATATAGGAGGGGAGATGTCGATATGCATTGAAGGAACACAGAGTGATGGTGGAGAGTCAGAGACATCAAGAGGAAGGGGGGATTGAGAAGAGAAGTAGGACGCATTCTTGAAGAAGGTGATGTTCGGGGAGACAAACTGTTTGCGCAAAACCGGGTCAAAGTAACAATAGCCTTTTTGAGTGGTCGAGTAACCCAAAAAGACACATTTTGTGGAATGTGGGGAAAGTTTGTCACAGGTAGCAGAAGGAGCATGCACAAAATCCGTACACCCAAAGATACGGAGAGGGAGAGTAAAGGGTTCCTTGTCCGGGTAGAGAATAAAGAAGGGGGTCTTGCCATGAAGAACCGTGGAGGGAATGCGATTGATGAGATAGCAGGCGAGGAGAACAGCATAGCCCCAGTCGGAGCGAGACACCTGCATCTGCGTCATGAGGGTGCGAGCGACATCGAGAAGATGACGGTTTTTACGCTCCTCCACCCCATTTTTCTGGGAGGTATAAACACAGCTGGTCTGATGAATAAGACCATGTTGCATACAAAAAGAGGAGAACTCATGACTGAGATACTCTTTAGCATTATCAGAGCGAAGTACTTTAATAGAAAGATCAAACTTAGTTTTAATCATATAATAAATAGAATTTTATACAGAAAGTAGTTCAGAGCGATCTTTTAATAGATACACCCAGGTACATCTAGATAAATCATCAAAAGTTACAAAGTACGCACTACCCCGACCAACGGTTAGAGTAGGAGCAGGACCCCAGACATCAGAATGAATGAGATCAAACGGGCGGGAGGAACCACGACCTTGCTTCGGTGGGAAGGAGGAGCGGTGATGTTTGTCAAGTTGACACCCATCACAGTCGAGCGGAGGACTGGTGTGAGGTAAGTGGGGCAGAAGCTGAAGAAGAATCCGAGGAGGAGGATGTTGGAACACCCTATTACTAATTTGGGTAAGGATCACTATGCTTGTCTTAGGATCCTAGTTGACCTAGTTGTATAGTTGAGAAGGTCAACATTAGAATGAGTCTAGGGTCTAGAACTTAGTTTTGAAGCTGCCCCCAAGACCACTCCAAGATCAAGGATGAAGAGCTAAGTCTAAGGCAATTTTCGTCGAGCTCTGGTCGACGAATCGTCGAACTCAGTTCGACGCTCTCTGAGCTCAACTTCAACAAATCGTCGAGCTCCGGTCGACGATCTTCGAGCTCAGATCGACTATCTGCTTTTAGCTAGCTTTTGCTTAATCGTCAAACTCCCCTCTACTATCGTCTAGCTCAGTTCGACGATGCCTCCTTCAGCTGTTTCTCAGGTCGCTGAGCTCAGTTCGACGATCTTTGAGCTCAGTTCGACGATTTCTGTCTGCTTATCTCAGTTCATCTCTGAGCTCAGTTCGACGATCGTAGAGCTCAGATCGACGATTCTTTGGGGAGATCAACGTCTTCAAGATTTCAAATGCTGCTGATTTTTTTTTGGAATGTTTTTGAATATTATCAGCATTTATGACAGAAGATCTCCCAGCCGTTTGGAGCAAGTTTCAAGGTATCATTCAGAGAATGTTTGCTGGACTTTCCTCTAAAAGACAAGACCATTTATGGAAAGCATTTATGACTGACCAACGGCCATCTTTGGACAAGGAGAATATTCAGAAAATCAATTCTATTCCTATGGTCCTTTAGATATACAGAAAAACTACAACAAAAAACACAGTGCTGAAAGACAGAAAAACAAGAAGAGAAAACACACAGAAGAATACTGTTAGCAGAAGAACAAGAAAACTACAACATCTAGATCTTCTAGCTGACTAAGTGCTCTTGCATCTTCATCTTAGATTTCCAGACACATCATCTTTCAGCTGTTCTGCTGAAACCATTCTTTTCTGGAGATCAAGTTCTGAAGACCTATCACCCTTCTACAAAGCTTCTCTGCCTGAACCTCTCTACATCTCAGGGGGAGCTTTGACATCTTCAATCCACTTGTGCTTCTCTCATTTGACTGAGAACAGAGAAGACAACTTCAACTTTCACTTTTTCTTTTCCTGCTGTAAAAGGGTTCTTGAACTCCCTTCAAAAGTTCTGTCTGGTTCTGAGAGCCTTGTCAAAACTCAGTGGTGGCAAGACACCTTATCAAAAAATCTAGCTTTGGTTTTTGAGCACCTTATCAAAAGCTCATTGGTGTCAGGACACCTGATCAACTCAGTCCTGAGTGGATTCCTACCAAGGGTGGTAGAAGAGTGGATGTACCCAGTTTTGGGGAACCACTATATTTCCTTGTGCCTTCTGGTTCTGCTTGTGTGATTTGTCTGCTGTGTGCTGTGTCCTTTTCCTTTCAGTTTTTAAGTTTCTGTTAGCACTCTACACTATAGCTTAAATAGAATTTTAATTTGTGCTATTTTAATAATTCAAAAAATATTTTAAGTAAACTCTATTCACCCCCCCTCTAGAGTTGAGATAGATCTTACCCTCACTTTCAATTGGTACCAGAGGGAGGTTGGTTGCTCATACTGGTTAACACCTGAACCAAAAGATCCCTGATAAGATCAATCTCTGTAGAGGATTACTTTCTATACATCTATCTACTCTTTTAGAGACATGGCACAGAACAAAGATTATGCAAGCACCAGACCACCAGTGTGCAACCTCTCCAAGTTTGCACTCTGGAAGGCAAGGATTAGATTGTATATGAATTCTATTGATGAGGATATCTTTAATTCTGTCTTGACAGTGTGTCCAACTCCACCAGCAAGCTCAAGTACAAGTGCTGTTCCACCTCCTTCTGGAACAGATGCAGATATAAAGAAGTGGAAGATTGCAGATGCTAAGGCTATGAACATCTTAGCCCAAACTATGTCTGATGACATTTTTCAAAAGGTAGCTGAATGCAACTCAGCCAAAGAAACCTGGGACAAACTCTCTGAAATTGTCTCAGGATCTGCTGATGAAAGAAAGGATAGAAGGTCTCATCTGATAAGTCAATATGAGAACTTCAAGAAAGGAGAAGGTGAATCAGTGGCTGACATGTACAATAGACTAAGTCTGATTGTCAATGAGCTAAAGACTTTGGACAAGGAAATCTCTTTAACTGAACTAAATGATAAAATCCTGATGTGCTTTCCCAGCACTTGGGATTCAAGAATCTGGCCAATCAAAGATGCCAGAAGTCTGAATGAGATTACCACTGAAGCTCTCCTGGGCAAGCTCAAATCCTATGAGCTGCTCATTAAAAATAGAGAAGAAGAACAGAAGGCTGCCTCTCCAGCCACAAGGAAAGAAAAGACCATAGCCTTCAGGGCTGCAGAAGAGGAGCCTGAAGATAAAGCCACAGGAAATGATGAGCTCATAAGTCTACTGGCTAAGAGATTCTACAAAATGGCCAGAAAAGATTTCAGAAAAAGGCCATACAAGGGTCATGATAAACCAAGGTATGATAAATCAAACAACACTACAGAAATCATATGCTTTGGTTGCAGGAAACCAGGACACATTGTGCCTGACTGTCCAGAGAACAAGAATAAGGACAAGAGAGATAGAAGAGAAAGAAGAAAAGGAAAGGATCACAAGAAGAACAACTCAGACAAAGCCTCCTTTAGCAAAAACAAACATACAAGGAAGGGCTTTGTTGCTGAGACCTGGAGTGAGACTGAAGAGGAATCTGAAGCCTCATCCAGTTCCAGTGATGATGAGGATGATGCAGATGAAAAGGAGTTTTGCATGATGGCTATCAATGCATCACAACAAAACTCTGATGAAGAATCAGAATCAGATTCAGACACTCACCCAGATGAAGATCAGGTAATCAATTCTTTTGATTTTCATTCTGAAGATTTCAAAAGTGAATTTAAGACACTATGCCTAGACCTACTAAAATCTGAGAAGGAGATAATATCTCTCAGGAATCAATTGTCTGAGCATAGTATCCTAAACTCAAAGAACCTCAAGCTCTCTGAGGAGTTAGAATGCTGTAGGGAGGAGATAGCTTCACTAAAAAGTGAACTATCAAAGGCCAAAAAGTTTGAAGAATCTCTAAATGGGAGGAGTATCAGACTTATGGACATCACAAGCACAGTGAACTCTAGATTCAATAGTACACTGGGTTTGGGTGCCTCCCCCAGCCAACCTATAGTGTTAACAACTCCAATCAAGTTTGTCTCTGACAAAGGAAAGGGAGTAGTAGAGGTGGCTAGGAAGAATGCAGACCTGCCAGAGAAAATTTCAGTTCAACAAAATGCGTCGAGCAGAGCTCGACGATCGTCGAACAGAGCTCGACGATCTAAGCACAGATCGTCGACCTCAGCTCGACGACACCCAAACTCTGAACTCAAGCACTATCGATCTTCGAACAGAGATCGACGATCTGACCCAAGATCGTCGACCTCAGATCGACGATCGTCGAACAGAGTTCAGAATTGTGAACACATTTTCAATGGCTCAGTCAAATTCAATCCTAGAAGCTGCACATCCCATGGACTCAACCCCTATACTGAGTGGATAGTAACTCCTAGGAGATACCATCCTGAAGGCTATAAGAGTCAACCTGGGATGTCCTTTATTTCAGAATTTAAAGGTTATCAACCTAGGCCCAAGGTTAACTGGGTCAAAAACAAATAAGCTGTTTGTGTGCAGGTGAAGACCTATCCAGCATCAAACCATCAATGGTATCTGGATAGTGGGTGCTCAAAGCACATGACAGGGGACAAGGACAATTTCACTTCCTTCAAAGCCAAGCTTGGACCCAAAGTAATTTTTGGAGACTCAAGCTTTGGAACTACAAAAGGATATGGTGCAGTCCAAATTGGCTCAGTCACCTTCAAAAGGGTGGCATATGTTGAAGGACTCAAGCACAACCTGATAAGTATCAGTCAATTGTGTGATGAAGGATATCAAGTAACCTTCAACAAAGCCATATGCAAAGTTCAGTCAGTGGACAACACAACTGTGTTGACAGGTAACAGAAGAGGTAACATTTACTTAGTGAATTTTCTTTCACCTGTAGTAGATATCTGCCTGTTTAACTCCATTTCAAAACCAAACAATTTGTGGCATAAAAGACTAGGACACATTAACCTTAGAACCATTGCTAGGCTATCCAAGGACAACCTTGTTAGAGGACTACCTTCTGGTCCCTACAAGAAGGAAGAACTTTGCAAGGCATGTCAATTAGGCAAGCAAACTAAAAGTAGTTTTAACTCAATTAATAAGAGTGACTCACCTAGGATCTTGTACCTGCTGCATATGGATCTTTTTGGACCCATATCAGTGCAAAGCCTAGGAGGGAAATCCTATACTTTAGTGATTGTAGATGACTTCTCAAGATTCACATGGGTATTCTTTCTGAGGAAGAAGTCTGATAACTTCAAGTGTTTGACAGATTTTCTCAAATGCATTCAAATTGAGTTCAACACTCACATTGCCCTGATCAGAAGTGATCATGGGACAGAGTTTGATTCTCTTCTCATGCAAGAGTTCTGTCAAAGTGAAGGGATCAGGCACACTTTCTCAGCTCCTAGAACTCCTCAACAAAATGGGGTAGCTGAAAGGAAAAATAGAACCCTAATTGAATCTGCTACTACATTGTTGTCAGATGCTCACCTACCTCTATCCTTTTGGGCTGAGGCAGTGAACACCTCCAACTATGTGTTGAACAGAAGCCTGATACATAAACTGAAGGGCAAGACTCCCTATGAACTGCTCAAAGGGAAGAAACCTAAAGTAAACTATTTTAAAGTTTTTGGTTGTATTTGCTATGTTCATAATAATGACAAGAAATATCTAGCTAAATTTCAAGCCAAAGCTGATGAAGGAGTGTTTCTGGGATACTCCATGATCAGTAAGGCCTATAGGGTGTACAACAAATCTTCTTGTAAAATTGAAGAGTCTGTTCATGTTGTTTTTGATGAAGCTAACATGTCTTTCAAGGAGAAGAATGCTTCTACCATAGAACCTTTGCAGGTACATTCTTTAGCTGAAGACTTGAACAAACTGCAAGTTACTGAAAAGAATGACAGCAGTGATGATGAAGAAGAAGCTCAACATCTAAAAGAAAATCACCTTGAAGAACCAGTTGCTGTTCCACTAGAGGAAACAACAACACATGCTGGTGAACAATCAACACCTCTTGTTGATTTAGTAACAATAAGAGATCATCCAACTTCCCAAGTTATTGGAGACATCTCAGCTGGTGTGCAAACCAGAAATCAGGTCAACCAGAACCTAATGCACACTTGCTTCCTATCTCAAATTGAGCCTCAATCCATTTAAGATGCAGAGCAAGATCCACACTAGATCATTGCAATGCAAGAGGAGCTGCATCAATTTGAAAGAAATCAGGTTTGGGAACTAGTGCCTAAGCCAAAAGATCATCCCATTGTTGGAACAAAGTGGGTCTTCAGAAATAAGCTGGATGATCAAGGAGTCATAGTCAGAAACAAGGCAAGGCTTGTTGCTCAAGGGTACTCTCAACAAGAAGGAATAGATTATGATCAGACCTTTGCACCAGTTGCAAGGTTAGAGGCCATCAGAATATTCCTAGCATATGCTGCTCACAAAGGATTCAAAGTATACCAAATGGACGTGAAAAGTGCATTTCTTAATGGGGACATCAAAGAGGAAGTCTTTGTTAGACAACCTCCAGGTTTTATCTCTCTAACTCACCCTGATTATGTTTACAGGCTGCATAAAGCATTGTATGGTCTCAAGCAAGCTCCCAGAGCATGGTATGAGACCCTAGCATGCTTTCTTCTGGAAAATGGTTTTATTAGGGGGAGAGTAGACCAAACTCTTTTTATTAGAACCCATAAGTCCCACACCCTACTAGTACAAATCTATGTAGATGATATCATATTTGGATCTACTGATTCAAATTTGTGCAAGAGGTTTTCCAACCTAATGCATTCCAAATTTGAAATGAGTAGCATGGGTGAGCTCTCCTTCTTCTTAGGATTGCAAGTCAAACAACATGCTGAAGGCATCTTTATTTCTCAAGCCAAGTATGCAAAAGAATTGGTCAAGAAGTTTGGTATGTCTGAAGCATCTTGTATGAAAACACCCATGCCTACCAATGCTGTATTGGATGCTGATCAGCATGGGAAGCCAGTTGATCAGACAACATATAGAGCAATAATTGGCTCTCTACTGTACCTTACAGCTAGCAGACCAGATATAATGTTTGCTACATGCATATGTGCTAGATTCCAAGTTAACCCTAGAGAGTCACACCTAACACTAGTTAAAAGGATTCTTAGGTATGTAAAGAGTTGTCCAAATCTAGGACTCTGGTATCCAAAAGAATCAGGATTTGAATTAACTGGATTCTCAGATGCTGATTATGTTGGATGCAGAATAGACAGGAAAAGCACCAGTGGAACATGTCAGTTCCTTGGTGACAGACTTGTCTCCTGGTTTTGTAAGAAGCAAACATCTGTGTCAACTTCAACTGCTGAAGCTGAATATATGGCTGCAGGCAGTTGTTGCTCACAAATATTGTGGATACAAAATCAGCTTCTAGACTATGGTTACAACTTAGAGCAGTCAAAAATTTTCTGTGATAATACTAGTGCTATTTCTATAGCACAAAATCCAGTCCTCCATAGTAGGACAAAACACATAGAAATCAGGCATCATTTCCTAAGGGATAATGTAGAGAAAAACCAAATTGAACTTCAATATATTCCTACTGATTTGCAAAGGGGAGATATTTTCACCAAACCCTTGGATGAAAAGAAACACAGGTTCTTCCTAAATCAGTTAGGCATGATAGATGGAGGAAGTCTTAATTAAAATCCAAGATTTTGAAAAGCTAAAACAGACCAAGACTAGGCTAAAAAATTCTGTCTTTTGAATGAGTTTAGACTCTGAACTGCGCTCGACGTTTTCTCAAAAATCGTCGAACGGAGATCAACGATCTTCCAAAAATCGTCGACCAGAGATCGACGCTTTTGCTATCGTCGATCTGAGTTCAGAGCCTTCGCTAGATCTAGAATTTTTCTTCTTCTGTTCAGAGGCCGTCGAGCTGAGCTCGACGTTTTTCAACATCGTCGAACGAAGATCGCCGATTTTGAAGACTCTTCAGATTCCCTCTGTAGCCTAAATCGTCGAGCTTAGATCGACGCTTCGTCGAGCTGAGCTCCACGATTTTTTTTTTCGCCGTCGAACCCTAATATAAAATCATCTTTCAGCCGTCGTCCTCCTTTTTACGCTTTCATACTCTGCAACTTTCTTCCTTTTCCCTCCAAATTTTCTACGCTTGGTCGTTTTTGGTTTTCTGTTGCAGGTACATATGGCTGATTCGAGGGCTGCGATTGCCAAGATGAAGTTCGACACCGGTTTCGACATAGACATAAACTCATTTGATGGAAGCGACCAGTGCTTCAAGGATGTTCTGAATCTATTCAGAGAACAACAGCTAACCCAGATAATGACTACCAGGATGAAGATTGCATCTGAGGAGATTAAGGAATGGTGTTATACCGCAGCAGATGAGACTGAGAATACTGTTGTCGGCACCATTAAGGGGACCCAGGTAATTCTATCCCCGGCTTTATTAACTGACGTCTTTCAACTCAGTACTGGAGAAGACTCCATTGATCTGTCTGGAGAGGAGTATGCCTCCATGTTAGATAGGATGGGTCATAATGTAATCAACCCTAATAAACTGCTGAAAAAGAATCTGGCTATAGAATTCCAGTTCCTGGCTGATGTAGTTGGGAAGGTGCTGTTGGCCAAGCACTCAGCGCATGACACAATTTCCAGGTATCAGTTCTGCCTAATGGGAGCCTTACTGGATAAGAAACACCTCGACTGGGGCTCCATCTTCTTCACCCTGATTAAGAAGAAGATAAGCAAGTCTGCAGTCAGTTTTGGAAGAATCTTGGGGGTCTTTCTGCACTCAAGGTGCCCTGACCTTTTGACCTCTTCTGGGATGTTCATCAATGCATCCAAGAGGCTCTCCTGTGCCCTCTTCAGTAAATGGGACAGGCAGATAATCAACCCCTCCAGGGCTGCTGCAACACTTCTATCAGGCACAAGGACCAATCTGGTCACTCCTCTAGTAGAAGAGCTGCCTGCTTCTTCTTCTCCCCAAGCCATATCCACCCAAGCCACATATACCCAAGCCATCACCTCCTCACCACCAGTCTCCACCATTATTATCTCATCTCCCATTACCATTTCCTCACCTATGTCATCCCCTCCACCATCCTCCTCAGAGGTCTTCCATCCTCTCTTTTCCTATCCATTCCACACTCAACCATCATTTGCCCTTTTAGAGGATTCCCTCATGGATGACTCTCCATCTTCTCCTCCTGAGACATCTTCCCTCCATCAAATGCTCACTGACATCCTCTCTCAACCCTCCTTCATACCCTCCTTTACTCTTCCACTCTTCTCCTCAACCTTCTCTATCCCCATCATTCCTTCTTCTGAACCAACAATCCCTACTCCACCTACCTCCACCTTTTCAGTTTCAGTCACCATCCCTCCATCCAACTTGACTACTACCTCTGCTCAAGCCTCACTTGGGCATGTAGATCTTTCTCGCCTGGCTGACAGGCTCTATGAGTTGCTAGCTCCCAAGCTGGTATCTCTGCTGGAGTCCTCCCTGACTCCACTCCTGAAGCAAGTCCAGGAGCTGTCCACCAAGCTTGATTCTTTTTCCTCCTCCCAGGCAATCCCTTCTACTGGGTGCCTTGGTTCACCTCTCTCTGAACCAAGGCAGGGGGAGATGCCTTATGAAGAAGTGATTGTGCCAGCTCCAGCTCCAGCTTCTACTCTCTCAGCAAGCTCAGGATGTGCTTTTGCACTTAATCTGCAGAGGTTACTATCCAGATTTGATACAGCCTATCTAAGCTGTCTGCCTCCAATTACTGCTGAAGATCTGTCCAAGGCCATTGTGCCTGTACCTGTCTGTAATCCCAGCCAGATTGTTTCCTATATCAAGTCATGGAAGGCTGTGGATGTATCTGATGCTGCTACTAAGGCCACTGTGCCTCCTTTTGTTGATACTGCTGCTGCTGACATAGAAATGATTCCAGCACCTAATGCTGAGGAAATTGTTGTTGAAACTGATGATGCTGATTCCAATATCCCTGCTGCTCCTGCTCCTGCTCCTGCTGCTGCTGCAAAGCTCAAAGCTCAAGAAGAATATCTAAGAAGAATTGATGCTTTATATGATCAACCTCAGAGTTCTGAAAGTGATCAGTACAGAACTGATTCTGATGATTCTGCCAGCACAATTGCCAAAAAGAGAAAAGCCAGAAGTAAAGCAATGATGTCAGTTCCTCCTGCCAAAGCTAAAGACTCCAATGACATTCCATATTACATTCTGCATGACTGCCCCATCACTGAACCATGGATGCAATTTTCCAAGAACCAACTAAAGGCCATGAAAAAGAGAAGAAAGCTTGACAAATATGAAAAAGGATCATCTCAACATCAGCCTCCTCCTCCTCCTCCTCCAGACTCTGGATCAGGCTCAGCTCCTCAAGCTCCAGCTCCTAGACAAAGTTCCTCTCAATCCTATTCTAAGTATTACCAAAAGGGACAACATCAAAGAGGGTATCAACCCAGAAGGGGTAGTTACAGAGGAAATCAAAGAGGACAGAGACCCTATCAAAGGGAAGGACAAGGCCATTCTGACTCTACTTCAGGTCCTTACCCTTACAAACTGAAAGACACAGTTGCTCCAAGGACCTCTCCTGCTCCTGAATCTCTCAACAAATATGAACCTGCTGTTCCATATGAGGATCCTGAGAACAATCCTGTGGCCTGGACTGCTAGGATGAAAGAGTTGGCTGCTCTTGATCAGATTAAGAAGGCTAGAGAACAAGGCAAAGAAATATCCAACATTACAACCTTATCAGAACAAAGAAAGAAAGAACTGGAAAAGTATGCTTCAAAGAAATTTTTCAATCCAGAAGAGTACATGAAGCTGCACCCAGAGGCTGTAGTTCCAAGGCCAAGATCTCAAACCTCTCTAGGTGCAGAAGATGACAGAAGGTCCAAGAAAGAAGCCCTAAACCCTAACAGAGAAATTTTATTTAAAAAGGGAACTGAAAAGAAGTGATCTGTGTAAGCAAACATATCATCCACCTTTGGATATCTGCTACTATTTATCTGTGATATGCATTGCTGTTTCTCTGCATTTTGTATTTAACTTCTGTATTATTGAATGCTCTTTATGATTGTTTGTAAATAGTAATCCTAACCCAAATAGGGGGAGATTGTTGGAACACCCTATTACTAATTTGGGTAAGGATCACTATGCTTGTCTTAGGATCCTAGTTGACCTAGTTGTATAGTTGAGAAGGTCAACATTAGAATGAGTCTAGGGTCTAGAACTTAGTTTTGAAGCTGCCCCCAAGACCACTCCAAGATCAAGGATGAAGAGCTAAGTCTAAGGCAATTTTCGTCGAGCTCTGGTCGACGAATCGTCGAACTCAGTTCGACGCTCTCTGAGCTCAACTTCAACAAATCGTCGAGCTCCGGTCGACGATCTTCGAGCTCAGATCGACTATCTGCTTTTAGCTAGCTTTTGCTTAATCGTCAAACTCCCCTCTACTATCGTCTAGCTCAGTTCGACGATGCCTCCTTCAGCTGTTTCTCAGGTCGCTGAGCTCAGTTCGACGATCTTTGAGCTCAGTTTGACGATTTCTGTCTGCTTATCTCAGTTCATCTCTGAGCTCAGTTCGACGATCGTAGAGCTCAGATCGACGATTCTTTGGGGAGATCAACGTCTTCAAGATTTCAAATGCTGCTGATTTTTTTTTGGAATGTTTTTGAATATTATCAGCATTTATGACAGAAGATCTCCCAGCCGTTTGGAGCAAGTTTCAAGGTATCATTCAGAGAATGTTTGCTGGACTTTCCTCTAAAAGACAAGACCATTTATGGAAAGCATTTATGACTGACCAACGGCCATCTTTGGACAAGGAGAATATTCAGAAAATCAATTCTATTCCTATGGTCCTTTAGATATACAGAAAAACTACAACAAAAAACACAGAGCTGAAAGACAGAAAAACAAGAAGAGAAAACACACAGAAGAATACTGTTAGCAGAAGAACAAGAAAACTACAACATCTAGATCTTCTAGCTGACTAAGTGCTCTTGCATCTTCATCTTAGATTTCCAGACACATCATCTTTCAGCTGTTCTGCTGAAACCATTCTTTTCTGGAGATCAAGTTCTGAAGACCTATCACCCTTCTACAAAGCTTCTCTGCCTGAACCTCTCTACATCTCAGGGGGAGCTTTGACATCTTCAATCCACTTGTGCTTCTCTCATTTGACTGAGAACAGAGAAGACAACTTCAACTTTCACTTTTTCTTTTCCTGCTGTAAAAGGGTTCTTGAACTCCCTTCAAAAGTTCTGTCTGGTTCTGAGAGCCTTGTCAAAACTCAGTGGTGGCAAGACACCTTATCAAAAAATCTAGCTTTGGTTTTTGAGCACCTTATCAAAAGCTCATTGGTGTCAGGACACCTGATCAACTCAGTCCTGAGTGGATTCCTACCAAGGGTGGTAGAAGAGTGGATGTACCCAGTTTTGGGGAACCACTATATTTCCTTGTGCCTTCTGGTTCTGCTTGTGTGATTTGTCTGCTGTGTGCTGTGTCCTTTTCCTTTCAGTTTTTAAGTTTCTGTTAGCACTCTACACTATAGCTTAAATAGAATTTTAATTTGTGCTATTTTAATAATTCAAAAAATATTTTAAGTAAACTCTATTCACCCCCCCTCTAGAGTTGAGATAGATCTTACCCTCACTTTCAGAGGATGTCCAAGGCGAAGATGTCATTGAAGAGGATCGGTAGAAGAGGAAGAGAAGGCGGACAGAGCGGAAACATTGTCGAGGAAGTAGAGGTCGCCGCTCTCAGTCCCAGTACCAATCGTCCGTTGGGTCCTCGGGTCCTGAAAATAACAATAAGTAGGAGTGAATAAGACATAGCACTGAAGTTGCTTGCATAAAGTAGTAACAGATAATAAGTTTCAAGGGAACTTCGGGACATAGATGGTGTCCGCTAAGCAAAGCGACGGGGTGACTTGAACCATGCCCGTCCCATGAACCGGGGATGGTGAACAATCCGCAACAAGAACTGGGGGCAACCGATCATGCGTTTCTAGG
This sequence comes from Platanthera zijinensis, assembly GCA_039513925.1. Taxonomy (NCBI): domain Eukaryota; kingdom Viridiplantae; phylum Streptophyta; class Magnoliopsida; order Asparagales; family Orchidaceae; genus Platanthera; species Platanthera zijinensis. The sequence continues at coordinate 159,655,464 of CM077078.1, read as the reverse complement.
AGAGAGAAGCATTGAGGATTGCCGGTCATGTTATTTGTAGCACCAGAGTCAATCAACCATTTACCTTGGGTAACGACGTGAGCACTGCCTGAGGTCGTGGCCAGAGAGGCATATGGCTGAGAGGAGGCAAAGGTTGAGGAAGATGTGTCACTAGAAGGGCGAAGATGAGGATGTTTCTGCCAGGAGCGGTCAACAGAATTTCTGGTACGACCACAGTGAGAGCAGAGGAATCTAGATGAACCGCGTCCGCCAGACTAGCTACGGCCACTAGGGCCACCCCGCTGAGCTTGGTGAACATAGGAGTCTTGTGGAGGAGGGGAGCACAACAGAGGGAGCTGGAGCAGCGAAGTAACACTGGCGATGCGAGCCACAGTGGCATCCAAGGTGGGAGACTCTTCTTCGCCCAAGATCTGCTGATGGATCATATCAAAAGACTCGGGGAGTCGGAGAAGATAACAAACAACCAGGAGCTCCTGGAAGTGTTTGTGCTGCTCGGCCAATTCTGCGGAGAAGGGGCGATTCTGGAGGATCTCGGCCCCAAGAACCTGAACTTGCTTATAATCCGCAGCAGGGTACATGGAAGGACGAGCGAAGAGGTCGGTATAGAGAGTACAAATGCGGGATGTCTGGGCCCCCTTCGAGTAGAGAGTAGCAAGGTGAAGCCATGCAACTTTGACCGTCTCATCATGGTGTATGACGGGAAGTCATTCATCAGAGAGGCTATTTTCCAGCCAAGTGCGGACAAGGGCATCACTCGCATCCCAGTCCTCAAATTGAGCAGAGTCTGAAGGAGGAGGGTCATCGGTGAGGTGATGACGTTTGTGCTGAGAGCTAAGGAGAAAGGTGAAAGGGATGCTCCAATCCGAATAACTTGAACTAACAAGTTTAGAAATCGTGCCAAGGTTTTCAGAAGGTGTAGGAGGAGGAGGCGGAGCCGGATTAGCGACAGGAGTGGTGGCAGTTGAAGTCTAAGAAGGAGCAATAGGAGAAAGGAATGGGAAGCCGCGCGGTTAGGAAACAAGCTGCGCGGTTAGGAAACAAGCTGCGCGGTTTGGAAAAAGGAGCTCAGCAGCGGTCACGATGTCAAACACTAGTGGCCAGAATAGCCACGACCAAGGCGTAGAACCAAGCAGAGGGAAAAAAGTCGAGCGGCTAGAAGGTAGCCCACGCGAACAGAAGGACGATCCGCTTGGAGACAAATAGATCGCGGCGAAAGATCGCGGCGAGAAGACGGGGAAACAAAGAGGTCGTGCATACACAGGGCAACGACAAGGAGAGAAGAAAGCCGCGCGAACAGGGCACAAGACGGCGGAAGAAACAAGCTGTGAGGACAAGTCGCGAGAAGAATCAAGCCGCGTGGTTAGGGCACGCGGTTAGAGAGGCCGGACGGAATCAGGAGGAGATCGATCCCTCCGATACCATGTGAAAGTAGCGAACAAACGACTAAAAAATAAGCCGGAAACTTGAATAATTGAAATTTTTATTATTCAAAGAGATATCAGTTACAAAGGTATGGCCTCCCTTTTATAGAATGGAGGAGAGAGGAGAGAGTACAAACTAACAATGTGGGACTAAAGCTATAAAAAATTTGAGCGGCTAGAACAACAGACCGAACAGGCCGCGCGGTTATACAATGTGCTAACCAATCGGCAATACTATAAGAAAGAGAGAGAGATGCGGTAGGAGACCGCTAGACCGCCCGGTTTCCAAACCACCGGTGATAAATCGCCAGACCGTCGAACTACAAACAACAACAGCCTGGATATCAAACCGCTGGAGAGTAACCGTTAGACCGCGCGGTCTACAACCCGCCAGGCTCAAACCGCCAGATAGCCCGGTCTCATACTCCAACAGCTCTGTATGGGAGAAAGTGTCGGACCCCACAATCTTGGGTTTAGGATGAGGACCCCAAGGCACTTAGATCAAAATATATAAAGGATACGGATGCTCAGATACGACTGATCAGGGATCGGATGCTGGAGGCTCAGAGAATGCAGGCCAAGTACTACGATGTGAGGCATCGAAAGGTGGAATTCCTTGTGGGGGACAGTGTATTCTTAAAGATACGTCCGGTGCATGTTGTTTCTCGGGTGCCGAGGCACAAGAAGCTCAGCCCTCAATATATGGGGCCATATTTGATCTTGGAGCGGATTGGCCCCTTGGCCTATAGGCTGGAGCTGCTGCTGCTAGAGTTAGGGACCTTCCATGAAGTATTTCACGTCTCCTCGCTACGGAGAACTCTCCTTCAGCCAGAGCAGTATATTACCACTACATCAGGCCCGATAGCACCTAACAGATCAGTTCGTTTAGAGCTTCTCCGGATCGATGATACTGCGGTCCGAGTGCTGCGGAAGAAGAAGGTCCCCCTGGAAAAGGTGTTGTGGTCCAACCATGGTCGAGAGGAGTACACCTGGGAGCCGAGGGATCTGATGCTAGAGCGGCACTTGGAGCTTTTCACCTCGGGAAATACATAAATTTTGTTTAAAGTTCTTAAATTTTTGTGAGTAGAAACCCCGTAGAACCGAACTTAAATTTCGGGGATAAAATTGTTTTTTTTATTCATTGGGATTTGTAACATCCCATTTCCTATTAGACCCCTTTACTTAGATTGGGTTAGGACATGTGGTGGGGGCATGGGTTTAGGCTAGGTTTTAACTATGGAGTTAGGGTGTAGTCACATAGGGCCCACTATAGGGCCCAAGTTAACTCAAGTCAAACTAGACTAAATTGGGATCCTAGCTACACATTAGCCCCACCACTATACCCCTAACCCTAATAACAATCTAAGTGAATCATAACCCATGTCATTGGGTCAAATATTGACCCAAGTTAACCCAAGTCAACCCTAACACTAATTTGGTCAAACCCATACCTAAAGGCCTAATTAGTCCAAGTAGGGCACCACCAAGGCCCAACCCAAATTGGGTGGCACCATTGGGTCCATGACCATCAAGTGGGACCAACCCACTCATCATGTTGACCAAGTCAACCTAAAAGTCAACAAAGTAAACTTAGGGCTTAAAGAGAGGAAATAATATGAGCCAAGCTCATTCCTAATGGACTAAGCCCATGGCTCATGTCCCATGACCAGCCCAAGTTGTCAATGACAGCCCAAACCCTCTGAAATAGGAGAGAGAATACATGCATGGGGGGTAAGTTAGGGATTTTGGAGAAAATGAGGAGAGAGAAGAGAGGGAAAGAGGGGATGGAGGCCATGAGGCCCTCCTTCCCTCTGCCAAGCTCTTGGTTGAGCTTCCAAGGCTCTTTTCAGCAGGTTTGAAGGGTTGGTGGACATATGGCAGCCACACAGAGCTTACAAAGCTCATGGCCGACCACCCCCTTAATCAAAACTTCTCACTCAGCCACTCCCAGCCAAATCTAAGCCCACCATCAGCTTCAGGAGGTTGAAACGAGTGGAGTTCGACTACTGGAGAAAAGCTTTTGCTGGAGAAACAGAGAATCGGGCTAGATCGAAGGAGAAAGCTTTGGTCATGGCTCCTCACAACCACCACACGCCGCAAAGCCCGGTTGCAGGTTCATTTCTCCTCACCTCACCCTTTGCTAGGTTTCTTGATCAACTTGGCGAGACATCGGGCTCAATTGAGCCCGATACTATGTGAGCCGTGAGCTAAAATGCCGAGCTTTTCTTCTTGCTCGGGATCGTCGAAGGAGCTGCCTCTGGAAGCCTCACCGCTGGGAAATGCTAGCCACCACCTTAAAGGAGGTGGTGGCGATAATCACTGGCAGTGGAGATAATCGTCGGCGGTGGCGTCAGCCCTGATGGCTTGAATAAGCCAGCAAACTCGGCCCAGGAAGATTGAATCCAGGTCGTGGGCTGATTGGGGACGATGGACAGGAACCGTCAGATCTGGTGATTTAAGTTGATATTCCATTATATTATGAACAGTATTATTAATGTCACACTTTTACAGTGTTCTAGCATGCTGATTTTAGGCATGTTAGAGGCACATTCAGAGGAAGCTGAGGAAGAGTGTTGTGGAAGAAGAATGTCCCCCTGGTAAAGGTGTTGTGGTCCAACCATGGTCGAGAGGAGTGCACCTGGGAGCCGAGGGATCTGTTGCTAGAGCGGCACCTGGAGCTTTTCACCTCGGGTAATACTTAAATTTGGTTTAAAGTTCTTAAATTCTTGTGTGTAGAAACCCCATAGACCCGAACTTTAATTTCAGGGAAGAAATTGTTTTTTTTGTTTATTGGGATTTGTAACATCCCATTTCCTATTAGACCCCTTTACTTTGATTGGGTTAGGACATGTGGTGGGGGCATGGGTTTAGGCTTTGTTTGAACCATGGAGTTAGGGTGTAGTCACATATGGCTCACTGTAGGGCCCAAGTTAACTCAAGTCAAACTAGCCTAAATTTGGATTCTAGCTACACATTAGCACCACCACTATACCCCTAACCCTAATAAATATCTAAGTGAACCATAACCTATGTCATTCGGTCAACTATTGACCCAAGTTTACCAAAGTCATCTCTAACACTAATTTGGTCAAACCCACACCTAAAGGCCTAATTAGTCCAAGTAGGGCACCATCAAGGCCCAACCAAAGTTGGGTGGAACCATTAGGTCCATGACCATCAAGTGGGGCCAGCCCACTCATCATGTAGACCAAGTCAACCTAAAAGTCAACAAAGTCAACTTAGGGCTTAAAGAGAGGAAATAATATGAGCCAAGCTCATTCCTAATTGACTAAGCCCATGGCTCAAGTCCCATGACCAACCCAAGAGGTCAATGAAATCCCTAACCCTCTGAAATAGGAGAGAGAATACATGCATGGGGGTAAGTTAGGGACTTTGGAGAAAATGAGGAGAGAGAAGAGAGGGAAAGAGGGGATGTAGGCCATGTGGCCCTCCTTCCCTCTGCCCATGCTCTTGGTTGAGCTTCCAAGGCTCTTTTCAGCAGGTTTGAGGGGCTGGTGGACACATGGCAGCCAGGCGGAGCCTACAAAGCTCATGGTCGACGACCCTCTTAATCAAAACTACTCATTCATCCACTCCCAGCCAAATCTATGACAACCATCAGCTTCAGTAGGTTGAAACGAGTGGAGTTCGACTGCTGGAGAAAAGCTTTTGCTGTAGAAATGAAGAATCGGGCTAGATCGAAGGAGCAAGCTTCAGACATGGCTCATCACCACCACACTCACTGCAAAGCCCGACTGCAGTTTCGTTTCGCCTCGCCTCACCCCGTGTTAGGTCTCTTGATCAACTAGGCGAGACATCGGGCTCAATTGAGCCCGATACCATGTGAGCCGTGAGCTAAAATGCCGAGCTTTTCGTCTTGCTCGGGATCACCGGAGGAGCCACCTCCAGCAGCCTCACCGTCGGGAAACGCTAGCCACCACCTCAACGGAGGTGGTGGCGACAATCGTCGGCGGTGGTGATAATCTTCGGCGGTGGCGTCAACCCAGATGGCCGGAATAATCCAGCAAACTCGTCTCAGGAAGATTGAATCATGGTCGTGGGCTGATTGGGGACGATGGCTAGGAGCCGTCAGATCTGGTGATTTAAGTTGATATTCCATTATATTATGAACAGTATTATTAATGTCACACATTTACAGTGTTCTAGCATGCTGATTTTCGGCTTGTTAAGGGCACATTCAGTGGTAGCTAGCAAAATGAAAATTGTATTTCTTGACCTTACCTTTAAAATGACACCCTAAACTTAGGATTTGGTACAGTAGAACTCTGTGTAGGACCATTCTACCTTCACTAGTCCTAGGCTAGGGCAGATATTAAAATAATTGCCCAAGCCAAACCATAAGTTCTCATGACCTAAAATTTTGGTCAGACTTGTGTTAAGGGTAAATCTAGGCTCTGGCCAAAAATGGGAATTTGTGGTCAGACTTTTGCTATAGTATTTGGTGAAATACTAATAATTAAATGAAGTGTATTTTTGGAGATATATGACTTAAAATGCCCCCAAATTTTGGTAGCATGTCCATTGGGTCAACATAAAACCATGGTAAAAATTGCAGGTCATTTTGACCTCTGCATGTTTGAGAAATCCCACATGCATGATATAGGTATGTTCAAATTTGGGGTGCCTATAGTAAAAATAGGAAATGGGGATTTAACCCATTTGGACAATTGCATGTCCATGAAACTTTGGACAGTGGCTTATATGGATGGAATATACCTCCCATGGAAAGTTTGGGATTTTTGGAATCAAAAATCCCATTAATTGGAATTATTGGAAAATATGTCTAGATATGAAATAAAATTAGATCTACGGCATATGAATTTATTAAATTCTAAAATTTTGTCACAAGCATTATTAGGACATATATCACCAATGAAAAAATTTGGGGGACTATTAGGTGATGTTAACTTGGATTTTAAGTAGACTTTACCATTTTCCCATTACGGGAATTAATTTAAAACAAGGGAAATTATTATTTAAATATTATGGAAAACTTTACAGTAGCTTGTTTTTGTGATTAAATCCCTGTTAAATTATTTGAGAATTTTTGGATGTCTCTGTATGATTAAAACCCTAATAATGGAATTTTGGTAATATTGTTCATTTGGATATTAGTTAGGTCAAATCACTATTTTGGATTTTGAAATTCTATATTTAACTTTATTATATCAACATGGATTCTTAGTAATTTTCCTAGAATTTCTGATTGTCTAAATACTGTACATAATTTGAAAAGTAGTCAATTTATGATTTAATATTAAATGGAAATTAAATGGATTTTCACATGGGAAAATTATGAAACTTGGTAGGAAGTCAAATATGACATCATAGAACATCTGATAAATTTCTTAGATAGGCTAGACCATTATACATAATACCTCATGTGCAAGGCGACCCAGTTCATTCAATTAAAAGAATTAATTTAGGCCCTTAACTTCTTAGGAAAATAGTGAAACCTAGGATGCTCAAAATCATACATCTTAGCAAACCATGATAAATAATTAGGGGCGGTTAGCCCAAGAGTTGGGAAGACACGTCATACGGGTCAACACTAGGTCATGGGTGCGCTTAGTATTAATAACACATAACACTGGAAACTATAGGGGATAAGGTCGTCAGTTGAGATGGAGTCAATGTTAGAAAGATAAACCCTAGTTGGTGTCCAATAGGTCACTTCTGGATAACGAGTTGTATAGTGCAAAATCCCAAGGATAGTAACTAAAACGGAGATCGGCGCAAGATCGCCACTCTCCCAATAACATCCTAAGTTATTAGTGCTTTATTTGGTTTAGCTTTGGCGGGTCGATTCGGCGGGTGGAAACAGAGTGTTCGAATCGGAGGGGGGGTGGTGGATGCTCCAAACAGAGCTTTTTAACGACATTTCTCAAGGCAGGCGGGTGGAAACGGAGCAAACGCCGCTGGAGATTCATTTGTTTACCCACCTTCCAGCGGCGTTTTCCCAAAACGGAGCAGTGAAACGCCCAAACAAATAGAGCCTAGGTTTGTCCTAGAGTAGCAACGAGAGTTTGGTTTGGATTATGGGTAGACATTAATAAAAGTAAATATACTTGCAAAAGGGAACTTTGGGCTTCAGCCCATCGTAGTTCCTAGTGCCCCCGAGAGCCCTTCACCGGGCATGCCCTGGGAAGTCCTGGGATAAACCCTAAATTGCTAAGTATAACAAATATTAGACAAGAGTAGTCTAATATGCTAAGAGAATATTGTTACAATCTCACCCGTGAAGGGTTGGAGGGTTTTCAAGACAGTTAGTCCTACGAGACGGATGCTCAAGAGTTTGACATCAGGATGGGTTTGGTCCTGCGAGCTGGAGACTCGGGTTGAGATACCTTGCACGTGTATAGAAACAAAACTAGTGGAGGGTCATGCGGTACTGGCCCAATCATCACACAGATGGCAGTACGGTTACTCTGGTGAGGTCTGAGATTGGAGGGGCCAGTTGGTTGTTTATACTGCGTTCCGAAAGATAATCCCCGAAAACACACAACCGACCAAAAAAGTCTGGCAGTTGGCCAGCATTAGTACGGAGAGACTCAAGAGTGCACCTAGGACGTGTACAAAGGCGTACGAAGGGTATGGGCTTGGTAGTGTGTATACCTGCCTAGGAAGCAGAAGCACCCATTCCGCTGCTGTCGTAGCCACAACGGTGGTACCAAAGAGTGATGCTAGCTCCAAAATTGGGAACAAAAGATATGTGATCACCGAGTTGTGTGGGTGAGTTGCACTTGTATGAATCATAAAAAGCATGCATATCATACATTCATAACTAGGGCATACACACCATAGATCTTTATCATATAAATTAGTATGGGATCTTTTATATGACAAGTTATATCTTGAAACCTTAACTTATAAGTTTCTATGGGCATTCATATAAGTTAAGGTACTTCTATGATGATAGCTTAGTAGTAGCATATTCTACTTATCGTTCTTTAATTGTTTACTTACAGCACTTTACTTACTTTCTGTACAGTTCTTCATACTTTACATATGTTATATATATAGACTTTACATATGTTATATATATAGAACTGCTAGAGTAGAAATAGATTTATACTATATATACTTGGTAGTATAGCTCCACTGTCACCTACTTCTTTTTGTAACCCTTGTTGTCCTCCGCTTCGTCCTCCTGCTCGGTGCCTAGGAGTTGCTGGGGCAAGGTGTGGAGGAAATGACTTAGTCTTTATGACTAATGGTCGGTTGTGACCAAATCATTTTAGAAGCTCGAGGAGATGGAATACCAGCACGACCAACAGGACGAGGTGGCAGGACGTGATGAATTGATACCACCACCACATACTACTACTACTATAGCCCGTCGTCAGGTTGGACGACCTTATTGATGATAGATTAGCTTCCGCATGTTATAATTTTTAGAAAGAGAAATTTTATATCATGTACAGGGCATAAGCCCTTTCTCTTTTTGTGTACTCATTTTGGACTTGTTGTACTTTCATTTCTTGTTATAAATGATAGTGTTGTGCTTGTGGACTAGCTGTTTTATACACTGCTTTTATAATTCTATTTCTCAATTGGCTGAACATGTTATATGATCATACTTCCTGGATGGATCAACATCTTACGGTGTCGACTAACCAGTGAGTTAGTGTCGTCGTAAGGCGGCAGTTTTGGGCATAAGACCGGGAACTCCTTGGTAAGGGGAGGGGTCTTACATATGGCACTTACAATGATGTTTTTTGCTCTCTTATCAATAGTTGCCAAGATGATTTCATCTCAGACATTTCAGTATAACTCTTTGGAGTCTGGACTTCTGCATCTAAGACAGAGACCTTCATGGGGATGAAGGGTCATTCTTGAACTGTTACAAAAATCCTAGGATCGGAGGCTTCAATGAATTGTCGGACACTCTCTTTCTAGATTTGAAAGTTCTCCTTTCTACAGACTTGAAGTTCTATTGAGCTCCATTCCTTATGGTTCACTCCTGAACCCATAAGTGCAAACCTTTTAGCTATCCTTGGGGATCTACTCAGATAGTTATGTCCTTTTTAAGCAACCTCCCTCTAATACCACTTGAAAGTCTTTAATTTTAAGGATAGCTAAATCACCTAGAGGGGGGTGAATAGGTTTCTTAGTCTCTTGTGACGATCTTTAATTTTTCTTTGTGTTTTAGGAGTGTTGAGTTAGCTTAGTTAGCTTTCTTTCAAGAACACAACACAACGCACAATGTTTATAGTGCTTCCCCAGATTATGGGTACGCATAATCTAAGTGAACACTAACCCATGTCATTGAGTCAACTATTTACCCAAGTTGACACAAGTTAACCCTAATACAAATTTGGTCAAACCCACACCTAAAGGCCTAGTTAGTCCAAGTAGGGCACCACCAAGGCCAAACCCAAGTTGGGTGGCACCATTGGGTCCATGACCATCAAGTGGGGCCAGCCCACACATCATGTTGACCAAGTCAACAAAGTCAAATTAGGGATTAAAGAGAGGAAATAATATGAGTCAAGCTCATTCCTAATGGACTAAGCCCATGACTCAAGTCCCATGACCAGCCCAAGAGGTCAATGACTGCCCAAACCCTCTGAAATAGGAGAGAGAATACATGTATGGGAGGTAACTTAGGGATTTTGGAGAAAATGAGGAGAGAGAAGAGAGGGAAAGAGGGGATTGAGGCCATGTGGCCCTCCTTCCCTCTACCCAATCTCTTGGTTGAGCTTCCAAGGCTCTTTTCAGCAGGTTTGAGGGGCTGGTTGACAAATTGTAGCAAGGCAAAGCTTACAAAGCTCGTGGTCGACCACCCCCTTAATCAAAACTACTCACTCAGCCACTCCCACCCAAATCTAAGCCCACCATCAGCTTCAGGAGGTTGAAACAAGTGGAGTTCGACTACTGGAGAAAAGCTTTTGCTGGAGAAATGGAGAATCGGGCTAGATCGAAGGAGCAAGCTTCGGACATGGCTCATCACCACCACACTCGCCGCCAAGACCGGATGCAGGTTCCTTTCGCCTCACCTCACCCCGTGCGAGCTTTCTTGATCAACTAGGCGAGACATCCGGCTCAATTGAGCCTGATACCATGTAAGCCATGAGCTAAAATGCCGAGCTTTTTTTCTTGATCGGGATCGTCGGAGGAGCCGCCTCCGGAAGCCTTACCGCCGGGAAACGCTAGCCACCACCTAAATAGAGGTGGTGGCGATAATCGCCGGCGGTGGCGTCGGCCCAGATGGCCGGAATAAGCCAGCAAACTTGACCTAAGAAGATTGAATCCTGGTCGTGGGCTGATTGGGGACGATGGCCAGGAGCCGTCAGATCTAGTGATTTAAGTTGATATTCCATTATATTATGAACAGTATTATTAATGTCACATATTTATAGTGTTTTTGCATGCTGATTTTAGGCTTGTTAGAGGAACATTCAGAGGTAGCTATCAACATGAAAAATATAGGTCTTGGCCTTACCTTTAAAATGACACCCTAAACTTAGGATTTGGTACAGTAGAACTCTGTATAGGACCATTCTACCATGACTAGTCTTAGGCTAGGGTAGATATTAAAATAAATGCCTAAGCCAAACCATAAGTCCTCATGACCTAAAATTTTGGTCAGGCTTTTGTTAAGGGTAAATCTAGGCTCTGACCGAAATTGTGAATTTGTGGTCAGACGTTTGCTATAGAATTTGTTGAAATACTTATAATTTAATTAAGTGTATTTTTGGAGATATATGACTCCAAATGACCCCAAATTTTGGTGGCATGTCCATTAGGTCAACATAAAACCATGGTAGAAATCGCAAGTCATTTTGACCTTTGCATATTTGGGAAATCCCACATGCATGATATAGGTATGTTCAAATATTGGGTGCTTATAGTAAAAATTGGAAAAATGGGGATTTAGCCCATTTGGACCATTGCATGTCCGTGAAACTTTGGACAGTGGCTTATAGGGATATACCTCCCATGGAAAGTGTGGGATTTTTGGAATCAAAAATCCCATTAATTGGAATTATTGGAAAATATGCCTACATAGGAAATAAAATTGGATCTAGGGCATATGAATTTATTAAATTCTGAAATTTTATCACAAGCTTTTTTAGGATATAGATCACCTCTGGAAAAATTTAGGGGACTGTTAGGTGATGTTAACTTTGATTTTAAGTAGAATTTACCATTTTTCCCATTACGGGAATTAATTAAAAACAAGGGAAATTATTGTTTAAATATTATGGAAAACTTTTCAGTAGCTTGTTTCTGTGATTAAATCCCTGTTAAATTATTTGTGAATTTTTGGATTTCTCTGTATGCTTAAAACCTTAATAATGGCATTTTGGTAATATTGTTCATTTGGATATAAGTTAGGTCAAATCACTGTCTTGAATTTTGAAATTCTATATTTAACTTTATTATATCCACATGGATCCCCAATAATTTTCCTAGAATTTCTGATTGTATAAATACTGTACTTAATTTGGAAAGTTGTCAATTTATGATTTAATATTAAATGGAAATTAAATGGATTTTCACATGGGAAAATTATGAAACTTAGAAGGATGTCAAATATGACCTCATGGAACATCTGATAAATTTCTTAGGTAGGTTAAACCATTATATATAATACCTTATGTGCAAGCCGACCCAGGTCACTCAATTAAATGGATTAATTTAGGCCCTTAACTCCTTAGTAAAATAGTGAAACCTAGGATGGTCAACATCATACATCATAGCAAACCATGATAAATAATTAGGAGCAGTTAGCCCAAGAGTTGGGAAGACACATCATACGGGTCAACACTAGGTCATGGGTGCGCATAGTATAAATAACAAATAACACTGGGACCCACAGGGGATAAGGTCGTCAGTTGAGATGGAGTCAATGTTGGAAAGATAAACCCTGGTTTTTGTCCAATAGGTCACTTCTCGATAACGAGTGGTAGAGTGCAAAATCCCAAGGATAGTAACTAAAACAGAGATCGGCGCAAGACCGCCGCTCTCCCAATAACATTCTAAGTTATTAGGTTTGTCTTAGAGTAACAACGAGAGTTTGGTTTGGATCATGGGTAGACATTAATAAAAGTAAATATACTTGCGAAAGGGAACTTTGGGCTTCTGACCATCGTAGTTCCTAGTGCCCCCAAGAGCCATTCACCGGGCATGCCCTGCACAGGCCTGGGATTAACCCAAAATTGCTAAGTATAACAAATACTTGACAAGCGTAGTCTAATAGGCTAAGAAAATGTTGTTACAATCTCACCCGTGAAGGGTTAGAGGGTATTCAGGACAGTTAGTCCTGCAAGTCGGATGCTCGAGAGTTTTACATCAGGATAGGTTTGGTCATGCGAGCTAGAGACTCGAGTTGAGATACCTTGCACGTTCATAAAAACAAAACTAGTGGCGGGTCATGCGGTACTAGCCCAATCATCACACCGATGGCAGTTCGGTGATTTGGTGTGGTATGAGGTTGGAGGGGCCAGTTGGTTGTTTATACTGCATTCCGAAGGACAATCCTCAAAAATGCACACCGACTAAAAAAGTCTGGCAGTTGACCAGCATTAGTACTGTTGGAACACCCTATTAATAATTTGGGTAAGGATCACTATGTGCTTAAGAATTAGTTTTGACCTTGCTGTATAGTCTGATAGGTCAATTAGAATGAGTCTTAGGGTTAGTACTTAGGTTTGAAAGCTGCCATCAAGACCTTTTAAAGATCAGGATTCAGTGTTGAGGACCAAGACAATTTTCGTCAAGCTCAGTTCAATTTGTCGTCGAACTCCGTTTGAAGATCTTCGAGCTCAGGTCGATGTTCTGTCTTTAGTTGTTTTCCAAGTATTTGAGCTCAGTTCGACGATCGTAGAGCTCAGTTCGACTATTTCTGTTTCCAATTTAAATCCAATCTCTGAGCTCAGTTCGACGATCATTGAGCTCAGATCGACGATTTCTCTGAGAGATCGATGATTTCAGGATTCAAATTCAGGACAGTTATGGAATTCATTCAGACTTATTTTCAGCATTTATGGCAAAGGATTTTGTAGCCGTTTCAATCAATCTGGATCAAGTTTCAAGGAAGACTAATTGGAATGTTTCTTAAGGACTTTCCTCCAGAGGCAGATATCAGTTAAGGTAGTCATTTAAGACTGATCAACGACTATCAAGAAGTATGAATCTGATATACTACCTAGAGAATCATTCTGAAAAAGAAGATAGACAAGATTTCAAAAAGAATACAGAAGAGAGAACAAGAAAATTATTCATCAAGAATTCATCTTCTGGGAATAGACTCAGTAGACAAAAGTTTACAGAATTACTGAGTCGGAATTCTTCAAGAACACAAGGAACATTACTGTGAAGGAGATCATCTGCTATTCTACTCCTTCAAGCATCAAATGTTCAAAAGCTTATTCATCATGGACTCCAGACATCACACATTTCAGCATCTGCTGAAATCATCTATTGCTGGAGATCTGAAGCAACTGAAGGCATATCACCCTAAGCAAAGCTCATCTTCCTGAACCCTTACAAATCTAAGGGGGAGCTTTGACAACATCTTCCACTTATCTTCTCTCATATTATTGACAGAGAAGAACAACTCAACCTTTTTATTTTTCTTTATTCCTTCTTTAAAAGGGTTTCTCAAAACTCCCTTCAAAAGTTTTGTGGCTGGTTTCTGAGACCTTGTCAAAACTCAGTTGTGGCAAGACACCTTATCAAAAAATCTAGGTTTGGTTTTTGAGCACCTTTTAAAAAGCTCATTGGTGCCCAGGACACCTGATCAACTATTCCTGCAGTGGATTCCGACCTAGGGTGGTAAAAGAGTGGATGTACCCAGGTTGTTGGGGAACCACTATAGCTCTTTATGTCATCTAGCTTGCTGTGTTTTGTTTTTGTTGTGTGCTGTGATTTATTATTTCTTGCTTAGTTTTTTTTTTGCAAGCACCTTACACATATACATAAATCAAGACTTCCACTGCTTTAATGTTTTAAATTGTAAATTATTTTAAAATACTCTATTCACCCCCCCCCCCTCTAGAGTAAAGGTAGATATTACACTAACTTTCAATTGGTATCAGAGCCAGGTTTGTTACTTAACAACTAAATCTTCAATAGATTGGTTGAACAGGCAAACACCTCAACCAAAAGATCCTTCATAAGATAAATCTTCTATAAAGGGTTATTACTTTTTGTATTATATTTATATTCATAATAAACCATGAAACAGAACAAAGATTATGCTAGCACCAGACCTCCAGTGTGCAACCTTTCTAAGTTTGACTTTTGAAGGCATGGATTAGGCTTTACATGAATTATATTGATGAGGACATCTTTAATTCTCTTTTGATAGTTTGTCCAAGAACTCCAGAGATCACAAGTACAAGTGTTGTTCCACCTTCCTCATGAACAGATGCAGAAATAAAGAAATGGAAAGTTACAGATGCAAAGGCTATGAATATCCTTGCTCAAACTATGTCTGATGAGATATTCCAAAAGGTGGCTGAATGCAGTTCAGCAAAAGATATATGGGATAAGCTTTCTGAGATTATATCTGGATCTGCTGATGAAAGGAAGGACAGAAGATCCCATCTCATATCCTAGTATGAGAACTTCAAGAAAGGAGAAACTGAGTTAGTTGCTGATATGTACAACAGGCTCAGCCTAATTGTCAGTGAATTAAGAACATTGGACAAGGAGATCTCACTCACTGAACTAAATGACAAAATCATAATGTGCTTCCCCAGCACTTGGGATTCAAGGATCTGGCCAATCAAGGATGCCAGAAGCCTAAATGAAATCACCACTGAAGCTTTGTTAGGCAAGCTCAAGTCTTATGAGCTAATCATCAAGAATAGAGAGGAAGAACAAAAGTTTGCGTCTCCAGCAAACAGGAAGGAGAAGACAATTGCCTTCAAAACTATAGAAGATCAGCCTGAAGACAAGGTCACAGGAAATGAAGAATTGATGAGCTTACTAGCCAAAAGATTCTATAAGATTGCCAGGAAAGATTTCAGAAAGAGGTCATCCAGAGGGCATGAGAAGCCAAGGTATGACAAATCCAATAATAAATAAATCATTTGTTTTGGATGCAGGAAACCAGGCCACATTGTGCCTGATTGTCCAGAAAATCAGAATAAGGACAAGAAGGACAGGAAAGATAGGAGAAAGGACAAGGACTCCAGGAGAAACAACAATGACAAATCCTCTTCCAGCAAGAACAAACACACCGGGAAGGGATTTGTTGCTAAAACCTGGAGTGAAACTGAAGAAGAATCAGAAGCTTCATCAAGCTCAAGTTATGATGAAGATGATGCTGAAGAGGAGTTCTGCATGATGGCTATCAATGCCTCCCAACATAATTCTGATCCAGAACATGAGTCAGAATCTGAATCTGAACATGAAAATTAAGAAGATCGGGTAATAGATTCTTTTTAATTTAATTCAGAGGACTTTAGATCTGAATTTAAGGCACTTTGTTTAGACCTGCTAAAGTCTGAGAAAGAGATTATCTCTCTCGGAAATCAATTATCTGAACATAGCACTCTAAAATTAGATAACCTCAAACTCTCTAAGGAGTTAGAATGTTGTAGGGAGGAGATAGCCTCACTGAAAAGTGAACTATCCCAGGCAAAGAAGTTTGAAGAATCCCTTAATGGGAGAAGCATCAGACTGATGGACATCACAAGCACAGTGAACTCAAGACTCAACAGTACACTGGGGTTGGGTGCTTCATCCAGCCAACCTATAGTATTAATAACCCCAATTAAATTTATCTCACATAAAGGAAAGGGTGTTGTAGAGGTAGCTAGGAAGAATCCTGATTTACCTAAGAAAAACAAAGTTCAACAAAAAACATCGAACAGAGCTCGACGATCGTCGAATAGAGCTCGGCGATCTCAGGCTGAATCGTCGAACTTAGGTCGACGACTTCTGAACTCTGAACTCTTGCATAGTTGATCTTCGAACGGAGCTCAATGATCTGACCCAAGATCGTCGAACTCAGCTCGATGATC
The DNA here is from genome assembly GCA_039513925.1 of Platanthera zijinensis. Classification (NCBI taxonomy): domain Eukaryota; kingdom Viridiplantae; phylum Streptophyta; class Magnoliopsida; order Asparagales; family Orchidaceae; genus Platanthera; species Platanthera zijinensis. The sequence goes on along the minus strand of CM077078.1, from coordinate 159,639,041 downwards.
GTCGAACGGAGCTCAGAGCTTTGAAAAATCTTTTAGAGGTAAATCTAAAATTAATCCTAGAAGTCCTACATCCCAAAGCTTCAACCATTATACTGAATGGATAGTAACTCCTAGGAGAAACCATCCTGAAGGATATAAGAGTCAGCCAGGGATGTCTTTTATTTCAAGTTTAAAGGTTATCAACCTAGACCCAAGGTAAACTAGGTCAAAAACATATAAATTATTTATGTGCAGGTGAAGACCTATCCAGCAATGAACCAACAATGGTATCTGGATAGTGGGTGCTCAAAGCACATGATAGGGAATAAGGAGAATCTAACATCCTTCAAAACCAAACTTGGACCCAAAGTGATATTTGGTGATTAAAACTTTTGTTAAACAAAAGGATATGGTGTTGTTCAGATTGGCTCAGTCACATTCAAGAAGGTGGCTTATGTGGAAGGATTGAAGCACAATCTAATCAGCATCAGTCAACTGTGTGATGAAGGATACCAAGTGCTATTCAACAAATCCTCATGCAAAATCAAATCAGAGGATAACACAACAGTGTTAACAGGTAAAAGGAAAGGTAAAATTTATCTTGTAGATTTTCTTTCCACTAAGATAGATATTTGTTTATTCAATTCTGTTTGTAAAACAAATGATTTATGGCATAAGAGACTAGGACATCTAAACCTTAGAACCATTGCTAGGCTTTCCAAGGACAACCTTGTTAGAGGACAACCTTCTTGCCCCTACAAGAAGGAACGACTCTGCAGGGCTTGTCAATTAGGCAAGCAAATAAAAAATATTTTTAAGTCACTTAATAAGAGTGATTCACCTAGGATCTTGTATCTGTTACACATGGATCTTTTTGTACCCATTACAGTATAAAGCTTAGGAATGAAATCTTACACTTTGGTGATTGTAGATGACTTCTCTAGATTCACATGGGTGTTCTTTCTAAGGAAGAAGTCAGATAACTTTAAGTGTTTGGCAGAGTTTCTCCAATGCATACAGATTGAGTTAAATACTCACATTGCTCTGATCAGAAAAGATCATGGGACAAAGTTTGATTCTCTTCTTATGTAAGAGTTCTGTCTGAGTGAAGGGATCATGCACACTTTCTCAGCTCCTAGAACTCCTCAACAAAATGGGGTAGCTGAAAGGAAAAATAGAACCCTTATTGAATCTGCCACCATATTGTTGACAGATGCTCAGCTTCTTCTATCTTTTTGGGCAGAGACAGTGAACACCTCCAACTATGTGTTGAATAGAAGTTTGATACATAAACTGAAGGGCAAGACTCCCTACTAATTGCTCAAAGGGAAGAAACCTAAAGTAGACTATTTCAAGATTTTTGGTTGCATTTGTTATATTCACAATAATGACAAGAAATACTTAGCAAAATTCCAAGCTAAAGTTGATGAAGGAGTATTTTTGGGATACTCCATGATCGGTAAAGCTTATAGGGTTTATAATAAAACTTCTCTTAAAATTGAAGAATCTGTTCATGTATCTTTTGATGAGACTAACATGTTTTACAAGGAGAAGAATACTTCTACCATAGAACCCCTGCAGGTAAACTCTCTTTAAGAAAATTTGGACAGGTTGCATATTGCAGAGAAGGATTCAGTACATTCACCTATCCAACATAAGGATGAGATCAGTGAAGATGAAGAAGATGTTCAACATCTTTGAGAGAACCATCTTGAAGAGCCAGTTACTATTCCACTAGAGGAAACAACAACACAGGTTGGCGAACAATCAACACCCCCTATTGATTTAGTAACAACAAGAGATCATCCAATCTCCCAAGTGATTGGAGACATCTCAGCTGGTGTGCAAACCAGAAATCAGGTCAACCAAAACCTGATGCACACTTGCTTTCTATCTCAAATTAAACCTCAATCCATACAAGATGCAGAACAAGATCCACACTGGATCATTGTAATGCAAGAGGAATTACATCAATTTGAGAAAAACAAAGTTTGGGAGCTAGTGCCAAGGCCTAAGGATCACTCCATTGTTGGAACAAAGTGGGTGTTCAGAAACAAGTTGGATGATCAAGGGATCATTGTAAGGAAAAGGGCAAGGCTAGTTGCTCAAGGATATTCTCAAGAAGAAGGAATAGACTATGACCAGACCTTTGCACCAGTTGCAAGGTTAGAGGCCATAAGAATATTCCTAGCTTATGCAGCTCACAAAGGATTCAAGGTCTATCAGATGGATGTAAAAAGTGCCTTTCTCAATGGAGACATCAAGGAAGAAATCTATGTTAGACAACCCCCAGGTTTTATCTCTTAAACTTATCCTGACCATGTTTTCAAATTGCATAAAGCATTATATGGTCTCAAGCAAGATACTAGAGCATGGTATGAGACCTTAGCATGTTTTCTTCAGAAAAATGATTTTATAAGGGGTAGAGTAGACCAAACTCTTTTTATTAGAACCCATAAGTCCAATATCCTACTAGTGTAAATTTATGTAGATGATATTATATTTGGTTCTACTTATTCAAATTTGTGCAAAAGGTTTTCTAATCTGATGCATTCTAAATTTAAAATGAGTAGCATGGGTGAGCTTTCCTTCTTTCTAGGATTGCAAGTCAAACAACATGTTGAAGGCATATTTATTTCTCAAACCAAGTATGCAAAAGAATTGGTTAAGAAATTCTGTATGTCTGAAGCATCATGTATGAAAACACCTATGCCTACTAATGTTGTACTAGATGCTGATGAACATGGGAAACCTGTTGATCAGACAACATATAGAGCAATGATTGGCTCTTTATTGTACCTTACAGCTAGTAGACCTGACATAATGTTTGCTACATGCATATGTGCTAGATTCCAAGTAAGCCCTAGAGAGTCACACCTAACATTAGTTAAAAAGATTCTTAGGTATGTTAAAAGTTGTCCAAATCTAGGTCTCTGGTATCCAAAAGACTCAGTGTTTGAATTAACTGGATTTTCAGATGCTGATTATGCTGGATGTAGAGTAGATAGGAAAAGCACTAGTGGAACTTGCCAGTTTCTTGGTGACAGACTTGTCTCCTGGTTCTGTAAGAAACAAACATCTGTGTCCACTTCAACTGCTGAAGCTGAATACATGGCAGCAGGTAGTTATTGCTCACAGATTTTGTGGATTCAAAACCAGCTCCTAGACTATAGCTACAACTTAGAGAGGTCTTATATTCTTTTTGATAACAACAGTGCTATTTCTATAGCACAAAATCCTGTCCTCTATAGTAGGACAAAACATATAGAGATTAGGCATCACTTCTTAAGAGACAATGTTGAGAAAAATAAAATTGAAATTCAATATATCCCAACTAATTTGCAAAGGGGAGATATTTTCACCAAGCCATTGGATGAAAAGAAACATACCTTCTTCCTAAATCAGTTAGGAATGTTAGATGGAGAAAGCTTAAAATAAAACCCAAGTTTTTAAAACTCTAAAAACAGACCAAGACTAGGCTAAAAACTTGATTTTTCTAGTATCTGTAGGCTGTTTTTAGTCTCTGAACTGCGCTCGACGTTTTTCCCCAAGATCGTCGAACGGAGATCGACGCTTTCTGAAAGCGTCGACCGGAGTTCAGCGTTTTCCAGATAGTGCTAGGCTATCTTCTTCTGGTCAGAGATCGTCGAGCGGAGATCGACGCTCTTCAATATCGTCGAATGGAGATCGACGTTATTGAAGACTCTTCAAATTCCTTTAGAAGCCCAGATCGTCGAACGGAGTTCAACGATCTTTCCTTTTCGGTGTCGAACCCTAATATAAAACTCATTTTTCGACCGTCGTTCTCCTTTTGCACATTCATACTCTCTGCAAAACTTTTTCTTTCCCTCCAAACCTCTCTCCACTTGGTCGTGTTTGTTCATTTTTGCAGGTATACAATGGCAGTGTCTATTGCCGCCCTCGCTAAAATGAAATTTGACACAGGTTTTGATATAGACATGAATTCCTTTGATGGCAGTGATCAAATTTTCAAGGATATACTGAAACTTTTCAAGGAACATCAGTTGGCCCTGATTATGTCTACAAGAATAAAGCTGGTAGCCGATGAGATAAAAGAGTGGGTATTTACTGCACAGAACATGAATTCAACCACAGTGGTCAGTACAATAGCAGGAACACAGGTACCTCTAACACCTGCCCTGCTTATAGAGGTTTTTCAGTTAAGTTCAGGACAAGATTCTGTTGATTTGTCTGGAGAGGAATTTGAGATGATGTTAGATAGAATGGGGCATTCTGCAGCAAACCCTAACAAACTGCTGAAAAAGAATCTGTCTGTTGTAACATCCCATTTCCGGCTAGACCCCTAGGAGTCGGTTAGTTGTGACGGAACCCCAGGAAACACATAAAATTGAAATAAAGCGATCAAAATTTCGGGTCACGGGTTGGTCACGCCCGTGACCGACCCGTCACGCCCGTGACCTGGGCGTGACTACTTCGACGATCGTCGATCTCCACGAGACGATCGTCGAACGTGTTGTCTGGGCATGTCACGCCCGTGACCAAGGTGTCACGCCCGTGACTATGGGCGTGACCCCATCGACGATCGTCGATCGCCGTGAGACGATCGTCGACCTTGCGGCCCGGGCATGTCACGCCCGTGACATGAGTGTCACGCCCGTGACCTAGGGCGTGACCAGCCTTCGACGATCGTCGATCTCAATTCGACGATCGTCGACCTCGAAATTTGTCGTTCGGGCATGTCACGCCCGTGACCTAGAGGTCACACCCGTGACCTAGGGCGTGACCAGCCTTCGACGATCGTCGATCTCAATTCGACGATCGTCGACCCAAAATCTGCCGTTCGAGCCTGTCACGCCCGTGACCCCAGGTGTCACGCCCGTGACCACCCATCGACTATCGTCGATCTCAGTTCGACGATCGTCGAACCCAGAATTGGCTATTCGGGCCTGTCACGCCCGTGACCTATGTGTCACGCCCGTGACATTGGCCGAAACGACGGTTCAGGCCCGAAATTATTCTAACACGCGTGGTAATAAATGCTGGTGTGGGAAGTTACACCAGGAGTAATTTCAGGCCGTTTTCCTTCTGTAATTATATAATAAATAAGGAAGATATGGTCCAATAGGAAGCCGCCAGCTGGACACACCTGTTCAGTTTCCACCGTTTCTTATCCCTTCATTGTAACCAAAACGTTAAGGGGAGAACCGTCATGGCCATTAAGGCTTTACCCATTCATCTTCCCACTTTTTGACTTATAAAAGCCCACTTGAGGCAAGAGGAGAAGGTTACACGCTCAAGTAATCGGATCAGACCTTTGTTCTTGCTGTAGGAGAAGTTCAGCAAACGCCACCACCGCGCCATGGCACCCCGTCGTTCTTCTCGCCTTCAAACCGCGAACAAGGTCCTCCTCTGCTCTTTCTCTTTCATGGGTAGATCTTAGGATTCTTAGAAAGGAAGTTTGCGCTCAACAGAGCCGGACCCATCTCTCGTTTTCATGGAAAAACCATGAAACAGATATTTTGCGTTTGCCGGAAACCGCCACCTCCGGCGGCCCAACCACCGCCGACCGCTAGCCATCGCCTCAACGGAGGTGGTGGTGGTGGTGGCTGGCCAGGGAAGTGACCGAACGGCCGGCGACGGATCACAGAACGCTTACAGGAAAAAAATGGTTTTTTGTCTGTTCGGGTTCATGAAGAAGATGAACAGTAGAATTAATATTTATAATACATAGATTATTATATATTACTTAATGGAAAATAGATTATTTGAACATATTTTGAGGCTGCGAAACGAGGCACTTAGAGGCCGATTTAGGAAAAATGACCAGTCACAAAAGTTGTAGCCCTCTGGGTCTACTTTAATATAAAATTGATTTTATTCAATTTGGGTGAGTGGTTTGACCACAGCACTCATTTTGGTGGGATCAAGACCTAGGCTAACCAGAAATTGAAATGGTTGCCCACGGTTCATAACATGTCCAAATGACTTGAAATTTGGACTGGAGATCTATAATATGTGTATCAAGAGGCTGTCCAAAAATGAGAATTTTTGGAGAACTTTTGCCTAAAGTTTTTGTAAAAATTTTAATAAACCATATAAAATTAATTAGGAGATGAAATTAAGTCCAAACTCCCCCAAATTTTGGGTGGTGGTCCCTGGCATCAATGTTAAGATCTGTACAAAATTTCAACTCGATTGGTCGAGTTTTGAATAGGGAAGTATCAAGTCCTAGATAGGTCTTGGTGAGGGGTACTTTGGGGAAAAGTACGATTGGAGATGGAGTGGACAAATCTCCTCAAAAGAGGCTGAAGTTGTTGGCCACTGATTTGTTGAGTCTATGTCTACCCTCTTGGGTAACATGGTGTGGCTTAGGGTGGATTTTACCCTAAGAGATTGGCTCAAATCCAACGGGTGGGAGTTTGAGGTTTGTGAAGGACATAGGAGCAAAAGCTCTTGTATGCCCTTGAAATTTGGAGGAGAGGGGGATGATATGATGAAAACCCTCTGGTTGAAATGGTGAAGGAATTGGAGGTAATTGGGTACCTCGGAAGTTGAGAGTTTGAATTAGGATAGAAAAGTAATTTAGTTATTTTAAGCACTAAATCTACTCCAAAAATTATGAAACTCGGGAGGAGGGAGTTTTAGGATGTTTTAGACTTATGATAATTTTCCTGGAATTTTATGATTGATAGATATTATACTTCATGTGTTAAAGGATTATTTGCCCGATTTGTTGTTTCAATTATTTGGAGGTTTTAAATTAATTATAATCAGTTGAAATTCTGGATTTAGATCTTGATTAGTAGCACATTGATCACTGGATTTTTATAGAAGTTTATGTTGAGTAAATCTAGTACTATATTCACAAATGATAGAAAGGGCTATATGTTTAAAAAAATTAATTATGGATAAAATACTTGCTGGAAAATTATGAAACTTGGCCAGTGCTAATGTTAGGCCTTTATTTGCATGGCATAAATTATTAATAATTTTTGGAAGAATATTTTCTATACTTGATTCATAAACAACAGAAGTCAGAGATTATTTCTAAAATAGTTTTCATGCCCTTTTAATGATAGAAAAATTATGATACTTAGGATTTAACCTATTGAGATAACCTAGTATTTATCATAAATTTGCTGGACATCTTGCATGAGAACTTAGGGTAGTTCATGTTCAAACCGGTAGTCCTGGGATTTTCGAGGAATTTAATTAAATGCCAAATAAATTAGGAAAATTTCCATTTTCTGGACTTAGGTCATTTATATCATGGTAAGTCTCCAGTAAATAATTTTGGGCATTTGGATGAGTAATGGATCAGTGCATAACCGGTTCGACATGTAGCCTAGGTCGGTCTGCATATAGCAATTGTGAATTGAAATAAGACATGATTTGAGGAAGACATTGGAGTTAAATAACTCATTTTGTTTGAGGGGGCAATAGTGGAGGAAATCACTATAGGAAGATATAAAGAATAGTGAGAAGTGGTGATAGCTAGAGTTAAGAGGTGCTCGAGTTCGACGAAAGTTCATCTTCCCCGAAGAGTGGAAGGTTTAAAAATCACCCTAGGATAGTCTATCGTAATGTGAGAAGGGGAATGGGTTAAGGGAAATAAACCTATAATATTAAGTGCCTTGCGAAAGGGAACTTCGGGCCGTAATGCCGCCGTCTTGGTTCCTAGTGCCCCTTGATAGCCCTTCACGGGGTATACCGGGGGCAGTCCTGGGCTAACGTAAACTGTAATAACAAATCAACAAGAGTAACTAGGTAACTAGGGCTGCACTCTTCACAAACACTGTTGGCACAGGAAGATTGATGAGAGCTTCGGCTCGGTTGGTTAAGAGACGGACGGGATGGTCCGGGGAGCTTCGGCTCGGTCGGTTTGGAGACGGACGGGATGGTCCGGGGAGCTTCAGCTCGGTTGTTTTGGAGACGGACGTTTTGGTCCGGGGAGCTTCGGCTCGGTTTTTGTGTGTTTGCGATTAAACTTGCATGTGCATAAAATAGGAAAAGTTAAGGTGGTGGGTCTTTCGATATCGGGGAGTTCGATTGCACCGACACCGATATCGTTGACTCGGCGAGGTGTTTAGCACTTCGTCAACAGAAGTCCGGTGCGCCAGCCGGCAAGAGTACGCAGGCGTCCGCTTAGTGCACCAAGCGTTGAGGCGTACGATAGGTCAGACCAGTGGTGCTTTTACTGGTTTTGAGGTGGGCGAGGCCCAACCCACCGCTTCCGTCTGCCACTACGGAGGTATCCTGGGAGATAACGGCTCCGAAAGGGGGAACTAAAGGTCTGTGTGCACAGAGTCGGGTGTGTGAGTTGCACTTGCATGTTTCATCATACCCACTAGCATGTCATAGCATAATCGATTCATTTAACCCTGACACCTAAAGTATAAGTGGTATGGGACGCTTATACATTAGGACCTGCAAAACGACCCCTTAGTCTATAAGCTTGTGTGAGCAAGTTTATAAATCAAATGTTAATTTCAATATATAACAACCATTGATGTTAGATAACCGACACCCCAACGTATAAGTGGTATGGGACACTCTATACGATGGGAGCCTTGCAAAAGATCCCTTTTGCTTATGTGTTCTCGCATAAGTGAAGGATTAAATTCATATAATTGCTTTTCTTACTGCTAGACCTATTATAACAATCATATTAACTGCTCACCGAATACATCTTGCTAGATTAAGTCCATAGTCATATGTTTCTTGATTTATCTCTACCATCATGTCCTTCCCTTTCTTCCTCCCCGCTCGATACCTAGGAGCCATGGGGGAAGGGGTAGGGGATGATAGGGCTTAGTCTTTATGACTAACGGTTTTCGAACCGCATCATTTAGGGGATCGTGGAGCCCAGCATGGAGGAGCAGCCCCAGAGATCGGTGCGCCTAGAGATGGGGCAGTCTAGCTCCGGAGTTCACACAGCCGGGACCGTGAGTCTCGACCTTGAGTAGTTTCTGTTTTCGCTTCCGCATGAGAGACTTGTAGTGAGGACATTCTGTACCGGGCATAAGCCCGTATTTATAGTACTCTGATGATTTCTGTGGACACTCCCTTCGTGGAGATTTTATCTTATTTACATGTGTTTTATCATTGTGGACTGTATTATTCTTACTTCAATAATTGTGCTACTTTTCTGTGATCGAATTGGCCGGCAGAATCGGCGCCTTGTGGTGATGACCCTTCAGGACGTGAAGAAGTCACCGCAAAGCGGTGGTTCTGGGCCTAAGACCCCGGTAGTTGAAAAAGAAAAAAAAAAGGGGTCTTACAAGTGGTATCAGAGGAAACATCGATCAGACGGAAGTAGCAGTCCACAAACCCTAGGTCACCCCCCCCCCCCCGCTCGAGTTTAGTTTGGGGACAAACTAAGCAGCGGAAGCAGTGGTGTGCCCATATGGGGTTCATATATAAATTGTCCACCTTTATGTAATATTTGAACGTTTTCTCAGCGTGTGTTTTTGTTACGCAGCCTCCAGCACGGACTACGCCACAAGGTGGAGTTCAACAGGCTCAGGATGTTGCACCACCCCCACCGGCCCCCACTCCTTTCCTTCAGTCAGACATGGGACAGACCCTGACTGCCATTCTGGAGGCCTTCAGGGCCCAGCAGGTTCCGGCCCCGCAGCCAAATCCGGGGGCCAACTTGCTAAGCATCTTCCGAGGACTGGCTCCCCCATCCTATTTGGGGACAAAGTCGGATGTTCGGACGGAAGAGTGGCTAGATATCATGTACGAGATGCTGACCGGGATTCGGTGTCCATGGGAGGAGAGGGTGGCTCTGGTTGTCTCCTGCCTGGAGTCCCATGCAAAGAGGTGGTGGAAGACGCTGTTGGACACGACATTTGCTGATAGGGAGGTTGCGGAGGTTACTTGGGAGGAGTTCAGGGCCGCACTGCTGGAGCATTTCGTTCCGCAGTCGGCTAGTGATGATTTGGAGGAGCGGTTCTTATAGCTGAAGCAGGGTACCCGGACCGTGGTGGAGTACCATCGAGAGTTTGACCATCTGGCTCGATACGCAGATTCCTACCAGCTGGACGAGGCAGGGTATATCAGGAGGTTCTATAAGGGCCTGCGGGAGGACTTGAGGGAGGCTTTGTTGTTTGTATCTGACGGGCCCATCTCCCGGATTTTGGAGATGGCCAAAAGGATTGAGGCAGATTGGCACGCCACCCGGGGCCGGAAACGGCCAGCAGAGGATCAGTGACGGAGAGGTAGAAATGACCAGCGGCGAGGTGCTGTACCAGAGGGGAGGAGGACGGAGGACCAGCCTCGTCAGGACGTGAGGCAGGAGCCGAGGGAACAGGTGGTATTAGCCCCTACCCCTCTTCGGATGCAGGAGATGCCGAGACCCGGGGGAATGGCGTATCCCCCGCCAGAGTGTTTTCTTTGTCATCAGATTGGGCACATTCGGAGGAACTGCCCCATGAGGGGGGCACCACCTCCAGCACATCAGGGCGGCCCACCAGCTCAGCATTACGGAGGCCGAGGACGCGGCCGTGGTCGTGGATACCAGTGGGGAGATCGTAGACAGGAAAGAGAGCAGGTATATGCTTTGGACCTTGCGCAGCCTCGAAATCCGGAGCAGGTCATAGCAGGTACGCAGCAATGCTTCTTTATTTTCATAGAATTTCCCTTTTAGTTGTTAAAACTCAGAACCGCACTAGATAGGTTAACAAGGAAAGAAAATTCTTTATAGAACCCTAAGATGTTTAATCACCCCAGGTATAGTCTTCATCAGCGGCAAGCCAGCCCGCACGCTGTTCTATACTGGAGCTACTCACTCCTTTGTGTCGGAGACGTTCGTAGAAGGACTGGAGGGTGTGGAGCGGTTCATAGGCTCGAGGATGAGGGTGCGACTACCAGATGGATCTGAGCTCCTTACCACGGATCACTGCAATATGGAGGCAGAAATTGGTGGAAAAGCGTTCGAGGCTCCAGCGACGATTTTGAAGCTGACGGACTACGACCTGATCCTGGGCATGGTATGGCTGTACTGGAACTATGCCCAGATTGACTGCCAGGCAAAGAGGATCACCGTGAGACACGGGGACTCTTTCATTACCATCGAAGGTATAAGACCTGCCTCTCGTATACTCTTATCTTCGGTACAGGCCGTTAAGGCCCATCTGCAGGGAGAGGAGGTCTATCAGATTCTATTTGAGATGGCGGAGGTTAAGGAGTCGGTGACAGACATCCCGGTGGTGCGAGATTTCGCTGACATCTTTCCAGAGAAACTACCAGGACTACCTCCACACCGAGAGCAGGATTTTCAGATACAGCTTGTGCCGGGAGCCAAGCCGGCGTCTAGGGCCCCTTATCGGATGGCCCCAAAGGAGTTGGCAGAGTTTCGGACTCAGTTGCAGGAATTAGTTGAGGCAGGTTTTGTTAGACCGAGTTCCTCGCCATGGGGAGGACCGGTCCTGTTCGTGAAGAAGAAGGATGGGACACTCCGCCTGTGCATCGATTATCGAGCACTAAACAGGCTGACCGTCCGGAATACCTATCCGCTCCCACGGATAGACGAATTATTCGACCAGCTGGAGGGGGCCCATTATTTCTCGAAGCTGGACTTGAGATCAGGATACTACCAGCTGCGGATCCAGGAGGAGGATATCCCGAAGACGGCCTTTAGTAGCAGATATGGCCTGTATGAGTTCACCGTGATGCCCTTTGGGCTCACGAATGCTCCGTCGGCGTTCATGAGTCTCATGAACCGGGTTTTCGAGGCCTACTTGGATGTGTTCGTCATAGTATTCATAGACGACATCCTGATCTACTCTAGGATGGAGGAGGAGCACACTCGGCATCTGGCACTGACCTTGGAGAGGTTGCGGGAGCATCGCCTTTATGCAAAATTCAGCAAGTGTCAGTTCTGGTTGAAGGAGGTGGCCTTCCTAGGCCACATCATCAGCGGAGCCGGGTTAGCAGTAGATCCAGCAAAGATTCGGGCAGTTCGCGATTGGCCGCAGCTGAGGACAGCCACCGATGTACGCAGTTTCTTGGGACTTGCCGGTTACTATCGGAAGTTCGTGGAGGGGTTCTCTCGGATTGCCCTCCCCCTCACATCTTTGACAAAGAAGGAGGCACCTTTTGTTTTGACCACGCAGTGCCAGGCGTCTTTCCAGGAGCTGAAGGACCGAATCATCTCGGCCCCTATTCTGGCCCTACCATCCGGAAAGGAAGGATTCCAGGTGTATACCGACGCATCATACCAAGGGATGGGAGCGGTGCTGATGCAGAACGGACATGTCATAGCATATGCCTCCCGCCAGCTGAAGAACCATGAGAGGAACTACCCGGTGCACGACCTCGAGATGGGAGCGGTCGTTTTTGCTCTGAAGGTCTGGCGCCATTATCTTTATGGAGTCCACTGCGATATCTTCTCCGATCACAAGAACCTGAAATACGTGGACACGCAGAAGGAGCTGAATATCAGGCAGAGGCGTTGGGTGGAGTTCTTAGCAGATTATCAGTATGAGATGCACTACCATCCAGGGAAGGCAAACGTGGTGGCCGACGCGTTGAGCCGGAGAGCTGCCACTTCCGAAGCTGGGCCCCAGGTTATGTCCATGGAGCTAGTCCAGTCATTCAGAGATATGCAGATATCCCTAGTGTCCGAGGATGACCCAGTTCTGTATAGGGAGTATCTGGCATCGATGGTGGCCATAGACGATATTCGGGATCGCATTCGGGACGGACAGAGGACAGATGCGTGAGCGGAGCCGATGTTCCGAGCTTTGGAGGAAGGTCCGACAGGAGATTATTCCCTGAGAGATGGTTTGCTCCACTTCAGAGGCAGAGTATATATACCCGCAGGAGGCCAGATCCGAGAGGATATTATGATGGAGGCGCATTGCAGCCGGTACTCGGTACACCCGGGGATCACAAAGATGACCGCTGATTTGAAGAGGACGATGTTTTGGCCGGGCATGAAGAAGGACATTACGTACTTCGTGACCCATTGCGAGGCGTGTCAGTTGGTGAAGGCGGAGTGCAGGAACCCCGCAGGCTTGTTACAGCCACTCCCGGTGCCGGAGTGGAAGTTTGACGATATAGCGATGGATTTTATACATGGTCTTCCCCGGTCTCGGACAGGGAACGACTCGATTTGGGTGATTGTCGATCGGTTGACGAAGGTGGCCCGCTTTGTACCGATCAGGAAGGATGACTCGGTGGGAGTGCTGGTACGGAAGTTTGTGGAGCAGTATGTCCGATATCATGGCATGCCCCGGACGATAGTGTCGGACCGCGATGGACGGTTTACATCCAGGGAGTGGCGGTCAGTGCAGGCATATTTGGGCACCCGGTTGACTTTTAGCACGGCCTTCCACCCTCAGACGGACGGGCAGACCGAGCGCACCAACCGGACCTTGGAGGATCTGCTACGATTGTGTATACTGGACCGAGGGGAGCCGTGGGAGAAGATGTTACCATTGGTCGAGTTCTCCTATAATAACAGCTACCAGTCCAGCATTAGGATGGCGCCTTATGAAGCCTTGTATGGACGAAAATGTAGGACCCCGCTTTCTTGGGTTCAGGACGAGGATCCGAAGCTGCTGGGATCGGATTTCGTTGAAGACACCGAGGCTCAGGTGAGACTGATCAGAGATAGGATGTTGGAGGCGCAGAGCAGACAGGCTAAATACTATGACGCCCGGCATCGTCAGGTGGAGTTTCGGGTATGGGATCGAGTGTTCTTGAAGATCCGGCCCATGCACGGAGTCTCACGGGTGCGCGGTCAGAGGAAGAAACTCAGCCCTAGGTATATGGGCCCTTACCGGATCCTGGAGCGGATCGGACCCCTAGCCTACAGGCTAGAGTTGCCACCAGAGCTGGCAGCTCTACACGACGTCTTCCACATCTCTTCGCTGAGAAGGGCTCTACTACGCCCGGAGCAGCGGATTTTGACCACCGAAGGGCCGGTAGCTTCAGACCGATCGGTTCACTTGGAGCCGGTTCGGATCGACGACAAAGGAGTGCGGATCTTGCGCCGCAAAAAGATCCCCTTAGTCAAGGTTCTGTGGAGAAATCACGGTCAGGAGGAGCTGATAGTTTAACTTTCAAGGCAGCCTAAACACCTAGAGGGGGGGGGGGTGAATAGGTTCTGCTTCTCTTTCTAAAACTTCTAGACAGAATTCAATTTATTAACTAATATGAAAACACAGCAATCACAGAAAACAAAACATCACAGATTGCACTATGATTTATAGTGGTTCCCCAAGGTCTGGGTACATCCACTTTCCCCCTTCACCTATCTAGCTGTATGCTAGATTCGGCCAAACTTCCACTTATCTCAGATCAATAGATCTTACAACTCAGAACCCAACAGGTTCCTACAACTCAGGCACAACTGCCCTACCTCAGCCTTGCCCCAAGGCCTACAACTCAGAGAATATCCTTCTCCTACACTCAGGCAATCAGCCCTACCACTCAGAGTTCAACACTCCTACACTCAGCCTTTATAACATAGGCTTACAACTCAGATCTGTATAAACAGATCCTACAGAAATATAGAAAAGATTGTTTAAATTGTCTTGCCAAGTTGAGAGAGAAAAGGCAATGACAATTCTTAATCAGCTGATGCAATCAACTATTTCTTAGCCTTCTTCAAAGCTTCTTGAAAATGTACTTAGCTGAGTTGATTCCAAACAGCTTCTTGAGAATCCACTGGTGGATTCCTTCTTCTTCTTCAAATTCTGACTTGATCTCTCTCTATCCAGAACTTTGAATGATTCTTCTGAATTCTGATTAGAACTCTTCTTAGATCTACCCTTAGATAGTCTTCTTAGATCTCCCGGAGAAGATCTTCTTAAGTGCCTAGCACTTTCTTGAAAATGAGTAGAATATAATCCTTCTCCACTTTTTGATCCAATGTATTTCAAAGGGTCAGTTCTATATCTTCTTAATTGTGTGTGTTTTTTCTCCTTCTGAATCTGTCTATTTATAGACATTCTTCATGGTAACCGGCTGATCCGGTTTCTAACCGTTTTCTGACAAGTCTGACAACTTCAGTTAACTGGTGATAACCCACAGCTGTCAAGTCTTCAAACAAGTCCTGTGCCTTAGTGTTGAAACAGTCTGTCAGAAAGTGTCGAGACCATCTGTCTATTTGTGTCGACACAATTGACTTTGGTGTCGACACTGCCTTCAGTGATGTCGACTAAATTGCCTTTGTGTCGACACATCTTCTTCTGAAACTAACTTGGTCTTTGACTCTGCAGTGTGTCGACACAAGTCCTGTGTGTCGACACAGTTGTTGTAGAATCATAACTTTGATAAGTGTTGACTTAGCCTTCAGGTGTCGACTATTTTCTTCTGTGTCGACATATTCAGATGATGTCGACAAACTTGAGATCGACTATACTCTTCAGTGTCGACGCATTCTCCCAATGTTGAGGTCGACGTTTTTCTTCTGTGTCGACACAATTTCCCAGTGTTGTGTCGACTTACTTCTTCTTTGTCGACACTTTTTTTCAGTGTTGTTGTAGACTATGTTATGTGTCGACACTCTTTCCCAGAGTAGTGTCGACTTACACCTTCTGTGTCGACACACTTTCCCAGTGTTGTGTCGACAACTTTCTTCTATGTGACGACACATGTTCCTTTGTGTCGACACTTGGACTTAGAATTTTTTCCTGTAAACTTTAACAATTCTTTACCTGCACATGTCAACTCAAAACAACATCAAATACAACATGATGTATATCATTGAGCTAGGTTGGGCTTCTTCAAATCAGGTACACATTTTCCAATGTACCCAACAATCTCCCCCTATTTGGAGAAGTCATAACCCTTATAGCCAATGATATACACCATTTATAAATAGTATAAAATGATGATATATGACAATACACAGGGATACTTAATTATAAACAAAATAATAAGAACATCATGGATAAAACAATCTATCACAGATTTAACAATATTTTGTTTATTACTGGGTAATGTTTGATTACATGGTTTTTCTTTGACTGATCACATTACATCATTACAAAACATTATGAAAGAACTAAAACATTATCAGGATTGATCAGGCTCTCTAATAACAATCCCTTGGCCAGATTTAATTTTAGCTGTCACAGGAGCTTCTGATTCTTCAGCCATCTTTTTTCCTTTAAGATCAGCTTTCTTCTTAGCTTCTTCCTTGAGCCTTTGCCTTTCAAAATAGTGAAAAGGCTTTGGGAAGTATTTGCTTGGCTCCATAGCATCAGGTGGAAGTCTTCCCAGCTTAGCTTTCCTTCTGAATTGTACAATGGCTTCTTGTCTTGCCTCATACTTCTGCCATTCCTGCTCATTGTACCACTTGCCCCTTTCATGAACTTGATCTTTGACAGCTTTCCATGCAGTGAGTATTATATTTCTGGAAGTAGGACTCCACTGCTCAAAATCTGGCTTCAGCTCAGCCTGCTCTCTAAATCTTTTCTTTGACAGTAGAGCATCTTGCTGTTCTTGCAAATTTACCTCAGGCTTATCAACCTTTCCAAAGATAACATTTACAACCTCCTTTGAAGGACTATACATATATTGCACTTGCTGATCCAATATATCAAAATCTGGAGGGGGGTATATGACTTGGGCAACCTCAGGTTGGTCACCTTCAAGTAGTCCTGTTTGTAGACCAGACTCAGCCACCATGTTATCATCACACAATGGTGGATATCCCAATGTGGCTCTTATACTATTGGTCACCCATTTGGCATGCTCAGAGCCTGCATGAATTAGCATCCTCTCCCCCTTTATGGCTTCTCTTGATACATGATCTCTAAGATCTTCTTTCTGGAATCGAATTTGGCCATCCAAATAATTCACTCCCTCCTTGAAAAATGGTCTTAACTTTTGAAGCTTTTCAGATATTTCCTGTTGAGAGGTTGTGATGGCAGTCTTAACAGATGCAATGGCAGCCTGAAAATTCTTATCAAATTCTTCCATTTCTTTGGCTCTATTTGCAGGCATCCCTGGAACAATCTTCTTCACCTCTTGAATGATCTCATTATGAGATTCAGTTAAATTGTCATTCATTCTTATTTGATTTTCCAGAACATAACCTTGCTTCAAAGCAATATCATCCACCTTTGTAGAGATAGCCTGCTGTTGTTTAGCCAGATAAACTACAGCATTGCCACCCTTGTGGAAGCAATCTGTCATTTCAGTTTTATTCAAGTTGACTTGAAATTGGATAGATTTGATATCTTGGGCTAAGTCAAACTGCAGAGTTTTGTTTCTTTCATCAACATATTTCTCAATGGCCACCCTGTGGTCATCCAATTTCACCTGTAAATCCACCAAGAACTTGTTATAATCAACTTCAGGAGGTGGAGGTGGAGGTGTTGTCTGTAAAGTCTGCTTATAAGTCTTGCTTCTTCTTTTAAATACAACCAGTTTTCTTTTCTTAGCCAACCTGGCTTCTTCAGTTTCAGATTCAGAAGTACTCTCAATGTGAACTCTATCTGCTTCAGTGCCATGTTGCTCAGTTTCAACATGTACTGGCTCCCCCTCAATTCTTTGCTCCTCCTCTACTTCTTGTACTTTTTCAATCTCTTGAACTTTCTCCACTCCTTGTTCTAGCTCTATGTCAAGAGGCTGCTCAACATCTTGGTCCTCTTCTATTCTATCAGTAGCTATGTCATCATTAGGAAATAACTCATCCAGAGTGTATTCTTTTTGAACTGGAGCACCTGAAGATAAGTCATTGGGTGCATCCTTGTGCACATTCTCAGGCAGCTGCATATCTGGAGTAGGAGAAGATACATGCTCCCCCTGAACCTGTGCAGAGAAAAAAAAACTTTTAGAAAGTCTTTTATAGTAAAATACATTTGCTCCCCCTACACCTGTACCACTTGTACCTGAGCAGGGGTAGATACATTTTGAGCAGGAGATTGAACTGGCTCCCCCTGCATCTGTGCAGATGTATCTACTTGATGAACTATAGTGGAGGCAGGTTGTTCTTCACTCTGTATCCTAAGTGGGTCCTCTTGTTGTTGCTCAGTCTCGTGAGCTGGAGAAGGGGATTTCAGGGGTGTCTGGCCTGCTTTCAGGGGTGTCTGGCCTGCTTTCTTCAGGCACATCCTTAGACAACACCCTTTCCCACCTGGAGAATAGTCTCATGTCCATCCTTCTCATATGATTGATTTTAGATCCTGGTAGTTGCTGCATCACTTCAGGAATTGCTCCATTGAGATATAGACTTATGATCCTAGCCATGTTAGGCTTCTTGATCCCTTCTTTAATCTTGTCAAATAGGATTACTGACCAATCAGTAGGAATTGTAAAGGCAATCCTGGTCATAAGGTTGAACATATAGGCAGAAATCCTATCATGTCCACCTGTCTTGCAGAGAATTACTTTCCCAACTATTTCAGACAAGAACTTTCCTTGCTGATTCATACCCTTCCTATTGAATGCAGCTCCAATCTCATGTTTGAATCCAAACCACACCATTGAAGGGCTTCCCTTGTCTTAGAACTAGGAACCTCTTCTTCATTTTCAACTACTTGTAATTGCAAAAACTTTCTCAAACCTCTTTGGGTAATCTTAATCTTAGTCCCGTGAACAATGGACTTGATCTTGAGTTCAGTAGAATGGAGTGATGCTGAGATAAAGAACTCGTGCACCTCCTTCTTCCAGATCTTGGATGGTTCTGAGACAAGAAATTCTAACCCTGATGCAGAGAGAAGGGTGATAACTCCTTGAACATCAGGCGGCGCCTCTGCAAAGGCCTGGCGCACCAACTCATACCCTTCATTAACATTGTCTTCAATCCTTGGCGCCATCGAGTCGTCGAGAAGGCTTGAGAGAGGAGAGAAAGAAAGATTGTCGACACAGGGTTTGAGTCTCGAAAACCTTGAAAGCGTGTCGACAATAAGAGCTTTTGACCTATTTATAGCTTCTGTTGAAAGAAGTTCAAAAGGCGCCAAAAACAGTCTAAATGTGTCGACACAGACGGAATGTGTCGACACAAGCTTCTATTAACTCGACATTTCTTCATCCTACTATGTGTCGACACCAATATGTGGTTATGTCGACACCTTGGATACATAGTAGAAAGACAGAAATTCTGTGTCGACACTAAGGACAAGTGTCGACACATATTTTGTAAGTGTCGACACCATAATTCTGGTTGAGTCGACATTACATTTCTGGTTAAGTCGACAATAAAACTCTTAAGTGTCGACACACATTCTCTGTGTCGACACAGTATTTCTGACTTGTCGACATAATTTCTCTGAGTCGACACATTATTACTGAATGTGTTGACACATTCTTACTTAGCCAATTTCTGTAACTTCAATGTGTCCTTTTTAACACTTGATTATGTTGTTACTACTTTTACTTACTTATAAACCATTTCAATAGCATTGTTAATGATTTTGTTTAATACATTAATCAATGGTTAACATACCTAATTCAATTTTGAATTTATTGAATTTGGTTTCATCTAAAGGCTTAGTAAATACATCTGCTATTTGATAATCTGTTTTTACAAATTCCAATGAGATGTCACCTTTTTCTACATGTTCTCTAAGAAAATGATATTTGATTTCTATATGCTTAGTTCTACTATGAGAAACTGGATTATTAGCAATAGAAATAGCACTCTTAGAATCACATAAAAGGGGTGTTCTACTTACCTGAATACCATAATCTTTAAGCTGATGCTGCATCCATAATAGCTGTGCACAGCAGCTTCCTGCAGCAATATACTCTGACTCAGCTGTGGAAATTGCCACACTAGTCTGTTTTTTACTACTCCAAGATATTAGTCTTCCTCCCAGGAATTGACAAGTACCTGTAGTACTCTTTCTATCCTCTCTACATCCTGCAAAATCTGCATCTGAATAGCCTGTTAGTTGAAAATCTCTATTCCTAGGGTACCAAAGACCTAGAGTAGGAGTGCCCTTTAGATATCTCAGAATCCTTTTTATTGCAGTATAATGAGATTCTTTAGGGCAGGCTTGGTACCTAGCACAGACACATGTTGCATACATAATGTCAGGTCTACTAGCAGTGAGATATAGTAGTGACCCAACAATTCCTCTATACAATGATTCATCAACAGGTTTACCTGCCTCATCTTTGCATATTGGCATACTCGTGCCCATAGGAGTTCTCATGGAGGAGGATGACTCCATACCATATTTTTTAATTAATTCCTTGGTGAACTTAGACTGGGATATGGACAATCCATCATCAGTCTGTCTTACTTGGAGTCCCAAGAAGAACTTAAGTTCTCCCATACTGCTCATCTCAAACTTCCCTTGCATAAGTTTGGCAAACTTTTTACAAAGGTTGTTTTCAGTAGATCCAAAGATTATGTCATCAACATAGATCTGGACTAAGATGATCTTTCCTTTGGATTCCCTAAGGAATAGAGTTTTGTCTATCTTTCCTCTTGAGAATTTATTCTCAATGAGGAAGGTAGACAGGGTTTCATACCAAGCCCTTGGAGCTTGTTTTAACCCATACAAAGCTTTCCTAAGCTTGTACACAGAATCAGGTTTAAGAGGATCTACAAAACCTGATGGCTGCTCTACATATACTTCTTCTTTAAGATCACCATTCAGAAATGCTGACTTTACATCCATCTGGTATACTTTGAAGTCTTGGTAGGCTGCATAGGCAAGGAACATTCTGATTGCCTCCAACCTTGCTACTGGAGCAAAGGTTTGATCAAAGTCAATCCCTTCTTCCTGCCTGTATCCTTTTGCAACCAATCTTGCTTTATTCTTTATTATTATTCCACTTTCATCTAGCTTGTTCCTATAGATCCACTTAGTCCCAATTATGTTGTGGCCTCTTGGTTTAGGAACAAGCTCCCAGACCTTGCACCTTCTGAACTGATTCAGCTCCTCTTGCATAGCATCAATCCAGTGCTGGTCTTGGATAGCTTCTTCAAACTTCTTAGGTTCCATTTGAGACAAGAAACTAGAATGCAAAACTGTGCTTTGATTTCTGCTTCTAGTTTGCAATCCTTGTCTTGGATCACCAATTATCTGATCAGTAGGATGATCTCTTAGATATCTTATAGCTGGAGGTAGATTCTCTTCAGGTTGAGCATCTCCAGCTTCTTCATTCTGCTGTTCCTCTTGGTTTTCATCAGCTTCCATTATCTCTTGTACTCCCCCTGGACAGCAGCCTTCATTTTCCAATGCTCCCTCTTCCTTTGAAGCTTCAGCAATGGAGAGCTTGTCCATCTTCTTGCTTATACCTGTTGAGTCATTTGATCTACAAGACAATTCACAATTGATTAATCTTGTTTCATCAAATACAATATGCACAGATTCTTCAACAACTTGAGTAGTTAAGTTGAAGACTCTATAGGCCTTACTATTTGTGCTGTACCCAACAAATATCCCATCCTGGGATTTGGCAGCAAACTTAGTCAAATAAGACTTACCATTGTTAAGTATATAGCACTTGCAGCCAAAGATCCTAAAATAGGATAGATTTGGTTTTCTGCCTTTCACAATCTCATAGGGAGTCTTCCTGTGGCTTTTGGTGATAGAGGCCCTATTGATGACATGACAAGCAGTGTTAACTGCCTCAGCCCAAAAATATTCTGGGAGAGAGGTGTCACTCAATAGAGTTCTACCAGCTTCAATTAATGATCTATTCTTTCTTTCAGCAATTCCATTTTGCTGAGGTGTTCTAGGTGAGGAGAACTCTTGGAAAATCCCAAAGTCTATACACAAGTTTGTCATGCTTTCAGATTGAAACTCAGTACCATGGTCACTTCTGATTTTGACCACTGTACTGTTCAGTTCATTCTGAATTTGCTTTACAAACTTAAATAATACACTTGGGGTTTCAGATTTTTGTCTCAGAAAGAACACCCATGTAAATCTAGAATAGTCATCTACAACCACTAGTGTGTAGACCTTCCTACCTAGACTGTGAACTGGCATAGGACCAAAAAGATCCATATGCAAGAGGTATAAGCACCTCACAGAATCCTTGTTTTCAAGGCTTTGAAATGAGGTTTTTGTCTGCTTGCCCTTTTGACAAGCTGAGCATACCCCTTCCTTTATACACTTAACTTGAGGCCCATTTCTCACAAGTTCTTTACTAAAGAGTTGGCCAATTGTCTTGTAGTTTAGATGAGCCAATCTCTTGTGCCACTTAACACAATGAGAAGCATTGTCATCAGCTACAAGACAAATGGGGGATTCCTTATTCTCACATTCAAAATTAAGGCAATACACATTTCTCTTCCTATACCCAGTCAATATGATCTCTTGATCACTTGACCTTTTGATATGACATCCATCCTTACCAAATGAAATGTCATATCCTAGATCACTCAGCTGGCTTATGCTTATTAGATTATGTTTCAAACCTTTTACATAGGCCACTTGGGTGATAGTAATTAGGTTTGAAGAGATGTTACCAAATCCTTTGATGACTCCTTTTTTAGATCCACCAAAGATCACTTTATGTCCATCTTTGACAGATGAATACTCCTTCAGCAGCCCCTTTGTTCCAGTCATGTGCCTGGAACAACCACTATCCAAGTACCATATAGGGGCATGGTAACTTGGATTCACCTGCAATACAGAATTACTTACCCTTAGAACCCAAGTAAGTCTTGGGTCCTTGGTTCAGGTTAGCCTTAATAAAGTTATCATAACCTCTTCTAACAGGTAGACTCTTATTCTTTATAACACTTGTGTTATACCAGCAGTCCAATGCAAAATGACCCCTCTTGCCACAGCACCAACATTCAAACTTATTGTATCTAGATCTAGATACATCCTTGTCAGAAGCATTTCTGTTCATTGCTGGTGCTGTTGCAACTTCTCCTACTGGTTTCTTAAAACCATAGGGCTTATGACCATAGGTAGGCCTGCTTGCCTTAACACCCATGTTCTTCAGAACATTTGTCTTGACATGATCCTGAATGTCTTCATGATCATATATGTTAGAAGGCACTTTCTCCTTACCAAACCTTATGGGGACTGAAAGGTTTAGTGGCTGAATAGGGGCTTTGCCTTTCCTCTTGAATCTGCCAGCCCTGGAGTTACCCTTAAATCCTATTCCAGCCTTACCCTTCTGAGTGACAAATTCATCTATCAAGGGTAAGACAGATTTTGGCTTAGAGTAACTAGCCACTAAATCCCTTTCAATTCTCAGTCTGTCCTCCAGACTCTTCACTTGATCATTAGTATAATTAATTGTGCCCATCTGAATAATAGTTATATTCTTCAGCTTGGCAATTTCAGCTAACTTTTGATCAAGGACTTTTTCTAACTCAGTTGTTGCAACCCTTAGATCAGCAATTTCCTGAGCCTGTGATTTAACCAGGTTCTTGCTTTTCTTAAGGGCCTGCAACAAGTCCCCATACTTGTCTATCAATTGATAGACATCTCCTTCAGATTCAGATGCATCTTCATCACTTGATGCAGATGTAGCTGATTCTTCACTTGTACTACAAACATATGTACTGGAAGGACTGTTTACCTCATTAGGACCAGACTGATTCTGGCATAGGTCCTCTTCTGATCTAGTCATCAAACCCATGCATTGATGTTCATTGATGGAGTCTAGCAACTGCATAAACTCCTCTTCCTCAGATGCAGCATATAATCCAATATATGCTTCAGCTTCAGATCCTGATTCTGAAGTTGACTGGTCTGACAGACTTTTATCTTTCTTTGCTACAAAGGATTTCTCCTTCTTGCCTTTCTGATAAGTCTTCTTCTTTTCTGAAGATTCCTTCCTTTTGTCAGGACACTCAGCCACTACATGTCCAGGCCTATTGCAACAATAGCAGACAATCTTTGAGGTAGTGGCTTTGCTGGGCTTTGACCTGCTTTTCTCTTTCCTAGATGACCTTCTTTTCTGATAATAGTCATCTACTTGCTGTGATGAGGAAGGCCTAGACTTCCATTGCTTCTTTTTCAAGAACCTTTGAAATTGCCTAGTGAATGCAGCAAAGTCTGCATCTGAATCACTGCTGACTGAACCCTTATCTGAATTTTCAGAACTACCTTCTTCAACTTCCTTAGGAGGAGATGGTGATTTCCTCCTATTCTTTCTGGTGGCTTCAGCATTAAATGCCACAGTCTTTTCTCTATGCTCTCCTCTTGAGTTTCTTTCCTCCTCCTTCCTTACCATAAGTTGCATTTCATAGGATAGCAACTTTCCAAACAGAGTTGGAGGAGATATCTCTGCCAATTTTGCCACTTCTCTTATGGCACAGATCTTTGTATCCCAATCCTTTGATAAGGATCTTAAGAATTTGTCATTCAGTTCATAGGTACTGAAGACTCTTCCATAGGAAATTAGCTCATTCACAATTCTATAGAATTTCTTATAGCACTCAGTTATGCTATCAGATTTTCCTTGTCTAAAACTTTCATACTCCTGATTTAGCATAGATTTTCTGTCCAGCCTTACTTCTTCTGATCCCTCCATGTAGACAATCAATGTGTCCCACATCTCCTTGGAGGTCTTGCAGTGAATCAGATTCTGAAATGTTGAATCATCTATGACACTGACAATGATGTTCTGTGCCCTTTTGTCCATGGTTGCCAAGATGATTTCATCCTTGGTCATTTCAGAATAAGTCTTTGGTGTTTGGATATTTGCATCAAGAACAGATATCTTCATTGGTATGAAGGGGCCTTCCTGTACTGTGATGTAAATCCTTGGGTCAGATGCTTCCATAAACAATCTGACTCTTTCTTTCCAGATCCCAAAGATTTCCTTCTTGCATATGGGTAATTTCATTGACCCTAGCTCCTTATGATTCTCTCCAGAACCCATCTTCTTGATTCTTGAATCTGCCTATCAGATCTACCTCAGACTGTTAAGTCCTTTTTGAGTAACCTCCCTCTGATACCACTTGATAGTTTAACTTTCAAGGCAGCCTAAACACCTAGAGGGGGGGGGGGGTGAATAGGTTCTGCTTCTCTTTCTAAAACTTCTAGACAGAATTCAATTTATTAACTAATATGAAAACACAGCAATCACAGAAAACAAAACATCACAGATTGCACTATGATTTATAGTGGTTCCCCAAGGTCTGGGTACATCCACTTTCCCCCTTCACCTATCTAGCTGTATGCTAGATTCGGCCAAACTTCCACTTATCTCAGATCAATAGATCTTACAACTCAGAACCCAACAGGTTCCTACAACTCAGGCACAACTGCCCTACCTCAGCCTTGCCCCAAGGCCTACAACTCAGAGAATATCCTTCTCCTACACTCAGGCAATCAGCCCTACCACTCAGAGTTCAACACTCCTACACTCAGCCTTTATAACATAGGCTTACAACTCAGATCTGTATAAACAGATCCTACAGAAATATAGAAAAGATTGTTTAAATTGTCTTGCCAAGTTGAGAGAGAAAAGGCAATGACAATTCTTAATCAGCTGATGCAATCAACTATTTCTTAGCCTTCTTCAAAGCTTCTTGAAAATGTACTTAGCTGAGTTGATTCCAAACAGCTTCTTGAGAATCCACTGGTGGATTCCTTCTTCTTCTTCAAATTCTGACTTGATCTCTCTCTATCCAGAACTTTGAATGATTCTTCTGAATTCTGATTAGAACTCTTCTTAGATCTACCCTTAGATAGTCTTCTTAGATCTCCCGGAGAAGATCTTCTTAAGTGCCTAGCACTTTCTTGAAAATGAGTAGAATATAATCCTTCTCCACTTTTTGATCCAATGTATTTCAAAGGGTCAGTTCTATATCTTCTTAATTGTGTGTGTTTTTTCTCCTTCTGAATCTGTCTATTTATAGACATTCTTCATGGTAACCGGCTGATCCGGTTTCTAACCGTTTTCTGACAAGTCTGACAACTTCAGTTAACTGGTGATAACCCACAGCTGTCAAGTCTTCAAACAAGTCCTGTGCCTTAGTGTTGAAACAGTCTGTCAGAAAGTGTCGAGACCATCTGTCTATTTGTGTCGACACAATTGACTTTGGTGTCGACACTGCCTTCAGTGATGTCGACTAAATTGCCTTTGTGTCGACACATCTTCTTCTGAAACTAACTTGGTCTTTGACTCTGCAGTGTGTCGACACAAGTCCTGTGTGTCGACACAGTTGTTGTAGAATCATAACTTTGATAAGTGTTGACTTAGCCTTCAGGTGTCGACTATTTTCTTCTGTGTCGACATATTCAGATGATGTCGACAAACTTGAGATCGACTATACTCTTCAGTGTCGACGCATTCTCCCAATGTTGAGGTCGACGTTTTTCTTCTGTGTCGACACAATTTCCCAGTGTTGTGTCGACTTACTTCTTCTTTGTCGACACTTTTTTTCAGTGTTGTTGTAGACTATGTTATGTGTCGACACTCTTTCCCAGAGTAGTGTCGACTTACACCTTCTGTGTCGACACACTTTCCCAGTGTTGTGTCGACAACTTTCTTCTATGTGACGACACATGTTCCTT
The DNA here is from genome assembly GCA_039513925.1 of Platanthera zijinensis. Classification (NCBI taxonomy): domain Eukaryota; kingdom Viridiplantae; phylum Streptophyta; class Magnoliopsida; order Asparagales; family Orchidaceae; genus Platanthera; species Platanthera zijinensis. Next base: position 159,612,666 of record CM077078.1, on the reverse strand, counting down.
TGTGTCGACACTTGGACTTAGAATTTTTTCCTGTAAACTTTAACAATTCTTTACCTGCACATGTCAACTCAAAACAACATCAAATACAACATGATGTATATCATTGAGCTAGGTTGGGCTTCTTCAAATCAGGTACACATTTTCCAATGTACCCAACAGGAGCACACCTGGGAACCGCAGGATCTGATGAGGCAAAGATACCCGGAGTTGTTCAGTCAGGTACATCTCACCACCTCTCGGTATACTATAGATTGCCTTCTTGTTTTGGAATGTTAAGACTAGATACGGAAAATCCAGGACCTAGGCATGCGCACTTAATCAGAAAGGTAGGGGCTAATCTTTTGTTTATTGGGGAGATTGTCTTCGTTATCAAACGAACAGTCGCCTGAACCCAATAGAAAGATCGTATGGGATGTTACAAGTTTAATTTATTCCGATAGAAATCCCCGTAGGCTCAACCTCAATTTCGGGGACGAAATTTTTGTTTTGTTTATTAGGATTTGTAACATCCCATTTCCGGCTAGACCCCTAGGAGTCGGTTAGTTGTGACGGAACCCCAGGAAACACATAAAATTGAAATAAAGCGATCAATATTTCGGGTCACGGGTTGGTCACGCCCGTGACCGACCCGTCACGCCCGTGACCTGGGCGTGACTACTTCGACGATCGTCGATCTCCACGAGACGATCATCGAACGTGTTGTCTGGGCATGTCACGCCCGTGACCAAGGTGTCACGCCCGTGACTATGGGCCTGACCCCATCGACGATCGTCGATCGCCGTGAGACGATCGTCGACCTTGCGGCCCGGGCATGTCACGCCCGTGACATGAGTGTCACGCCCGTGACCTAGGGCGTGACCAGCCTTCGACGATCGTCGATCTCAATTTGACGATCGTCGACCTCGAAATTTGCCATTCGGGCATGTCACGCCCGTGACCTAGAGGTCATGCCCGTGACCTAGGGCGTGACCAGCCTTCGACGATCGTCGATCTCAATTCGACGATCATCGACCCAAAATCTGCCGTTCGGGCCTGTCACGCCCGTGACCCCAGGTGTCACGCCCGTGACCACCCATCGACTATCGTCGATCTCAGTTCGACGATCGTCGAACCCAGAATTGGCTATTCGGGCCTGTCACGCCCGTGACCTATGTGTCACGCCCGTGACATTGGCTGAAACGACGGTTCAGGCCCGAAATTATTCTAACACGCGTGGTAATAAATGCTGGTGTGGGAAGTTACACCAGGAGTAATTTCAGGCCGTTTTCCTTCTGTAATTATATAATAAATAAGGAAGATATGGTCCAATACGAAGCCGCCAGCTGGACACACCTGTTCAGTTTCCACCGTTTCTTATCCCTTCACTGTAACCGAAACATTAAGGGGAGAACCGTCATGGCCATTAAGGCTTTACCCATTCATCTTCCCACTTTTTGACTTATAAAAGCCCACTTGAGGCAAGAGGAGAAGGTTACACGCTCAAGTAATCGGATCAGACCTTTGTTCTTGCTGTAGGAGAAGTTCAGCAAACGCCACCACCGCGCCATGGCACCCCGTCGTTCTTCTCGCCTTCAAACCGCGAATAAGGTCCTCCTCTGCTCTTTCTCTTTCATGGGTAGATCTTAGGATTCTTAGAAAGGAAGTTCGCGCTCAACGGAGCCGGACCCATCTCTCGTTTTCATGGAAAAACCATGAAACAGATATTTTGCGTTCGCTGGAAACCGCCACCTCCGGCGGCCCAACCACCGCCGACCGCTAGCCATCGCCTCAACGGAGGTGGTGGTGGTGGTGGCTGGCCAGGGAAGTGACCGAACGGCCGGCGACGGATCACGGAACGCTTACAGGGAAAAAATGGTTTTCTGTCTGTTCGGGTTCATGAAGAAGATGAACAGTAGAATTAATATTTATAATACATAGATTATTATATATTACTTAATGGAAAATAGATTATTTGAACATATTTTGAGGCTGCGATACGAGGCACTTAGAGGCCGATTTAGGAAAAATGACCAGTCACAAAAGTTGTAGCCCTCTGGGTCTACTTTAATTTAAAATTGATTTTATTCAATTTGGGTGAGTGGTTTGACCACAACACTCATTTTGGTGGGATCAAGACCTAGGCTAACCAGAAATTGAAATGGTTGCCCACGATTCATAACATGTCCAAATGACTTGAAATTTAGACTGGAGATCTATAATATTTGTATCAAGAGGCTGTCCAAAAATGAGAATTTTTGGAGAACTTTTGCCTAAAGTTTTTGTAAAAATTTTAATAAACCATATAAAATTAATTAGGAGATGAAATTAAGTCCAAACTCCCCCAAATTTTGGGTGGTGGTCCCTGGCATCAATGTTAAGATCTGTACAAAATTTCAACTTGATTGGTCGAGTTTTGAATAGGGAAGTATCAAGTCCTAGATAGGTCTTGGTGAGGGGTACTTTGGGGAAAAGTACGATTGGAGATGGAGTGGACAAATCTCCTCAAAAGAGGCTGAAGTTGTTGGCCACTGATTTGTTGAGTCTATGTCTACCCTCTTGGGTAACATGGTGTGGCTTAGGGTGGATTTTACCCTAAGAGATTGGCTCAAATCCAACGGGTGGGAGTTTGAGGTTTGTGAAGGACATAGGAGCAAAAGCTCTTGTATGCCCTTGAAATTTGGAGGAGAGGGGGATGATATGATGAAAACCCTCTGGTTGAAATGATGAAGGAATTGGAGGTAATTGGGTACCTCGGAAGTTGAGAGTTTGAATTAGGATAGAAATGTAATTTAGTTATTTTAAGCACTAAATCTACTCCAAAAATTATGAAACTCGGGAGGAGGGAGTTTTAGGATGTTCTAGACTTATGATAATTTTCCCGGAATTTTATGATTGATAGATATTATACTTCATGTGTTAAAGGATTATTTGCCCGATTTGTTGTTTCAATTATTTGGAGGTTTTAAATTAATTATAATCAGTTGAAATTCTGGATTTAGATCTTGATTAGTAGCACATTGATCACTGGATTTTTATAGAATTTTATGTTGAGTAAATCTAGTACTTTATTCACAAATGATAGAAAGGGCTATATGTTTAAAAAAATTAATTATGGATAAAATACTTGCTGGAAAATTATGAAACTTGGCCAGTGCTAATGTTAGGCCTTTATTTGCATGGCATAAATTATTTATAATTTTTGGAAGAATATTTTCTGTACTTGATTCATAAACAACAGAAGTTAGAGATTATTTCTAAAATAGTTTTCATGCCCTTAGTGATAGAAAAATTATGATACTTAGGATTTAACCTATTGAGATAACCTAGTATTTATCATAAATTTGCTGGACATCTTGCATGAGAACTTAGGGTAGTTCATGTTCAAACCGGTAGTCCTTGGGATTTTCGAGGAATTTAATTAAATGCCAAATAAATTAGGAAAATTTCCATTTTCTGGACTTAGGTCATTTATATCATGGTAAGTCTCCAGTAAATAATTTAGGGCATTTGGATGAGTAATGGATCATTGCATAACCGGTTCGACATGTAGCCTAGGTCGGTCTGCATATAGCAATTATGAATTGAAATAAGACATGATTTGAGGAAGACATTGGAGTTAAATAACTCATTTTGTTTGAGGGGGCAATAGTGGAGGAAATCACTATAGGAAGATATAAAGAATAGTGAGTAGTGGTGATAGCTAGAGTTAAGAGGTGCTCGAGTTCGACGAAAGTTCGTCTTCCCCGAAGAGTGGAAGGTTTAAAAATCACCCTAGGATAGTCTATCGTAATATGAGAAGGGGAATGGGTTAAGGGAAATAAACCAATAATATTAAGTGCCTTGCGAAAGGGAACTTCGGGCCGTAATGCCGCCGTCTTGGTTCCTAGTGCCCCTTGAGAGCCCTTCACGGGGTATACCGGGGGCAGTCCTGGGCTAACGTAAACTGTAATAACAAATCAACAAGAGTAACTAGGTAACTAGGGCTGCACTCTTCACAAACACTGTTGGCACAGGAAGATTGATGAGAGCTTCGGCTCGGTTGGTTAAGAGACGGACGGGATGGTCCGGGGAGCTTCGGCTCGGTCGGTTTGGAGACGGACGGGATGGTCCGGGGAGCTTCGGCTCGGTTGTTTTGGAGACGGACGTTTTGGTCCGGGGAGCTTCGGCTCGGTTTTTGTGTGTTTGCGATTAAACTTGCATGTGCATAAAATAGGAAAAGTTAAGGTGGTGGGTCTTTCGATATCAGGGAGTTCGATTGCACCGACACCGATATCGTTGACTCGGCGAGGTGTTTAGCACTTCGCCAACAGAAGTCTGGTGCACCAGCCGGCAAGAGTACGCAGGCGTCCGCTTAGTGCACCAAGCGTTGAGGCGTACGATAGGTCAGACCAGTGGTGCTTTTACTGGTTTTGAGGTGGGCGAGGCCCAACCCACCGCTTCCGTCTGCCACTACGGAGGTATCCTGGGAGGTAACGGCTCCGAAAGGGGGAACTAAAGGTCTGTGTGCACAGAGTCGGGTGTGTGAGTTGCACTTGCATGTTTCATCATACCCACTAGCATGTCATAGCATAATCGATTCATTTAACCCTGACACCTAAAGTATAAGTGGTATGGGACGCTTATACATTAGGACCTGCAAAACGACCCCTTGGTCTATAAGCTTGTGTGGGCAAGTTTATAAATCAAAGGTTAATTTCAATATATAACAACCATTGCTGTTAGATAACCGACACCCCAACGTATAAGTGGTATGGGACACTCTATACGATGGGAGTCTTGCAAAAGATCCCTTTTGCTTATGTGTTCTCGCATAAGTGAAGGTTTAAATTCATATAATTGCTTTTCTTACTGCTAGACCTATTATAACAATCATATTAACTGCTCACCGAATACATCTTGCTAGATTAAGTCCATAGTCACCTGTTTCTTGATTTATCTCTACCATCATGTCCTTCCCTTTCTTCCTCCCCGCTCGGTACCTAGGAGCCATGGGGGAAGGGGTAGGGGATGATAGGGCTTAGTCTTTATGACTAACGGTTTTCGAACCGCATCATTTAGGTGATCGTGGAGCCCAGCATGGAGGAGCAGCCCCAGAGATCGGTGCGCCTAGAGATGGGGCAGTCTAGCTCCGGAGTTCACACAGCCGGGACCGTGAGTCTCGACCTTGAGTAGTTTCTGTTTTTGCTTCCGCATGAGAGACTTGTAGTGAGGACATTCTGTACCGGGCATAAGCCCGTATTTATAGTACTCTGATGATTTCTGTGGACACTCCCTTCGTGGAGATTTTATCTTATTTACATGTGTTTTATCATTGTGGACTGTATTGTTCTTACTTCAATAATTGTGCTACTTTTCTGTGATCGAATTGGCCGGCAGAATCGGCGCCTTGTGGTGATGACCCTTCAGGACGTGAAGAAGTCACCGCAAAGCGGCGGTTCTGGGCCTAAGACCCCGGTGGTTGAAAAAGAAAAAAAAAGGGGGGTCTTACAGTCTGTTGAGTACAGATTCCTTGCACATGTTGTGGGCAAGGTCCTGCTAGCCAAACATTCTGCCCATGATACCATTTCCATGTATCAATTCTGCTTGATGGGTGCACTGGTTGATAAGAAACACTTAAACTGGGGAGAAATTTTCTTTGATTTGATCAAGAAGAAGGTAAAAAAAACCTTGTTAATTTTGGGAGGATCTTAGGACTGTTCTTGAACAACAGGTTGCCTCACCTGTTGGTGTCCTCTGGCATGCATATTAATGCCTCCAAGAGGCTTACCTGTGCCCTTTTTGGCAAATGGGACAGGCAGATTGTTAAGCCAACCAGGACTACTGCTTCTTCAGGCACAAGGACTGTTGCAGTCTCTTCCCCTCAGGCAACTTCCCTCATGGAAGATTTGCCTGCCTCCTCCTCTTCTCCACTTTCTCCAATAGTTCCTTTAACCATCCCCTCATCAACCAACACCATCTCTCTCTCTTCCCCTATAACAATTTCATCTCCACCTCCAACCACAGAAGACAAATTCCATCCCCTACACTTCTATCCACCTCTTGACCTAGACTCCACCATACCATCCTTCAATCTCATGGAAGATTCCTTTATGGATGATTCCCCCTCCTCACATACTGAGCTTCCATCATCCACCACATCCTATCAACAACTCCTTCATGATATTATTTCCCAACCATCTTTCATCCCATCCATCTCCACACCAATATCCTCCATCTCCACAATTCCAATCTCTCAACCATCCATCCTACCATCCACCACTTCTATCACTAATTCTACAGCTCCTTTGAGAGGTCTAAGTTGTTAGCCTAAATCATCTAGAGGGGGGTGAATAGGTGAAATGCGTGTCAAATGCGGAATTAAAAACTAACACAGCAAATATCAAGCAATCACAGAAGACAAGAGATTTATAGTGGTTCCCCAATCTTGGGTACGTCCACTTTCCTCACCGATCTAGCAAATTACTAGACTCGGCTACTCCACTATCTCGGATTGAAAACAATCCTACACCTCGGAACCACGTTCCTACAAATCTCGATCCAAAATGGATCTACAAAAACTCGGAAGACAAAACTTCCTACAAGTCTCGAAGAAAAATCTCCTACAATGAAATTTGGTTTGAAAATAAAAATCAAAACATCAATCTCAGATCTGGATCTTTGACGGTCTTCTTCTTTAGGAACTTCGGCTTGATCAGAAAAAAAAAGTTGAAGATGACCTGAGAGAAATCCACGAATCTGAAAACTAGAACCACCTCGATCGAGAAAGTAGATCTGGAATCTTCAAGGCTCGGCAAGATCGAGTGATTCTCTTTCTTCTGGATCGCTGGAGGAAAGATCGATGAAAACGAAGGTCGCGATCCAAACTTTTCTTCTTCTTCCGTGAACGGCAATGGCGGCGGCGTGAAATTAGGGTTCACGGAATTTCTCTTTCTTAAAAAGAATATTTCTGTAATAACGCTTAAAAGTCATTTCTGAAAAGACCTATTTATAGGTGGGTTCCAACGGTCATAATATTGATTAATGATGACACGTGGACCAATCAGAATTGACAGATTCAAAATACTTAAGACGAATTAGAACTTAGAAGAATTCTGAATTAGAGAACAGCTATACTCGAGTGAGAGAAGGAATACTCGAGTATGGGAACTTAGATACTCGAGTATCAGAAAACATATACTCGAGTAACAGAAGGATATACTCGAGTATCAGGGGATTACTCGAGTATCAGAAACACATATACTCGAGTATCAGGGAATTACTCGAGTATCAGAAAACACGTACTCGAGTATCAGGGTATTTACTCGAGTATCAGAAAACACATACTCGAGTATCAGGGTATTTACTCGAGTATCAGTACTTTGAACTTGCAGAGAAGAGAAGAAAAGGATCTACTCGAGTATCAAATATGATTTACTCGAGTATCAAGTTACTTACTCGAGTATGAAAAGAACTTACTCGAGTGACTAACTTAACTACTCGAGTATAGATATATCTACACGAGTATTCAGACCCTACTCGAGTAAGCCAAACTGATTACTCGAGTATCTCACTAACTACTCGAGTATGGGACACAGACTACTCGAGTATTAAGACCTTACTCAAGTAAGTCTAACTGACTACTCGAGTATCTCTAACTACTCGAGTATGTCTTACTAACTACTCGAGTATTAAGCCTGATACTCGAGTATCATAAGGGGTTACTCGAGTATTAGGGACTTAGAAAAATTCTATGAGGAAATTTGCTCCAATGCTTCTGTCCATCAATCCAAGTGCATGAAGGAAGTGTATCCCAATAGAGAGGCTATACATGGGCCAACACTTTGGATCACACAATGAGGGATTACATTGTATGGTCCTGTGTTTGGTGACCCATTATAGACTGACATTGGTCTACACTTGGCATTAAGGACCTGCACACATACAACTTAAACACAGCATCAAATACACCTTAATTCATCTTAGTTCAAGGTCTGACCTCCTACAAATCTGAGGCATTGTGGAGACAAACCCCAACAATCTCCCCCTATTTGTAGATGTCAGCACTCTCTATACTAAGGTGAATTACTTAAGAGTAAAAGAAACAACATGCATATAACAGGAGAATAAACTTAACTAAAGCAGGGTAAGTAAAACATTGCCATAATCAGAATTAAATATATATATATAGAAATGTTTTAAGCATAGAAACAAAAGTCCAATTTCACATTCTCAGTTCAACTCAAGATGGGGCATCCTTGTACATCCTTTCTCTCTTTAGTTCTTGCCTTTCTAGATAACTGTATGGCTTGGGAAAGTAAGTCCTGGGCCTAGGAGGAGCAGATGGATTATTGTGTCCCCAGTTTCTGTCATGGAGTCTGATTTTAATCTGGGACACTTCATAGGCCTTCCATTCTGTATTACTGTAGAACTGATCTCTGTTTTCTCCAAGATCTGTCACTAACCTCAAAGTATCAAGAATTATGGACTTAGAGGTAGGACTCCACACTTCAGCATGAACAACAGGAGGTCTACTTTCAGAAGCTGGCTCTTTCCTGGGAGCAGAACGACTTGCAGAAGCACCTTCACCATACTTTCTTTTCTTCTTAGAAGGACCTTGAGAACTGGAAAGAAAATCATCTTGCCACATGTCAGAGTAGTTAAGAGGAGGCTCAGTCACATCACCCTCAGGTCTAGGAGAGAAGGCTGGCACACCACTTTCTGGAATGGTAGCTTGGACAGGGGCATCTGCAGAGGGTTGCTCTTCAAGAGGATTTAGGTGCTGAGGTATAATGGTTGGGTTGAGCTGGGCATTAGGGAAGTTCATGTTATGCAGCCACACAGCAGTGTCATAGGTATAAAACTTTACAGATTGAAGTTGAGAGAGAATGTCTGCTTTCATTTCCTTTACAATTCCATCCACTGTAGTTTGAGCCTGTTTAGAGAGAGTTTCAACTTGTTCTTTTACAACTATTTGAGCTTGCTCATGTAGTTTGTCCACTTGTTCTTTTACAACTTTCTCCCCCTTGCTGATATCTATGTTTAGCTTTGCAATGGCTTCATCTTTGAAGGTGCCCACTTCATTACATACTTTCACAACATTCATTTCAGCTCTCTCATCTAGCTTGATCTGATTGTGAGCTACTGTCTCGGCCTGGTTTCTTAGCTCACCTATGCTTGTAATGGTGTGGTCTATGGCTTTGCCTCCAATTTGGAACAACCTTTTTAACTCATCAGTATTTGCTTGAATCTCAGCAAAGCCTCTGCTCATCTCTGTTTCAAGAGCAGAGACCTTGGATGTTACTGATTGCAGAGAGGCATCAAAGTAATCTCTCTGTTCTTTGAGCATAAGCTCAATCTTGCTTATTATATCTGAAGAGGAGGGAGCTGAGGTTGGTTCAGGTGCTGAAGCAGCAGGAGCAGGAGCAGGGGCAGTCCAAGGAAGGATTTCTGTGATCACCACTGAGCTGACAACTCTCTTGAAGGGTTCTATTTCAACATTTTCTTCTGTGGGTAGGAGAGAGGGCATGGAGAAATCCAAAGTCCTCAGAGGTGCCTCCACAGGATCTGGAGACATCTCATCATCAGACAGGAGAATATGAGCTGATTGGCTAGGCTCACTCTCAGGAGATTGGACTGGAGATTGGACTGGAGATGGAGCTGGGGTTCTTGCAGGAGACTGAACTGGAGACTTTGCAGCTGATCCATTCTGGAAGAGTGGGGCATCTGAGCTGAGCTCATCAATAAGATTGTTAATTTCTTCAGCTGTAGACAGAAGGGCTGCTGAGTCTGGAAGCTCTGAGTCTGGGTTTGCTGATGGAATCTCTGCTGGAGGAGGAGAGACTGGAGGAGTAGGAATTCTTACTTCTTCTTCTTCTAGAAATACTGATTCTGAAGAAACCTGATTCTGAGGAAGAGAAGAGGCAGGCTCCCCCTCAACTATTTCACTGGTGGTAGCAGTAGTTTGATGTAGAGGAGGAGATGGAATCCTGTCTTCAGGGAAACTGGTTTCTTTGGGAATTTCTGAGGTGGCAGCAGATTTGGAAGCTTGGGCAGTATTGAGGAGCTTGATGTCATACCTCTGGATGGAGGAGAGAGAGACCTTCTTCATGTGGTGAAGGGGAGTTCCTTTGGACAAATCAAATACTGTAGGGTTGATCTCATGGAGGAGGAGGGAGATAATCCTTGCATAGCTGGGGTGCTTCACGCTTTCTCTAATCTTATCCAGTATCATCATGCCAAACTGGAATTTCTTGCGACATATGATGGCTTGCATGATGTCAAACATGTCCATTGAGATATCTCTGATAGAGTAGGTCTTGCAGAGGAGAACTTTAGCAATGACATCTACAAGAAATTTCCCTTCAGAGTTGAAGTCTGAGCGGCTAATCGAGTCTGCTTCAGGACATACTCCACAGAAGAGACTGGTGCGGTCGGAATCCTCTGTAGTTAAATCATCTTCTTCATCAACGACGGGCATCTTTAACAAGGTAGCTACAGAGGTCTTGTCTAGGCGGATTTTGAGTCCTCTGACTTTGGATTTGAGCACTTTTCCATTCCGTTTAATCTTCAAATTCTTGTAGAATTCCTCCACCGCAGGGAATATAACTCGGCACGGTGCCATCAGAACAAATGATAATCCGGCGGTGTCGAATAGGATGAGGAGGTTGCGGAAATCGTCTGAAAGTTCGGCGATACCTTCTGGGAAGAGTTCTGACCCAATACCGATCTTGGACGAAGGAGGAGCCATCAGGAAACTACAATGCAAAGGAACCAGACGGCGAGGAAACTGGAATTCTTGCGGCGACGGAAGACGAAGAACAGGGTTTCGGGAAAACGAAAAGTCGGCGCTACTCGAGTGAATGAGAAGTGGAAAGGACTTTTTCGTTTTGAATATATATATAAATAATCCTAATTAGGTTTAAAAAGGTATTAAGTATAAGGACTTACCTGAAGAGGCGGCAATTTGCTAGGTGCGAGTAGAAATTTTGAAAAACCGAAAAATTACGAGTACTCGAGTAAAGGAGGACGGCATACACGAGTATGAAGTTGGTATACTCGAGTAGGTCATGACATACACGAGTAATGAGAAGGCATACTCGAGTATGTAATCAGTATACACGAGTATTAGTCCTTTACGAATTTTAATACTCGAGTGAGGAAGTTCATACACGAGTAACTGTTGGATTACTCGAGTATATAAAACTTGATACTCGAGTATTAGCTGTTTACTCGTGTAAGTGTGACTTGATACTCGAGTCTCGAATTCTTGAAGGAATTTCCCTGGTAGATGTCCTGTTCCACTGAAAAACTGTACCTCTGAGCAGCCAACATTACTGATGTCTTCTTAATTTGAGAGTCCATCATTGGTCTTCTTTGTTGAGCAGTCCAAGCTCAGTTTTGAAGAACGAGAACTTAGACTCGTCCAGCGGCTTGGTGAAAATATCTGCAACTTGCCTGTCTGTGGAGACATACTGTAGATCTATATCTCCATTTTCCACATGCTCCTGGATGAAATGATAGCGAAGCTCTATGTGCTTGGTCCTGCTGTGGGAGACTGGGTTGTTGGCTATTGCTATGGCGCTGGAAGAGTCACAGAACAGGGGAATGTTCTGGAACTTCATGTTGTAGTCTTCAAACTGATTCTTGATCCATAACAGCTGTGCACAACAGCTGCCTGCAGAGATGTACTCTGATTCAGCCGTTGAGATGGCTACACAGTTCTGTTTCTTGCTGCTCCAGGAGATAAGTTTCCTTCCGAGAAATTGGCAAGTCCCGGAAGTGCTTTTCCTGTCATCTTTGCTACCTGCAAAATCTGCATCTGGAAATCCAATTAGTTCACTATCATTACTTCTCGGGTACCATAAGCCAAGATTTGGTGTTCCTTTGAGGTATCTCAAAATTCGCTTTGCAGCAATGTAGTGAGATTCCTTAGAGTTCACCTGAAATCTAGCACATACACATGTTGAGAACATTATATCTGGTCTACTCGCAGTAAGGTAAAGCAAGGACCCAATTATGCTTCTGTACTTGGTTTCATCAAAAGGTTTCCCTTTCTCGTCCTTGTCCAGAGACATAGCTGAGGCCATTGGAGTCCTCATAGAGGTTGCATTCTCCATTCCGAATTTCTTAAGCAGCTCTTTGGTGAACTTGGTCTGAGAGATGAAAATTCCATCCTCAGATTGTTTCACTTGAAGCCCTAAGAAATACTTCAGCTCTCCCATACTGCTCATTTCAAACTTCCCTTGCATAAGTTTAGAAAACTTCTTGCAGAGGTTGTTGTCTGTAGAGCCGAAAATAATGTCATCGACATAGATTTGCACTAGCAAAATCTTGCCCTTTATTTCCCTAAGAAATAATGTCTTATCTATCTTTCCTCTCGTGAACTTGTTCTCAAGAAGAAAGGTAGATAGCGTCTCATACCAAGCTCGAGGAGCTTGCTTAAGACCATATAGTGCTTTTTGCAATAAGTAAACATAGTTAGGAAAGGTTGAGTCAACAAAACCTGGCGGTTGCTCTACATACACTTCTTCCTTTATGTCACCATTCAGGAAGGCGGACTTTACGTCCATCTGATAGACGGTAAAGCCCTTCAGTGCAGCGTAGGCAAGAAATAACCTGATTGCCTCCAGTCTTGCTACTGGAGCATAAGTTTGGTTGAAGTCGATCCCTTCCGCTTGACGATATCCCTTGGCGACAAGTCTGGCTTTATTCTTTATAATTGTTCCGTCTTCATCCATCTTGTTCCGGTAGACCCATTTTGTCCCGATGACGTTCTTATGCTTGGGTCTAGGAACAAGTGTCCAGACTTTGCATCTTTTGAACTGATTTAATTCTTCTTCCATGGCTAGAATCCAGGATGCGTCGGAGTTGGCTTCCTCAAATTTCTTTGGTTCAACCTGTGAGAGAAAGCTTAAGTGTAAATTCTCGTTAGTTGTACCTCGACGAGTTCTGACACCATCCCGAGGATCTCCTATGATTTGGTCAACAGGATGATCCTTCAAGTGTCTGAACTCTAAAGTCCTTGCATCTGGGATCTCTTCAGCCACTGGAGTTATATCTTCAGCTGGGATGTCTTCTTCATCTTGATCATCTCCCTCTCCAAAGGTGGTTGTAGAGGGGATCTTGATGAACGTCTCATCTTTATCTTTAATAGGTTCATCCAAGCTGAGTTCTTTCAACTTTGTACCTGCATCTACAATAGGCACACTAGACGAGTTGCTTTGCAACAGACTCGTCTCATCAAATACAAGATGTATCGACTCTTCCACAACCAGAGTTTTTCTATTGAAAACTCTATAGGCCTTACTATGGCTACTATAACCTACAAAAATACCTTCAAAGCTTTTCTCGCTAAACTTTGTAGTGTGATACTTGCCATTGTTAAGTACGAAGCACTTACAACCAAAGATTCTAAAGTATGAAATGGTTGGTTGCCTGCCTTTTAGAAGTTCGTAAGGAGTCTTATCATGGTCTTTGTTGATGAGTGCTCGATTTTGCACGTGACAAGTGGTGTTGACGGCTTCAGCCCAGAAATACTCCGGAAGTGAGGCATCACTCAACATGGTCCGACAAGCCTCTATGAGTGTTCTGTTCCTTCTCTCAGCCACTCCATTTTGCTGTGGTGTGCGGGGAGAGGAAAACTCATGAAAGATACCTTGACTTTCACAAAATTCTGTCATGGCTCCAGACTTGAATTCCGTTCCATTGTCACTTCTGATTTTGACTACGAAACGGTTGTATTCATTCTGGATTTGCCTGACAAAATTAGTGAAAATACCGAAGGTATCTGACTTGTGTTTCAGAAAGAACACCCACGCAAAGCGCGAGTAATCATCCACAATAACCAACGTATATTCCTTACCTCCCAAACTTCTAACCTGCAGTGGACCAAACAAGTCCATATGAAGAAGCTGTAAACTTCTATTGGAATCCTTGCCTATTATGCTTTTAAACGAACTTCTTGTTTGCTTGCCTTTGATACAAGCGTGACAGGGACTGTCCGTAACGCACTTGACCTTGGGTGCATCACGCACTAAGTTTTGAGAGAATAATTTATTAATAGTTTTGAAATTAATATGTGCTAGTCTCTTGTGCCATTGGTCAGCAAGAGATGCACTACTTTTTGCCAAAAGACACACTGGTGTCGAAGAGTCTATACAAATGAAATTCAAACAGAAAATATTTCTGCTTCGAGTGCCTGATAAAATAGTTTCCATATTGTTAACCGATTTTATCAAACACTTGTCAGCATGAAATTCAACTACGTATCCTTTGTCGCATAGTTGGCTTATGCTGATGAGATTGTGTTCCAATCCTTCAACATAGGCTACATCCGAGAAGGATACGCTACCGTTAGAGATCATACCATAGCCTTTAGTGATTCCTCGATCTGAACCTCCAAAGATGACCTTTGGTCCGTTGCAGACTGAGGTGTAGTTCAGTAGTAGGCTCCTTGTCCCGGTCATATGCCGAGAACATCCACTGTCCAAGTACCAGATTGGCATTTTGGTGGCCTTTGGACATACCTGCAATTACAATCATTTAGCCTTAGGAACCCAAACAAGTTTGGGTCCTTGGTCTCGAGTTAGAATACTCTCCCTACGAGTATTAGCCTCATGAGTGGTCATTCTCACGTTGCTAACTTTAGGGGTAGCAGCATTATTAGGATTGAACCAACAATCACTGGCAAAATGACCAATTTTGCCACAACACCAACAGTTGAACCTGTTGTATCTTTGCCTTGGGTAGTCCTGCCTGACTTTCTGGAATGAAGGTCTAGCAGGAGCCTTACTTTTGGAGGAAGAGGCTTCATGATGATTGCAGTTACATGAAGTCTTCTCCTTCATAGGCTTTTCTACAATGGGTTTTACTTTTGGTGTCTTCTTAAAGTTATGACCATGAGCATAAGGTCCATAGCTTTGAAGCTGAATCTCCTCATAAGGTGCCTTGAAGACACTCTCGCCAAAGTTACGAGGACGAGTCCAACCTTGGTATCTTGACTTAGGCTTCTCAGGGATTGGCCTAGAAAAGTGTCCATAGGTGGACTCATAATCGAGTTCGTTCGTGGGAAAGATAACTTTCTTGAACACAACAGGTTCCAAGAGAGCTTTCCCTTTTTCTTCAGCTAGAGTCTTTCGGGCAGCCTTATTCTTTATCTTGGCCTTGTTTCTTCTAGAGGATTTACTAGAAGAGCCAATGTGGCCTAAACCAGCACCCTTGGCCTTAGCAGAGAATTCAGCAACGATTGGAAGAACTGTCTTAGGCTTAGAGAAGCTCTCAACAAGCTTCTTTTCAGCCTCGAGTTGTTGTTCCAATTCCTTGATGATTGTCTCTTTAAGGTCAAGGTGCTTGAGAGCTTTATTGTATTCCTCCATAGCAGCATTGAAGTTCTCTTGAAGAGAGTTAGTCTTATTGACTTCTACTCTCAAGCTGCTCTCACTAGCCTGTAGAGATTTTATCTCTTTGGCTTGAGTTTTCACTACTCTACGACATTTTTTGTAGGCGGTGAGTAACTCCTTATACTGACTCATGAGCTCAGATTCATCTTCAGAGGAATAGCCCTCTTGCTCATTGTCATCATCAGAGTCAGAGAGAGGAGTGTGAGATTTTACCTCCCCAGTGAACTGGGGGACTTGTTCATCATCTGAATGAGCCATGAGCCCAAAGTAAGCTTCCTCTTCTTCACTTGACTCAGATGAGTCAGAGTCGCTGAGAGTTTTGCTCTTCTTGGCTACTAGGCTTTTCTCTGTCCTCTTCTTATGGTGTGAGGATTTCTTTTCCTCTCTTCTTCCACCCTCTTTCTTTTTGTGAGGGCAATCGGCGATGACGTGACCTGGCTTATTGCAACAATAGCAAATGATGTCAGTTGAAATATGTTTGTTCTGTTTAGAATTGTACCTGTCATGGCTGCTTGAGCCTTTCTTCCGATGATCACCGTCATGTCGTGATCTTCTATATGAGGCATCCTTGCCTCTCCATTGCTTCTTCTTGTTCAAGAATTTCTTGAACTGCCTTGAGAGTAGGGAGAACTCTCCATCAGATAGTTCTGAGCCAGATGAGCTAGGCTCAGATGATTCTTCTTCATCAGCCTCAGGAACTGGGGCAGGAGAGCTAGCCTTTATCTTCCTTGAGCTATCTGCCTTTAGAGCGACAGATTTCTCCTTGGATGCAGACCTGCTTGTCTCTTCTTCAGCTTTTCTTGAGTTGATTTGCAGCTCGTAAGACATAAGCTTTCCGAACAGATTCTGCGGGTCCGTCTCAGCTAACCTTCCAAACTCCCGAATGGCACATACCTTATTGTCCCATTCCATGGTTAGGGATCTTAAGAATTTGTCATTGAGTTCCCCGTTGGTGAAGACACGTCCATAAACTCTTAGGCCATTTACTATCTTGAAGAAGTTCTCAAAAGTGTCAGCTATGGCGTCCTTATGACCCTGCCTGAAGGCTTCATATTTCTGGTTCAGTAGGGATCTACGATCATCCCTCACTTCTTCTGTACCTTCCATTAGAGTCACAAGAGATTGCCACATCTCCTTGGCAGACTGGCAATGAATCAGATTTTGCAGCATTGAGTCATCCACTGCACTTGCTATAATATTTTTGGCTTTCTTGTCCAGAGAGACAAGTGCAATCTCATCCTTATCTAGATCCATCAGCTTCTTGGGAACTTGCTTGGTGGGATCTATGGTGGATGCAGTCATAGGAATGTGGGGACCTTCTTCAACAATCATGAAGATCCGGGGATCTACTGCTTCCATGAAGAACTTTACTCTTTCCTTCCACATAGGAAAGTTGTTCTTGGTGCAGATAGGGAGTTTAGCAAAATCCTTGGTCTTACTCATGCTTGATACTTTTCAAGAAACAACTTAGAAGGATAAGATCAAGGTGTTAACCTTTTAACGATCAACCTCCCTCTGATACCAATTGAGAGGTCTAAGTTGTTAGCCTAAATCACCTAGAGGGGGGTGAATAGGTGAAATGCGTGTCAAATGCGGAATTAAAAACTAACACAGCAAATATCAAGCAATCACAGAAGACAAGAGATTTATAGTGGTTCCCCAATCTTGGGTACGTCCACTTTCCTCACCGATCTAGCAAATTACTAGACTCGGCTACTCCACTATCTCGGATTGAAAACAATCCTAAACCTCGGAACCACGTTCCTACAAATCTCGATCCAAAATGGATCTACAAAAACTCGGAAGACAAAACTTCCTACAAGTCTCGGAGAAAAATCTCCTACAATGAAATTTGGTTTGAAAATAAAAATCAAAACATCAATCTCAGATCTGGATCTTTGACGGTCTTCTTCTTTAGGAACTTCGGCTTGATCAGAAAAAAAAAAGTTGAAGATGACCTGAGAGAAATCCACGAATCTGAAAACTAGAACCACCTCGATCGAGAAAGTAGATCTGGAATCTTCAAGGCTCGGCAAGATCGAGTGATTCTCTTTCTTCTGGATCGCTGGAGGAAAGATCGATGAAAACGAAGGTCGCGATCCAAACTTTTCTTCTTCTTCCGTGAACGACAATGGCGGCGGCGTGAAATTAGGGTTCACGGAATTTCTCTTTCTTAAAAAGAATATTTCTGTAATAACGCTTAAAAGTCATTTCTGAAAAGACCTATTTATAGGTGGGTTCCAACGGTCATAATATTGATTAATGATGACACGTGGACCAATCAGAATTGACAGATTCAAAATACTTAAGACGAATTAGAACTTAGAAGAATTCTGAATTAGAGAACAGCTATACTCGAGTGAGAGAAGGAATACTCGAGTATGGGAACTTAGATACTCGAGTATCAGAAAACATATACTCGAGTAACAGAAGGATATACTCGAGTATCAGGGGATTACTCGAGTATCAGAAACACATATACTCGAGTATCAGGGAATTACTCGAGTATCAGAAAACACGTACTCGAGTATCAGGGTATTTACTCGAGTATCAGAAAACACATACTCGAGTATCAGGGTATTTACTCGAGTATCAGTACTTTGAACTTGCAGAGAAGAGAAGAAAAGGATCTACTCGAGTATCAAATATGATTTACTCGAGTATCAAGTTACTTACTCGAGTATGAAAAGAACTTACTCGAGTGACTAACTTAACTACTCGAGTATAGATATATCTACACGAGTATTCAGACCCTACTCGAGTAAGCCAAACTGATTACTCGAGTATCTCACTAACTACTCGAGTATGGGACATGATGCGTGGATTACGGCAAGCGCACCGGTCGCACAAGTAATAAAGTTTGGGAATAAATCCCCGAGTGTCGGTCTCTTGAGGAACACAGTAAGGGATGAGTTAATGTCGAGGAGAACTTGAGATTGAAGTCCTCGGGGCGAAGGTAATGATGGGGGGTTTTGATGGTTGTGGAAAATAAAGTAAAAATCTAACAACTACTCCTATGCAACGCCGCTATGCGATGCTTCGCCAGGCGGGATGGAAGACTAGTCGGGCCGCAATGCACCGAATCGCTAGGCGGATGGGCGAGTAGGCTAGCGGATGAGGTGGTGAGAATGGCGGAATGAGGGTCGTGAGCACCTCTTCGCAACGCACGCCACTAGCAATTGCTAGTGCGGCAAGGGTGGATGGATGGAAGATGGAATATAGCGCACCTCAAGCAATAATAACAAAATCACAATAACTCACATAGACATGAATAAGTGAAAATGCTAATCAATAAAAATACTTCATCAATACAAAGAGTTAAGCTAAGCTATCAAATACAAGAGGAAGAGGTGTGCGAATCGACCGAATCCGAAGCCTTATTGAGGGTTCACGGTTGGGATCCCGGGTTGTCAATCCGAGTCCAACCTCGGTCCTCAACTGCGTCCGGGGTAGAGGAGGCTGTCACTCACTCCCAATGGACCCGTCTTCTTCGTTGAAATGACCCGTAGATTGCGGCTCCAGCTCCTCCTAGCTTGATGGAGAAAGCTAGGTCAAAACTCCGCTTGAAGCTCTAGGATAAAGGAGGAGGCCGAGAGGATGCTCCGGCGTTAATTTGGCGTTGAAAGCTTGCCCGGAGACCCTCCCTAAGGTGGAGGATGAAGGGGGACGGAGGAAACCCTCGTCCGAGACGAAGAACGGCCGAAAAAATCGCGGAACTTGATCGATCTCCGAATAGGGCAAAACCTGCGCTATTTATAGAAAACAGAATTTAAACAGCGCGCACGATCACCTGCGCACGACCAATGGTCGTGCGCGATATAGTCAGTGATCGTGCGATATGGAGGCAGAAAAGTGGAAAAAGATATAATGACTGCGCACGACCGGCAGCGCACGAGCAGTGATCGTGCGCGGTATGGCTGGTGATCGTGCGATATGGCGGGACAGAACTTTCACAGGAGAGGTCATGACTGCGCACGACCGATGATCGTGCGCCAAAGAGGTCGATGGTCGTGCGTGGGTAAAAGCGCACGACCATTGACTCCTTTGCAAAAAATGGTGAAAGTCCGATGCCGGACGCCCACATAATCCCAGAACCTGCAGGAAAACTGGACGGGATGTCGATCATGGCAGTCACAGACATAAATATAATGCACAGCAAAAGGGAAATACACACACGCAAAGAAATAGGCTAAAAGAGTGCACAAGATGTGGAAAACCGTAGCGAACCAAAAGGAGTGCAAATGACGCTAAACGGTGTGCAAAGACAAGAAAATAAGCCTAGATGAGTCCGAAAATAGGTATATAAAGAGGACTCATCACACCCCCAGACTTAACCGTTTGCGCGTCCCGAGCAAACACAACCTAAGCAGACAAGGAAAATGAACTAGCTAACAAAGAAATTGCAAAACGGAGTACCATGCGAAGTCGCATGCTCGCGTGCATAAAAATAAAGTAGGGGAAATTTTTAAGTATACAAAATATTTTATATTTTTCACAATGCGTAACAAGAATTTATTATTACTCAAAAGTAGAATCACGGTGAATCATCCGGTCCTACGCAGGAAGAAAGTAGACAGGCCACTAAGGTGAGCATTGCCGAAGACCGGGGCTCAAGATTACCCCCAAAGGAATCCACCAATGTCGGAAACCATAAGCTTGCCCGTTCGCACTCTCTCCACGGCACTAGTCAACTCAAGCGCAAGTCCGTAGGACTTCGGGTAATAATGGGGCTTGGGTTACGGTGAGGAAAACAAGGACAAAAATGAAGGGTATGCACCTAACCCAAATGAGCTAACGTACAAAACTAGTACCCGCTGCCCACAAAATAAACACGGGTGCACCACACCCCCAGACTTAACTTTTACTAAATGGGTGTGTGCACCGACTACTCGAAATCCAAGTCATCTCAAATAAAGATTTTCAATCAAACTTTTTCTTTCTCTTTCTCTTTTTCTCTTTTTCAAATATTTTTCTTTTCAATATTTTCTTTTTCTTTTTACAAAATCAGCACATTTTTCTTTTGGGCACAACCACATATCACAAATACGAATCACCACATCACAACCCAACTTGAAAATACAAACTTTAAGCTCGACTTGGGTGTGCGACTAGGATCGGCTATGAGGCTTTGGCGAATATAGTGGAGCTGAATCAAAAAGAAGGGTAGGCACAAAGGGGCAGGCAAGGGCAATGTTAGGAATGGGTACAAAGCTCAACCGGGCCAAAAAGGTGGCCTACATCACTCTCACGCTAGACTAACCGTGTACCAATGCTTCAAGAATAGCTTGGGGCAAGTTCTTAGCAACCGAGAAAGATAATCCTTCCTCCCAACTCTAGCAATACGAGTCTAGTGGCGGCTACACACATTCCTACGCTACCGTTTGATTCACACCGGATTCACCAACTTTTGAGTAGAATAAACGAATTTACGCAGATAGAAAAATATAAACTATAAGCATACTGAAAAATTAAATCTACACAAATTTCTATACAAAACGAGAGCAGTTGACTAGAAACACAGCAAGGCCAACATTTTACTCCGTTGCACAATCCTAAACTAGCACATAAATTTTCCAAATCGAACAAAGATACAGGTTCAACTCGTGACACGCAAACCGCTAAGCTCGCGCTCATGTGGGTGCAGTGGTGTGCGATGCAATGAACATAAACAAAATAAAATACAAAAAGCTTCTAGCATGCAAAAGAAATGTGCACGTGCAAAAGGTAAACTGACTCTCCCCCAGACTTAAACTAAACAACACATCAAATGATAGAGAAATTTAAATCAAAAAGAGCTAAGGGAAGAGGTTACCCAATGCTCAGCTAGTGAGCATACCAGAAGACGCGTGAAAACTAGGAGCAGGCCCGCCATACGAAGAATCACAACCCCGCCAATGCGTAGTTTCCATGAATACCTGCAGGGGTGAGCTCCGCAAAAACAAAAGAGAAATATACAAAAAGAAAATACTAAACTAAGCTGACATAAAAAAGAAAAATGCAGAAAATGAAAGATAAGCACTGGGGTTATTGTCATCCCAGCACGACTTATTCAGCAAAAGAAAAGTTCTAGCTAATGGGCCTATGAAAAGAAAAGTGCACAGGCAACTGTCCTAATATCCGTGTCGGTAACGGGTACCGATACGGTGATAGCACAGTTACCCCTCTACCTAGATAATAATACCTGCGACACACAGGTAGAGGAAATAGGAAGTAAGATGAGGAGGAGCACTGGTCCTCACTCATCTCACCACAAAACAAATCCTTGCCTAGCAAGGTATCGTCCACCACAAGCTCGTTGGGGGCGAAGGTGTAGGTAGAGGCTTCAACTGCAAAAGGAGTAGGAAACTCCTCATGCACGCTGAGGCACTCGCCGACAACCTGAGCACAAGGCTCAATGTTAACCCAACTCTCCTGCAGGGAGTCAACCCGCACAGGCGCAGAGAGAGAAGGGGGGTCAAGGAATAAAGGAGACGAAAAACTAAAAGAAGCGGAAATAGGGAGAGTGATCCCGGAATCACTCTCAGCAGGATCCAAACATAGATCACTGTCGGTGTCATGTGAGTCATGGCGAGGGGAAACTGAAACCACGAGGTCCTCGGTGGTGGTTTAGACCCCCTCATCCAACAAGGAAGTAGAAAACTCCTCGCCGGCAAGGATTTCCTCATCACACCTCGGTACGTCACGGTGTTCCAAGACATAGTACTCACCATTGATGAGAATAATGTCCTCGTCACACCACGACGCATCCTCATGTTACAAATTTCCAAAGGGCATAACATCAACAACCAACTCACTAGAAATGGGAGTAGGTAATTCATGCAAAGAAAGCGGAGTAGCAACATCATCAGAGATAATATGCGCAGGTTCCTCCGGGGGTGAATCAAAAATAGGGGAAGAAGGTATAGAGGGTGACAGTACCACAATATCATCACATCGATCAGTGGAAAGTCTGATGGGTGTATCCACAGTAGTCCCCCATAGACAAGGTGGTACTGCGGATACATCCTCAGAATCAGAAGGAGCGGCCATTTGAGAGGTGGATGAGACGATCCGGATATCCGGTTCATCATCCGCCTCCAACTGGCGTTGAAATTCTGCGCAATCTTTCAACACATGGTCGGCGCTATGACAACACAAACACCGTTTTCCATTACTCCTCGGTCCAGGTGGGACCGGAGAAGAATATGAAAAAGGTGAAGGCGGAGAAGAGTAGTGACCATAAGACTGAGGTACGGTGTATGAAGTACCATAAGACAACGGTGCTCCATACACTGAACCATGAGAATTATGCTCCCATTCTTCAGTGGGGCACTCATCACTGTTATGCCTATAATCCCCGCACCAACGGCAACGAATATTCGCATAAGAATACATGGTGCAGCAAGAAAGAATTCACCACAAGAATCTTCTAAGCAAAAATTAAGTACTCGCAAGCAAATAGAGAGTGGAACAGCCTACTATAGCAAAATAAAAACTAGAAAGGGAATAAAATAAAATAAAAACAACAACTAAAAACCAAAACAAAAATAAAACATGAAATATACAAATGGAAAGGGCAACTATCTCAAATCTTCCTCTCCAAAAACTCAAACGACTGTGTTCCCCGGCAACGGCGCCAAAAACTTGATGCGTGGATTACGGCAAGTGCACCGGTCGCACAAGTAATAAAGTTTGGGAACAAATCCCCGAGTGTCGGTCTCTTGAGGAACACAGTAAGGGATGAGTTAATGTCGAGGAGAACTTGAGATTGAAGTCCTCGGGGCGAAGGTAATGATGGGGGGTTTTGATGGTTGTGGAAAATAAAGTAAAAATCTAACAACTACTCCTATGCAACGCCGCTATACGATGCTTCGCCAGGC
Organism: Platanthera zijinensis; assembly: GCA_039513925.1. NCBI lineage: Eukaryota > Viridiplantae > Streptophyta > Magnoliopsida > Asparagales > Orchidaceae > Platanthera > Platanthera zijinensis. The sequence continues at coordinate 159,589,451 of CM077078.1, read as the reverse complement.
GGGATGGAAGACTAGTCGGGCCGCAATGCACCGAATCGCTAGGCGGATGGGCGAGTAGGCTAGCGGATGAGGTGGTGAGAATGGCGGAATGAGGGTCGTGAGCACCTCTTCGCAACGCACGCCACTAGTGGTGAGTATTCCCGCCTGTCACGCGGGTGACCCGGGTTCGATCCCCGGCAACGGCGCCAAAAACTTGATGCGTGGATTACGGCAAGCGCACCGGTCGCACAAGTAATAAAGTTTGGGAATAAATCCCCGAGTATCGGTCTCTTGAGGAACACAGTAAGGGATGAGTTAATGTCGAGGAGAACTTGAGATTGAAGTCCTCGGGGCGAAGGTAATGATGGGGGGTTTTGATGGTTGTGGAAAATAAAGTAAAAATCTAACAACTACTCCTATGCAACGCCGCTATGCGATGCTTCGCCAGGCGGGATGGAAGACTAGTCGGGCCGCAATGCACCGAATCGCTAGGCGGATGGGCGAGTAGGCTAGCGGATGAGGTGGTGAGAATGGCGGAATGAGGGTCGTGAGCACCTCTTCGCAACGCACGCCACTAGCAATTGCTAGTGCGGCAAGGGTGGATGGATGGAAGATGGAATATAGCGCACCTCAAGCAATAATAACAAAATCACAATAACTCACATAGACATGAATAAGTGAAAATGCTAATCAATAAAAATACTTCATCAATACAAAGAGTTAAGCTAAGCTATCAAATACAAGAGGAAGAGGTGTGCGAATCGACCGAATCCGAAGCCTTATTGAGGGTTCACGGTTGGGATCCCGGGTTGTCAATCCGAGTCCAACCTCGGTCCTCAACTGCGTCCGGGGTAGAGGAGGCTGTCACTCACTCCCAATGGACCCGTCTTCTTCGTTGAAATGACCCGTAGATTGCGGCTCCAGCTCCTCCTAGCTTGATGGAGAAAGCTAGGTCAAAACTCCGCTTGAAGCTCTAGGATGAAGGAGGAGGCCGAGAGGATGCTCCGGCGTTAATTTGGCGTTGAAAGCTTGCCCGGAGACCCTCCCTAAGGTGGAGGATGAAGGGGGACGGAGGAAACCCTCGTCCGAGATGAAGAACGGCCGAAAAAATTGCGGAACTTGATCGATCTCCGAATAGGGCGAAACCTGCGCTATTTATAGAAAACAGAATTTAAACAGCGCGCACGATCACCTGCGCACGACCAATGGTCGTGCGCGATATAGTCAGTGATCGTGCGATATGGAGGCAGAAAAGTGGAAAAAGATATAATGACTGCGCACGACCGGCAGCGCACGAGCAGTGATCGTGCGCGGTATGGCTGGTGATCGTGCGATATGGCGGGACAGAACTTTCACAGGAGAGGTCATGACTGCGCACGACCGATGATCGTGCGCCAAAGAGGTCGATGGTCGTACGTGGGTAAAAGCGCACGACCATTGACTCCTTTGCAAAAAATGGTGAAAGTCTGATGCCGGACGCCCACATGATCCCAGAACCTGCAGGAAAACTGGACGGGATGTCGATCATGGCAGTCACAGACATAAATATAATGCACAGCAAAAGGGAAATACACACACGCAAAGAAATAGGCTAAAAGAGTGCACAAGACGTGGAAAACCGTAGCGAACCAAAAGGAGTGCAAATGACGCTAAACGGTGTGCAAAGACAAGAAAATAAGCCTAGATGAGTCCGAAAATAGGTATATAAAGAGGACTCATCCGGACACAGACTACTCGAGTATTAAGACCTTACTCGAGTAAGTCTAACTGACTACTCGAGTATCTCTAACTACTCGAGTATGTCTTACTAACTACTCGAGTATTAAGCCTGATACTCGAGTATCATAAGGGGTTACTCGAGTATTAGGGACTTAGAAAAATTCTATGAGGAAATTTTCTCCAATGCTTCTGTCCATCAATCCAAGTGCATGAAGGAAGTGTATCCCAATAGAGAGGCTATACATGGGCCAACACTTTGGATCACACAATGAGGGATTACATTGTATGGTCCTGTGTTTGGTGACCCAGTATAGACTGACATTGGTCTACACTTGGCATTAAGGACCTGCACACATACAACTTAAACACAGCATCAAATACACCTTAATTCATCTTAGTTCAAGGTCTGACCTCCTACAAATCTGAGGCATTGTGGAGACAAACCCCAACATCCTTCGCCATCTATCTCTGTCTCTCTAACCTCTACCTCTACTCAAGTCTCACTTGAGCAAGTAGATATTCCTTCCCTAGCAGACAGGCTTTATGGGATGTTAGCCCCCAAGATAGCAATCCTGCTGGAGACCTCCCTAGCTCCACTTCTGAAATCCATCCAGGAGCTGTCTGCCAGGCTATACTATATTTCCCCTCCACAGGCAATCCCTTCTATGGGGCGCCTTGATCCAGTTCCAACTGAATCAAGGCAGGGGGAGATGTCATGTGAAGAAGAGACAGTGCCTGCTGCTTCAGAAGAATTCTTGCCAGAGACAGTTCCAGTTCCAGCTCTAGTCCCAACTCTAACAGTTGCCTTCAAGTCACTGTTATCAGTTTTTGATACTCTTCACTTCAGCTGTCCACCAGCTTAGGAAGTTGAAGATCTGAATAAGTCCATTGTGCCTGTTGCTTGTTGTGATCCCAGCCTGATTGCTTCTTATATCAATTCTCTTAAGGCTGAGAAAATTATTGGTTCTGATTGTGCTGCTGCTGTTGATACAATTGCTGATATAGTTTCTGATGAGATAGTTTTTGATGTTCCTATTAAGCCTGATGTTGCTGATAGTGTTTCTGCTCCAACTAAGCCTGTTGCTGCTACTGTTATATCTGAGAGTGCTGCTTCCATCACTGTTGCTGAACAAACCAAACAACAGGAGAAATATATTCAAAGGATTGATGAGCTTTATGATAATCCTCCAAGTTCAGACAGTGACCTACTCCATACTGATTTTTATGACTCCTCTGCAACTATTGCAAGGAAGAGGAAAGCAAGAAGCAAGGCACTGAAAAGAGTTTCTCCAGAAACAGTAAAAAGATACCTCCTACTGACTCAGTGGAATTAAACAGATATGAACCTCCAGTTCAATTTGAAGACCCTGAGAACAATCCCCTATCATGGACAGCCAGAATGAAAGAACTTGCAGCATTAGATCAGATCAAGAAAGGAAGAGAGCATGGCAGAGATACCTCCAATATCACAACATCATCAGAGCAGAGAAAGAAAGAATTGGAAAGATATGCTTCCAAAAAATTCTTTGATCCAGAGAGCTACATGAAGCTGCATCCTTAGATTGTTGTTCCTAGGCCAAAATCTCAAACCTCCTTAGGTGCAGATGATGATAGAAGATCTAAAAAGGAAGCCCTCAATCCCAACAGAGAAATTCTTTTCAAAAAGGTCAATGAGTAATTTGAGTAAGCTGATACTTATATCTATTTCTGACTGAATCTTTGATTCTTGCTGTGATTCTGCAATGCTCAACATGTGTTATCCGCATTGTTGTTTCTGTTTTTTTTAATTCTGATGTATGCTTATTATTTCATATTCTGTCATGTAAATAGTAATCCTAACCCAAATTGGGGGAGATTGTTGGAACACCCTATTACTAATTTGGGTAAGGATCACTATATGATTAGGAATTTGTTTTGACCTTGCTGTATAGTCTGATAGGTCAATTAGAATGAGTCTTAGGGTTAGTACTTAGGTTTGAAAGCTGCCCTCAAGACCTTCTAAAGATCAGGATTCAGTGCTGAGGACCAAGACAATTTTCGTCGAGCACAGTTCAACGTGTCATCGAACTCCATTCGAAGATCTTCGAGCTCAGGTCGACGTTCTGTCTCTAGTTGTTTTCAAAGTCTCTGAGCTGAATTCGACGATCGTAGAGCTCATTTCGACGATTTCTATTTCCAGTTTAAATCCAATCTCTAAGCTCAGTTCGACGATCGTTGAGCTCAGATCGACGATTTATCAAAGAGATCGACGATTTCAGGATTCAAATTTAGGACAGTTATGGAATTCATTCAGACTTATTTTCATCATTTATGGCAAAGGATTTTGTAGCCGTTTCAATCAATCTGGAGCATGTTTCAAGGAAGACTAATTGGAATGTTTCTTAAGGACTTTCCTCTAGAGGCAGATATCAGTTAATGTAGTCATTTATGACTGATTAACGACTATCAAGAAGTCAGAATCTGATAGACACCCTAGAGAATCATTCTGAAAAAGAAGATAGACAAGTTTTGAAAAAGAATACAGAAGAGAGAACAAGAAAATTATTCATCAAGAATTAATCTTTTGGGAATAGACTCAATAGACAAAAGTTTATAGAATTACTGAGTCAGAATTCTTGAAGAACACAAGGAACATTACTGTGAAGGAGATCATCTACTATTCTACTCCTTCAAGCATCAAGTGTTCAAAAGCTTCTTCATCAAGGACTCCACACATCACACATTTCAGTATATGTTGAAATCATCTATTGCTGGAGATCTGAAGCAACTGAAGGCCTATCACCCTAAGCAAAGCTCATCTTCCTGAACCCTTACAGATCTCAGGGGGAGCTTTGACAACATCTTCCACTTGTCTTCTCTCAGATTATTGACAGAGAAGAACAACTCAGCCTTTTTGTTTTTCTTTATTCCTTCTGTAAAAGGGTTTCTCAAAACTCCCTTCAAAAGTTCTGTGGCTGGTTTCTGAGACCTTGTCAAAACTCAGTGGTGGCAAGACACCTTATCAAAAAAATCTAGGTTTGGTTTTTGAGCACCTTATCAAAAGCTCATTGGTGCCCAGGACACTTGATCAACTATTCCTGCAGTGGATTCCTACCTAGGGTGGTAGAAGAGTGGATGTATCCAGGTTGTTGGGTAACCACTATAGCTCCTTGTGTTATCTGGCTTGCTGTGTTTTGTTTTTGTTGTGTGCTGTGATTTCTTATTTCTTGCTTACTTAGTTTTTCTTTTTGCAAGCACCTTAAACATATACATAAATCAAGACTTCCATTGCTTTAAAGTTTTAAATAGTTAATTATTTTAAAATACTCTATTCACCCCCCCCCCTCTAGAGTAAAGGTTGATCTTACACTCACTTTCAAGTACGCAGAGACTCAAGAGTGCACCTAGGACGTGTACAGAGGCATACGAAGGGTCTTGGCTTGGTGTGTATACCCGCATAGGAAGCTGAAGTGCCCGTTCCGCTGCTGCAGTAGCCACGATGGTGGTACCAGAGAGTGATGCTAGCTCCAAAAAGTGGGAACAAAAGGTCTGTGATCACAGATTCATGTGGGTGAGTTGCACTTGTATGAATCATAAAAAGCATGCATATCATACAATCATAACTAGGGCATACGCACCATAGATCCTTATCATAACTCTGGTGTAGAGGAAACAACTTAGTATTTACGACTAACGATCGGTCGTGACCAAATCATTTTAGAAGCTCGAGGAGATGGAGTACCAGCACGACCAGCAGGACGAGGTGGAAGGATGTAATGAGTTGATACCACCAGCACCTACTACTACTACAACTATTGCCCATCGTTAGGTGGGTCGAACTTACTGATGATAGATTAGCTTCCATATGTTGTCATTTTGAGAGAGAGAAATTTGATATCATGTATAGGGCATAAACCCTTTCTCTTTTTGTGTACTCATTTTGGACTTGTTGTACTTTCATTCCTTGTTATAAATGATAGTGTTGTGCTTTTGGACTAGCTGTTTTATACACTGCTTTTAAACTTCTATTTCTCAATTGGTCGAACATGTTATATGATCGTACTTGCTGACAGGATCGGCATCTTGCGGTGTCGACTAACCAGTGAGTTAGTGTTGTCGTAAGACGGTGGTTTTGGGCATAAGACCAGGAGCTCCTTGGTAAGGGGAGGGGTCTTACATATGGCACTTGCAATGATGTTTTGTGCTCTCTTGTCAATAGTTGCCAAGATGATTTCATCTCAGACATTTCAGTATAACTCTTTGGAGTCTGGACTTCTACATCTAAGATAGAGACCTTTATGGGGATGAAGGGTCATTCTTGAACTGTTTCAAAGATCCTAGGATCGGTGGCTTCAATGAATTGTCTGACACTTTCTTTCTAGATCAAAAAGTTCTCCTTTCTGTAGACTTGAAGTTCCATTGAGCTCCTTTCCTTATGGTTCACTCCTAAACCCATAAGTGCAAACCTTTTAGCTATCCTTGGGATCTACTCAGATAGTTATGTCTTTTTTGAGCAACCTCCCTCTAATACCACTTGAAAGCCTTTAATTTCAAGGATAGCTAAATAACCTAGAGGGGGGGGGGGGTGAATAGGTTTCTTAGTCTCTTGTGACGATCTTTAATTTTTCTTTGTGTTTTAGGAGTGTTGAGTTAGCTTAGTTAGCTTGCTTTCAAGAACATAACACACAATGTTTATAGTGGTTCTCCAGATTATGGGTACGAACACTTTCCCTCCCACCTATCAAATAGCTTATTAGACAAAACACTTCTCCAATCTCAAATCTTAAGAGCTTACAACACGATCCCATTGGACCACTCAGTCTCCTCCAAGACTTACATCTCAGGCACAAAGCCCTATAACTCACTGATCTAAAGATCACCTACTTCAGGCCCAAAGGCCCTATAACTCATGCTAGGAGGACAGCCCTACCTCAGAGATAATGACTCTCCTACAACTAAGGCATAAAGACGCTACCTCAGATCAAAAGGATCCTTCAACTCAGGCACAAGTGCCCTACAACTCAGAGAGAATGACTCTCCTACCTCAGGCTCAAAATCCCTACCTTAGATCCAAAGGATCCTACACTCAGGCCAAAGCCCTACCTTAGATTCTCTACTGAATCCTACCACTCATGATAAAGCCCTAGTTCTCAGATATACACAAGGATCCTACACTCAGCCTTAATATATTTAGGCTTACACTCAGATCCAGAGGATCCTATAGAGAGAAAGGTTGGATGTTGATATTTGACTCCAGGGAAAATGTTCTCTGAGCCTTCCTTCCTTAGCGAGATGAACTCAGCCCTACCTTCTTCACATTAGCAAGAATAGATCTTCAATAAACAGTTGCTTGTGCTAGAAGTACCTTGCAGTGAACGAATTCTTAATGAACTGAGAAAGAGACTCAGTTCTAACTTCTTCTTCTTCCTTAGAAAGGGAACTTTCTGATCTTTTGGTAGAAGACACGCAGCATCCTATTGCTTCAACCAGCTAACTGTCTGTGAATCATAGACCACTTGAGAGAAGGTTTTTCTTCCTTATGCCCTGAGCAAACTCACATTTGACTTCTACTTCACAGCTTCTAGAAAAGGTTCTTCAGAATTTTACCTGTTGGAACTTTGAAGTAACTCAAAAATATCTTCTGAACTTGTTGTAGCAGGTGAAGATAGCTACAGCTAACTTGTATCCGATTTTAGATAAGCTTCAAGCATTTTAGTATAGGCAATGAGTGAACAAGCTTTACTTAATGCCAAAACACTTAGACAAATTTTCGTCATACTCAACTGTAGAGAGCATTGAGTGAACAAGCTTCACTCAATGTTTTTGGCATTAGCCAATCTTTCTTTACTATTAGGCGTTGAGAGCGTTGAGTGAGCCTTCATCACTCAACGATAAAGTACATAGATAGTTTTCTATCACTAGGCGTTGAGTGTGTCTTCCTCACTCATTGCCATCTAGACTTTTGTAGTCTTAACTGCTTAGGCGTCGAGTGAGCCTTCATCACTCGACGCTTCTGGACTGAGCTAGATTTCTTTACTGTCAAAGATAATGCTTTTACTATCTGAGTTTACTCAACGCTTTTTGTAGTATGGAGTTGACTAAACTACCTTCACTCAATTCCTATGGACTTAGCCACATTTCTGCCTTACAAATAGTCAGGCATTGACTAACTTATCTTCTCTTAGCGCTTTTTTGAATCTGGCGTTGAGTGAGCTTGCTTCACTCAATGTTTGTGGACTTAACCACATTCCTTTGAATCTGGCGTTGAGTGAGCTTGCTTCACTCAATGCCTGTGGACTTGGCTATATTACTTTGCATATGGCATTGAGTGAGCTTGATTCACTCAATGCCTATAGACTTAGCCACATTTCTTTACATCTGGCATTGAGTGAGCTGTCCTCACTCAATGCGTGTGGACATAACCACATTTCCTTGCATCTGATATTGAGTGAGCTATCCTCACTCAATGCATGTGGACTTAGACAGATTTTTTATCTATCCACCTGCCAATCTTGTGACCACCTGTCACCATCACTTAGACAACCTGTCTAACAATGTTCTAAGAAACATCCTACACATGATGAGCTTAACCAACATCAAATACAACTATGCTCTTAGTGTTGATAGTGATGCCTCTTCAAATCAAATCTAGGGTACATTTAGGGCAATATTCCCAACACCATTAGATTATCATATTTATTTATCTGAATTAGGATATTTTAATTAGGGTTTAATGGGGGTAATTAAGGGGGTAAGTTTTATTTGGAGGGGGAATAAAAGAAGGAGGCCATGTGGCACTCCCTTATTCTTCCCCAACCCTTCCTTTCATCTCCCCTGATGAATTAGAGGAGTTTTCGAACAGTTATAGATCGGCCACCATCAAGGAGGCTATTAATTAGCCATGACCAAAACCACCCTTAATTGCATATCCTTTTTAGAGGCCCCTAAAGCTTAATCAAACCCATTCATCATCTTTAGAGGGCCTCAAGCTATCAAAATCAAGTCTTGGTTCACTGGATTTGGTGGAAAATCAAGTTAGGGAGGAGGTTTGCCAAAAAACACCAAAACTATGGCCACTCGCCTTAGTAGTCGCATCCAAGCCCGGAATCAGGCATATTTCTCCTCCTCCTCCTCTTTCTCTCTCTCTCTCTGTGTACCAGAATCCTAGGTTGTTAGGAGTAAGAATCGGGCTCAATCGAGCCGAGTTCCATTTTCAAATTCCATGGAAAAAAGCCATTTTGTCTCCTCTCGAGTTCGCCGGAAAAGGCCCCTCCGACGGCCAAGCCACTGCCCGATGATAGCAACCACCTCAACAGAGGTGGTGGTGGCGGTGGCGGTGCCCGATAAGGGAAATGGCTGGGAGACCAGCAAACAGCTTTGGAAAGAGCTCTAGGTCGAGCAAATCCCTCCCCTCAGCTAAAGGTAGGGGATGAAATCACCACCGTCAATCTGGATATATATTAATTATTATATGTTTTCCCTCTTTAATATGCACTTTTTGATGCTAAAAATGAGGCCCTTAGGGGAAGAACCGTGAAAATTGCCCAACATGAAAAAGGTATCCCTATGAGTCTACTTTAATTATAAATTTAAATCAGTCCATTTTGAGCCTTGTACCTCCTTGTATGATAGTTTTAGTAGGACTGATCCTTAGGGTTGGACAGACCTTATTTCTTAAATAAATTTTAATTAGGTAAAGGTATGTACTTGAAATTTGGAGGTAGAATGTATCTACCAGAGATACATCCTCCTGTATAAAAATTATAATTTTTGGACAACATTTTCCTATAGTTTTAGGTAAAATGTGATTTTCACATAAAAGTGAAATAATTTTGTGAAAATGAAATATAATGATCTCAAATTCTGCTCAAAGGCTCATTAGGTCAGTACAAGATCTTAGTAAAAATCTCAGGTCCATTGGACCTTAGTAGGTTTGTGAATCTTCTTTGCATGTGGTCATGCTATATGAGATTAGGGGAGCATTTAGCCAAAAGAGGAAAATAGGGGGATTGAGGCACATATGACTTGTGGGTTGCCCTTGGAACTTGGGAATAGACTTTTGATGATGGAATACACTATCCAAAGTGAGATTAGGATTTTTGGAACAAAATCTTAGGTAATTGGTTTATTTTAGTTTTGGCTTCGTTTTAAATTAAGGGAATAAAAGTGAGCAATTTAACTTAAAAAATTCTAAGATTCGGCCACTAGGGTTATGTTAATATAATACTCCTCAAGTATTTATTTGTGAATTTGTGTTTATGCTGTTTAGCTAAAAGTGCGGTTATGCCCTTTTGGTAATTCTGTTTAAATCACGATTAATACTGCCTGGAAAATTATGATAATTTTACAAGATCATTATTATATTCTTAAAAGGCTCCGTGAATTTTCTTAGAATTTTTGGAATCATAATTATGGAGTTTTATTAAATAGTGACATTTTGGTAATATGTAAACTTTACTGAAATTGGTTGTTAAATCTGTCTAGAAAACTATCATCCTCTGGAACCATGCTTTTTTTGTCATTCAATACCTCAAGAAAATTTGTGGGATTTAATTATCTAGGTTTTCAATTACTTCCTTTGAATTGTGACCTGAAGACCTTAATTTTGGGAAATTTATATTTATCATTATATGTCATTAAAAAATAAAGAGGTTTTGCCCATAGCCTATATTCCTCAAATGAGGATAGGATAATTACATCTTGCTAGTTTGATAACGAAATATGACACTTCATGTTCAAAATCACATGTGACAATAATTTAGGAAAATTAGAATAAATGCTGATTATTTTATGAAAATAATGAACCTCTGGATTTCGGTCTAAAATGTCATGATAGACCTTAGGAAATAATCATAGGGCCTTGGGTCAAGTATTTAGAGAATTCCTATTCATACACGCGTACGCATTCATGTGGTCTGCATTTAGTAATTTGGAAAAAATAGTGATCCAGCAGTTTATGCTTTTGAGATTTCACACACTTATTAACCCTGGGACTGGATTTTATTAAGGGTAGCATAAAATTGATAAGTGTCTTGAGAAAGGGAACGATGGGGTTTAGCCCATCATTGTTCCCTAGTACCACTACGAGCTCTTTACAGGCTAGACCTTGGGAAGTCCATGGTTAACTGTAAATCACTAAGTAATCCGGAAGTTAGACAAGAGTAGACTGATAGGATTAAAGTATATTATAGCAATCTCACACATGTATGGGTTGGGTGATATAGGACTTATTTGTCCTGCGAGCTGGAGGCATGGGAGAGTATTATTATACCTGGTTTGTGCTTGTGTGGTGGGCCATTCGGTACTGGTATAGTCTGAAAGTGGGGGTAAGATCTATCTCAACTCTAGAGGGGGGTGAATAGAGTTTATTTAAATTAATTTCACAGTTGAAATTGATCAGCAAATATAAAATTCAATTTATAGTATAGTGTAGAGTGTTAATGAAGAGTTAAAAACAAAGAAGTAAAGAGCACATCACACATCAAACCAATCACACAAACAACCCAGAAGACACAAGGAAATATAGTGGTTCCCCAAACACCTGGTTACATCCACTCTTCTACCACCCTTGGTAGGAATCCACTCAGGATAAGTTGATCAGGTGTCCTGACACCAATGAGCTTTTGATAAGGTGCTCAAAAACCAAAACTGGATTTTTTGATAAGGTGTCTTGCCACCACTGAGTATTGACAAGGCTCTCAGAACCAGACAGAACTTTTGAAGGGAGTTCAAGAACCCTTTTACAGCAGAAAAAGAAAAGATAAAGAGGTGAAGTTGTCTTCTCTGTTCTCAAATCAAATGAGAGAAGACTAGTGGATCTTTTGTTGTCAAAGCTCCCCCTGAGTTGTAGACAGGTTCAGGAATGGAAGCTTTGCTCTAGGGTGATAGGCCTTCAGAACTTTTGATCTCCAGCAAAGGATTGTTTCAGCAAAAAGGCTGAAAGATGAGGTGTCTGGAGTTCTTGAGATGAGGCTGTGATCACTTTTCTGTAAGAAAAAAGACTGTTATTCTGATTCTTCAGAATATGATCACTTGTTATCTGTCACAGCTTAATTCTTCTTGTTGTGTTCTCTGGGTGTTGTATATTCTCTCTATATTTCTGAAGACAAAAATGAGGATCTTATTCTCTGAAAAATTCTTGTCAAGGATAGCCGTTGGCAGTCATAAATGTCTTCCATAAAGAGTCTTGTCTTCTAGAGGAAGGTCCAATAAAACATTCCCTGAATAATTCCTTGAAACTTGCTCCAGAATAAAGACAAACGGCTGGCAGATCTCCTTATCATAAATGCTGAGAGATTTCTAAAACATTCCAAAGACTAGCAGCATTTGAATCCTTAGAATAGTTGATCTCTCAGAAAAATCATCGATCTGAGCTCTACTATCGTCGAACCGAGCTCAGAGATGGAAACAGATCAAACAGACAGAAAACGTCGAACAGAGCTCGAAGATCGTCGAACCGAGCTCAGCGACCTGAAGAATAGCAGAAGAGAGATCGTCGACCTGAGCTGGAAAAACGTAGAATGCAGTTCGACGACTAACAAAAATTGTCTGAAAGCAGATCGTTGATCTGAGCTCGAAGATCGTCGACCGGAGTTCGACGATTTATCAAGTTGAGCTCAGAGAGCGTCGAACCGAGTTCGACATTTCGTTGACTGGAGCTCGACAAAAATTGCCTTAGACTTGGCTCTATATCCTTGATATTGGAATGGTCCTGGGGGCAGCTTCAAACCTACGTTCTAAGCCCTAGACTCATTCTAATGTTGACCTTTACAACTATACAACTAGGTCAACCTGGTTTCCTAAGACAAACATAGTGATCCTTACCCAAATTAGTAATAGGGTGTTCCAACAATCTCCCCCTATTTGGGTTAGGATTACTATTTACAGACAGAATTAGGAAATAAATAAGCATACATTCAAGACAGAAACTAAAACAATAATGCAGAAGAAAAGATATAGCAGCAATGCAGATCACAGATAAGAAGTCAGCAAATATCCAAAGGAGGATGATTGTTCAGCTTACACAATTTACTTCTCAGTTCCCTTTTTAAACATAATTTCTCTGTTGGGATTGAGGGCTTCTTTCTTGGATCTTCTATCATCTTCTGCACCTAAGGAAGTTTGAGATCTGGGCCTTGGAACTACAGCCTCAGGGTGCAGCTTCATATAATCTTCTGGATTAAAGAATTTTCTTGATGTATATTTCTCCAGTTCTTTCTTTCTCTGATCTGATAAAGTTGTTATGTTGGAAGTGTCCTTGCCTTGCTCTCTGGCCTTTTTTATTTGATCAAGAGCAGCCAACTGTTTCATTCTAGCTGTCCAGGACAAGGGATTGTTCTCAGGATCCTCAAAAGAAATGGGAGGTTCATATCTGTTGATGGATTCAGAATCAGTAGGAGGAGTCCTGGAGACAACTGCATCTTTTAGCTTTTAAGGGAAAGGACCTGAAGTAGAATCAGTATGGCCTTGTCCTTCCCTTTGATGAAATCTGTGCTCTCTCTGGCTTCCTCTATATTGGCCCCTTCTAGATTGATATCCCCTTTGATGTTGCCCCCTTTGATAATATTTCTTATAAGACTGGGAGGAGCTTTGCCTGGAAGCTGGAGCTTTGCCTAGAAGCTGGAGCTTGAGGGGCTGAGCCTGAACCAGAATCTGGAGGAGGAGGAGGTGGAGGCTGATACTGAGAAGATCCTTTTTCATACTTATTCAGCTTCCTTCTCTTCTTCATAGCCTTTGATTGGTTCTTGGAATACTGCATCCAGGGCTCAGATATGGGGCAGTCATGCAGAATATAGTAGGGAATGTCATTAGAATCCTTTGCCTGAGCTGGGGGGACTGACATCATGGCCTTGCTTCTGGCCTTCCTCTTCTTGGCAATAGCATTTGCAGAGTCATCTGAATCAGTTTGAAATTGAGCACTCTCTGAACTTTGAGGATTGTCATACAAATCATCAATGCTTTTTATGTATTTCTCTTGTAACTTCAACTAATCAGCAGTCAGGGCAGGAGCAGCATCAGAAATTTGAGCAGAAGGAACTTTTGAAGCAACAGCAGCAGTAATCACAGTAACAACAGCAGGTGCAGGATCTTCTAGGTAAACAACAACTTCTTCAGTAGCAGATGTATCTTCAATTACAAGAACCATTTCAGTATCCTCAGTAACAGCAGTAGCAGCTTCAACAACAAGAGGCACAATGGCCTTAGTAGCAGCATCAGAGATGGAAACACAAACATCCACAGCCTTCCAGGAATTTACATATGCTTCAATTTGGCTGGGGTCACAGACAGAAATAGGCACAATGGCCTTAGACAAGTCTTCAGCATGAGGAACTGGCAAAGATCTGAAGTAAACTGTATCAAACACAGAGAGCAAGCTCTAGAGGTCCATTGCAAAAGCAGGAGCAGGAGCCAGAGCTGGAGCATACTCAGGCTCAAACACTACTTCAGAAGGCATCTCCCCCTGCTTGGATTCAGGGATAACTGAGTCAAGGCACCCATAAGAGGTAATTGCCTGAGAGGGAATGAAGGAGGAGAGCTTGGAAGACAGCTCTTTGGCATGGGTCAGGAGTGGAGCCAGAGTGGTCTCCAGTAATGAGGTTAGCTTAGGAGCTAGCAGCTCATATAACCTGTCAGCCAGGGCTGATAAATCTACATGCTCAAGAGGGGCTTGAGCAGAGGTAGGAGAGAAGGTTGTTGGAAGAATGATTGCTGGAGTTGGTGATATGGAGAATGAGGGTATGGATGGCTCTGAAAGGGGAAAGGAGGGGATTGAAGATGTTGAGGTGTAGATAGGTGAGGCAAGAGAAGGTGTGAAGGATGGTTGGGAGAGAATGTCTTGCAGCATTTGTTGGAATGAGGAGGTAGAGGGAGGCTCAAGAGAAGAGGAGGGGGAATCATCCATAAAGGAATGATCTGCCAAGGAAAATGATGGAGAGGTGAAGCTTGGATAAGAGAAAAGAGGATGGAATTCCTCTGAGGTAGATGCTGGAGGGGTTGAAACTGGTGAAGAAATGTTAATGGGGGAAGATATCAATATGGTGGTGATTGGAGGTGAGGATGAAGTGGCTGGGGTAGAGACAACTGGAGGAGGAGGAGAAGCAGGCAACACTTCTACTGGGGCAGAGACCAGAGGTGGAGTGACTGAAACAGTCCTGGTGTCTAAAGATAGTGGTGCAACAGCTCTGGAGGGGTTTACAATCTGCCTGTCCTATTTGCTGAAAAGGGCACAAGAGAGCCTCTTGGATGCATTAATGAACATCCCAGAAGAGGTTAGCAGCTCGGGGCATCTGGAATTCAGATAGACCCCTAGAATTCTCCCAAAACTGACAGCAGTCTTACTCAGCTTCTTCTTAATCAGGTTAAAGAAAATTGATCCCCAGTCTATATGTTTCTTATCAAGCAGAGCTCCCATTAGACAAAATTGATATCTTGATATGGTATCATGGGCTGAGTGCTTGGCCAGAAGCACTTTCCCAACTACATCAGCCAAAAATTGAAATTCTATCGATAGATTTTTCTTCAGTAGTTTGCTAGGGTTCACAGCATTGTGACCCATTCTATCAAGCATGGAGTCATACTCCTCTCCAGATAACTCTATGGAATCTTCTCCAGAACTAAGATGAAAAACTTCAGTTAAAAGAGCAGGGGACAATTGTACCTGAGCCCCTTTTATGAAGCCGACGACAGAGTTCTCGTTCTCATCTGTCGCTGTATAACACCACTCCTTTATCTCTTCGGATGCAATCTTCATTCTTATAGTCATTATTTGCGATAGCTGCTGATCTCTGAATAGATTAAGAATATCCTTGAACCGCTGATCGCTTCCATCAAACGAGTTCATGTCGATATCAAATCCGTTGTCAAATTTCATTTTGGAGATTGCAGCATTGGAGCCAGCCATTTTTACCTGCAACAAAGAACCAAACACAACCACGCGCAGAAGATTTGGAGGGAAAACGAAGAAAGTTGCAGAGAGTATGAAAGCGCAAAGATGAACGACGGCCGCGGAAATGATTTTATATTAGGGTTCGACGGCGAAACGAAAAATCGTGGAGCTCGGTTCGACAGAACGTCGATCTCAGCTCGACGATTTGGGCTACAGAGGGAATCTGAAGAGACGTCAATATCGTCGATCTCTGTTCGACGATGTTGAAAAGCGTCGAGCTCCGCTCGACAGCCTCTGAACAGAAGGAGAGAAAACCTGGAGCTAATGGAGGCGCTGAACTCAGATCGACGATTTTGGAAACGTCGATCTCTGGTCAACGATTTTTAGAGAAACGTCGATCTACGTTCGACGATTTCTGGGAAAACGTCGAGCGCAGTTCAGAGACAGAGCCTATTCTACAGACACAAAAAGAACTGATTTTTTAGCCTAGTCTTGGTCTGTTTTATCTTTTCAAAAATCTTGTAAGTTAGTTTAGGCTTCCTCCATCTAACATGCCCAACTGATTTAGGAAGAAACTGTGTTTCTTTTCATCCAAGGGCTTGGTGAAAATATCTCCCCTTTGCAAATCAGTAGAGATATATTGAAGTTCTATTTTGTTTTTCTCTACATTATCCCTTAGAAAGTGATGCCTAATCTCTATATGTTTTGTCCTACTATGGAGGACTGGATTTTGTGCTATAGAGATAGCACTAGTATTATCACAAAAAATTTTAGACTTCTCTAAGTTGTAGCCATAGTCTATGAGCTGCTTTTGTATCCACAATATTTGTGAACATCAACTGCCTGCAGCCATATATTCAGCTTCAGCAGTTGAGGTTGACACAGATGTTTGCTTCTTACAAAACCAAGAGACAAGTCTGTCACCAAGGAGTTGACTTGTTCCACTGGTGCTTTTCCTGTCTATTCTGCATCCAGCATAATCAGCATCTGAGAATCCAGTTAATTCAAATCCTGAGTCTTTTGGATACTAGAGTCCTAGATTTGGACAACTTTTTACATATCTAAGAATCCTTTTAACTAGAGTTAGGTGTGACTCTCTAGGGCTAACTTGGAATCTAGCACATATGCATGTAGCAAACATTATATCTGGCCTACTGGCTGTAAGGTATAATAGAGAGCCAATCATTGCTCTATATGTTGTCTGATCAACTGGTTTCCCATGTTCATCAGCATCCAATACAGCATTGGTAGGCATGGGTGTTTTCATACAAGATGCCTCAGACATACCAAATCTCTTAACCAATTCTTTAGCATACTTGGTTTGGGAAATAAATATGCCCTCAGCATGCTGTTTTACTTGCAATCCTAAGAAGAAGGAGAGCTCACCCATGCTACTCATTTCAAATTTGGAATGCATTAGGTTGGAAAACTTTCTGCACAAGTTTGAATCAGTAGATCCAAATATGATATCATCTACATAAATTTGTACTAGTAGGGTATGGGACTTATGGGTTCTAATAAAAAGAGTTTGGTCTACTCTCCCCCTAACAAAATCATTTTCCAGAAGAAAGCATGCTAGGGTCTCATACCATGCTCTAGGAGCTTGCTTGAGACCATATAATGCTTTATGCAATTTGAAAACATAATCAGGGTGAGTTAGAGAGATAAAACCTGGAGGTTGTCTAACATAGACTTCCTCTTTGATGTCCCCATTGAGAAATGCACTCTTCACATCCATCTGGTAAACCTTGAATCCCTTGTGAGCAGCAAAAGCTAGGAATATTCTAATGGCCTCTAACCTTGCAACTGGTGCAAAGGTCTGGTCATAGTCTATTCCTTCTTGCTGAGAATAGCCTTGGGCAACTAGCCTTGCCTTGTTTTTGACAATAATTCCTTGATCATCCAGCTTGTTTCTGAACACCCACTTTGTTCCAACAATGGAGTGATCCTTTAGCTTAGGCACTAGTTCCCAAACCTTATTCCTTTCAAATTGATGCAACTCCTCTTGCATTGCAATGATCTAGTGTGGATCTTGCTCTGCATCTTGAATGGATTGAGGCTCAACTTGAGATAGGAAGCAAGTGTGCATCAGGTTCTGGTTGACCTGATTTCTGGTTTGCACACCAGCTGAGATCTCTCCAATTACATGGGTGACTGGATGATCTCTTGTTATTACTAAATCAACAGGGGGTGTTGATTGTTCACCAGCCTGTGTTGTTGTTTCCTCTTGTGGAATAACAACTGGCTCTTCAGGATGATTTTCTTCAAGAGGTTGAACTTCTTCTTCATCATCACTGCTCTCATTCTTTGGTTGAGATGTTGTGTTCTCTTCTTTAACCTGTAATCTGTTCATATTTTCTGAAATAGAATGTACCTGCAAAGGTTCTATGGTAGAAGTAGACTTCTCCTTGTAACACATGTTAGTCTCATCAAAAGTAACATGAACAGATTCTTCAATTTTACAAGAAGATTTATTATATACCCTATATGCCTTGCTGATCATAGAGTATCCCAAAAACACTCCTTCATCAGCTTTAGCTTGGAATTTTGCTAGATACTTCTTGTCATTATTATGAATATAACAAGTACAGCCAAAAATTTTAAAATAAGCTATTTTAGGTTTCTTCCCTTTGAGCAATTCATAGGGAGTCTTGCCCTTTAGTTTATGTATCAGGCTTCTGTTTAGCACATAGTTGGAGGTGTTCACTGCCTCAGCCCAAAAGGATAGAGGTAGGTGAGCATCTGCCAATAATGTAGTAGCAGATTCAATTAGGGTTCTATTTTTCCTTTCAGCTACCCCATTTTGTTGAGCAGTTCTAGGAGCTGAGAAAGTATGCCTGATCCCTTCACTTTGATAGAACTCTTGCATGAGAAGAGAATCAAACTCTGTCCCATGATCACTTCTGATCAGGACAATGTGAGTGTTGAACTCAATCTGAATGCATTTGAGAAAATCTGTCAAACATTTGAAGTTATCAGACTTCTTCCTCAGAAAGAATACCCAAGTGAATCTTGAGAAGTCATCTACAATCACTAAAGTATAGGACTTCCCTCCTAGGCTTTGTACTGATATGGGTCCAAAAAGATCCATGTGCAACAAGTACAGAATCCTAGGTGAATCACTCTTATTAAGTGACTTAAAGCTATTTTTAGTTTGCTTGCCTAATTGACAAGCCTTGCAAAGTCCTTCCTTCTTGTAGGGGCCAGAAGGTAGTCCTCTAACAAGGTTGTCCTTGGATAGCCTAGCAATGGTTCTAAGGTTTAGATGTCCTAATATCTTATACCATAAAACATTTGGCTTAGATATGGAATTAAATAAACAGATATCTACTTTAGATGAAAGAAAATCTACTAAGTAAATGTTACCTGTCCTTTTACCTGTTAACACAGTTGTGTTATCCTCTGACTTGATCTTGCACAGGGATTTGTTGAAAGTCACCTTGTATCCTTCATCACATAGCTGACTGATACTTATCAGATTGTGCTTCAGTCCTTCTACATATGCCACTTTCTTGAAAGTGACTGAGCCTATCTGAGCAGCACCATATCCTTTGGTTTGGCCTAAATTTGAATCACCAAAAATCACTTTGGGTCCAAGTTTGGTTATGAAGGATGATAGGTTCTCCCTGTTCCCTGTCATGTTCTTTGAGCACCCACTATCCAGATACCATTGTTGGTTAGATACTGAATAGGTCTTCACCTGCACATGAACAGCTTACTTGTTTTTGACCCAGTTAACCTTGGGCCTAGGCTGATATCCTTTGAATTCAGAAATGAAAGACATCTCAGGTTGACTCTTATAGCCTTCAGGATGATATCTCCTATGAGGTATTATCCATTCAGTATAGGGGTTAAAGCCTTGGGATGTGGGACTTCTAGGATTGAATCTAGATGTGCCATTGAAGGAATGTTCACAGACCTGATCTCTGTTCGACGATCGTCGAACTGAGGTCGACGATCTTGGGTCAGATCGTCGATCTCTGTTCGAAGATCGATTATACTAAAGTTCAGAGTTTGGATATCGTCGAGCTGAGGTCGACAATCTTGGGTTAGATCGTCGAGCTTTATTCGACGATCGTCGAGCTCTGCTCGACGCAATCTGTTGAACTGAAGTTTTCTCTGACAGATATGCATTCTTCCTAGCTACCTCTATTACTCCCTTTCCTTTGTCAGAGACAAATTTGATTGGAGTTGTTAATATTATAGGTTGGCTGGATGAGGCACCCAAGCCCAGTGTACTGTTGAATCTAGAGTTCACTGTGCTTGTAATGTCCATCCGTCTGATACTTCTCCCATTTAGGGATTCTTCAAACTTTTTGGCCTTTGATAGTTCACTTTTCAGTGAAGCTATCTCCTCCCTACAGCATTCTAACTCTTCAGAGAGTTTGAGGTTATTTGAGTTTAGGACACTGTATTTAGATAACTTGTTTCTGAGAGAGATTATCTCTTTCTCAGATTTTAGTATGTCCAAAAACAATGTCTTAAATTCAATTTTAAAGTCCTCAGAATTAAAATCAAAAGAGTCAATTACTTGATCTTCTTCTGGTTGAGTTTCTGAGTCTGAATCTGATTCTGCATCAGAGTTTTGCTGTGAGGCATTGATAGCCATCATGCAAAATTCTTTTTCATCTGCATCATCTTCATCATCACTGGAGCTGGATGAAGTTTCAGAATCCTCTTCTGTCTCACTCCATGTCTCAGCAATAAAGCCCTTCCTTGTATGTTTGTTCTTGCTGGAGGAGGCTTTATCTGAGCTGTTCTTTTTGAAGTCTTTCACTTTCCTTCTTTCTCTTCTATCCTTTCTGTCCTTGTTCTTGTTTTCTGGACAGTCAGGCACAATGTGGCCTGGTTTCCTGCAGCCAAAGCATATAATTTCTTTATCATTATTTGACTTATCATACCTTGGTTTATCATGTCCTTTGTATGGACTTTTTCTGAAGTCTTTTCTAGCCAGTTTGTAAAATCTTTTGGCCAGTAGGTTGACCCAACTCCCCATTGCCTGTGAGCTTTTCTTCAGGCTGATTCTCAATGGCTTTGAAAGCTATTGACTTCTCTTTCTTTGAGGCTGGTGAGGCAGCCTTCTGTTCTTCTTCTCTGTTCTTAATGAGCAGCTCATAAGATTTGAGCTTGCCTAGGAGAGCTTCAGTAGTGATTTCATTTAGACTTCTGGCATCTTTAATTGGCCAGATTCTTGAATCCCAAGTGCTGGGGAAGCACATTAGGATCTTGTCATTAAGCTCAGTCAATGAGATTTCTTTATCCAAGGTCTTTAGGTCATTGACAATTAGACTCAATCTGTTGTACATATCTACTACTGACTCAGTCTCTCCTTTCTTGAAATTCTCATATTGGGTTATGAGGTGAGATCTCCTGTCTTTCCTTTCATCAGCAGACCCTGAGACAATTTCAGAGAGCTTGTCCCAAATTCCTTTGGCTGAGTTGCAGTCAGCTACTTTCTGAAATATCTCATCAGACATTGTCTGAGCTAAGATGTTCATGGCCTTTGCATCTGCAGTTTTCCATTTCTTTATGTCTGCATCTGTTCCTGAGGGAGGTGGAACAGCATTTGTGCTTGAGCTTGCTGGTGGACTTGGACAAACTGTCAAGACAGAATTGAAAATATCTTCATCAATAGAGTTCATGTATAATTTAATCCTTGCCTTCCAGAGTGCAAACTTAGATAGATTGCACACTGGAGGTCTGGTGCTTGCATAATCCTTGTTATGTGCCATGTCTTTGAATAATATAAGATATGGAGAAAATAACCCTCTTAAGAGTTTGATCTTATCAAGGATCTTGTGGTTCAGGTGTTAGCCTGTGTGAGCAACCAACCTGCCTCTAATACCAATTGAAAGTGAGGGTAAGATCTATCTCAACTCTAGAGGGGGGTGAATAGAGTTTATTTAAATTAATTTCACAGTTGAAATTGATCAGCAAATATAAAATTCAATTTATAGTATAGTGTAGAGTGTTAATGAAGAGTTAAAAACAAAGAAGTAAAGAGCACAGCACACAGCAAACCAATCACACAAATAACCCAGAAGACACAAGGAAATATAGTGATTCCCCAAACACATGGGTACATCCACTCTTCTACCACCCTTGGTAGGAATCCACTCAGGATGAGTTGATCAGGTGTCCTGACACTAATGAGCTTTTGACAAGGTGCTCAAAAACCAAAACTGGATTTTTTGATAAGGTGTCTTGCCACCACTGAGTTTTGACAAGGCTCTCAGAACCAGACAGAACTTTTGAAGGGAGTTCAAGAACCCTTTTACAGCAGAAAAAGAAAAGATAAAGAGGTGAAGTTGTCTTCTCTGTTCTCAAATCAAATGAGAGAAGACTAGTGGATCTTTTGTTGTCAAAGCTCCCCCTGAGTTGTAGACAGGTTCAGGAATGGAAGCTTTGCTCTAAAGTGATAGGCCTTCAGAACTTTTGATCTCCAGCAAAGGATTGTTTCAGCAAAAAGGCTGAAAGATGAGGTGTCTGGAGTTCTTGAGATGAGGCTGTGATCACTTTTCTGTAAGCAAAAAGACTGTTATTCTGATTCTTTAGAATATGATCACTTGTTATCTGTCACAGCTTAATTCTTCTTGTTGTGTTCTCTGGGTGTTGTATATTCTCTCTATATTTCTGAAGACAAAAAGAGGATCTTATTCTCTGAAAAATTCTTGTCAAGGATAGCCGTTGGCAGTCATAAATGTCTTCCATAAAGAGTCTTATCTTCTAGAGGAAGGTCCAATAAAACATTCCCTGAATAATTCCTTGAAACTTGCTCCAGAATAAAGACAAACGGCTGGCAGATCTCCTTATCATAAATGCTGAGAGATTTCAAAAACATTCCAAAGACTGGCAGCATTTGAATCCTTAGAATCGTTGATCTCTCAGAAAAATCATCGATCTGAGCTCTACTATCGTCGAACCGAGCTCAGAGATGGAAATAGATCAAACAGACAGAAAACGTCGAACTGAGCTCGAAGATCGTCGAACCGAGCTCAGCGACCTGAAGAATAGCAGAAGAGAGATCGTCGACCTGAGTTGGAAAAACGTAGAATGCAGTTCGACGACTAACAAAAATTGTCTGAAAGCAGATCGTCGATCTGAGCTCGAAGATCGTCGACCGGAGTTCGATGATTTATCAAGTTGAGCTCAGAGAGCGTCGAACCTAGTTCGACGTTTCGTCGACCGGAGCTCGACGAAAATTGCCTTAGACTTGGCTCTATATCCTTGATATTGGAATGGTCCTGGGGGCAGCTTCAAACCTAAGTTCTAAGCCCTAGACTCATTCTAATGTTGACCTTTACAATTATACAACTAGGTCAACCTGGTTTCCTAAGACAAACATAGTGATCCTTACCCAAATTAGTAATAGGGTGTTCCAACATAGTCGGCACACCAACAGAAGTATGATGAATCTGGTGCTAAGTGTAGGACTTTGGGGAGATCGATAGGATGTATATACCTAGGTCTAGAGGCCTATGTCCCCTAAGAGCACACCCGACCATGGAATACTGGTAGTTGCCAGCAGGGTAACCGTCTTGTGTTGGCAACTAACCCGTAGTTGGTGTCATTGTAAGGCGACGGTCCTGGGAAGAAATCTCTCCTAAGCCATGCCCAGTTCCCGGGGGGATAATTTACAGTTGGTATCACCATACCACAATCATAAGCGAAAGAATTCCACAAACCACTTGGTCACCCACCTCGAGCTTGAGTTTGCAGACAAACTGAGCAGTGGAAGCTATGGTATGCCCATGAGAAAATCACATCTTTTGTCCGCAAAAAATGAGATAAGGCCAACCTTATTTAACTATTATAGTGTTTAGAACTACAGGGAAAGATTCCCCCTTTGCCAGCTGTTGTTTCTTTCCAGTAATCAGAGTTGGGTAAGACTCTCACAGCTATCCTAGATGCCTTTAGAGCTCAGTAGGTTCCGACACTATAGCCTAACCCGAGCTCAAATTGTCTGACTACCTTCCGAGGTATGTCCCCTCTGACTTACTATGGGACAGAGATTGCAGACATGACAAAGGAGTGGCTGGACATTATTTAGGAGATGATAGAGGGGATCCTTTTGCTAGACAACCAAGCAGTAGCCTTGGCAGTTACGACACTGGCAGGACTTGCTAAGAGGTGGTGGAAGTCCCTCATGGACTCCATCTTTATATATTATGAGTATTCCCAAATTAGCTGGAACAAGTTTAGAGAAACCTTGTTAGAGCATTTGTGTATCCCTAACGGACAGAGATGCATTGGAGGATCGGTTTCTATAACTCAGGTAGGGAAATAGGTCAGTGCTAGAGTAATATTGAGAGTTTTCATATTTGGAAGGATTTGCTAGTCCTTTGAGCGAGAAGGACTATGCGAAGAAATTATATAGAGGGATTTAGGACCTGCTCATGCAGGCTCTTTTGTTCATCTTAGAGGCTGGTTTGGAAAAGATTATCGAGACGGCGAAGAAGTGGGAGGTGGATCATATGATGGTGTAGGGTAGAGGGAAGAGATCGGCTGAGGGGATGTATCATGGTGAGAGCAGTAGAGGGCCACAGTGGGGCATGTTCTTGAGGCACATGGGAGGTAGAGGATGTCTTCGTCCTGGTGTCAAGCCTGAGAAGCGACCTCCTGTAGTGCTTACCCCGCCACTACAAATCCAAGAACCGCAAAGATTTGATGACAAAGGATGCGCTCTGATGGTATGCTTTGGATTCCACCATCCTGTGCACATTAGAGCCCACTGCCCTCAACATTTTCCTCCACCTCCTCCACCTTCAGCAGTCCACCAGCATAGAGGGATAGAGGTCGAGGACGAGGTCATGGACGAGGACCTCATGGTGGCGGCCAACAGATGGATCAGATGTATGCACTAGATCTTGCCCTGCCTAGGATCCCTGAGGAGGTCATCACAGGTACTTTACAATTTTGTGCTTTGAATTATTTGTGTAGTACCTTAGAACCCCTTTATATAGATAAATGATAAAAATCAAAATAACCAACCTCAGGCATAGCACATGTGTGTGGTAAGCCCTCCCTCACATTATTTGACACGGGACCATCACACTCTTTCATCTCGAAATATTTTGCGAATGATTTGGATGGATGCCAACATTTCACTACACTCGGCAGGATAGTCCGACTTCTAGACGGATCGGAGGTGCAGTCTACTGCAAAGTGCAGTATGTATGTAAACATTGGCGGGAAGTTGTATGACACACCAGCGATGATCTTACCTCTACTAGACTATGATCTTATTCTAGGCATGATGTGGCTACATTGGCACCATGCCAAGATTGACTGCCCAGCTAGGAGGATCACATTAAAACACGGAGACTCGGAGGTTGTCTTCGAAGGTATTATGCCTATCTCTTGATTATTATTATCATGTATACAGGCTTTTAAGGCCCATGAGCAGGGAGATGAGGTATACATGATTTGTTTCGAGATGGTGGAGGCGGAGGCCTTCGTTGGTAATATTTCAGTTGTTCGTGATTTCCCCGACATATTCTTGGAGAAGTTGCCCGAACTACCCCCGCATAGAGAGGAAGAATTCCAGATACAGTTAGCACCAGGTATGTGGCCCGTCTCTCGGGCACCCCACCGGATGACACTGAAGGAGCTTATGGAGTTCTGGAATCATCTACAGGATCTAATGGATTCAGGATTTGTTAGGCCGAGTTCTTCTCCATTGGGAGTTCCCGTCCTGATCGTGAAGAAGAAGGACGGTTCCGTCCAACTTTGTATCGATTATCGGGAGCTCCCGACCGATTGACGGTGCAGAACACTTATCTGTTACCAAGGATTGACGAGCTATTTGATCAGCTAGAGGGAGTGTACTGGTTCTCTAAGCTTGACCTAAGGTCAGGCTACTATTAGCTACGGATTCAGGGGGAGAATATACCAAAGACGACGTTCAGCTCATGTTATGGCTTGTTTGAGTTCACGGTGATTCCCTTCGGGCTAACGAATGCCCCCACCGCATTCATAATTTTGATGAACTAGGTATTTGAGTCGTTCATGGATGAGTTTGTTATAGGTTTTATAGATGACATCTTGGTGTACTCCAGGACCGAGGAGGATCATACCCGTCACTTGGCATTAGTCTTGGGGAAGTTGCAGGAGCGCCACATATATGCAATGTTTTCAAAGTGTAAATTCTGACTGCGAGAGATGGCATTCCTCAGGCTTATTATCAGTGGAGCTGGGTTTGCAGTAGACGCAGCCAAGGTACATGTAGTGAGAGATTGGTCATAGTTGAAGTCGGCTTCGAATATTCGTAGCTTTCTTGGACTTGTAGGCTATTACAGCAAGTTATTGCAGGGGTTTTTGAGAATAGCACTCCACCTCACATCTTTGATGAAGAATGATGTGACGTTCAATTAGAGTGAGCAATGCGATTACGTATTTCAGGAGCAGAAGGGTAGACTCACCTCAGCTCCCATCCTTACCCTTCCATCAGGAAAGGAAGGATTCTAGATTTATATAGATGCATTGTGCCAGGGCATGGGTGTTGTACTGATTCAGCATAGGCATGTTATAGCGTATGCTTCGAGGCAGCTGAAGAAGCACGAGCAGAACTACCCGGTGCATGATTTGGAGCTCGAGGTTATAGGATTCTCCTTAAGGACTATAAACACTACCTGTATGGGGTTCATTTTGAGATTTTCTCGGATCACAAGAACCTCAAGTACATTTACACGTAAAAGGACCTTAATCTACGCTAGTTGAGGTGGCTAGAGATCCTCAGTGACTATGATTATACTATGCACTATCACACTAGGAAGGCGAACACCGTAGTAGATGCTTTGAGCAAGAGAGCTGACACTACTAGACCGGAGTCTTGGGTAATGGATGTGGAGATAGTGCTGATAATAGAAT
Organism: Platanthera zijinensis; assembly: GCA_039513925.1. Taxonomy (NCBI): domain Eukaryota; kingdom Viridiplantae; phylum Streptophyta; class Magnoliopsida; order Asparagales; family Orchidaceae; genus Platanthera; species Platanthera zijinensis. The sequence goes on along the minus strand of CM077078.1, from coordinate 159,563,020 downwards.
ACATTCAGATTACTATGGTATCGAGGGCTGATCCAGATATTTATGCGGAGTACTTGGCAGCTCTGAGCATTGAGTGCGATATCAGAGACCGCATTAGGGTAGAGCAGAGGCAGGATGTAGCGCTAGAGCCTATATTTAGAGCCCTGGAAGAGGGCAAGTCAGAAGAGTATTCATTACGTGACGACCTCATTCATTTCTAGGGCCGCGTTTATATAACCATAGGAGGGAGGATCCGGGGAGACATACTCAGGGAAGCACACTACATACGGTCTTCATTGCACCCCAAGATCACCAAGATGATGGAGGATCTGTGGAAGAGCATGTATTGGCCCGATATGAAGAGGGATGTAATTTATTTTGTGACACACTACGAGGCATGCTAGCGGGTGAAGGACGAGTGTAAGAGCCCTGGAGGATTACTGCACCCACTGTCGATGCCGTAGTTGAAGTTCGAGGATATTTCTATGGATTTTGTACACTGGTACCCTCGCTCTCTGTCACAACCCACATTTTCTCTGCATTAAATGATGTATCATAGTAAGGGAAAATGCACGTCATGATGACACATCAGCAGGGAATAACTGCAGACGCTCAAGAAAACTCCAACTAAGCACCTTTATGAAAGATCTATAAGTTATTTAGAGAAAATATAGTTTAAGTTAAGCTGTTAGCTGTATCCCTCGGCCCAGTGGCTCATCTAGTCCACAAGAAAATTGTGATTATATGATGCGGAAAATACTTAATTTACGATATTAGACGTCCTACATAAGTATAAACATCCCCAGAGGACAATTCATGGTATGCAAAACTCTAGATTTATCATAATAGAGAAAGTTGCTTTTTTGACCGTTAAATATAGTGGTTTAGATTTCAAATATTACATGTATGAAATAATAATAATAATTTTTATACTTTAAAATACTTAACATGCAACCTAGCATAAAACTTCCTCAGAGAGCAAGTACATCCAACCAAAAAGGGTAAACTAGCAGTTTAGCAAAGTATTCAATATTCCAAAAGAAAACTACCAGTGGGGGTCACCTAACACGATCCCACTGAAAGTCTGCAAGTCTGAACTAAAACTAAAAATAATAACTACCTCACGACGGTGAGGAAAAAACACAATAACAACTGCAGTCCACAAGCTATCGCCCAATACAGTCGCTCCACCAGCTACAGCTCTGAACCTGAGGCATTCAAAAGCCGAACGCCTCAGCAAAAAATTACAAGTGGCAAAAGAAATAAACAGGTAAAAGGTAAAAAATGCAAGAAATGGTTTACCAAACCCGACTATAAGAAATCCTGAAACCACAGCTGATTAGCCAAATAAAAACAGGTAATGTAAATATTGGAATAAATGAGTTAGACTAACATTTGCACCAAGTGCGGAACGAAGCCGTGCTTCGACAAGATCTGTAAGGATAAGCATGAAATAGCATAAACTGATCTAAAAAGAAAACAGAGCACAAAATAGCTCGAAAACATGAATCATTAACACTTGGTAAGAACAACCGGACCGAAGTCGATTACCAAACTATCCAAAACAAGGCTTCCAGACCAAAACGTCTCACAAAAGGCACTATGGCTGCGGCCATTTGGCCTAACACCACCCAACAGACCACAAAACAGAGACCAAACATCCACCAAGTGTAATGACTCACGAACTGACGTCCAGCCAAGGAAAACATCATACCTGAACACCCCAAAACAAACCCAAGCCTAAGCACAAATAAATACCTAAACAAGCCCTAAAAATCACCCTAAGGACCATACAAGATGAATCCTGCACGAAACGGAAAAATATTTTAAGACCTGGCCAAATTCGGCAAGTATACCAGACGAACTACGTGGATACTCGACGAATTGCATAATGATAATCGACGATTGCTACACGATAATCGACAAAGGCTAACGATACTCGACGATTTGTACCCCATTCGGCGAGTAAACTCGACGAATATGACTTAGTTGCATGGTCACTCAGTGCTTCCTAACCTAAGCCATACTCGACAAATCGTCGATTATACTCGACGAATCGGACTCCACACAATGCCATATTGTTGATACTCGACGAAATAGCCTGGGTACTTGACGAATATGACTCAGAAAACTCTCACTTACTCGACAAATATGACTTAAGCTATGAAACCCATACTCGACGAATCTCACTAATCTAAATCCTTATATTCGAAGAATTTTCCTTGATGAATTCCTACACCTAGTCCATACTCGAAGAATCCTACCCAGTATATACACCAAATATTCCTTAGGCTGAACTATGATACTCGACGATTTTCAAACAGACCACTATGCCAAGACTAGACGGGTAATGGCGAAAACCTTCTAACTCTCTATGGATTCCTTTAAGGAAAAGTCCTATTTTAATACAACCTTCTAAGGAGTGAAAAAGAACAAAAGAAAGGCAAGCAATGGTTTGCAAGAAGAATATCGCAACTTGCCTTAAGTCTTGGAAGAATCCGCCTCCTCCAATGCTCCACGGCAAGGATCGTCCATAAGAAGGCCTAGGAAACATTTCCTGAAACTTTTTGAGGAAGAAGGAGGTCAAAATCACCAACCCTAACACACAACAATCGGAGAAACGGGGAAAGCTTACCATGTATGATGAAAGTGAGGGTAAGATCTATCTCAACTCTAGAGGGGGGGTGAATAGAGTATTTTATAATAATTTTTCACAGTTGAAATAAACAGCACATATAAAATTCAATTTATGATATAGTGTAGAGTGCTAGTAAGAAGTTAAAAACCAAGAAGTAAAGAGCACAGCACACAGCAGTCAAATCACACAAACAAACCAGAAGACACAAGGAAATATAGTGGTTCCCCAAAAACCTGGGTACATCCACTCTTCTACCACCCTTGGTAGGAATCCACTCAGGATGAGTTGATCAGGTGTCCTGACACCAATGAGCTTTGGATAAGGTGCTCAAAAACCAAAACTGGATTTTTTGATAAGGTGTCTTGCCACCACTGAGTTTTGACAAGGCTCTCAGAACCAGACAGAACTTTTGAAGGGAGTTCAAGAACCCTTTACAGCAGGAAAAAGAAAAAGGTAAAGAGGTGAGGTTGTCTTCTCTGTTCTCAAATCAAATGAGAGAAGACTAGTGGATCTTTTGTTGTCAAGGCTCCCCCTGAGATGTTGAATGAATCAGGAATGGAAGCTTTGCTCTAGGGTGATAGGTCTTCAGATCTTTAGATCTCCAGCAAAGAATTGTTTCAGCAAAGAGGCTGAAAGATGAGGTGTCTGGAGTTCTTTGAGATGAGGCTTTGATCACTTTTCTGTAAGCAAGAGGATGGTTATCTTTCACAGCTTAATTCTTCTTGTTCTTCTGTAACAGTGTGTGTCTCTTGATTCTATCGTGTATTGACTCTAGATTAATTCTCTTGGAGAGTAGTGTTGGAGAAGAAGATCTTATTCTCTGAATATAATTCTTCCAAGATAGCCGTTATCAGACATTAAATGCCTTCCATAAAGGATTTGTCTTCTAGAGGAAAGTCCAATGAAACATTCCTGAATAATTACTTGAAACTTGTTCCAGAATAAATGAGAACGGCTGGCAAATCTTCTTGAAATTAAATGCTGAGAAAAAAACATTCCAAAGACCGGTAGCATTTGAATCCTTAAGAACGTCGATCTCTCAAAATAAACGTCGATCTGAGCTCCACGATCGTCGACCAGAGCTCAGAGAAGGAATAGATCATTCTGACAGAAAACGTCGATCTGAGCTCAAAGATCGTCGACCTGAGCTCAGAGATATTGAAGATAAGCAGTAGACAGAAAACTTCGATCTGAGATCGACTATCGAAGTTCTTGGTCTGGCAGAAATAGTCGATCTGATTATGACAGAGATCGTTGACCTAGACTTCAACAGAAAACGTCGACCTGAAGCAAACAGAGATCGTCGACCTAAACTTTCCCAGAAATAGTCGACCCAAGCACAACCAGAGATCGTCGACCAAAGCTCGACGATCGTCGGACTGAAGCTCGATGATAGTCGACCGAAGCCAGCAACAAGCAGAAGGCTGAGGACATAAGTAGTCGACCTAAGCTCGACGATCGTCGACCTGAGCTCGACGATAGTCGACTGTCGTTCGACTATTTTTATCTCTTTACTTAGCTTGAAATCCTGAGCTTGAATGGTCCTTGGGGGCAGCTTCAAACCTAAGTTCTAAGCCCTAGACTCATTCTAATGTTGACCTTTACACTATACAACTAGGTCAACCTGGTTTCCTAAGAGAAACATAGTGATCCTTGCCCAAATTAGTAATAGGGTGTTCCAACAATCTCCCCCTATTTGGGTTAGGATTACTATTTACAGACAAAAATAGGAAATAAATAAGCATACATCAACACAAAAGGTAAATCAATACTGCAGAGGAGATATATAGCAGCAATGCAGATCACAGATAAAAAGACAGCTAATTTCCAAGGGAGAATGATGTTCAGCTTACACAGTTCACTTCTTTTCAGTTCCCTTTTTAAACAAAATTTCTCTGTTGGGATTTAGGGCTTCTTTCTTGTATCTTCTATCATCTTCTGCACCTAAGGAAATTTGAGATTTGGGCCTTGGAACAATAGCCTCAGGGTGCAGCTTCATATAGTCTTCTGGATTAAAGAATTTCCTTGATGCATATCTCTCTAGTTCTTTCTTTCTCTACTCTGATAAAGTTGTTATGTTGGAAGTATCCTTGCCTTGTTCTCTGGCCTTTTTCATTTGATCAAGGGTAGCCAATTCTTTCATTCTAGCTGTCCAGGACACAGGGTTGTTCTCAGGATCCTCAAATGGAACAGGAGGTTCATATCTATTGATGGTTTCAGAATCAGTAGGAGGAGTCCTGGAGACAACATCATCTTTTAGCTTATAGGGAAAAGGAACTGAAGTAGAATCAGTATGGCCTTGTCCTTCCCTTTGATGAAATCTGTGCCCTCTCTGGCTTCCTCTATATTGATCTCTTCTGGATTGATATCCCCTTTGATGCTGTCCACTTTGATAGGATCTCTGATAGGACTGGGAAGAACTGTGTCTGGAAACTGGAGCTTGAGGGGCTGAGCCTGAACCAGAATCTGGAGGAGGAGGAGGAGGAGGCTGATACTGAGAAGATCCTTTTTCATACTTGTCTAGCTTCCTCTTCTTCTTCATAGCCTTTAATTGGTTCTTGGAGTACTGCATCCAAGGGTCAGATAAGGGGCAGTCATGCAAAATATAGTAGGGAGTATCATTAGAATCCTTTGCTTGAGCTGGGGAAACAGACATCATGGCCTTGCTTTTGGCCTTCCTTTTCTTGGCAATAGTGCTAGCATAATCATCAGAATCTGTCCTGTACTGATCACTCTCAGAACTCTGAGGTTGATCATACAGATCATCAATTCTTCTGATATACTCTTCTTGAGCTTTAAGCTTTGCAGAAACAGCAAGAGCAGGAGGAGAGGGAGCAGCAGCAGAGCAAACAGAATCAGCAGCAGAAGTATCAACAAGCATATCAGAATCAACAACAATATGAGCAGAAATATCTACAACAGCAGTAGCAGCATCATCAACAAGAGGCACAATGGCCTTAGTAGCAGCATCAGAGATGGACATAACAACATCCACAGCCTTCCAAGAATTTATATATGCTTCAATTTGGCTGGGATTACAGACAGAAATAGGCACAATGGCCTTAGACAGATCTTCAGTATGAGGAACTGGCAGGAATCTGAAGTATCCAGCATTAAACTTGGAGAGCAGGCTCTGGAGGTTCATTGCAAAAACTACTTCATATGGCATCTCCCCCTGCCTTGGTTCAGAGATAAGTGAATCAAGGCACCCAGAAGATGAAGTTGCCTGAGAGGGAATGAAAGATGATAGCTTGGAAGACAGCTCCTTGACATGGGTTAGGAGTGGAGCCAGAGTGGTCTCCAGTAATGAGGTTAGCTTTGGAGCTAACAGCTCATATAACCTGTCAGCCAGGGCTGATAGATCTATATGCTCAAGAGGGGCTTGAGCAGAGGTAGGAGAGAAGGTTGTTGGAAGGATGTTGGCTAGAGCTGGTGGCATGGGGAAAGAGGAGATAAGAGGTGAGGGAATGGATGGTTCTGATATAGGAAAGGAGGAGATAGAATGAGGTGAGGTGGAGATAGAAGGGGTAAGAGAAGGATTGAAGATAGGTTGAGAGAAAATGTCTTCCATCATTTGTTGGAATGAGGAGGTAGAGGGAGGCTCAGGAGGAGAGGAAGGATGAGAATCATCCATAAAGGATTCATCTAAAAGAGAATATGATGGAGTGGTAAAGGATGGGTAAGAGAAGAGAGGAAGGAATACCTCAGAGGTAGATGTTGGAGGGGATGAAACCGGTGAAGAAATGGTAATTGGGGAAGATATGGCTATGGTAGAGATTGGAGGTGAGATGCAATGGCTGGGGTAGAGACAGCTGGAGGAGGAGGAGCAGGCAACCCTTCTGCTGGTGCAGAGACCAGAGGTGGAGTGACTAAGATAGTCCTTGTGCCTGAAGCAGGAGTCGATGCAGCAGCTTTGGAGGGATTGATGATCTGCCTGTCCCATTTGCCAAAAAGGGCACAAGAGAGCCTCTTGGATGCATTAATGAACATCCTAGAAGAGGTTAGCAACTCAGGGCATCTGAAATGCAGATAGACCCCTAAAATTCTCCCAAAGCTGACAGCAGTCTTATTCAGCTTTTTCTTAATCAGATTGAAGAAAATTGATCCCCAGTTCAGATGTTTCTTATCCAGCAGAGCTCCCATCAGACAAAACTGATATCTTGAAATTGTATCATGGGCAGAGTGCTTGGCCAGCAGCACTTTCCCAACTACATCAGCCAAAAACTGAAATTCCAATGACAGATTCTTCTTCAGCAGTTTATTAGGATTCACAGCATTGTGACCCATTCGATCAAGCATGGAATCATATTCTTCTTTAGATAACTCGATGGAATCTTCTCCAGAACTGAGATGAAACACTTCAGTTAAGAGAGCCGGGGACAGTTGTACCTGGGTCCCTTTTATGAGGCTGACGACAGAATTCTCATTCTCATCTGTCGCTGAATAGCACCATTCTTTTATTTCATCTGAAGCGATCTTCATTCTAGAAGTCATTATTTCCAACAGTTGTTGATCTCTGAATAGATTGAGAATATCCTTGAAGTGCTGATCGCTTCCATCAAATGAGCTTATATTGATATCAAATCCGGTGTCAAATTTCATCTTCGAAAGGGCGGCAACAGTTGAAGCCATCTGTACCTGCAAAGAATGAACAAACGCGACCAAGTGTAGAAGGTTTGGAGGGAAAAAAGAATTTGCAGAGAGTATGAAGGCGTAAACGACGAGCGGCGGCCAAAAAATGATTTTATATTAGGGTTCGACGCGAAAAAGGAAAATCGTGGAGCTCAGTTCGAAGAAGCGTCGAACTCAGCTCGACGATTTGGGCTGCAGAAGGAATCTGAAGAGACGTCAATATCGTCGATCTCCGTTCGACGATGTTGAAAAGCGTCGAGCTCCGCTCGACGGCCTCTGAACAGAAGGAGAAAAAGCCTAGATCTAGCGAAGTCTCTGAACTCAGATCGACGACTTCGGGAACGTCGATCTTTGGTCAACGATTTTTGGAAAATCGTCGATCTTCGTTCGACGATTTCTGGGAAAACGTCGAGCGCAGTTCAGAGACAAGACTTGTTCTACAGACACAAAAAGACTTGATTTTTAGCCTAGTCTTGGTCTGTTTTAGCTTTTCAAAAGCTTGTACTTTAATTTAGGCTTCCTCCATCTAACATGCCTAACTGATTTAGGAAGAAGCTGTGTTTCTTTTCATCCAAAGGCTTGGTGAAAATATCTCCCCTTTGCAAATCAGTTGGGATATATTGAAGTTCAATTTTATTTTTCTCTACATTATCTCTCAGAAAGTGATGCCTAATTTCTATGTGTTTTGTCCTACTATGGAGGACTGGATTTTGTGCTATAGAGATAGCACTAGTATTATCATAGAAAATTTTTGACTTCTCTAAGTTGTAACCATAGTCTAGAAGCTGATTTTGTATCCTCAATATTTGTGAGCAACAACTGCCTGCAGCCATATACTCAGCTTCAGCAGTTGAAGTTGACACAGATGTTTGTTTCTTACAAAACCAAGAGACAAGTCCATCACCAAGGAACTGACAAGTTCCACTGGTGCTTTTCCTGTCTATTCTGCATCCAGCATAATCAGCATCTGAAAATCCAGTTAAATCAAATGCTGAATCTTTTGGATACCAGAGACCTAGATTTGGACAACTTTTAACATACCTAAGAATCCTCTTAACTAAGATTAAGTGTGACTCTCTAGGGCTAACTTGGAATCTAGCACAAATACATGTAGCAAACATTATATCAGGCCTACTAGCTGTAAGGTACAATAAAGAGCCAATTATTGCTCTATATGTTGTCTGATCAACAGGTTTCCCATGTTCATCAGCATCTATTACAGCATTTGAGGGCATGGGTGTTTTCATACATGATGCATCAGACATACCAAATTTCTTAACCAATTCTTTTGCATACTTGGTTTGAGAAATAAATATGCCTTCAGCATGTTGCTTGAATTGCAGTCCTAAGAAGAAGGACAGCTCACCCATGCTACTCATTTCAAATTTAGAATGCATAAGCTTGGAAAACTTTTTGCACAAGTTTGAATCAGTAGAACCAAATATAATGTCATCTACATAAATTTGCACTAGTAGGGTATGGGACTTATGGGTTCTAATAAAAAGAGTTTGGTCTACTCTCCCCCTAACAAAATCATTTTCCAGAAGAAAGCATGCTAGGGTCTCATACCATGCTCTAGGAGCTTGCTTGAGACCATATAATGCTTTATGCAATTTATAAACATAATCAGGGTGAGTTAAAGAGATAAAACCCGGAGGTTGTCTAACATAGACTTCCTCTTTGATGTCCCCATTGAGAAATGCACTCTTTACATCCATTTGGTACACTTTGAAACCTTTGTGAGCAGCATAGGCTAGGAATATTCTGATGGCTTCTAACCTTACAACTGGTGCAAAGGTCTGATCATAGTCTATTCCTTCTTATTGAGAGTACCCTTGAGCAACTAGCCTTGCCTTGTTTCTGACTATAACTCCTTGATCATCCAGCTTGTTCCTGAATACCCACTTTATTCCAATAATGGGATGATCCTTTGGCTTAGGCACTAGTTCCCAAACCTTGTTCCTTTCAAATTGATGCAACTCCTCTTGCATTGCAATGATCCAGTGTGGATCTTGCTCTGCATCTTGAATGGATTGAGGCTCAATTTGAGAGAGGAAGCAAGTGTGCATCAGGTTCTGGTTGACCTGATTTCTAGTTTGCACACCAGCTGAGATATCTCCAATTACTTGAGAGATTGGATGGTTTCTTGTTGTTACTAGATCAACAGGGGGTGTTGATGGTTCACCAATAACCTGTGTTGTTGTTTCCTCTTGCGGAACAACAACTGGCTCTTCAAGGTGATTTTCTTCCAGATGTTGAACTTCTTCTTCATCATCACTGCTCTCATTCTTTTCAGCAACTTGCAATTTGTTCCAGTCTTCAGCTAGAGAATGTACCTGCAAAGGTTCTATGGTAGAAGCATTCTTCTCCTTGAAAGACATGTTAGTTTCATCAAAAATAATATGAACAGATTCTTCAATTTTATAGGAAGATTTATTATAAACCCTATAGGCCTTGCTGATCATGGAGTATCCCAGAAACACTCCTTCATCAGCATTAGCTTGGAATTTTGCTAGATATTTTTTGTCATTATTATGAATAAAACAAGTGCAACCAAAAACTTTAAAATAGCCTATTTTAGGTTTCTTCCCTTTGAGCAATTCATAGGTAGTCTTGCCCTTCAGTTTGTGTATCAGGCTTCTGTTCAACACATAGTTGGAGGTGTTCACTGCCTCAGCCCAAAAGGATAGAGGTAGGTGAGCATCTGCCAATAATGTAGTTGCCGATTCAATGAGTGTTCTATTTTTCTTTTCAGCTACCACATTTTGTTGAGGAGTTCTAGGAGCTGAGAAAGTGTGCCTGATCCCTTCACTTTGACAGAACTCTTGCATGAGAAGAGAATCAAACTCTGTCCCATGATCACTTCTAATCAGGGCAATGTGAGTGTTGAACTCAATCTGAATGCATTTGAGAAAATCTGTCAAACACTTGAAGTTATCAGACTTCTTCCTTAGAAAGAATACCCAAGTGAATCTTGAGAAGTCATATACAACCACTAAAGTATAGGATTTCCCTCCTAGGCTTTGTACAGATATGGGTCCAAAAAGATCCATGTGCAACAGGTAAAAAATCATAGGTGAATCACTCTTATTAATTGATTTAAAACTACTTTTAGTTTGCTTGCCTAATTGACAAGCCTTGCAAAGTCCTTCCTTCTTGTAGGGACCAGAAGGTAGTCCTCTAACAAGGTTGTCTTTGGATTGCCTAGCAATGGTTCTAAGGTTAATATGCCCTAGTCACTTATGCCATAAAATATTAGATTTTGAAATGGAATTTAACAGGCAAATATCTACTACAGGTGAATGAAAATCCACTAAGTAAATGTTACCTCTTCTGTTACCTGTCAACACAGTTGTGTTTTCCTCTGACTTGACCTTGCATATGCCTTTGTTGAATGTCACTTGATATCCTTCATCACACAGTTGACTGATACTTATCAAGTTGTGCTTGAGTCATTCAACATATGCCACCTTCTTGAAAGTGACTGAGCCAATTTGTACTGCACCATATCCTTTTGTAGTTCCAAAGCTTGAGTCTCCAAAAATTACTTTCGGTCCAAGCTTGGCTTTGAAGGAAGTGAAGTTGTCCTTGTCCCCTGTCATGTGCTTTGAGCACCCACTATCCAGATACCATTGATGGTTTGATGCTGGATAGGTCTTCACCTGCACAAGAAACAGCTTATTTGTTTTTGACCCAGTTAACCTTGGGCCTAGGTTGATATCCCTTGAATTCTGAAATAAAAGACATCCCAGGTTGATCCTTATAACCTTCAGGATGGTATCTCCTAGGTGGTACTATCCATTCAGTATAGGGATTAAAGCCTTGAGATGTGGGACTTCTAGGATTGAATCTAGATGTGCCATTGAAGGAATGTTCACAGTCCTTATTTCTGTTCGACGATCGTCGAGCTGAGGTCGACGATCTTGGGTCATATCGTAGATCTCTGTTTGAAGATCGATTATACTGAAGTTCAGAGTTTGGATATCGTCGAGCTGAGGTCGACGATCTGTGGTTAGATCGTCGAGCTCTGTTCGACGATCGTCGAGCTCTGCTCGACGCCATCTGTTGAACTGAATTTTTCTCTGACAGATCTGCATTCTTCCTAGCTACCTCTATTACTCCCTTTCCTTTGTCAGAGACAAATTTGATTGGAGTTGATAATATTATAGGTTGGCTGGATGAGGCACCCAAGCCTAGTGTGCTATTAAATCTAGAGTTCACTGTGCTTGTGATGTCCATCAGTCTGATACTTCTCCCATTTAGGGATTCTTCAAACTTTTTGGCCTTTGATAGTTCACTTTTCAGTGAAGCTATCTCCTCTCTACAACATTCTAACTCCTCAGAGAGTTTGAGGTTCTTTGAGTTTAGGACACTATGCTCAGATAATTGATTCCTGAGAGAGATTATCTCCTTCTCAGATTTTAATAAATCTAGGCACAGTGTCTTAAATTCATTTTTGAAGTCCTCAAAATTAAAATCAAAAGAGTTGATTACCTAATCTTCATCTGGTTGAGTTTCTGAATCTGATTCTGATTCTTCATCAGAGTTTTGCTGTGAGGCATTGATAGCCATCATGCAAAATTCTTTTTCATCTGCATCATCCTCATCATCACTGGAACTGGATGAGGCATCAGATTCCTCTTCAGTCTCACTCCATGTCTCAGCAACAAAGCCCTTCCTTGTATGTTTGTTCTTGCTGGAGGAGGCTTTGTCTGAGCTGTTCTTCTTGTAATCCTTTTCTTTTCTTCTTTCTCTTCTTTCCTTCTTGTCCTTATTCTTGTTTTCTGGACAGTCAGGCACAATGTGGCCTGGTTTCCTGCAACCAAAGCATATGATTTCTTTGTTATTATTATTTTACTTGTCATACCTTGGTTTGTCATGACCTTTGTATGGCCTTTTTCTGAAGTCCTTTCTGGCTAGCTTGTAAAATCTTTTGGCCAGTAGGCTGACCAATTCCTCATTGCCTGTGAGTTTTTCTTCAGGCATATCTTCAATAGCTTTGAAAGCTATTGACTTCTCTTTCCTTGAGGCTGGTGAAGCAGCCTTCTGTTCTTGCTCTCTGTTCTTGATAAGCAGCTCATAAGATTTGAGCTTGCCTAGGAGAGTTTCAGTAGTGATTTCATTTAGACTTCTTGCATCTTTGATTGGCCAGATTGTTGAATCCCAAGTACTGGGGAAGCACATTAGGATCTTGTCATTAAGCTCAATCAATGAGATTTCTTTATCCAGGGTTTTTAACTCATTGACAATTAGACTTAGTCTATTGTACATGTCAGCCACTGATTCAGCTTCTCCCTTTTTGAAGTTCTCATATTGGGTTATGAGGTGAGATCTCCTGTCTTTCCTTTCATCAGCAAACCCTGAGACAATTTCAGAGAGCTTGTCCCAAATTCCTTTGGCTGAGTTGCAGTCAGCTACTTTCTGAAATATCTCATCAGACATTGTCTGAGCTAAGATGTTCATGGCCTTTGCATCTGCAGTTTTCCATTTCTTTATGTCTGCATCTGTTCCTGAGGGAGGTGGAACAACATTTGTGCTTGAGCTTGCTGGTGGACTTGGACAAACTGTCAAGACAGAATTGAAAATATCTTCATCAATAGAGTTCATGTATAATTTAATCCTTGCCTTCCAAAGTGCAAACTTAGATAGATTGCACACTGGAGGTCTGGTGCTTGCATAATCCTTGTTCTGTGCCATGTCTTAGAGTAATATATATATGAGAGGAAATAACCCTCTTAAAAGATAGATTTTACCAAGGATCACTTGGTTCAGGTGTTAGCCTGTATGAGCAACCAACCTGGCTCTGATACCAATTGAAAGTGAGGGTAAGATCTATCTCAACTCTAGAGGGGGGGTGAATAGAGTATTTTAAAATAATTTTTCACAGTTGAAATAAACAACACATATAAAATTCAATTTATGATATAGTGTAGAGTGTTAGTAAGAAGTTAAAAACCAAGAAGTAAAGAGCACAGCACACAGCAGTCAAATCACACAAACAAACCAGAAGACACAAGGAAATATAGTTATTCCCCAAAAACCTGGGTACATCCACTCTTCTACCACCCTTGGTAGGAATCCACTCAGGATGAGTTGATCAGGTGTCCTGACACCAATGAGCTTTTGATAAGGTGCTCAAAAACCAAAACGGGATTTTTTGATAAGGTGTCTTGCCACGACTGAGTTTTGACAAGGCTCTCAGAACCAGACAGAACTTTTGAAGGGAGTTCAAGAACCCTTTACAGCAGGATAAAGAAAAAGGTAAAGAGGTGAGGTTGTCATCTCTGTTCTCAAATCAAATGAGAGAAGACTAGTGGATCTTTTATTGTCAAGGCGCCCCCTGAGATGTTGAATGAATCAGGAATGGAAGCTTTGCTCTAGGGTGATAGGTCTTCAGATCTTTAGATCTCCAGCAAAGAATTGTTTCAGCAAAGAGGCTGAAAGATGAGGTGTCTGGAGTTCTTTGAGATGAGGCTTTGATCACTTTTCTGTAAGCAAGAGGATGGTTATCTTTCACAGCTTAATTCTTCTTATTCTTCTGTAACAGTGTGTGTCTCTTGATTCTATCGTGTATTGACTCTAGATTAATTCTCTTGGAGAGTAGTGTTGGAGAAGAAGATCTTATTCTCTGAATATAATTCTTCCAAGATAGCCGTTATCAGACATTAAATGCCTTCCATAAAGGATTTGTCTTCTAGAGGAAAGTCCAATGAAACATTCCTGAATAATTCCTTGAAACTTGTTCCAGAATAAATGAGAACGGCTGGCAAATCTTCTTGAAATTAAATGCTGAGAAAAAAACATTCCAAAGACCGGCAGCATTTGAATCCTTAAGAACGTCGATCTCTCAAAATAACCGTCGATCTGAGCTCCACGATCGTCGACCAGAGCTCAGAGAAGGAATACATCATTCTGACAGAAAACGTCGATCTGAGCTCAAAGATCGTCGACCTGAGCTCAGAGATATTGAAGATAAGTAGTAGACAGAAAACTTCGATCTGAGATCGACTATCGAAGTTCTTGGTCTGGCAGAAATAGTCGATCTGATTAAGACAGAGATCGTTGACCTAGACTTCAACAGAAAATGTCGACCTGAAGCAAACAGAGATCGTCGACCTAAACTTTCCCAGAAATAGTCGACCCAAGCACAGCCAGAGATCGTCGACCAAAGCTCGACGATCGTCGGACTGAAGCTCGACGATAGTCGACCGAAGCCAGCAACAAGCAGAAGGCTGAGGACATAAGTAGTCGACCTAAGCTCGACGATCGTCGACCTGAGCTCGACGATAGTCGACCGTCGTTCGACTATTTTTATCTCTTTACTTAGCTTGAAATCATGAGCTTGAATGGTCCTTGGGGGTAGCTTCAAACCTAAGTTCTAAGCCCTAGACTCATTCTAATGTTGACCTTTACACTATACAACTAGGTCAACCTGGTTTCCGAAGAGAAACATAGTGATCCTTGCCCAAATTAGTAATAGGGTGTTCCAACATATGAGTAGATCTCGGCGAGAGCTCTCAAAATCTCTAATCTATTGACAAAACTCACCACCGAACTGCTAGGAATCGCCGGCCAAAAGCACACGGGACACCGCTCATCTTCCACTCGCGAAAATTCCATCGCTCGGGTTAAGAATATGATGTACAAGAAAGAGGGTTTAATGCGACCTTTAACCGGCTATATATATATATATATATATATATATATATATATATAATAATTATATTATAATACAATTAGTAATCAATAACCCCAAAATGACTCGAAATCAAACCAACTCGAAATCTTATGAAAATCGCACCGTAGCTAAATACCGACGCTATGAATCCAACGATGAAGTTGAAACAAAAATCTGACATACCAAACTTGGGTAAAACACCACCCGAAGATAAAATGCCACCACATACCTATAAAAAGCTCCACCGAGTAACCAAAACGGACCCGACTCGCTAGGGAAGGTGCACAACCAAACCAAAACCAACCACACAGGAAATCCCACTGAGCAAACCCATGCTCACACAAACAATACTCGTTAACTATGCGTCAATGTAATGCCCTGAAATCACAAATACATCACCACACGAATTAAAATAAACACTGAAAAATCAGAGGCGTTACAGCCACCCCCCCCCCCCCCCCCCCCAAAAAAAATATTTCATCCCGAAACTTGACATAAAACGGATCAAATCCAAAAAAGAAGAAAACTATCCAGAGGCAAACAAGGAAAAGACTTACCAAAGCATCAGGAGAATTGATGAGGATGAGACTCCCTCAAAGATGACTCCAACTCCCAAGTCGCGCTCTCCACATCCTTGTTCCTCCATAAAAATTTAACCATGGGTATTGCCTTCCTTCGCAATACCCGTTCTTGATTATCCAAAACATGAACAGGCACTTCCACATAGGAAAGGTTAGGCTCCAAATGGGGCACAACATCAAGAATTTTCCTGTCGCTAAGCACACACTTTTATAATTGGCTCACGTGAAAAACATTGTGCATGCCCAAAAAACTTACTAGCAAATCCAGCCTATATGCAGACATTCCAATACTCTCCACAATCTTGAAGGTTCCCACATACCTAGTATCCAACTTATGGTTCTTACAGAACCTCTTAACGCAAGACATCGGGGAAACCTTAAGAAATTCCATGTCTCTAACACCAAAATCCAAATCAGTCCTATGCCGATTGGCATTCTTCTCATAACGCTCTTGAGTTATCCGAAGCTTCTCTCGAATATGATTTACAGAAACATCCATCTCTTCTAGCGCTTCAGGACCCAATAACGATCTCACACCAACCTCGACCCAAAACAAGGGAGTTCTACAATGCCTCCCATCCAAAGCCTCAAATGGGTCCATTTGCAAGCTTTCTTGGTAACTGTTATGGTACGCAAATTCCATAAATCTCAAACGCTCATCCCACGCTCCTTCGTGGTCCAAAATATAACATCTGATCATATTCTCCACGATCTGATTTACTCTCTCCGTCTGACCATTTGTCTGCGGACTATAGGCGGTGGAATACCTCAAATCAGTACCTAACACATCCTGTAAACTCTTCCAAAAGCGAGACATAAACCTAGAGTCTCGATCTGATACAACACTAATAAGTTCTCCATGTAGTCTGACGACCTCATCCAAGTATAACTCAACTATTTTCTTTATTGAGTAGTTACTCTTGAATGGCACGAAGTGAGCACACTTTGTCAATCTGTCCATTATAACCCAAACTGAATTGTATCCTCGGGGAGGTCTCGGAAATCAAGTATTAAAATCCATCGAAATACTCTCCCACTTCCAACTTGGAATTTCTAAAGGCATCAACTTCCCTCTAGGCCTTCCATGATCGGCCTTAACTAACTTGCAAGTAAAACATTTCGATACGAACTTAGCTATATCACCCTTCATACCATATGTAACACCCCAAACATCTTGGACTATAGATTGGGCAACACGGCCTGGGACACGGGCGTGTCCCAAGGCGTGTCATGATTTGTATACTCGAGTGGGTCTCGAGTAGGACTCGAGAGGGCCTCGAGTGTGTCTCAAGTGAGTCACATAGCCTGGGACAGGGGCGTGTCCCTAGCCATGTACTTCACTGTGTTGTCTTGAGTACTCGATTAAATGCAGTCGACAAACTTCGAGAGGCGTGTCGGTCGCGCACACGGCCTGCGACACGGGCGTGTGCCTTGGCCGTGTCCTGCTCGGGTTGGTTGTCGGGCTATATCGGGTGTGGAACATGACCTGGATCCCAGGAGTGTTCTTAGTGACACGGGCATGTCAAAGTTGACACAGGCATATTGGGAACCCGTGTCCCTTTCGATATTTGTTGGTCCTGTGTCGATTGAGGGACACGACCCTCAGCATGGGATTATACTGATTGACACGGGTATGTTAAGAGATTGACATGGGAGTGTCTAAGCCCATTTCTTTGTCTGGTTTGAGTCGGTTCCTTTGTCGCTTAAGGCACACTGCCTGTGATATGGGCGTGTCACAAGCCGTGTCAGCCCAGGAAAAGTTATTTCAGGGAGGATCGTTGCCGTTCATTTCCTTCTAATTTCATCTTATGGTCTAAGGCTATTCCCTGCTATTATAAGGCCGATAGTTGAAGATAAATTCTCATATATCTTTGGCCATTCTCTTTCTAAAGAGATAGAGAGAGGGGAGAGCATGGAAGGAGGAAGGAGAAGGATTCTGGCCGCCAGTGGAGCTTCGGAGTTCCAAGTCGCGAGCTGAGTTCAGTTCTGTAAAGGCAAGGCCGTTGCGGTGCTTTAAATCCAGCTAGATTTCCATGGCTCCAAAGAGATCATCAAGGGTAATAATCTCCTTCTTGGACAAGTGAAGTCTTCCTTTATGCATGTGCATGGAATCCTCCACCAAGACGTGGAAAGCGTAAGCGATTCCAGTGGGTTGATTGTTGATATCCCCGGTTGAGTCTGCATCTAGATTTGGAAATGAGTAGTACGGAATAGGCATGTTGCGTCAAGCCCATCCGGACGGTTAGTCTGGATTGGTGATGTTTATATTGCGAACCGGAGAAGACTCCGAATATATAACGAGTAGGTTACGGAGTTTGTGAGGATACTTATGAGCTTCTTGTGTTGTATGCTCTGCATGACCTGTATGTGTGGTGGCCGTGAGAGCCATTCTTTATGGTGGTGGAGCCTTTGTGGCATTGGAATTGTACGCTCTGCGTGAGCTGTGTACCTGCGTTGTGAGCGGTCGATTGGTGGCAATGTAAATGTGGGGTTACGAGCCTTCCCTACTTGTTACACTATGGGGGTAGGTCGATCAAGAGTGCTCACTGGTTGCCGTGAGGTGAATACCTCTGAGTGGGATGGACGAGGTTGTCTCTAGCATGCGTGTTGTAGTAGACTAGTGCCCGGCAAACAAGCTAATAACCTCTAATCGGTGGTAGGACTAAGGATGATTCGGTACACCGTAAGCGTACCCTGAGTGCATGGAGCGTCTGGCATGAAGGCCGGCATTTGTGATGATGTTGTGCATGAGTGCACTTGTTGTGATATATATATGTTATGATTGCAATGCATGCTGGGAAAGAACCACTGCCCCAGGTAAGGGATAGGGTTGTTATAATTGGTAAGCTGAAAGTTGACCGTTGCTTTGTTTATCACCCTTGGGGTGGATGTCCATATGTAGGTGCTGCCCTTACTGGTGCTGACTTTGATTGAGCGGGCTGAATCCCTTACTGCTGCTTATAGGCCATTGTAGGCTGTGCGAAGAATTGGATTTCATGTGTGGTCGGCCTACGTGCCGATGTATGAAACCACATCTTGTAAAAAGAAACATATAAGGCCTTAATGCCGTGAGCGTTTGTGTACTTGTATACATTCTTGGTGTTATATATAATTATGTTATTTATATATTTAGTGGACAGTCATTGGATGAGTCCTTGCAAGTTATAAACTTCCGCTAGAATGCTCTGAGTTAAGATGCGAGTAGAAAGAAATTTTGATATTCATACGTGATTCTGTCGTTTGTCTGTGAAATATGGTGTGGGGCCCCAGCCGGACCCTCTGTTATATTCCATGTTATGGATGGAGACGTTACACCATACCACCAAGCGATCTGCTTCAGAACCTTATATAATTTGGTAGAACCGGGGTGGTAGACAACACTAGAATCATGCACCTCTTTGCACAACTTAACTCAAATATCCTCAACTACGGGAATGCAAAATCTATTGCGGTACTTCAAGGTACCTGCGTCTTCAATTGAGAAGTCTTGTAATTCCCGTTTTGAAGTTCTATTATAAAGGTACAACAAATCAGGATCATCCTTTTGATGTAGCCTTGTAAGTGTAATCCACGAAGGCTCTATTACTTCCAAACTATTGGGCGAGTCACTACTCCCCACCGATATATCCATCAAGAGAAATTACTCCACCAGCGAATCCATAGAAGGTTAAAAATTTTCATTGTCTTCCTACTCAGGGCGTCGGCTACCACATTAGCTTTGTATGGATGGTATTGGATCTCAACATCATAATCTGTAACATATTCTAACCATCTCTATGGCGCAAATTCAATTCCTTTTGAGTGAAGACATACTTCAAACTCTTATGATCCGTATAAATCTTGCACAAGGCTCCATATAACAGATATATCCATAACTTAAAAGCGTAAATCACAACTGTGAACTTCAAATCATGCATAGGGTAATTCCTCTCATGTACCTTTAACTTCCTCGACCCATACACGATCACTTTGCCTTCTTGCATCAACACGCAACCAAGCCCCACGTGTGACGCGTCCATATACACAACATATTCTATCCCTTCATTAGGCAAGGCCAAAATCGGATCAGTGCACAATCTCCTTTTTAATTCCTGAAAAGCCTCTTTCCACTTATCCCTCCAAACAAAAGTTGTGTTCTTCTGCGTAAGATTAGTCAATGGCATAGAAAATGTAGAGAAACCCTTCACAAACCTTCTATAATATCCTGCCAACCATAGGAAACTTCTTATCACTTTGGGTGTGGTAGGTCTATTCCAATCCATAATAGCAGTTATCTTCTCGGGGTCCATAGAAATTCAATCCCTATTAACCACATGACCTATAAAAGAAACTTGAGGAAGCCAAAACTCACACTTAATTAGTTTGGCATACAGCTTATGCTCCCTCAAAGTAGACAAAACAAAATGCAAGTGTTGTGCATGCTCTTCAGCACTACGGGAGTATACCAGAACATCACCTATGAATACAACCACAAAACAGCCCAGGAAATCCTTAAACACTCTGTTCATCATCAATAAATGTTGAGGGTGCATTAATCAATCCAAATGACATCACCAAGAACTCAAAATGTTCATGCTAAGAACAAAAAGCAGTCCGTGGAATATCCGTCTCACGAATCCTCAACTGATGGTAGCCTTAATAAAATTCAATCTTTGAAAACACAGTGCTACCACGCAACTGATCAAACAAGTCATCTATTCTCGGCAGGGGATACCTACTCTTAATGGTTACCTTATTCAGTTCTCTATAATCAATGCACAGTCTCATCGGACCATCCTTTTTCTTCACAAACAACACTGGAGCACTTCACGGTGAAGAACTTGGTCTAATGAATCCATTATACAGCAACTCATCCATCTGGGTACGCAACTCCTCTTGCTTAAGCGGGGTCATGTGGTACAGCACCTTAGCAATAGGATGGGTACTTGGCTCCAAATCTATGATGAAATCCACGTCTCTCTCAGGCGTAAGACCAGGATGATTATCAGTAAAAATATCAGAAACTCACGCACTACAGCAATCTCCTCTATACGCAGCAAACTACTACTGGTCGCCAACACCGAAACCAAGCAGGCAGAACATATGGAGTTTATAAGATTCTGAGCTCGTACCGCAGAAATAATCGGAGAAACTTGGCGTAGAAAACCATAAACAATCCTAGGTTAACCGTTGTCCATCTTGAAGTCCAACGCTTGATCTTGCATTAGATAACTGCATCATACTTGGAAAACAAGTACATACCAAAAATCACGTTGAAATATTCCTAGTCTATCACCTTCAGATCAGCAACGGCTACAAAATCACTCAACAAAATCGGACAACTCTAAATGCCTTGGTCCGACACCACTGATTTGCCAGTGGAAAACTGACATGAAATGTGCCGCCAACAAGATCGAGGGTCAAACGGTGACGCTCTACAAAATTCCTAGCCCTGAACGAGTAGGTAGCACCGGAATCGAAAAGAACGTGTTCCCAACAGTTCTTTACCTTTAAATTTCATATAAAATCGTGTACGTAGCTAGACAAACAAACATAAAAACTATATCTAAAAGATAAGAACTATATTAAAATCTAACCTCAGATTACACGGGTTAAAGATAGAGTTTCTTCCTCGGTCTCCGCAATTTGTTTACCCTTTCCTTTGTTTAATTATTGCAGCTGCAGCAAGGCTTGTAGAGGGACTTGCTGCAGCGTGGGCTAAGCCTGCAGGCACTTTGACTTAACATGCCCCGTTTCTCCACATTGGAAGCAGATCCTATTCTTTTCCCAATAATGGGCAGCATCGTGCCCCCTCCTCTTACACATAGAACAAACTAAGTCTCCTTTTGGAGCACTCTAAATCACATGGACCTGCTTTGACTTTTGAGCTCCCAATCTCTTAAAGAATTTCTCGAACGGATGGCCCGACCGGCCACAGAAACTGCACACCACAATACATCTTTTCTTTGAAGCAGGACCAGAATCCCGAGAGTTCTTCCCATTATCAAGTTTTCACTTTTCTTTTCTCAGCATCATACCACAATCATCAATATTACCAATAGTCTCAAATCCCAAGGCAGCTTCCACTACTCCCGCATTGGTACCGGATTGGTAAGTTTTGTCAAACTACTGGATGTCATTTTGGAGACTGCCCAAGAAGCCTTTAACTCTGCCCTCCTAAGCAACTATCAACTCAGAAGAAATCTTATTCAATTTACTGATCCCGCTCTCATAAACAACTACTGCGGGGGTCTGCACACCAGGTTGCCACCCTTAGGTGGCAGCCAACAATGCCTACAACTGTGCTTACAATGCTAGCACCTTACTTGCCAGAGTCTCCAATCTCTGGCGTAGCTCTATAATCATGGCCTCACCCTGTGCACCTGACGACTCACCCTTAAACTGGGGAGTCGATCCTTTTACAACACGCTCGGGCGACATCCTAATAGCACAATGAACATCTAATCAAAACCTATCTTAATTGCTAGAACCAAACAACTAAGTTCAGAAAATACATAATTAAATACTTGCTCATGCTGCTAACTTGCTCTAAGATTTTCATTTATGATATCATGCCTAAACTTAGAATGATACACTGTCATCCTACTAACTCATGTGCCTAAACTATGAATGCATGAATTATTATTTATTTTGACTCAAAACCATATGTGTACGTATGTCATCATGTAAATCTTTAGCTTAGCACGTGTGCTGATGCAATGTTATATCATGCATATTGTGCTATGCAATCTAAAAAGGACTTAATGCATGTTTTGAGCGGCGTACACATGAAATATTATGCATCTCATACAACATAATATCGCATGCAACGAAAATCAAAATCTAATGTCCATTCATGTGATGATGTTATGCATCCCATACTGCATAACAGTCATATGTTGCCTCCTTTGAGGATCCATATACAAACACATATTATGCATCCCATACTACATAATATGCCTCATATACTTCTTATCATGCTTATGAGTGTAGTGTTCATGCTTCAGCCAAGACGTACTGATTAGACATCGGTGTGTGTATGAAATGAAACTAGACAACTAACACAAACCTGAGATAGATTTTCGACCAATTATCAAACAACCTCCCTCTGATACCAACTGTCACAACCCGAATTTTCTCAACATTAAACGATGTATCAGAGTAAGGGAAAATGCGTGTCATGATGCCACATCAGCAGGGGATAACTACAAACGCTGATGCAAACTCTAACTAAACACCTTTATGAAGGATCTATAAGTTATTGAGAGAAAATCCAGTTTAAGTTAAGCGGTAAACCGTATCCCTCGGCCCAGTGGCTCATCTATTCCATGATAAAATTGTTATTATATGTTGTGGAAAATACTTAATTTACGATATTAGACGTCCTACATGAGTATAAACATCCCTAGAGGACAACTCATGGTATGCAAGACTCTAGATTTATAATAATAGAGAAAGTAGCTTTTACAACTGTTATATATAGTGGTTTAGATTTCAAATATGGCATGTATGAAGTAGTAATAATAATTTTTATACTTTAGAATACCTAACATGCAACCTAGCATAAAACCTCCCCAGAGAGCAAGTACATCCAACCAAAAAGGGAAAACTAGCGGCTTAGCAAAAGTATTTAACATTCCAAAAGAAAACAATCAGTAGGTGTCAACAACCTGACACAATCCTACTGAAAGTATGCAAGTCTGAACTAAAACTGAAAAAAGAAACTACCTCACGACGGTGAGGAAAAACCACTGCAACAGTTGCAGTACACAAGCTATCGCCCAATACAGCCGCTCCACCGACTACAACCCTGAACCTGGGGAATTCAAAAGAAGAATGCCTCAACAAGAAATTATAAGTGGCAATGGAAATAAACAGGTAAGAGGTAAAAAGGCAAGAAAGGGTTTACCAAACTCGACAATAAGAAATATTGAAACCACAGCTGATTAGCCAAATGAAAATAGGTAAAGTAAAAAATTTGCAATAAGGGAGTTAGACGAACATTTGAACCAAGTGCAGAACAAAGACATGCTTCGACAAGATCTGTAAGGATAAGAATGAAATAGATAAGCTGATTGTGCAGGTTTAAAAATTTTTAAGGAAAATTTTCTAAGTACAAGTGTTGACACTTGTGAAGAAACTGTGTCGACACTCAGGAAACTTGTGTCGACACTCAGGCAAGCAGTGTCGACACACATGCAAATTATATCGACACTCAGAGAAGTTGTGTCGACACCCAGAATTTGTGTTGACACTTATAAAGAAGTTGTGTCGATGATGAGTCCTATTTATATAATGATTTTCGGACTCATCTGGGCTTGTTTTTGTACGCTTGCACTTCACTTTGAGTTCGTTATCGCTCATATTTCATTTTATCCTTATTTCTTTAGGAAGTGCACTTTTGGCCCGTGGTTGTGTTTATTTTGTGTTCTTTTATTATTGTACTCCGTTCTGTGCTTGTTTGGAATGTCTGCGCATATCAATGCTGGGTTTAGGGGTCGTGTGCGTGTCCCGGGAATATTTGGAAACAGGTTTACTGCGCACGATCATCGGCTTTGTTGCGCACGACCACTGGTCGTGCGCCGCTGATCGTGCGTACCTATTCCCCACTTTCCAAAGTTCTATCGAGGCAATCGCACGACCACTGACTTCAGTGCGCACGACCACTGGTCGTGCGCCACTGATCGTGTGCATTGATTCCACTTTTTCTTGGAGTTCTGCCTGGCCTTCGCGCACTATCACTGACCACAGGGCGCACGTTCACTGGTCGTGCGCCAGTGATCGTGCGCGCTGTTTATGCTGCTTTCTATAAATATGCAGGTTCCGCCCTAATTTCAAAAGGTCGCCCCTTTCCGCGATTTTCCGCCGTTTTCTGCTCCGAAGAGGGATTTCGCCGCCCTCCATCATCCTCCACCATAGGGAGTTGCTCCGGGAAAGCCTTCAACGCCCAATCAAAGCCGGAGCATCACCTCGGCCTCCTCCTTCATCCCCAAGCTTCAAGCGGAGTTTTGACCGAGCTTTTTCCATCAAGCTAGGTGGAGCTGGAGCCGCAATCTACCTGGTCATTTCAACGAAGAAGACGAGTCCATTGGGAGTGAGTGACAGCCTCCTCTACCCCGGACGCAGTTGAGGACCGAGCTTGGACTCGGATTGACAACCCGGGATTCCAACCGTGAACCCTCAATAAGGCTTCGGATTCGGTCGATTCGCACACATCTTCCTCTTGTTGTTGTTAGCTTAGTTATTTTCCATGTATTGATGAAGAATGCATATTTGTAGTTAACATTTACTCTTATTCATGTCTATGTGAGTTAGTGTTTTTGTTATATTTACTTGAGGTGAGCCATATTCCATCCTCCACCATCCACCCTTGCCGCACTAGCAATTGCTAGTGGCGTGCATTGCGAAGAGGTGCTCACGACCCTCATTCCGCCATTCTTACCACCTCATCCGCTAGCCTACTCGTCCATCCGCCAAGCGATTCGGTGCATAGCGGCTCGTGTAGTTTCCATCCCGCCTGGCGAAGCATCGCATAGCGGCGTTGCATAGGAGTAGCTTGTAGATTTTACTTCCTGTTTCCGCAACAATCAAAACCCCCCTCCTTTTTGAGCCGACCCGAGGACTTCAATCTCAAGTCCTCCTCGACATTAACTCATCCCTTACTGTGTTCCTCAAGAGACCGACACTCGGGGATTTATTCCCAAACTTTATTACTTATGCGACTGGTGCGCTTGCCGTATTTTCCACGCATCAAGTTTTTGGCGTCGTTGCCGGGGAACACAGTCATTTGAGTTTTTGGAGAGGAAGATTTGAGATAGTTGCCCTTTCCATTTGTATATTTCTTGTTTTATTTTTGTTTTGGTTTTTAGTTGTTGTTTTTTTTATTTTATTCCCTTTCTAGTTTTTATTTTGCTATAGCAGGCTATTCCACTCTTTATTTGCTTGCGAGTATTTAATTTCTGCTTAGAAAATTTCTTGTGGTGAATTCTTTTCTATTGCACCATGTATTCAAATTGGTATATCAAGTGCCATTGGTGCGGGGATTATGGGCATGGTAGTGATGAGTGCCCCACTGACGGTACTGAGTATAATTCTCATGGTCCCGTGTATGCAGCGCAGCTGTCTCACGGTACTCCATACACGGTACCACAGTCTTATGGTCACTACTCGTCTCCGCCTCCACCTTTTTCATACTCCTCCCCGGTCCCTTCTAGACCGAGGGGTAATGGAAAACGGTGTTTATATTGTCATAGCACCGACCATGTGTTGAAAGATTGCGCAGAATTTCAGCGCCAGATGGAGGCGGATGATGAACCGGATATCCGGATCGTCTCATCCACCTCTCAAATGGTCGCTCCTTCTGATTCTGATGATGTATCCGCAGTACCACCTTGTCTATGGGGGACTGCTGTGGATACACCCATCAGACCTTCCACTAGTCAGTGCGACGACATTGCGGCACCTTCTCTCCTTGTGCCTTCTTCCCCTATTTTTGATTCACCCCCGGAGGAACCTGCGCATATTATCTCTGATTATGTTGCTCCTCCGCTTTCTTTGCATGAATTACCTACTCCCCTTTCTAGTGAGTCGGTCGATGATGTTGTGCCCTGTGGGAATCGGGAATATGTGGATGCGCCATGGTGTGACGAGGACATTGTTCTCATCAATGGTGAGTACTATGTCTTGGAACACCGTGATGTACCGAGGTGTGATGAGGAAATCCTTGCCGGTGAGGAGGTTTCTACTTCCTTGTTGGATGAGGGGATCCAAACCACCGCCGAGGACCTCCTATTCTCAGATCCCCATCATCATGACTCACATGACACCGACAGTGATCTATGTTTGGAACCTGCTGAGAGTGATTCTGGGATCACTCTCCCTATTTCCGCTTCTTTTAGTTTTTCTTCTCCTTTATTCCTTGACCCCCCTTCTCCTTCTGCGCCTGTGCGGGTTGACTCCCTGCAGGTGAGTTGGGTTGACATTGAGCCTTGCGCTCAGGTTGTCGGCGAGTGCCTCAGCTTGCATGAGGAGTTTCCTACTTTTGCAGTTGAAGCCTCTACCTTCACCTTCGCCCCCAACGAGCTTGTGGTGGACGATACCTTGCTAGGCAAGGATTTGTTTTGTGGTGAGATGAGTGAGGACCAGTGCTACTCCTCATCTTACTTCCTATTTCCTCTACCTGTGCGTCGCAGGTATTATTACTCAAGTAGAGGGGTAACTGTTCTATCACCGTATCGGTACCCATTACCGACACGGATATTAGGACAGTCACCTGTGCATTTTCTATTTCATAGGCCCATTAGCTAGAATTGTTTAGAATTTAATAAGTCGTGCTGGGATGACAGTAACCCCAGTAGTTATCTTAAATTTCTACATTTTACTTTTTATGTCTAGCTTAGTTTAGAATTTATATGTATTTTGTTTTTCTTTTGTTTTATTTTTGCGGAGCTCACCCCTGCAGGTATTCATGGAAACTACGCATTGGCGGGGTTGTGATTCTTCGTTTGGCGGGCCTGCTGCTACTTTCCACGCGTCTTCTGGTATGCTCACTAGCTGAGCATTGGGTAACCTCTTCCCTTAGCTCATTCTGATTTTAATTTCTCTATCATTTGATGTGTTGTTTAGTTTAAGTCTGGGGCAGAGCATGTTTACCTTTTGCACGTGCACATTTCTTTTGCATACAAGAAGCTTTTCGTATTTTATTTTGTTTATGTTCATTGCATCGCACACCACTGCACCCACATGAGCGCGAGCTTAGCTGTTAGCGTGCCACGAGTTGAACTTGTATCTTTGTTAGATTTGGAAAATTTCTGTGCTAGTTTAGGATTGTGCGACGGAGTAAAATGTTGGCCTTGCTGTGTTTCTAGTCAACTGCTCTCGTTTTGTATAGAAATTTGTGTAGATTTAATTTTTTCGTATGCTTATAGTTCTATATTTTTCTATTTGCGTAAATATTTCTTATTCTACTCAAAAGTTGGTGAATCCGGTGTGAATCAAACGGTAGCGTAGGAATGTGTGTAGCCGTCACTAGACTCGTATTGTTTGAGTCGGGAGGAAGGATTATCTTTCTCGGTTGCTAAGAACTTGCCCCAAGCTATTCTTGAAGCATTGGTACACGGTTAGTCTAGCGTGAGAGTGATGTAGGCCACCTTTTGGCCCGGTTGAGCTTTGTACCCATTCCTAACATCGCCCTTGCTAGCCCCTTTGTGCCTACCCTTCCTTTTGATTCAACTCCACTATATTCGCTAAAGCCTCATAGCCGATCCTAGTCCAACACCCAATTCGAGCTTTAGTAGTTTACATTTTATGTTGGGTTGTGATGTGGTGATTCGTATTTGTGATATGTGGTTGTGCCCAAAAGAAAAATGTGCTGATTTTGTAAAAAGAAAAAGAAAATATTTAAAAGAAAAATATTTGAAAGAGAGAAAAGGGGTGAAAATGAAAAGTGAAAAGAAAAAGTTTGATTGAAAATCTTTATTTGAGATGATTTGGATTTGGAGTAGGCGGTGCACACACCCATTTAGTAAAAGTTAAGTCTGGGGGTGTGGTGCACCCGTGTTTATTTTGTGGGCAGCGGGTACTAGTTTTGTACGTTAGCTCATTTGGGTTAGGTGCATACCCTTCATGTTTATCCTTGTTTTCCTCACCATAACCCAAGCCCAATTATTACCCGAAGTCCTACGGACATGCGCTTGAGTTGACTAGTGTCGTGGAGAGAGTGCGAACGGGCAAGGTTATGGTTCCCGACATTGGTGGATTCCTTTGGGGGTAATCTTGAGCCCCGGTCTTCGGCAATGCTCACCTTAGTGGCCTGTCTACTTTCTCCCTGCGTAGGACCGGATGATTCACCGTGATTCCACTTTTGAGTAATAATAAATTTTTGATACGCATTGTGAAAAATATAAAATATTTTGTATACTTAAAAATTTCCTCTACTTTATTTTTATGCACGCGAACATGCGACTTCGCATGGTACTCCGTTTTGCAATTTCTTTGTTAGCTAGTTCATTTTCCCCGTCTGCTTAGGTTTTGTTTGCTCGGGACGCGCAAACAGTTAAGTCTGGGGGTGTGATGAATCCTATTTATATAATGATTTTCGGACTCATCTGGGCTTGTTTTTGTACGCTTGCACTTCACTTTGAGTTCGTTATCGCTCATATTTCATTTTATCCTTATTTCTTTAGGAAGTGCACTTTTGGCCCGTGGTTGTGTTTATTTTGTGTTCTTATATTATTGTACTCCGTTCTGTGCTTGTTTGGAATGTCTGCGCATATCAGTGCTGGGTTTAGGGGTCGTGTGCGTGTCCCGGGATTATTTGGAAATAGGTTTACTACGCACGATCATCGGCTTTATTGCGCACGACCACTGGTATTGCGCCGCTGATCGTGCGTACCTATTCCCCACTTTCCAAAGTTCTGTCGGGGCAATCGCACGACCACTGACTTCAATGCGCACGACCACTGGTCGTGCGCCACTGATCGTGCGCGTTGATTCCACTTTTTCCTGGAGTTCTGCCTGGCCTTCGCGCACTATCACTGACCATAGGGCGCACGATCACTGGTCGTGCGCCAGTGATCGTGCGCGCTGTTTATTCTGCTTTCTATAAATATGCAGGTTCCGCCCTAATTTCAGGAGATCGCCCCTTTCCGCGATTTTTTGCCGTTTTCTGCTCCGAAGAGGGATTTCGCCGCCCTCCATCATCCTCCACCATAGGGAGTTGCTCCGGGCAAGCCTTCAACGCCCAATCAAAGCCGGAGCATCCCCTCGGCCTCCTCCTTCATCCCCAAGCTTCAAGCGGAGTTTTGACCGAGCTTTCTCCATCAAGCTAGGAGGAGCTGGAGCCGCAATCTACCGGGTCATTTCAACGAAGAAGACGGGGTCCATTGGGAGTGAGTGACAGCCTCCTCTACCCCGGACGCAGTTGAGGACCGAGCTTGGACTCTGATTGACAACCCGGGATTCCAACCGTGAACCCTCAATAAGGCTTCGGATTCGGTCGATTCGCACACCTCTTCCTCTTGTTGTTGTTAGCTTAGTTATTTTCCATGTATTGATGAAGAATGCTTATTTGTAGTTAACATTTACTCTTATTCATGTCTATGTGAGTTAGTGTTTTTGTTATATTTACTTGAGGTGCGCCATTTTCCATCCTCCACCATCCACCCTTGTCGCACTAGCAATTGCTAGTGGCGTGCGTTGCGAAGAGGTGCTCACGACCCTCATTCCGCCATTCTAACCACCTCATCCGCTAGCCTACTCGTCCATCCGCCAAGCGATTCGGTGCATAGCGGTCCGTGTAGTTTCCATCCCGCCTGGCGAAGCATCGCATAGCGGCGTTGCATAGGAGTAGCTTGTAGATTTTACTTCCTGTTTCCGCAACAATCAAAACCCCCCTCCTTTTTGAGCCGACCCGAGGACTTCAATCTCAAGTCCTCCTCGATATTAACTCATCCCTTACTGTGTTCCTCAAGAGACCGACACTCGGGGATTTATTCCCAAACTTTATTACTTGTGCGACCGGTGTGCTTGCCGTATTTTCCACGCATCAGTCGACACTCAGAGCTTTGTCGACACCTAAAGAAGCAGTTGTGTCGACATCCAGAAATGTGTCGACATCTAAAGCAGGACTTGTGTCGACAGTTAAAGCTGAAAGCTATGTCAACACTCAGGACATATGTTGACATCTAGAAATGTATCGACATCTGAAGCAGGACTTGTGTAAACACTTAAAACTGAAGCTATGTCGACATTCAAAAGATATGTCGACACCTGAAGTAATTGTGTTGACACACAGGACTTGTGTCGACACACCAACTCTCAAAAGGCTGTGTCTAGTTCAGAAGTAATTATGTCGACACACAAGACTTGTGTCGACACAAACTCAACGCAATTTGACAAACACTCAACACCAACTGTCTACAACAGAAATGTCGAGACAAGAAGCTACTGAGTCGACACACAGGACTTGTGTCGACACATACAACATAAGCAGTGTCGAGAAGCAGAAGTATGACTGTGTCGACACTTGGAGTAATTGTGTCGACACCATGAAGACTTGTGTTGACACTTAGTCTATATGTGTTGACACATGTGAAGCAGTCTGCTGAGTGTTGTATGCTGAGTTGAAAAGACATTGAAGAACCTGGTGACATGACTGGTGACTTGACAGTTGTCATAACTAGCTGGTCTGACACCACTGTTAGAACTGTCAGAAGTTTGTTATGAACCGGATCAACCGGTAACCATGAAGCAAGCTCTATATAAGAGACAGATCAGAAACGACTGTGAACTGTAAAACATTCCAGAATCTTGTGCACTGTAAAACATCCAAAGAAATGTGGGATACACTGATTGTCTATATGGAAGGCACAGAAGTAGTCAGAGAGGACAAAAAGTCTATGTTGAATCAGGAGTATGAGAGCTTTAGGCAAATTAAAACTGATAGCATAGCTGAATGCTATGAAAAGTTTTTCAGAATAGTGAATGAACTGATGACATATGGAAGAGCCTTCAGTACGTATGAACTGAATGACAAGTTTCTTAGGTCCCTAACAAAGGATTGTGACACTAAGATATGTGCAATCAGGGAAGTGGCCAGACTGGCTGACACACATCCACCTATACGTTTTGGAAAGCTACTTTCATATTAAATGCAGCTTACTGCTAGGCAAGAGGAAGAGAAGGGCAGCAGATCTGAACATAAAGAAAAATCAGTAGCCTTCAAGGCTGAGGGCTCAAGGAAGGGTAGGAGAAAATCTCTTTCTCCACCTAGAAGGAGTACTGAAGCAGAAGAAGGTGTTCCTGAAACAAGTACATCAGATAGTCATACATCTGATGATGACTTTGTTGCCTTCACAAGACAATTCCAAAGGTTCATGAAGAAAAAAATTTGGAGAATCAGGCCTTCATCTACATCCTATTCCAAGGATGAATACTACAGGAAGAAGAAAACACCTAAGGAGGACAGGTATGCTTCTAAACCTGGTAAACAATCTAATTCTAAGATTATATGTTATTGCTGCAACAGGTCTGGGCATGTCATAGCTGACTGTCCTGACAAAATAAAGGAGTCAAAGGACAAGAAGACGCAGCAGGTCAAAGGCAAGAAGGAGAAGTATCTAGTGGCTTAGAAGGAGAAGAGTTTGATAGACTCTTCATCTTCAGAATCTAAAGAAGAGGCAGAAGCATATGTTGGACTCTTCTCAAAAGAAGAGGATTTTAGGTAACTAGAATTCCTACAAATACTGGACTCCATAATGGAGTGGAAGAATATTGCTATAAAGGGTTGATGGCTCAATTTGAAGAAGATAAGTGCCAAGATCAGCCTGGACCAAGTATGGTAAACAATTCACCCATAGTCTCAGATTACTTTACTGGATCAGAATCAGAAGCATCTTCTTCAAAAGAAATGGATGGATCTGAGTCTAAGGGGGATGTTCACAAACTCATTGATGAGTATGGTGGGATGTTGCATGCTTTAAATAAGAGCAAGTTTCTTGTTAAAGAGCAGGCCAAGGAGATTTAGTCTCTCAAACTGGCTGCAGTAGATTCAGCAAAACTACTGGATAAAAAACTGAATGAGGTTGCCAAATTGAAAAACATTACCGTTAATCAGATGGGTACAATCTCATTCAAAGAGAATCATATCAAGAAACTGGAGGGAAAACTTTAGCAAGAGAGAGAGCTAGTGGCAAAAATCTACAAGCCAAAATCAGTCTTACCTTTGATAGATAATTTTGTTTCACAAAAAGGAAAGACAGGTCTACGCTTTAAGGGAAGAACTAGGGCTACCAATTCTCATAGAAAAGGTAAAGCCACAGTTCAACCTCTAGCTGTTAATCCCCCTATTTTCTTTAAGAAGATAGTGAATCCTACTAATAGGTATAATCATGACATTACACATGGTCACTATGAGCATGAAAATTTCATGAGCAAGGGTGCTAATACAAATAGACCAATATATAGGCATACCCATCATATTCAAGAGGAGTTCTTGAAGAATGTTGTTCCAGCACCAACACTTAACAAGCCTACTGACAACAAAGTAAGAAGGCTTGTACCTAAGAATAGGTATAATAGGTTTGAGTGTTGGTGTTGTGGCAAGGTGGGCCACTTTGCCATGGATTGTTGGTTTAACTTAAATGTTAAAACCAAAAGTAGGATTCCTGTTAGATCAGTCACAGGGTTTCAAACTAACAAGGACCTAGGACCCACTAGCAAGTTGGGTTCTAAGGGAAAGTGATTCATTATTTGTTGCAGGTAAATCCAAGTGACCATAACCATATATGGTACTTGAGTAATGGTTGTTCCAGACATATGACTTGAACAAGGAGAATGTTGAGGGACTATTTGCCCATAAAAAATGGACCAAAAGTAATCTTTGGTGGATCAAAAAAGGGAATCATAAAAGGATTTGGTAATATCTCTTGTGATTCAATTACAATCACTAAAGTGGCTTGTGTAAAGGGTTTATAACATAATCTGATTAGCATAAGTAAACCTAGTGATCTAGGTTATGATATTTCTTTCCTCAAAGGGGAGTGCCTAGTAAAAAGGTCAAGTGATCAAGAGATCATTTTGACTGGCACTAGGAAAGGAAATGTGTATTGCCTTAACCTAAGGTGTGAGTCTAACAACTCACCTATTTGTTTGGTTGCAGGAGAAAAAGCTTCTCTATGTGTCAAATAGCACAAGAGGCTAGCTCATCTAAACTATAAGTCAATTGGACTATTGTTCAGCATGGGATTAGTGAGGAATGGTCCTCAAGTTCAATGCATAAAAGAGGGTGTGTGCTCAGCTTACAAAAAAGGCAAGCAGAATAAGTCCTCTTTTCAGTCACTTGACATCAATTATTCAAAGAGATGTTTGTATCTCATGCATATGGATTTGTTTGGTCCTATGCCAGTCCATAGTCTTTGTAGGAAAGCATACACACTTGTTATTGTGGATGACTATTCTAGATTTACATGGGTTTTCTTTTTGAGGCAGAAATCTGAAACCCCGACTATTTTCCAGACTTTTGTCAGACAAATACAGAATGAATACAACAGCTCAGTTGTCAAAATCAGAAGGGACCATGAAACTAAATTTCAGTCTGAATATATGACAAAATTCTGTGAAGAACTTGGGATTCATCAGGAATTCTCTTCACCTAGAACTCCTCAGCAAAATGGTGTTGCTGAATGAAAGAATAGGACTCTAATTAAATCCAGTAGAACTCTACTGAATGACACTACTCTCCCTGAATACTTCTGGGCTGAGGCAGTAAATACTGCATGTCATGTGCTCAATAAGGCCTCCATCAACAAGAAACACAAGATGACTCCCTATCAGATTTTAAAAGGAAGAAAACCAAACATATCTTATTTCAGAATCTTTGGTAGTAAGTGTTTTGTACTAGTCAATGGTAAACACTACAAAACTAAGTTTGCTGCCAAATCCCTAGAAGGGATATTTGTTGGGTACAACAACCATAGTAGAGCATATAGGATCTACAACTTGACTACTCAAGTTGTAAAATAATCTGTGCATGTTGTATTTGATGAGTCAATGTTTATTAACCGTGAATTGTCTAGTTCTTTAGTTGGTTCTACAGGTCTAATAGATAAGCTGGACAAGCTGACCATCAATGAAGATGTTCCTGCTAAACTGGATGAGGATAAAGATGCCAGCTATCCAGGGGGAGATCAAGTCCCTCTGGGTGAATAATAAAATATGGAGCATCAAGATGAGGAAACTGGAGATAGCCATAATGCTGACAGAATTCCTCCAGCAAGGAGACACTTGAAGGATCATCTAGCTCACCAGATCATTGGTGATGCAAGTCAAGGTGTTCTAACAAGGAGCAGGAGCATGAACACAGTTTTATGTTCTAGCTTCCTATCTCAGATAGAACCTAGGAAGATTGAAGAGGCCATGCAAGACACCAACTAGATTGATGCAATGCAAGAAGAGCTCAGTCAGTTCAAAAGGTGTAAGGTCTGGGAACTGGTGCCAAAACCTAAGGATCACAACATAATAGGAACTAAGTGGATCTACAGGAACAAGCTTGATGAGAATGGCACTATAGTCAAGAATAAGGCTAGACTGGTAGCAAAAGGCTACAGACAAGAGGAAGGTATTGACTTTGATCAAACCTTTGCTCCAGTGGCAAGGCTGGAGGCGATAAGGATGTTCTTAGCCTATGCTGTCTATCAAGGGTTGAAAGTATATCAAATGGATGTGAAATCAGCATTTTTGAATGGTGATTTAAAAGAAGAAGTCTATGTAGAACAACCCTCAGGTTTTGTAGACTCTCACTTTCCTGATTATGTATATAGACTTAGGAAAGATCTATATGGTTTGAAACAAGCTCCAAGGACTTGGTATGAAACCTTGTCTGCCTTCCTCATTGAGAATAAATTCTCTAGAGGAAAGATAAACAAAACTCTATTCTATAGGGAATCAAAAGGCAAGATAATACTAGTCCAAATATATGTGGATGACATTATCTTTTATTCTAATGAAAATAGCCTTTGTAGGAAGTTTGCCAAACTTATGCAAGGGAAGTTTGAGATGAGCAGTATGGGTGAGCTGAAGTTCTTCTTGGGACTTTAAGTTAGACAAACTGAGAGTGGGTTGTCCATATCCCAGTCTAAGTTCACCAAGGAGTTGATTAAGAAATATGGTTTGGACTCAGCTTCTACAATGAAAACTCCAATGGGAACAAGTATGCCTATATGCAAAGATGAAGCAGGAAAACCTGTTGATGAATCTTTGTATAGAAGGATAATTGGCTCCCTACTATACTTGACTGCTAGTAGACCTGACATCATGTATGCAACATGTGTCTGTGCTAAGTATCAAGCATGCCCTAAGGAATCTTATTATACTACAGCTAAAATAATTTTGAGATATCTTTAGGGCACACCTAATCTAGGCCTTTGGTACCCTAGGAATAGAGATTTTCTATTAACAGGTTTCTCAGATGCAGATTTTGCTGAATACAAAGAAGACATAAAAAGTATCACAGGAACCTGTCAGTTCCTTGGTGGGAGGCTGGTGTCATGGAGCAGTAAGAAGCAAACCAGTGTAGTTATATTAACAGGTGAATCAGAATATATAGCCGCAGGTAGCTGCTGTGAACAATTAATGTGGATAAAGCATCAACTAGAAGATTATGACATCCAGGTAAGTAGAATTCCACTATTTTATGTTTCTACAAGTGCTATTTCTATTGCTAAGAATCCTGTATCACACAGTAGGACCAAGCATATAGAAATAAAGTTTTATTTTATCAGAGAACATGTTGAAAAAGAAAATATTAATCAAGAGTTTGTAAAAACAGATAATCAAAAAGCTGATATTTTCACAAAACCACTGGATGAAACTAAATTCAATAATTTCAAAATTGAATCTGGTATGTTGAACTTAGAATAGATTAACATAATTTTCCATGAGTAGCATCAGTAAGCACCAAATTTATCTTTAAATTTGTCTAAGTACAAAGTTTTTGTCGACACAAGCAAGTTGTGTCGACACACTCAGTATGTTGTGTCGACACACTCAATATGTTGTGTCGATACAGGAAAAGGATGTGTCGACACACAAACAGTATCTGTGTCGACAGGAGAATAAGTGTCGACACAACCTTATCGAGACTATAAGTCGTGAGGATATTTGTATCGACACAAAAAGTAGGTGTCGACAAAACTCTGTCGAGACTTAAGTTGTCAGTGTCGACTCAGACGCAAGTATGTCGACACAGACTCAAGTATGTCAACACATAAACGTGTCCACTTAAATTATTTTTTGTTGACTTAGATATTAGTATGTAAACACATAGTTGTGTCGACTCAGCTTAAGTTCTGTAAAGACCTAGGTCATTTGAATGTCGACACGAAAACTGACCTGTCGACTTAGGCCCGTCTTTTGACCTGCCCTTGACATAAGTACTATAAAAAGGTGAATCCAAAATATGGTCGACTACGCTATCAGAATTTTTAACTCTACACCTTCTATCAACATAGACCTTCTCTTCTCTTCTCCTCTAGTACTTACATCAATGGCGCCACACCAAGAAAACAAGGTTAATGAAGGTTACGAACTGGTTCGCGAAGGTTTCACAACTGCTTCTGATAAAATCCAGGGAGTTATTGCCCTTATTTCTAAAAATGGACTAGTATTTTTGGTCTCAGAGCCGACCAAAATTTGGAAGAAGGAAGTCATGGAGTTCTACACAATAGCTTCATTGGACTCTAGAGGAATGAAAATTAAGGCCTCTATTCAAGGTACCTAGGTGAAGCTCACTTTAAAATCAATCAGGAAAGCACTACATCTGTCATTGATTAGGGATACAGACGAAATTACTCCATCCCAAATAACTGAGCAATTAGCTGGTGTGGACTGAATCCCAGTATTAAGATTGGTTCATCTATCAATGGAAAAGGGATGAATTCCCAAGGAAAATTTCTTTTAGAACTAGTGCGCAAAGTGATTATCTGCAAAACTGGTGGACATGATCGGATTTCTTCCCACATGTACAATCTGATGGTGAGAATCATATTCAAGATAAACACTAACTGGGCAGTAGTAGTGTTTGATAAACTAAAAGAAGGAATAAAGAAACCTAACCTGGGAAGGATCCTAAGCCTATGCTTAACATCAGAAATTCCAGATGTTCTGAAACAAGCAAATGGCTCTAAGATAAATCATATGAGAAAAATGGATGTAAGGATACTATCAAGGTGGGACAGATTTTTAACCAAGGAAGTCCCTGCTCCTAAGGAGCAAACATTAAAAGATAAGAAGAAAAAGAAGGTGCATGTACAGGCTGACTCCTCCAATGATTGTGAGGAGGAAGTGGTCTTCAGTTCTGATGAAGACCAGCAATAACAAGATGTTCATGCTCAAGCAAAGGACTGTGAGCCCCAGCAACAACAAATTGACTCTACTCCAGGGGGAGAAGACCTAGAAAAAGAAACTGAGTTGCCTGCCCAAGGGGGAGGTATTGGTGATGTTGTCCTGGATAGTGACTTAGCTGAAGACACAATAATGGATGTTGTATCTGAAATCAACACAGCAGCTGAAGTAACTGATAAGAATGATGCTCAAAATTAGCCAGTAAGTATTTTC
This sequence comes from Platanthera zijinensis, assembly GCA_039513925.1. Classification (NCBI taxonomy): domain Eukaryota; kingdom Viridiplantae; phylum Streptophyta; class Magnoliopsida; order Asparagales; family Orchidaceae; genus Platanthera; species Platanthera zijinensis. The sequence continues at coordinate 159,525,420 of CM077078.1, read as the reverse complement.
TCCACAGACTAGTCATGTATTATAGTATTCTCCTCAAAAATTATTTAAAGGGACACTTTTGTTTACACAACAAAAGAGGTCTTACAAGTGGTATTCGTCCTTTAAGTAGTTTTTTTTAAAAAAACTAATCTTATTCCTTCTGAACAGATACAACAGGAATTTACAATTGAAGTATTATTTCCTGATCCTCTTACTGATAGGACTGAGGGGGAGGAAATTGAAAAAGAAAAGGAAATTCCAAGGACTGAGGTGGAGTTATCCAAGGATACCCTAGCTGAAAAGGAAACTGTTGATATTAAAAGTACATCTGAATCTTCTGAAGATGAACAAGCCACATTGGCTAAGAAAAGAAAGCAGTCTATGTTAAAGAAGAAGAGTTCTGGATATAAGAAAGCTTTACAATTGGGAACTGCACCATCTACATCAAGCATGGACTTCAGTTCTTTACTGGTCCAGATGCAGATAAAATTAGATAATCAAAGGCAGACTGTAGAAAAATATGTGGATGAAACTCATAAGGAGTTACAGTTTCAGTTGGCCGAGGACATCAAATCCATTTGATTTGAAGTGAATCAACATAAGAAGGAGATAACAGAATGCTTCCATAAAGGAGGTAATGTTGCGGTGTTCCTGGCCAAGTAACAACAAGATATCCAAGATAAAGTAGATGAAATTAAAGTGAAGCAGGGATATGTACTGGATAATCTGTTAAGGATAAATGAAAATCTTAAGGATTCACATTATGAAATATTGACAAAGCTCACTGAGTCTAGTACTACACTGAAGGCTGAAATCTCCAAGCAAATCCAGGAAGTTATATCTGCTATCAAAGCCACATTTCAAGAATCTCAGGAGAAAATTAAAACTTTCCTGACTAAATTCAGAGCTTATTTTAAAGAGGGAACTGAATATATAGCTGATCAAGTCAGATTCTAGAAAGAAGATTTAAGAGAACATGTTGCAAGAGAAGTCATAAAGGGGCAGAGATTACTAGTCAAAGCCAGCTCTGACCATGCTAAATTGACTACCAATAGCATCATAGCTACTCTTGGATATCCTCCTCTTTATGATGATGCTAATATAGCTGAGTCTGGGATACAACCTGAATATTTTGAAGGAGATCAGCCTGAAGTTGCTCAGGTGATCTACCCCCCAGCTGATTTTGAGATGGTTCAAGAAGAAGTGCTAAAAATGTATAGTCCTCCACCAGAGGTACAAAATGTAATTCTGGAAAAGGTTGAAATGTCAGAAGCTGCATTAGAAACTCAGAAGGAAGCTCAACTTTCCAAGAAGAGATTCGGAGAGCAGGCTGAGCTGAAGCCAGATTTTGAGCAGTGGAGCCCAACTTCTAGAAACATCATACTTACTGCCTGGAAAGCTGTTAAGGATAAAACCCATGACAGGGGTAAGTGGTATTCTGAGCAAGAGTGGAATAAATATCAAGCTGGATAAGAAGCAATTCTTCAGTATAGAAGAAGGGCTAAGGCTGGGAAGCTACCTGCTAATGCTCAAGAGCCAAGCAAGTACTTCCCCAAACCTTTCCACTATTTTGAAAGACAGAAGATCAAGGCTGAAGAATTGAAGAAGAAAGCTCTCAAAGGGAAAAAATTAGCTGAAGATGTTGAACCTTCTGTGCAGGCTAAAATCAAGTCTGGCAAAGGAATAGTTATTAAGGAACCTAGTCAGTAATAGGATTGCTAGGTTTATGTAATAGAACAATGTACTAATTTGTTTCTTTTGTCCTATAAGAAATTCATGTAAACAAAAGTTTTTCTGATTAATGAAATCTAGTTCAGTATTAAGTGTTTGTTGTTTACAATGATTATGTAATAACCTGTTCTTAAATGTTTTTTCTTCTATTACAATTTTGTTTTATCTTAAGAGATGTATATCTTTGAATAAGGGTTATGAATTCTCCAAATAGGGGGAGATTGTTGGGTACATTGGAAAATATTTACTAGATTTGGAGAAGCCACAACTTAGTTAATGATATGCATCCATGTGTATTTGATAGAAGTTTGAGTTTCATTGTGTAGGTTTAAAAATTTTGAAGGAAAATTTTCTAAGTACAAGTGTCAACACTTATGAAGAAACTGTGTCGACACTCGGGAAACTTGTGTCGACACTCAGGCAAGCTATGTCGACACACAGGCAAATTGTGTCGACACTCAGGGAAGTTGTGTCGACACCCAGAATTTGTGTCGACACTTATAAAGAAGTTGTGTCGACACTCAGAGCTTTATCGACACCCAAAGAAGCACTTGTCGACATCTAGAAATGTGTCGACATCTGAAGTAGGTTTTGTGTCGACACTTATAACAGAAATCTATGTCGACACTCAAGAGATATGTCGACATCCAGAAATGTGTCGACATCTGAAGCAGGACTTGTGTCAACACTTTAAACTGAAGTTATGTCGACATTCAAGAGATATGTCAACACCTGAAGTAATTGTGTCGACACATAGGACTTGTGACGACACACAAACTCTCAAAAGGTTGTGTCGAGTTCAGAAGTAATTGTGTCGACACACAGAACTTGTGTCGACACACACTCAACACCATTTGACAAACACTCAACACCAACTGTCTGCAACAGAAATGTCGAGACAAGAAGCTATTGTGTCGACACACAGGACTTGTGTCGACACATACAATATAAGAAGTGTCGAGAAGCAAAAGTATGACTGTGTCGACACTTAGATTAATTGTGTCGACACCATGAATACTTGTGTCGACACTTAATCTATATGTGTCGAATGGTGTGAAGCAGTCTGCTGAGTGTTGTATGCTGAGTTGAAAAGACATTGAAGAACCTGGTGACGTGACTGGTGACTTGACAGTTGTCATAACTAGCCGGTATGACACCACTGTCAGAACTGTCAGAAGTTTGTTATGAACCGGATCAGTCGGTAACCATGAAGCAAGCTCTATATAAGAGACAGATCAGAAACGACAAAGAAGAACAACAACATGAGGCATCAATAAGAAGAATTCTGACAGATGAAGGGCTGTCTGCAAGAAAGATTCAGAGTTCAATCTGAATCTAAGGAAGAAGCTAACTGAAGATCAACTTCAACTTCAAGAGAAGATCCGCCTTATTTGTCCTAATCAAGAAGCTTTGAAATCTAAGTTAGGTTGGATCAGAAGGATCAGTCTATACAAGAACTGATCAAGAGGATAACATCAACAGAGAAATCTAGTTGGTGAAGTTTTCTGATACTTATTACTCACAAATTCTTGTAGGATCTATTGTTAGATCTAAGATTGTAAGCCTAAAATTATAAAGGCCAAGGTAGGGGAGTGTGCCTGAGGAAGGACTTGTGGAAAGTCTGAGTTGTAAACCTAATTATAAAGGATGAGGTAGGGCTGAGGCCTGAGGTAGGATTCAGGGAAGAATCTGAGGTAGGACTTGTATAAAGTCTGAGGTGTAGGAACCATTTTGGGTTCTGAGTTTTTAAGATCTGCGGATCCGAGCCAGTGGAAAGAAGTTAGGCTGAATCCAGTTATCTGCTGGATAGGCGAAGGGGGAAAGTGGATGTACCCATATCTTGGGGAACCACTATAGATCTGGTGTTTGCTGTGTTGTATTTAATTTCTGTAGATAGAATTAATCTGTGTTAAAAGAAGTTACAAATATCTGTTTGCCTTAAAATCAAAAAGGCTCAAAAAGATTAAAACCTATTCACCCCCCGCCCCCTCTAGGTGTTTAAGCTCTTGAAACAAAGTCTTTCAATATATATATATAAATAATAATAATATAATTAGCTAAATAATTGAAATCAAACCAACTCGAAATCTTACGAAAATCAAACCAATGCTACGAATCCATAGAAAATTACCCGAAATCAAACCAAATCAAAATCTTATGAAAATTGCCCGGTAGCTCAATACCGACGCTACGAATCCAAAGGCGAAGTCTAAACCAAAATCCGACATACCAAACTCGGCTAAAACACAACCCGAAGATAAAACGCCACCACATCCCTATAAAAAGCTCCACCGAGTCACCAAAATAGACCCGACTCTTTAGGGAAGGTGCCCAACTAAACCAAAATCAACCACAAAAGATAACCCAATGAGCAAATCCATGCTCCAACAAACGATACACGTTAACTATGCATCAATGTAATGTCATGACGTCACAAATACGTCACCACGGGAATTAAAATGAACACTGAAAAATCAGGGGCATTACATTCTCACTCCGGGCACGATTCTATATGGGTCATCGTTGACCGATTAAACAAGGTAGCCAGGTTCATCCTGGTCTGTAAGGATGCTCTAGTATGTGTATTAGTGTGGTTGTTTATGGAGCAGTTTGTGAGGTACTATGGTGTACCCAAGACGATTATATCAGATTGAGACGGTCGATTTACTTACAGGGAATAAAGGGCGGTGTAGGAGTATTTAGGTTCCTATCTCGTATTTAGAAGTGCCTTTCATCCACAGATCGATGGGCAGATGGAGCGGACTAATAAGACCATGGAGGATTTATTGCGGTTGTGTATTCTTGATACGGGGAAGCCTTGTGAGAGATTGTTTTTATTGATTGAGTTCTCTTACAAGAACAGACATCAGGCCAGCATTAGCATGGATCCATATGAGTCTCTATATGGGAGGAAGTGTCAGGCACTGCTGTCTTGGGTTCAGGATGAGGACCCGAAGGCGCTTGGGTCATATTACGTCGAGGACACGGATGCGCCAATCGTCTTATCAGAGACAGGATGTTAGAGGCCCATAGTCTGCAGGCAAAGAATTACAACATGAGGCATCGTAAGGTAGAGTTATAGGTGGGTGATAAGGTGTTCTTAAAGATACGCCTGATGCACGGTGTTTCGCGGGTGCGTAGGTACATGAACTTAAGCCCTAGATATATGGGGCCTTATACGATCCAGGAGAGGATCGGTCTCTTGGCATACAGACTGGAGGTACCTCTAGAGTTGGCAAACCTGTATGACATTTTTCATGTCTCCTCACTTTAAAGAGATTACTTCGGCCAAAGCAACGTATTACTTTTTCCTCGGTCCCGGTAGCATCTAATCGGTTGGTTTGTTTGGAGCCAATCCAGCTCGACGATACAGCGGTCTGTGTTTTGTGGAAGAAGAACATCCCTTTGGCCAAGGTGTTGTGGTCTAATCATTGGCAAGAGGATCACACTTGGGATCCCTTGTACCTCTTGTAAAAGAAACACCTGGAGCTCTTCACCTTAGGTACAAACTAAACCTCCTATAAGTTGATCTTTTCTTTACTTATGAAATCTAGTAGACCCAAGATTGAATTTTAAGGATGAAATTTTTGTTTTTTTATTGGAATTTGTAACATCCCCTATACATATAGACCCCTTAAAGTTAGGAATAGGGCTTGAGTGGTGAATGGAGACCCTAGTGTGGCCCTAGCTCAGCTTGAACTTAGGAAAATTGTTAGGCGCACCTCCATTGTGCACAAGTCAACGTAGGCCAATTCACACCCACGTGAACTCGCCACCTCAAAGTATGCTACCTAACACTTCCCTAACCCTAAAGGAGAGGAAATTGAGCAATGGACTGAAGGCTAGGTTAATCAAATGGGCCAAGTTGACCAAATTCAACCCTAAGGTCAATCATGGTCAAATCCCCTAAAGGCTAAATGAGGGTCCAAGCCAATTCAAGTGGGCAATGTCTTTGCCCAAGTCCCATCCTAAGATCCATTAGATTATCAGATTTATTTAATCTAAATTAGGAGATTTTAATTAGGGTTTAATGAGGGTAATTAAGGGGGGTTGTTTTATTTGGATGGGGAATAATGGAGGGAGATAATATAGCACTTCCTTTTTCTACCCCCAACCCCTCCTTTAATCTCCCTTGATGAATAAGAGGAGTTTTCCAGCAGTTACAGGTCGGCCACCATCAAGGTGGCCCTTAATTAGCCATGGTCGAAACCCCCTTACTTTAATCTCCTATATAGAGTCCCCCAAAGCTCAATTCAACTCTTTCATTATATTCAAAGGGTCTCAAGCTGTCAAAATTGGGCCTTGGTTCACTGAATTTGGTCGAGAATCGAATTAGGAAGGAGGTTCATCGGAAAACACAAAAATCATGGTCACTCGCCGGAGTAGTCTCATCCAAGGCCGGAATCAGACATGTTTCTCCTATTCTCTCTCTGTGTTAGAATCCTAGATTGTTAGGAGTCGGAATTGGGCTCAATCGAGTCGAGTTTCATTTTCAAATTCCATGGAAAAATCCATTTTTGGCTCCTTTCGGGTTCGCCGGAAACGGCCCCTCCGGCAGCCGAGCCGCCGTCCGGCGATAGCTCTCACCTTAATAGAGGTGGTGTGGGCGGTGGTTGGTCGGAGAAGTGGTCGAGTGGCTGGTAAATCGCTCTGGAAAGAGCTCCAAGTCAGGAAAATCCCGCCCCTCGGCTGGAGGTAGGGGATGAAATCACCATCGCCGATCTAGATATATATTAATTATTATAAGTTTTCCCCCTTTAATATGCACTTTTGGATGCGTAACAATGAGGCCCTTAGGGGCAGAACCATGAAAAGTGCCCAACATGAATATGGTATCCCTATAAGTCTACTTTAATTAGAAATTTAAATCAGTCCATTTGGATCCCTGTACCTCCTTGTAGAATAGTTTTAGTGGGACTGGTCCTTAGGGTAGCACAGACCTTATTTCTTGAGTAACTTTAAATTTGCTAAGGGTATTGACTTGAAATTTTTAGGTAGCATGTATCTACCATAGATACGCCCCATGTCCAAACATGATAATTTTCGACAACATTTTCTTATAGTTTTAGGTAAAATGTGATTTTTCATAAAAGTGAAATAATTTTGTGAAAATTAAATATAATGACCTCATGTTTTTCTCAGAGGCTCATTAGGTCAGTATAAAGACCTGGTAAAAATCTCATGTCCATTAGACCTGAGTAGGTTTGTGAATCTACTTTGCATGTGGTCATGCTATATGAGATTAGGGGAGCATTTAGCCAAAAGAGGAAAAAAGGGGATTGAGGCCCATATGACTTGTGGGTTGCCCTTGGAACTTTGTAATAGACTTACGATGATGGAATACATCATCCAAAGTGATATTAGGAATTTTGGAACAAAATCCTAGATAATTCGTTCATTTTAGTTTTGGCTCCATTATAAATTAACAAAATAAAGGTGAGCAATTTAACCTAGAAACTTTTAATACTCCGCCACTAGGGTTATGTTGATATAATACACCTTAAGTATTTATTTGGGAATTTTTGGGAATTTCTTCCTAGCTGTTTAGCTAAAAGTACGATTATGCCCTTTTGGTAATTCTGTTTAAATCATCATTAATATTACCTAGAAAATTATAAGAATTTTACATGTTCATTAATATACTGTTAAAAGGCTCTGTGAATTTTCTTTGGATTTTTGAAATCATAATTATGGAGTCTTATTAAATAGTGGCATTTTGGTAATATGTGAACTTTACTGAAATTGGTTGTTAAATATGTCTAGAAAATTATCATCCTTTGAAATTATGTTTTATTTATTTTTTAATATCACTAGAAATTTTATGGGATTTAATTACATAGTTTTTCAATTACTTCCTTTGAATTGTGAGCTAAAGGTCCTATTTTTGGAAAATTCATATTTGCCACTATATATCACTGAAAAATTAAGGGTTTTTTCCCAGAGCCTATAGGCCTCAAAATTATTTCAGGATAATTTCATCTTGCTGGTTTGATAACATAATGTGACACTTCATGTTCAAAATCACATGTGACAATAATTTAGGAAAATTATAATAAATATTGATTATTTTATGAAAATTATGAACCTCTGAATTTTTTTTCTAAAATGTCATGATAGACCTCAGGAAATAATTATAGGGCCATGGGTTAAGTATTTGGAGAATTCCTATTCATACACACATACACGTTCATGTGATCTGCATTTAGTAATTTGGAAAAAATAGTAATCCAGCAGTTGATTCTTTGGAGAGGTTGCACACTTTGTAACCCTGGGAGTGGATTTGATTAAGGTTAGCATAACATTACTAAGTGCCTTAAGAAAGGGAATGATGCGGTTCAACCCATCATATTTCTTAGTACCGCTGCGAGCCCTGCATAGGGTAGACCTCGGGAAGTCCAAGGTTAACCGTAAATCGCTAAGTAATTCAGAAGTTAGACAAGAGTAGACTGATTGGATTAAAGTATATTATAACGATCTCACCCATGTATGGGTTGGGGTGATATAGAACTTGTTAGTCCTACGAGCTGGAGGCTTGGGAGGGTATTGTTATACCTGGTTTGTGCTTGTGTGGTGGGTCATTCGGTACTGGTATAGTCGACATACTGACGAAAGTATGATATATCGAGGTATAGAGAACTATGTTCCCTAAGAGCACATTTGACCATGGAAGACTAGTAGTTGCCAGCAAGAGTACGCAGGGGCTCCACTATTGTGTTCTTAACATTGAGGCATACGAGAGGTATAGGCATTGTAGTGTGCATGCCTGCCTAGGAGTGGATACACCCACTCCACTACCACCGTGAGCCACGGCGGTTGGTACCTTAGAGGTTGGCCACCTCCAAAAAAGTGTGAATGCTTGAAATTTCTGTGCATAGAGTCGTGCGTGTGAGTTACATAAAAATCATTGCATTACATAGCATGGAATAACATATGCACTTGTTGATCCTCATCATATAAATTAGTATGGGCTCTTTTATATGATGAGTTACAATTCAAGAAACCTTAACATATAAGTTTGTATGGGCATTCATATAAGTTAATGTACCCTTCTATGATGTTAGTGTAGCTGCTTTACTTTACTAGTTTTACATAGCTCCTCTTTACTATACTTTTTTTACTGTACTAGTTATTGCTCGTATATACTTTGGGTTATTTCTCATACTGATATATAACTGCTAGAGAATTATATTTATATATTCCACTGTCACCTATTTGTACATTCTGCTATTATTGGTCATCCGCTTTCTTCCTCCCGCACGATGCCTAGGAGTCGCAGGGGTGAGGCGGGGACGAAGCAGTTGAGTCTAGTTTGACTGACGGTCGGTGGACCATGTCCTTTTAGGGACACGTGGAGATGGCACCGTAGTTTTGCAAAGTAGAGCTAGAGATTGAGACACCAAGATCTGAGGAGCCTGAGCCAGCATCGCTACTACTACCCGTGGACAAGTTGATGATCATGTTTTTTAGTTTCTGCATTGTTTGTTATGAGAGAGTGATATTTAAGATGTTTATGTACTAGGCATAAGCCCTATTACTCGTACTCTTTATTATCTCATGTGGACCTTTATTTAGATATTTATATATCTAAGCTGTGACGTATGGATTCTTTCATTGGCCATATGTAAGATCGTGCTTGCTGGTAGGGTCGCTGTCTTGTGGTGGTAACTAACCTGTAGTTGGTGTCATTGTAAGGTGGTAGTCCTGGGCAAAAATCTCTCCTCGTTAATGCCTATTTCTTGGGGAGGGATATTTTTTATCTGCATTCTTAAAGAACACTTATACTAAACCTGGCATAATACGAGTTAGTTCTGAATAGATTTTCACAAGCCTGACCACGCTAAGAAGAAATATTACATTCTGAATTTCTTTAGGGCAAATTTTAAATTCTCCTTGCACTACTTAACTTCTTATGTTGATATTGTCAGATGATATTGACTTGGGTGCCATTGGAGTTGCATAAGGTTTTGTGGAGAAAAAGCTTCTAAGTAGAATGTGAGGGAGAATGCGAAAGACTTGGTGCCGACTTTGGGGTTTTACAGCTTATTTAACCTGATGTCCTCTCAATTTCTATTTTATTTATATATTAAAAGAAGTTGAAGAGGCGTGCACCTTATTAAGTAAGAAATTTTAGAAAATCTTTGAATATAGTGTGTTGATATCATTCCTTAAAGACACTAAGTTGTTTTATGTCTCCCCTTCAAGATGATATCTTTCCTTATAAAGCTTATCTCCTACATTTTTGTTAGGGGCCAATTTTCTACTAGTAACATAATATATAATTTATATGACAAATAAATTATAGAACTATACAAGGATACATAATTTTAAAAGAAGTTGGGCATGAAAATCACTCTAGATTTAACATGCCTAATTTAATTTTGAAGAAATTAAACTTATATTCATCTAGTGGCTTATTGAAGATGTCTGCCACTTATTTGTCAGTGGGGACAAATTCAAGGCAGATATCTGCTTTCTCAACATGCTCTTTAATGAAGTGATATCTAATCTCAATGTGTTTGGTCCTACTGTATGACATGGGATTTTGGACAATTGAGATTGCACTTGATGAATCACAAAATAATGGAGATCTTCTTAGCTGGAAATTATAATCATATAATTAATGTTGTATTCAAAGTAAGTCGGCACAGTAACTTCCAGTAGAGATATACTCTGATTTTGTTATTAAGATGGCCACACAGGTTTTCTTTTTACTACTCAAGGAAATTAACCTTCTTCCAAAGAAGTGGCATTTCCCTGAATTTCTTTTCCTATCTTTATTTCATCCTGCAAAGTCTGTATCTAAAAATCCTGCTAGCTCAAAATCATCACTCTTAGGGTACCCATGAGCTAAGATTTGGTGTACCCTTAAGTTATCTTAAAATCCTCTTGATAGAGGAATAGTTGAATCTTTAGGGTTAACTTGATATCTAGCATAAACACATGTAAAAAATATAATGTCTAGTCTATTGGTAGTTTGATAGAGCAAGGATTCAATGATGCACCTATACATGGTCTCATTAAAATGTTTCCCCTTTTTATCCTTGTTCAGTGACATATTGGAGCCCATTGGAGTTCTCATTAAGGTTGCACTCTCCATTCTAAACTTCTTAATGAGTACTTTTGTTAACTTTGTCTAAGAGATGAAGATTTCATCCTTAGATTGTTTCACTTGGAGACCTAAGAAGTATTTCAGCTCTCTCATGCTGCTTATTTCAAATTTTCCTTGCATATGGTTAGCAAATATTTTAAAAGATTATCAAGTGTAGATCCAAAGATTATGTTATCTATATAAATTTGGACCAGCAAAATCATGTCTTTTACTACCCTTAGGAATAATGTCTTATCTATCTTTCCCCTTGAAAACTTGTTTTCAATGAAAAAGTTAGACAATGTCTCATACCAGGCTCTAGGTGTCTATTTGAGCTTATATAATGCTTTATTCAAATAGTACACATGCCAAAGGTGAGAATAATTTTCAAAATATGGAGGTTGTTCTACATATGCTTCCTCTTTCAAATCTCCATTGAGGAAGGTAGACTTCACATTCATTTGATATACTTTGAATCCTTTATGAGCTGCATATGCAAAAAACAACCATATTACCTTCAATCTGGCTATTGATGCAATGGTTTGATCAAAATCTATCCCTTCTTCTTATTTGTATTTCTTTGCAACCAGCCTTGCTTTATTCTTAACTATGACTCCTTGTTCATCAGGTTTATTTCTGAACACCCACTTTGTTCCAATGACATTGTGCTCATGAAAGACCAGCTTCCAGACTTTTCATTTTTTGAACTAGTTCAATTCCTCTTGCATATCTAAGATCCAAGATGGATTCATGTTGTCTTCTTCAAACTTCTTTGGTTATACTTAAGAAAGAAAGCTCAGGTGGAGAACATCATTCATTGAGCTCCTCCTTGTTTGAATTCCATGACATAGGTCACTAATAATATAATTATATGTGTGATCTTTTAGGTGTCTTGTATCTATTGTCACTCTTCCTTCATTCTACTATGCTTCAGGTTTAGCTTGAGTCTCAGCCTACTATGTCCTTTCAGCAGCATCCTATTCATCTTTTATTAGACAGCTTTCTTCTCTAATTAGTGTACATGGTTAAGTTATTTCACTTCTTTCTTGGTGGTCATTGATGGACAGCTTTTCCATATGTTGCTCAATACTTGCAACACTAGAAGAACTAGGTCAACATGTATGGATCGATTTGGTCTCATCAAGTACAACATGAAAGGATTCTTCTACTACTTGAGTCCTTTTATTAAATATCTCACATGCTCTACTATGGGAGCTATATCAAACAAAATACCCTCAAAAGACTATTCAATAAACTTGGTTAGATGGTGATTCTCATTGTTTTACACATAACACTTACTTCCAAATATCTCAAAGTAGGCTAAGGTTGGTTTTATACATTTCACAAGCTCATATGGAGTCTTATTGTGATTTTTGTTGATTAAAGCCTCAGTTTGCACATGGCAAGCTTTGTTGATAGCCTCAGCCAAGAAATATTCTGGAAGTGAGGAGTCACTCAGCATAGTTCTATTAGCTTCAATAAGGGTCCTATTCTTTCTTTCTACAACTCCATTTTGTTAAAGAGTTCTAGGAGAGGAAAATTTCTAAAAGATACCTAGACTTTAATACAACTTGGCCAAGGCTCCTGATTGAAATTTAGTTTCATGGTCACTTTTTATTTTAGCAACATAACTGCCCCTTTTATTCTAGATTTTCCTGACAAAGTTGGTGCATATTTCTAAAGTATCAGACTTTTTAAAAAATAATGCTCATGTGAACCTAGATAAATCATCAAAAATCACAAAAGTATAAACTTTTACTCCTAATCTGTTAATTGAGATAGGACCAAATAGATCCATGTACAACAAGTGTAAACATTAAGTGGATTCCTTAAACCCAATAGGTTTGAATGAAATCTTTATTTGCTTCCCCATTTGGCATGCATGACAAGGACTTTACTAGACACACTTCCACTTAAGGACATATCTAACCAAATTATTTGATGAGATCTTATTGATAGTCTTATAGTTGATGTGAGCTAATATCTTATGTCATTGCATATAGAGAAATGCTCTATTCTCAGTCATATTATAGATAGAAGAATCTAAATCTGCACAAAAAAAATTTAAACAATAAATATTTTAAGTCCCAGTATCTGTTAGTGTGATCTCTTTAGATTTCTTAATCAGGAATCCATCCTTATAAAAAACAATCACATAAACAAGATCACACAGTTGATATATGCTGATTATATTGTGATGTAATCCTTCCACATAAGCTAGTTTTGTGATGGTGACTATATCATTGGAGATCTTTCCATAGTCTTTAGTCTTTCCTTATATCCTCAAAAAAAACTTTTGGGTCATCTTTTATTGAGGAATATTTAGTCAACAGGCTTCTTATTCCAATCATGTTCCTGGAACATCCACTGTCCAAGTACCAGATAGGAGTGTAGCTGTTCTTTGGACATACCTGCAAAAGGAAGTAATTTCTTCTTAGGCATTCAAATATTTTTGGGTCCTAGATTATTATTATCATTTAATATTTGCATCAGCTTCTGACTAATTTGGGGTATATAATGGACTTGCCAAGTTTGGATGTTGGCTTGCCAATAGTTTCTCTTGAAATAATTGGGTTGAACCAACAATCAACGGTAAAGTGGCCAACTTTTCAACAACACTATCATTCATAGTTGGTCTACCTTCTTTTTGGGCTCACAACAGGAATTAGATTACTCATCTTGTGATATGAAGGGTATCTGAAGGGTATTGTATGTAAATCTTTGCATGATATGTTGTGGTTTGTTGGGTGAGACTTGGGTTACACAACCACTGTCTTGCCCTACCTTGCAGTTCTCCATTAAGAAGCTTTTTTCTTACCTTTGGTGTTAATGTTGGCACCAAACACAAAAGTACCATGATACTTCATCTCAATTTCTTAATGAGCTTCTTTAAACTCACTTTTTCCATTTTATACATCCTTAGTTCCACTAGTTGAACACTCATTTTTCATTGTCCATAGACAATTTCTTGGTCATAACTGTTTGAGGCTAGTAAAACCTCTTGAAAGATAGTTGGTTGGATTGGTGTCTTCCCCTTGGCATCTATCTTCTTTCCTCCCTTTGCCTCATAACCTACACCACTTCTGTATGGTGTAGAGAAGTTGTTAATAATTAGAAGAATTATTTATGGCTTAGAGAATTCAACCACCAACTTTCTCTCATTGAGCAGCTCCCTTTCCAATTTCCTGATGGTTCTTTTTGAACCAACATGTCAGCTTGAATATCAGTGATTTTCTAAAACTCAATTATCTTAGAGTTTGTCTGATAGATCTTATCCATCTTCTCATCAAGTTGTCCCTTCAGGGGTTTAAGAAGTTCAAGCTCATCAGCCTGCTTCTTAGCATGCTTCTTTCTCTTCTTCAATTCCTTAAGGAGAGCACCATACTTCTTAACCATCCCATCAAATTTTTTCTCTAATTCATAGTCATCCGCATTAATGGATGATGAGCCCGCCTCTGACTCAGAATCAGTCTCATAATCAGATATAAGAAGAGAAGTTTTGATTTGTACCTCATAAGAATGGGATTCATCCTGATCTTCCTCTTTATTTAGAGCCTTAAGTTCACAGTTGTCTTCTTCTTATTCAGAGTCACTATTAGATAGTGATAGTGGATCTCTAATGCCTGTCTTGGCAGCAATATCTTTCTCTTCTTCTATCAATATCATTAGCCCAAAATAGGCTTCTTCTTCTTCAAATTTAGAAGATGTTGTGTCACTATTACTCATATTATTTTCGGTTGTAGCTAAGAGGCTCTACTAAGACCTCTTATCTGTGTGATACCTCTTTTCTTCAAACTTTTTGTTGCTTTTCTTTTTTGACGGGCAGCCAACAATCATGTGACCTGCCTTTCTGTACCCAAAGCAACTTAGTGTCATCAGAAATAAATTTATTATGTTTAGTGTCATACTTGTCCCTCTTAGGTTCTCTTAATGATCTTTCTAATCTTTTATGATGCTTTTTGGAACTAGAGGAGGAGCATTTGTTCTTTTATTGTTTCCTCCTTCTCATCATCTTCTTCAGCTAGCTTGTGAACAAGGCATTGTCTCCATCTGACAGCTCATCTCTATAGGTGCTAGGTTCAGATTACTTTGACTCAGTTGGTCTTCTTGGAGGGGATGAGGCCTTCTTATTTCATTTTCTAGAGCTCTCAGCCTTTAGAGCCACTGACTTTTCCTTGTTGTACCTTTCCTTACTTTTTTGGTGTTCAAGTGCAGTTCATGGGACAACAGCTTCACATATATATATATTCTTAGGCTGAATATTGCCCATATTTCACATTTCTCTTATAACACATATCTTAATATCCATATTCCTTATCGAGTTATCTTAATAATTTGTCATTTAGTTCATAGTTAGTGAAATACATTCAATACTTCCTTTGTGCCTTCCATGCCATATTTTCTTAGCTGTTTGGCAGTGAATGAGATTCTAAAATGTGGAGTCATCAATGACACTTACTATAATGTTTTTATATTTTTATTCATAGTAGCCAAGAAGACTTCATCCTTTGTCATATCTAAGAGTTTCTTTGGAACTCTCATATTTTCATCAATAGATAAGACCTTCATGGGAATGTAAGGTCCCTCTTCAATGGTGATGAATATCCTAGAATCAGATACATCAATGAAGAGCTTAACCCTTTACCTCCTTATCCCAAAGTTTTCCTTCCTATAGATAGGAAGCTTCATAGAGATAAGTTCTTTCTAGTTCTCTCTAGAATCCATGATGTTACAAACTTTTCAACTCTTACGAATCTTATTCAACTGTTAAGATTTTTTGAATAACCTCCCACTTATACCACTTGAAAGTTAAGGGCTGCCTAATCACCTTGATGGGGGTGAATAGTTATTATATAGATTTTTTTCTTTCTTGGTATTTTCTTTGATTAAGCACATCAGAGTAATAAATCAACATGAACAAAACACAACAACAACACATTACACCAAGATTTATAGTGGTTCCTTAAATATTGGTACATTCACTTTCCACATTCATCTATATAATAGTGTGTTAGCTTATGCCAACTTCTCCAATCTTTCTTAGATCCAAAGATCATTCAACTCAAAACAACAATCCCTTACCTCAGACCTTCAATACAAGGTCCTTTCACTCATATATTCCATCTCAATATCCCATGCTTAGGCCAAACACACCCCTCCCTAATTCTCTACAACCAGAGATCTATATTCAAATCATTCCTATAGATCCTACCTCAGATCATAATGATCCTACAACTCAAATTCTCACTAGAATCCTACAACAAACTCAGATCCTATAAGGATCCTAAAATTACAAAAGAGTTACAATGAGTTTGACTCAAATGACAAAACTTGAGTCTTCAATAATGCACCATGTAGGATTCTTTTTCTTTGATCAACTCTTGAATGTATCTGCTTGGAATGAACTAGGTTAAATCAAGAAGACATAGTCCAGAGAGAAAAGTTCTTTAGAAAGAATGTTGTTGAGTTAAGCCTTAGAAGAAAATCTCTCTATAGATTGCACTGGTTGAAGAATTGAAAAAATTTGAGAGCATAACATTAAAGAAAATGTTTTAGGTGTTTGCGCTTGTGTCTCTATTTCTGTAAAATTTTAAGTCCCTTTTTATAGGAGTTTGGATCGATAGAGGGCTTGCTGCTTAGAAAGGAAAGCTCCACAACTAGAATATTTGCCTAGGGAAGGTTCTTCAAAAGGCATGATTCAGAATTCAATGTGAATAATTCTTCTTTAAAAATCACCTTGATTATCACACCAAAAAGAGAAATTTGAATTCGTTTCAATAGATGTCCAATCTACAGCTTAATCATGGCAGGTAGATGCTAGAACATGCTTCGGGCTAGTAAAATCCCCTAAGTAAAACTATAGTCGATGTAGTCGACAAAGTCCTTCAACACTTATGGATGTGATGCAGTCAACATGTTGTACTTTAATAACTCAACTTAAATTATACAACACTTAAGCTCTTAACTCTATAGAAATCCTTCTACCATAGTCTAGTCGATGTAGTCAATAAAATATGTTGTCTCCCAAATGAGGTCGACGATAAGTTTCTTATTTTTGTAATCAATACAGGCGATAAATAACTTAGCATGTAGTCGATGCAGTTAACTTTTCCTTAGTCATTAAGTCGATGCAGTCGACATTTTCCTAAGTCATTTAGTTGATGCAATCAGCGAAATACTTAGCTTCTACCTATACAATTGATATTTGACTTAGCCTATAATCGATAGAGTCAACTTTTTTCATAGTCATTCAGTCGAAGTAGTCGACATTTTCCTTAGACAAATTGTAGCTTCTGTCTTTAAGTTATTTTAACTCCAATTATTTTCCTCATGATAATGCCTTGTGTAATATAGAATTAGATCAAAGGTCAGCATGAGTGTTGCACATTGATGGATTAAAAGTGCAAAACCCTATTTGGGTAACCATAAGTCTAACACTAGATTAGCCAAGCATTTCTTTTAAACCCCTCACATCAAAACTAAGACACACATCAAATACAAGATGTTCATTATCATCTCAAGGTCTTCTTCAAATTTGGAATTTTGGAGACAATATTTTCACCAACTAATATGGAATTTTGTATGATGAAAATTTATTTGACACTAATTATAATAATTTTAGTGAAAAAATTTTACATATAGTCACAAAATAATCACTCTTATTTATTCAGTGACCCAATATAAAATTCGTCATAATAAGCATATATTAATGACCAAATTTTTCCCATATAGGACATTCATATATATGTTTGTTATGCATCTGATGAAGCTAATCGGGATTGATTCTGAGATCATTTATTCACTCACATTTAGGTTGTCTTTTTATTTATTTACAAACTCAAAATGTCAACGTCTCTATTATAAATTAAAATCATGCACATGCTATTTTGTTGTGTTTGTATTGATCACTGGAGTTCACTAAGACTAACTAGAGTAAAGTCATATATATGTGAATAAGTTAATTGATATATATGTGGGTTATTTACAAGTATTTTTAAATATGGTATGTTCAATGTCATACATGATGAGCCCGATATTTATAGGGTTTTTCGAATTAATCTGGGCTTGTTTTCTCACTCGTGCACTGCTTTTCAACCGGTATTCGGTTATATTTGCATCGCCCGATCATTGACAAATTTCTGCACTATTTTTTCCCATGGGTGTGCAACTGCAAATTTTATTTTAGTGGGTAAGCACATGGTGCTCCCCATGGCCCTTTCTGGCTATTTTCATTGCATTCCTGGGATGCTGGAGGGTTCCCTTTGGTTTTATTTGTTTGAGTGCAGGTGGTGCATTTTCCCCCAAGTCTGGAATTCAGGCTTGTAGAAAACACACGGTCGTGCGTTTTCTTAGCACACGTTTCTTCTTGATCGTGCATTTTATTGTACTGGAAATTGTCGAGCTGAGCTCGATGATCTTCACGCACAGTTTCTTCTAAACCGTGCACGAAGGAAATACACGGTTATCCTGTATCTTTCTTGGTTGTTCTATTCTGTGGTTAATCGTGTGATTTATTTGTGCACGGGCAGCAACGCCCGTGCGCGAGTAAAACGCACGGTTCCACCTGCTTGCCTTGAATTCCAGCTTTCTATTTTTACCCGTGTGATTTCCTTCACGCACGGGCGAAAACATCTGTGCGCGAGTAAAATGCACATGCCAATGCTTCTCCTTCTGCAGGCTTATTCTGAAAGTTAATATCGCACGGTCGTGCGCCAAACAGTGCGTGACCATTATTTCTGATTTTCTATTTAAGATGCAGATTTCATAATCCCGGAGAATGAGTTTGATCCAGCCCGCCATTTCCGCTCCTCTGAGCGGGAAAACTTCCCTCCAACCACTATTTTCTCTCCCCTTCTTGGAGATATGACCCGTTCACAATTCTTCCTCCAAAATCTTACAATAGCTTCATCTCCGGCCACCATTGTCTTCTCCAAGCTCTAAGCTCCGTTTCAAGCTCTTGAGGTGCTGCATTCGTGGAGTTCTCAGGATAGATTTAGCCCAGCAATTATTCACGAAGAAAATAGGTTATTGGAAGGAGGTGACAGCCCTTCTGGACCCCGGATGTCATCCGTAGACCGAGCTCGGATAAGGCCCGACAACCCTTGACTCCGGCCGCGAATCTTGGAAAGCCTTCATGTGTTTGGTTGTTTATCTTCCCATTCACTTGTAGTATTTTTCTTCTGCTTATTTGGATGTTGGATAGATGTGTAAGAACACAGTTTAGCTTAAGTATTTCAGCATGTCTATGTGTTGTTTTATCTTAGTTCTTGATTGTGTTGATGAGCTTCAGTTTTTCTTGTTCTTGTTGACATAGTATCGTTCTAGCGATTGCTAGAAGCGTGCGTGGCAAAGAGGGCATTGCGACCCTCATTGGCTCATCCATCTTTTATATTACTCTCTTGAGTAATCCACCAAAGCAACGCAGTGACGGCGACCCGCGTTAATTTTGTTAGTGTTAAAATTAGGAAACCAAAAATCATCCCCCTTGCTTTGTTGACACTTGTTATAACTCTTTCAATAGCGAAATCACACTCCCTACTTGCACTCCTCGAGAGATCGATATCCGGGGATTCAACTCCTCAAATTTATTACTTGACAATGATAGGTGCACTTGTCGTGACTGCATCATGTTTTTGGCGTCGTTGTCGGGGAGTGCAACTGATGTGTGTACTTTTCTACTAGAAAGGTTTTGCAAGTGTTTTTAGTATTTTAATCATTTTTTTGGTGTGTTGTATGACAGATCTGAACCCTTGTAATAGGGGTGAAGATTTGAGAGTTGATCTTGAGACCGTACGAGCGAGGCGAGCTTGCCTATGTGCTGCTGCTGCTGAAGAGAGGATGGAGGATCTTGGCCAAGGAGGAAATGGCCACGGTGAATGGGTTATTGAGGGCCAAGAGGGTGTCCAACCACGCATTAGGAAAATATGTGATTTCACAACCCCTACTGCGGGGAGTGTTTACCATAGCTTTGGACTTGCCATCGTAAAAAACCACTTCGAGATTAAACCCGCCATCCAGAATATGATCCGGAATAATACCGAGTTCTCGGGCTTGCCGAGTGAGGATCCGCAGCTCCATCTGGCGGAGTTCTCATAAATTTGCGGAACTTTCTGATATGCCGGTATTTCTGATGACGTAGTAAAGCTGATGTTGTTCCCATTTTCGCTGAGGGACAAGGCCAAAACCTGGCTCCATACTATTGTTCTAGGGACTGCTACTACATGGCAGTCCCTATCCTCTAAGTTCTTGTCTAAGTTCCACCCAGTGGATAAGATTGTGAATGCGCGTAGGGATATTACAACCTTTCAACAGCTGGACTAAGAAACGTTGTCTGAGGCATGTGAGAGATTCGCTGACCTGTACTATCGATGCCCCCAACACGGCTGTGAGCCGTGGAATTTAGTTGAAATATTCTATTTTGCTATTGAGCCTAATTTCTAGGCTATGATCGACGCAACAGCTGGAGGCACAATATTGAACCTATCTCCTGATAAGGCATTGAGGCTACATCTCGACACTGCCTCCCATAGCATATACTGGACCGCGAGAAGAAATGCCCATGGGGGGAGAGAAATCAATTTGAGGTGAATGTGGTGCATCAAGCTGAGGTGAGCCATCCTACAATTGATGGAAGGATGATACTGACCAGATCGCCCCTCCTCCAGCGCGGTTTATGGACATTTCGTGCCAGGGTTGTGGTAACCTCGGCTATCGTGCTTATGAGTGCACTGCTGGAGAGTCCTTGCTGAGCCGTCAGGTATAACCTCTGACGAGAGCGAAAATTTTATAAATAATCAAAACCCTACTGCTCCTTATAATAATGCATAAAACTCCAACGCGAGAAATCATCCTAATTTCTCGTGGAATCAAAATGCCCCTGGTCAAAGGTGGCAGGGAGGCCAGCATCAATTTGATGCATATGCCTCTAGTAGCCAGCCGCGACCGCCACATACGGGTTATAATCTGAATGTGTAAGGGACTAGTTAGAGTGCGTTGGAGGAGATGATGGAGAAGTTTGTTGAGATGGCCCAATCTAATATGGCCACTGAAACAGCTTCCATGAGGAACTTGGAGACACAACTGGGGAAACTAGCCCATGTGTTCTCCAAGCGTACTCGCGACACCCTTCCAAGTGATATGGAGATATATCCCCGTGAGTAAGGGAAGAGTGTTGGGAGGCGGAGGAGTGCAATAAAATGAAATGGCTGTTAAGTGTGAGATTAATGCGGTAGAGACGATAGCTTTATGTGATTCTGGATCATCGTGCAACATTCTTCCTTTGCAAGATGTTGAAAAACTGAATTTAAAGATCGAATCGAATGTCCGAAAGTCAATAGTGCTAGCCGATGGATCGGTAGTAAATACCGATGGAGAGATTAAAGAGGTGGAAGTGATTCTGAATGGGCTGTTATAGTCACTGACTTTCAAGTGTTAGGACGCTTGGGAAATACATCAAAACCCATCTTAGGGGTCCCATTCCTAAAAGCTAGTGAAGCTACACTATAATTTAATACGAGCGGTGTCACCTTGGCTTCCAAGGTCAATTTTCCTGTATCACCGTCACTTCCCCCTATAATTTCAAATGAACCTGGAGAACTTCTGAAATTGAATTTTTTGTTATCTAATGATTTATCTAGAACTGCTGAGATAGGTGTTCTGCTGAATGGGCGAGATAAGGTTGTGAAAGTGGAAGAAATGTTGATGTCAGCTGAAGCAGAAATAATTACGGAGTTACCTGGAGTGAAACAAGACTCGAATAGTAAGGAACATGAGCTGAGCATGGATATTGAGAGCGTGCAGAAGATAGACTTAAAAACTTCTATTGTTCCGAACAAATGTTGTAAGACTGTTAAATAGGTGACTTGGGCTTATCTTTCACCTGCCGCGGGTGAGGAAAGGATGCCCCCGGATGAGAAAGATAGACATACTACTGAACTAGTTAGTGTGGTTATACCACCCTGGAGATCCTTATCTGTGGATCAAAAAAGAAAAGAACTGCTCATGCGCAAGGCGCAGAATTTTGCTCGTCGGTGCGAGAAGGAAGAGGTTAGGGGCAGGGGAGATTCATCTTCCCTGGGCCCGAAAGCATTCGCCTCGCCCTCATCTCGCATGAATCGGGTGATCTATCACAAGTCAGCGTTCAGCTGAAGAGTGAAGGATCTCCGGGGCCCGTTTCCTTCTTTTTCTAGTTTCGTTTATTGCTTAATGTTATGTGTATCTATAGACTTTTTCATTGTGTTTTGAACTTATGCTCTGAACAATATTTATATAACTGCTAATAAAGGTATTTGGTCCACCTTAAGGACGGTAAAGAAAAGGGCTTATAAGAGAACCCAATTTTGCTGCTTTTAATTTTTTCAATTACACTGCTGTGATTATATGTTTTTAGTATGCGTGGTCGGAGGTATTCACTTGTGCAGGTGGAGTTCATTTGGGCCGTGGACTTTCTACTGAAATTAACGCCAATCTTCTGGTATGCTTATTTGTTGAGCATGGGGTTGTTGGGTTTCTCTATGAGGATGGCACAACACTTGTGCATGTAGCAGAAGTAATAAAAATCAAGAACAACCCAAAGAGATTGGGATCGGGCCATGAATGTTGAATCAAGAAGTTAACAAACAACTAGGTAAAAGTTACCTTTCCAGTGTTGAGTCAAAACTCAACAGAGATGCTCCAAGCTTTGAGTCCTTGTCGGTGGTGAGTTCTATGTAGAATAACGTCTATGTCTCTGCAGAAATCCACACGAGCAGGAGAACACCGAGCCTCGTCGCACGAAAGATCAGGAAGGAGATCAACTGCACCTTGCACTTCCACGGACTGCTAGGTCCACGCCAGGAATAGCAACACCGGCAACTGTCGCCGGAGAGGAGGAGGTCGGCGGAGCGAAAGAGGCGGCGGAACACTTCCGTCCGGCGGGGTTCGGGAATCGGCGGAGCGAACGAGCGGCGGAACGCTTCCGTCGGGTTCGATTCAGCCACAGGATAAAAGGCCGATCTACTATTCCCAAAACCCTAAGTCTCAATTTATACCAAAGGAATAAACAGACCTGAGAGTATCGCTATCCGCAGACCACCCAAAATAGGGTTTCAGAATAATTCGCCGAGAATCAGCACAGGTTCGGCGAGAATCAGTCGGCGGGAATCAGTATTCGTCGAGAATCGAACATTTCGATTCTCGACGACTCTCGACAATCGTCGAGTATCGACGATCGATACTCGACGATTCTCGACAATCAAGACTCAACGATTCTCGACGATCGATACTCGACGATTCTCGACGATCGATACTCGATGATTCTCGACGATCGATACTCGACGATTCTCGACGATTGATACTCGATGATTCTCGACGATCGATACACGACTATTCTCGACGACTTTGCCTTAGTCGGCGAGTCATACTCGACGACTCTCGACGAAAATCCTTTGGCAACGTTTGCCCGACCCAATTTTGTTTGGTGATTGGTAACCCTTACCAACACAGTCAATCTTCCAACTTTTCCACATGCTCTTATGTGCGACCCTGCAGGCTCATATCGCGTTGGCAGTGAGATTACATGTTTGACCACTTCTAGATCACAATGGTAACTCCAACAGGGGTAACCTCTCCCCCAACTTTTATTTCTCTATTTTTATTGTAAATCTTGGATAGGTTTTTTAGTTTAAGTCTGGTGGGGGAGAGTTATGTTGGTTACCTATGCACATGCACTATTAGCAATTTCATACCAAAAGTATATTTTCATTTTCTTTTTTTATATTATCATGTCTGTATTGTGCACCTACACCCACATGGGCGCGATCTTAAGCACCCGCTCAGCTCAAGTCAAATTTATTTCTTTTGTGCTAACTTTAAAATAGTGGTGCTGGCTTAGGATTTTAGGATAGAGTTAGTGTGAAACTCGTGCAGTGCTCCTAATCGAGTACTCATGGTGTGTAGAAATAGTATAGATTTAATTTTTCTTTATGCTCGTAGGTTTATACGTTTCTGTATATGTAAATATTGTTTGTGCTACTCAAAATTGTTGAATCTAGAGTAATCGAACGGTAGTATAGGAATGTGTCTAGCCGTCACTAGCCTCGTATTGCTCGAGTCGAGAGGAAGGATCACCTTTCTAGGTGGCTAAGAACTTTCCCCAAGCTACTCTCAAAGCATTAGTGCATGTTTAGTCTAGCATGAGCGTGATGTAGGCCATCTTTTTGGCCCGGTTGATCCTTGTACCCGTCCTAAAGATAATCCTTATTAGCCTATTTTTGGCCTACCCCTCCTATTGATTTAGCCCCACTTTGCGATTACCAGAGCCTTAAATCTTTTCCCAGTTACACACCCCAATCTCGATGTATTAGTATGTAAATTCTTCCATTTTTGTTGTTGCTGTGGTGTTGTTTTGTGGTTGTGCGGTGAAATTTTCTTGAAAATTTGGCTGAAAGTGTATTATAAAAATCTGGAAAAAGGAAAGAAAAAATATGTGTTGATTGATATAAAATAAGAAAGTGAAAATTAAGAGTCTATTTGTGTAATTGTTGTGGATATAGGCGGTGCACACACTCATGTTGTCAAGTTCAAGTTTGGTTGTGTTGTGCACCTGCATGTTTTGTTGGCGAGAGGATTTCTTTTGTTTGAGCTCATTTGGGGGGTGCGTAGCAATTGTTTTTATCCTTTTGCATCCTTACCTACGTATATACCCAAGCCCCATTATTTTCCTAAAGTCCTACGGATTCACGCTTGAGTCAAACTAGCGATGTAGAAAGAGTATGAACAGGCGAGCATATGGTCCCCGACATTGATGGATTTCTTTGGAGGTGATCCCAAGCCCTGGTCTTTGGCAATGCTCAATAGAGTGGCATACCTACTTTCTTCTTACGCATGACCAAATGATTCTCCAGAGTTCTATTTTTGAGTGGTTACAATACTTATTTACACCTGTAGAAATTCATAAACTTCGTATTATAACTAAAAATTGTATCTATTATATTTTCTATGCCCATGCTATTTTCAATTTCTTGCAATACTTTATTTGAAATTACTGAGCCAACTAGATGTTTTCTAGTTCACAGAGAGATGATTTGCTCGGGATGAGCAAATGTTTAAGTCTGGTGGTGTGATGAGTCCGATATTTATAGGGTTTTTCGGACTCATCTAGGCTTGTTTTCTCACTCGTGCACTACTTTTCCACCAGTATTCAGTTATATTTGCATCGTCTGGTCATTGACCACTTTGTGCACTATTTTGGCCCATGGGTGTGCAATTGCGCATTCCATTTTCGGGGGTAAGCACATGGTGCTCCCCATGGCCCTTTCCGGCTATTTTCATTGCATTTCTATGACGTTGAAGGGTTCCCTTTGGTTTTATTTATTTGAGTGCAAGTGGTTGTTTTCCCCCAAGTCTGGAATTCATGCTTGTGGAAAACGCATGGTCGTGCGTTTTCTTAGCACACGTTTCTTCTTGATCGTGCCTTTTTTTGTAGTGGAAATTGTCAGACCTCGACGATCTTCACGCACATTTAACGCACTGTTTCTTCTAAACCGTGCGCGAAGGAAACACACGGTTTTCCTGTAGCTTTCTTGGTTTTGTCATTCTGTGGTTAATCATGCAATTTGTTCACGCACGGGCGGCAGTGCCCGTGTGCGAGTAAAACACATGGTTCCACCTGCTTGCCTTGAAATCTAGCTTTCTGTTGTTACCCGTGCGATTTCCTTCATGCACGGGAGGAAACATCCGTGCGCAAGTAAAATGCACAGGTCAACGCTTCTCCTTCTACAGGCTTATTCTAAAAGTTAATATCGCACGGTTTGTGCACGGTTGTGTGCAAAACCGTATGTGACCATTATTTCTGATTTTTCTATTTAAGACACAGATTTCATCGTCCCGGAGAACGAGTCCGATCCAGCCCGCCATTAATGCTCCTTTGAGCGGGAAAACTTTCCTCGGCCGCTATTTTCTATCTCCTCCTTGGAGAGTTGATTTGGCCACCATTATTCCTCAAAAAGCTTGCAATAGCTTCATCTCCGACCACCATTGTCTTCTCCAAGCTCCAAGCTACGTTTAAAGCTCTTGAGGAGCTCCATTCGTGGAGTTCTCAGGATAGATTTAGCCCAGCAATTATTCACGAAGAAGACAGGTTATTGGAAGGAGGTGACAACCCTTTTGGACCCCGGATGTCATACGTAGACCAGGCTCGGACATGGCCCGATAACCCTTGACTCCGACCGAGAATCTCGAAAAGCCTTCATGCATTTGGTTGTTTCTCTTCCCCTTTACTTATAATATTTTTCTTCTGCTTATTTAGATGTTGGATTGATGTGTAAGAACACTGTTTAGCTTAAGTATTTCAGCATGTCTATGTGTTGTTATATCTTAGTTCTTGATTGTGTTGATGAGCTTCAGTTTTTCTTGTTCATGTTGAAATAGTGTAGTTCTAGCGATTGCTAGAAGCGTGCGTGGCGAAGAGGTGATTGCGACCCTCATTGGCTCATCCATCTTTCATATTACTCTGTTGAGTAATCCAGCAAAGCGACTCGATGACGGCGACCTGCATTAGTTTTGTTAGTGTTAAAATTAGGAAACCCAAAATCAACCCACTTGCTTCGTTGACACTTATTATAACTCTTTCAATAGTGAAATCACACTCCCTACTTGCACTCCTCGAGAGATCGATATCCGGGAATTCAAGTCCTCAACTTTATTACTTGACAACGATCGGTACACTTGTCGTGACTGCATCAATACATAATCAGGTAAATGAGTCGTCCAGGACAACACTAAGTCACTCGTTCTAGGTCAATAAAACCAGATACATCCACATTGAAAGTTATATGCTATACTGTGGTGGACTAGAACAATAATAATTAGTGTTATCGCAGACTAGAGTAACAAGATTCATCGATAGGGAAACACTGATGACAACCGTCTTACACAAGGGTCAAAGAGAACAAGAAACTTTGGTGTTAAGAGCGGCAAAGACGCTAAAGTTGATCAGTTTCACGCATGGAGAAATTTTGGTTTGTAAGTAAAGAAAACCAAGGGAGAAAATTTAATAGGCATTTTATAATCATTTTGGTTTATGGATAGGCATTTATGGGTTGCAGTTAATAATTGTCTATATTATTTAAAAAGTGAGACAAAATTATTAGCCACGAACTTCAAAATCGTGGTTAATACTATCTTTTTGCAAGAAATTATCAAAACCATGGCTAATACTCTCTTTTTTCCCATGTATTAGGTATTTATGGCTAATACTTTTTTATTAGCCACGAATTATTCAAAACTATGGCTAATACTTTTTTCCACGGATTGGACATATGTCATTAATACTTGCTTATTAGCCACAAATTTGTTGTCATGGATAATACCTGATTATTAGCCATAATTATTTCCTCGCGGCCAAAAAAAGTGTTGTTAAAAGTTATTTTTCTAATAGTGTAAGCTCATTGGAGCGTCGTGCTCATGGATACTAAGATAGTTGAAGGCTGGGCTCATCAGAATGATGAGATTGTTGAAGGCCGGGCTTATCGTAATGTTGAGATCGTTGGAATGCGATGAAATCAACTCTTTTAGGGCTTCTTCTGCGACTTCTGGTAATGAAACTCTTCTTCTTAGTACTTACATTATTCTTTTTTAGGACTTTTTCTCTACCCTAAATGCAAATTTTCTTCTCCTTTCCCAGTGTTTGTCTGACAATTTTATGTGCTCTTTATTTACCACATTATAATTGCTTATGAAGATTTTACTCTGAATTTCTTTAAATTCAACACATTTATCTCTAAATCAGAGGTATTATTGGATTATTTTTTAATTCATATTTTACAGTATATGAACATTTGTTGAAGCAAATAAAATCACATAAAGAGTGACTGTTAGTCGATTTGAATTAAATTGTGCCATAATGTAATATTGACAAGAAGCATAGAAGTCTCTAAAACATGCTAGAAGAAAAGACCAAGATGAATTACAAGGAAAAAATATAGAGTAAATGGGCATGGTATAAAGTACATGTCCTCCAACTATGGGATGAGAGAACATACCGAGAATAGTTATGTTGAAGCCCAAAAAATCAAGAAAAAACATCTAGTATGAAATCAAAGAAATCGGTAAACATAAATTCATCCCCTTTTTTGTATCTTTTTGTACTATTCGATTTTTTCTTTAATCATTTTTGTATTAATATACAGGTGAGGAGTAAAGCGTGATTTTGATCTTTAAGCTTGTGGAGTTGATCGTGGAGGATGCAAATTTTGTGCTCCAATTATCTTTAATTTTCTACTTTTAATTTTGTTTTTGAATATGTAATAGGTGCAATAATGAACATGTAATAGGCGATGTTATGTTGGATGAACATGTAGTATGTACATTCAATTTTATTATGAACATGTGTTGTAATAGTTGTTTATTGAACATGTAATAGGTGTTGTAATGTTGGATGAACATGTTATTAACATGTAATATCTGATGGACGGTTAAATCATTTATATGTTATAATTTTTGTTATTTAATAGTTGTTCATTGTATAATCATTTCTATGGCACATGGAATTTTCCATATAAGAAATTATTGTGTCAATGGTGCGAGCATATAACACATCAAGGTGCAAAATGCAAATTTAAAAAATTTGGCGTGCAAAATGCCAATATATGTGATTTCAGCATAATCTAAACAGAATGGCCATTAAAATTTAGTCTAGGGTGCAAAGTGCCAAAGGAAAAGAAAATTTGGGTGGGGGTGGGGGTAGGGGTGCAAAGTGCCTTAGTTATAATTTTGGGTGCAAAGTACCAAAAAGGTGCAATGGGGGAGTGTAATCTTCCAAAAAGGTGCAAATATGGGTAGGGGTACAATCTGTCCTAATCGAGACAACTGCCAAAACCTTAAAAATATAATTAATTTTGACGATTGATAATCGCAACCCGAAATTAGCTAGTCCCACCCCAAAAATTCAAAAATACATATCCTTTCCTACTTCTCTCATTTTTAATCGCAACACCAGAAAATTTAAGAAACATATACTTTTTTCCTACTTCCCTCATTTTTAACCGCAACACAAAAAAAATCATAGATGAGCCACACTTACCCCCATCACTGTCTCGCCCTCCCTTGTCACTATCATATGTTTGCTCGTTTGAGTTGCCGTCTTAGACCAACATTGTCATCTTAGACGGACATTGTTACCCTTCTTCTAATAGCCAAAAGCCTACATAACCCTTCACATCGATAGATGCAGCCCGAGTAATCCCACCACTATCCTCACATGATGCCCCTTGTGGCCATCTCGCACGATCTTCCCGTCATCACTGTCCAACTTCTGCTAACTCGAAGCAGCCGTCCACCATCCTCTGCTTTAATTTGTCTGCTCGATGACTTTATGATCATCTAGTATCATTATAAAGGATAATTTTTAAAATTTAAGATTTTTTAACCATATAAATTATGAGGAGTTTCTGCGTACAAAAATCTATATTTCCCTTAGATATTTGAAGAGCCTTACAGTTCCTCTTCCAGTTTTTATGATAATGGTATTACTGATGGAATAATTTGATATATAGTATAATTTCATTTGATTATCAAGGATTTGTCAACGAGCAAGGTAGAGGACTTGAGGTATATGTGTTTGCTAGGTTAGTTCCTTTTATTCCAGTAATTCTTTCGTTTAACTTGTAATTAAATCATGCATCTCACAGACCTGAGTATTTAAGCATATATTGAAGACTTGATCTTGTTAATTTATGATTGATTTTGGAGTATTTAAGCATATATTAAGATCTTTGTGTGTGCTATGATTGATTTTGGAACATTTATTTTACTTCAAATTTCTTCAGATTCGACACATTTATCTCTAAATCGGAGGTATTATTAGATTTTTTTAGATTTCACAGTATATAAACACTTGTTGAATCAAAAAAAATATCAAATAAAGAGTGACCTTTTGCCAATTTGAATTCAATTATGTCGTAATGTAATATTGACCAGAAGCCCGGAACTCCCTCAAAACATGCTAGACGAAAAGAGGAAGATGAATTACAAGAAAAAATCTACAATAAATAGGTATGGAATAAAGTGCTCCAACTATGGGATGAGAGCACATACAAAGAAGAGTTGTGTTGAAGCCAAAAAAATAAGATAAAACGTCTAGTACGAGATCAAAGAAACCGATAAACATAAACTCATTTTTTTTCTTTTTTTATCATTTTGTATTATTCGATTTTTTTTCTTTAATCATTTATATGTTAATATACAGGTGAGGTGAAGTGTGATTTAGATCTTTAAGCATATGGAGTTGATCATGGACAAAGCAAATTTTGTGCTCCTATTATCTTTGGATTTCTAGGTTCAATTTTCTTTTTGAACATGTAATAGGTGCAGTAATGAACATGTAACAGGTGTTGTTATGCTAGATGAACATGTAATAGGTGCATTCAATTTTGTTATGAACATGTAATATGTGTTGCAATAATTGTTTATTTAACCTGTAATAGGTGTTGTAATGTTGGATGAACATGTTATCAACATATAATATCTGATTGATGGTTAAATCATTTATATGTTACAATTTCTATTATTTAATAGTTATTGTTCATTGTATAATCTTTTCTAAGATGTGGAATTTGCAATATACAAATTAATGTGTCAATGGTGTGTACATATACAACATCGAGGTGCAAAATGCAATTTAAAGAATTTGGGGTGTAAATGCCAATATATTTGATTTTGGCATAATCTGGACTGAATGCCCCTTGAAATTAAGTCTAGGGTGCAAAGTACCAAAGGAAAAGAAAATGGGGTGGGGGTGCAAAGTTCATTATTTATTATTTCGGGATGCAAAGTGCCAAAAAGGTGCAATGGGGGTGCAATCTGCCAAAAAGGTGCAAATGAGAGTGGGGCCTGGGGGTGCAATCTGTACTAATCGAGAGAACTACTCAAAACCTTAAGAAATGTAATTAATTTTGGCAATTGATAACCACATCCCAGAATTAGCTAATCCTAAAAATTCAGAAACACATACATTTTCCAAAATTTAGCTCGTCATTATGTGTGCTAGGTTAGTTCTTTCTATTCTAGTAATTCATTCCTTTAACTTGTAATTAAATCATACATCTCACAAACCTGAGTATTTAAGCATATATTGAAGACTTGCCCTTGTTAATTAATTTATGATTGATTTTGAAACATTTATTTGCTTTCACTACTTTTAAATATAAATATAAAAAATGATATATATATATATATATATACACACACATACACACACATATATATTATATACTATATACTATATACAAAGATATATCGAGAGCCGTTATGATTGTACGGTGTAACACGGTGGACATCCCAATTGTTGGATCTAGTAGCCAACCTTAGAGGGGGTGAATAAGGTTTAACGAGTTAATTAAAAATTGGAATTATCTTGGTCTAAAAAAAGTTCGGTAAGCTACCGCAGGGCGCTAGCTTGCTAGCGCACTGCAATAGGTCACAGACCTCATTTTTCTAGGCAAATTTCTCCTTGGAAAAGTACGCACCCTTCAGAGATCCACCGTCTGACACCCACCAAGTTACACACAGAATTAAGAAAAACTAATAATTTTATTCAAACAGAATAAAAGTGTTTTACAATTACAAGTGCTTAATCTCCATAATGTCGGAGATTGGAGGCGGTGAAAGTCGAAACTCTTTTCATTTTTTATACCGACCCACTACCAAGAACTGTTAACTCTCTCCCTTTACCTCCAAGAAGATCTTCAAGTTAGCTCTTCACCTTCACACAAGGATGTGTCTTAGAGACCCATTAGATCCCTCGATCTATACATCCCTTTCCCGGAAAGATTTCTTATGGAATCCTCCCCGGATTCTGATGACCTTCACCGGTTGATTTTCTTCACCATAATCACACGGAAGAGAGAAAAGTACAAAAAGGAATAAAGAAGATTTAAGATTGAATCTCCCTCAAGATGATTCCTCCGTTGAGCAATGCATGACCGGTGCTAACTATAACACCCCCATCGGTCAGTATATGACAGAAGGTTCGATCGGGGCCCGATGCTATATACTACGGATAATTAGTGGAGTTACTTATTGAAACCATAATCTGTAAACGTTTAAGCTAACACAGAGTGCATTTTAGTAGAAAATTAATAAATGCTTAAAGGAACCCAAACAATTGAATGTCAACACAACTAAGTAGGAATGAAGGTACAACACACAAATATTATGTCCATATAGCCTTACATGGTTCAACTCAAATAACAATGTCTTACAAACATCAGCACGCAGGATGGCCACACATAAAACTATAAATAAAATAAAATGGGTAATTCACATTGGACTTCGAGGGCTGGCATAGCAATACTGGGCTGGAGCCCACTATTTTCCGCTTAACTCAGCTACAACTGCACGAAACAATCCACCGTAATGGTGGCAAATATGGCAACAGTCAGCATTAGCTAACAAAATTATAACGACCCCACCGCTCAATCGGGGTGGTAATGCTCCTTCCCTGCAGGCATTAGCATTTACAAATATTGGCAATAAGAAAGTGCAAACAAGCACCATCCGCCACAGACGTTGGCACGGTCATCCAATGCCCCATACTCTCAGGGCACATTATTGGTGCATAAGATCTCAAATGGTCACACCTCCGTTCTCTACGACGGTCAGTAACGTTTGAGCATTCTAGTCTTTCAAGGTCAAAAACAAAGACAACGCCCC
Organism: Platanthera zijinensis; assembly: GCA_039513925.1. Classification (NCBI taxonomy): domain Eukaryota; kingdom Viridiplantae; phylum Streptophyta; class Magnoliopsida; order Asparagales; family Orchidaceae; genus Platanthera; species Platanthera zijinensis. The sequence continues at coordinate 159,492,932 of CM077078.1, read as the reverse complement.
TATGGCTACTACAAAGTCATGGTGATTCACACTTTGACTCACTCCAAGTTGAACGACATAGGGTTGGGTACAGTTCAGCTCTTTACCGATGCTCAAATAGTCAGGCACAACATGCCTCGACGCGGGTCAGCATCCCCTTTCCCATTCGTACAATACATAACCTCGTTATGATCCAATGTTATCACTCACGGCCGCCTAAGCTGGGTCACATAGACTTTGAGCGCCATAAATTGGTCCCCAGGTCTTCGAGAGACAAGCCTCACCAACTATTGGCCGCCAGGTCTCCACAAGTCATGCCTCACAAAACAATGCCCCCTAGGTCTCCACTATACAGCCCAAACAAAACAATAGCCCCCAGGTCTCCACGATCGTACCATACAAAACAATGGATCTCAGGTCTCCACGAGATAGGCCATAAAAAACAATTCAATGCTAACTGGGAGCTACCACCGGCGGTAGCGCTACCACCGCGTGGTAGGGTACAGACTAACGATTCTTCCCCTACTTGGGTGTTTTCCATGAGGTCATCCCCCAGTACTCTCTCACAGCAGCCAACTGCACACCCCGCGACTTAGAAATCTACGCGATTACCATGGAGTCTTCTCTGGTATATATAACATACAAACATCACCAATCTAGACCAACCTGTCTAGATGTGCTTCACACAGCATGCCAATTCCGTACTTCGATTATGGATATAAATGAAATACTAATTGGGATACACAGATCTACCCTTAGGGAGAACCACTTCCATGTGTTTGTGGAGCGTCTACCTTCAAATGCCAAAAAGAAGAACTTCACATGTCCAAAAAAGAGGATCGTTACCCTAGAAGTCTGTTCTGGCGCCATGGGAGAGATTCCAGCCAGATGGAAATGACCACGGCTTTGCCTCCGCAAATCCGAACTTATCTCGCGGATATAAGCCCTGAAACTCGAATGGCAGCTAGAACTCCTTCGATCGAACTTTCCTCTTCTTGCTACAATCGCTCAGACCAAAACCTCTAAAGGAATGAAGAGAAAATGGTACTACCAAGGCTTTAAACCAAGCTACCGTCGCGCTGTAACTAGCTACCGCCACGTGGTACGTTAATCGATGCCTCAATTCGTGTGCCCACTGCCAAGACCTCCAATCATAGGTTAACACATGGCCACGCCATTACAGGGCATTATCGCCGCGCGATTGCCACTACTGTCATGCGATATCTAGATCGCGCCCACTATCACCGTGCGATATCTTCTACCGCGGCATGGTAACCACCCGAGTATCTTGATGAATAAATTTGCCCCGCTATCTCAAGTGGTATCCCTACTGCTGGGCAGTAGATTCCCGAAATATCTGTAACCGTAAACTCGGTGCTACTGTCAGCAGTAACGACCTACCGCCGCATGGTAAACTCTGCATCGTAGACACACGACGCTCATGATGCCCTGACGCTACCGACACGCGGTAACGCTTCTGCCAAGCAGTACCTCACAAATAGGCATACCAGCTAACACAGCTACCACTACCGCCGATGTTAACCCTACCATCGGGCGGTAATACACAGAATCCATTTTCCTGCTATAGGAACTTGGGGCGTTATAAATCTTCCCCACTTAAAGAATTTTGTCTCAAAATTAAGACATATAGGAGACTATAAAAGTAACAATATCAAACTATGTACCTCAAACAAATAACTCGGGGAACTCCGCCTTCATGGTTTGCTCCCGCTCCTACGATAGCTTCTCTCGGCCACAGTTGTCCCAACGGACCTTGACCATCCTTATCAACTTATTGCGAAGTTGCTTGACTCCCATTTCCTCAATGTGAATGGGCTTGACGTTTGTTGTCAACCCAACATCAATCGACATCTGATCTGTCACAACCACCTGTGTAGGTTCTTGTACCACCTTCTGCAACACTGATATTTGAATACGTCATGTAGACAACTAAGTTCTATTGAAAGCTTTAACTGATAGGTTTCTTAACTAATGCTCTCCAAAACATCAAACAGCCCATGGTATCTCCGACTTAGCTTTTTAAAGGTCGAATCCTTGACACACTCTTGAACAATTTGATCTTCAGGTAAACCCACTCGCCCACAGAAAACTCAATATTTTTGTTCTTTGCGTTATAGTACTTAGCCTGCCTATCCTGAGCGATCAACAACTGCTCCCGGATTGTTCGAACAATCATAGTCGCATCCTCAACTTCCTTCTGCTTAAACAGCTTTGATTCGCCTTTCACTAGCCACGACAACGGTGTACGACACTTTCTAACATAAAGGGCCTCGAAGGGCGCCATTTGGATGCTCGCCTGGTAGCTATTATTGTAAGAAAACTCAATCATACACAGGTGATCCTCCCACCTCTTCCCAAAATTTAGGGCGCACATATGAAGCATGTCCTCCATCATCCTGTTTCCCTCTCGGTCTGACCAATTGTATGCGGATGAAAGGTCGTACTGATCTTTAGCATGGTATCTAAGAGTTGATGTACTAGCCTTTAGTTGTTAGATGTGAAGCACCCATCACAGTCACTCATGGCGCTACGGGGCACACTATGCAGTCGTACAATATTATCCACATAAAGATTTGCCATTTTTTCTATTGAATCATCCTTCCTATCCGGGATAAAGTGCAACACTACTTTCATCAAACGATCAATGACCACCTAGATGGCGTCGTTTCCCTTTTGTGATCTTGGCAAACCATGCACGAAATCCATGGATAAGTCGTTGAACTTCCATTCCGGTATAGGCAAAGACTTCAAAAATCTGTTGGCTTCTGATATTTGACCTTCATCAAGGCACAAGTCTAACACTTTCCCATATACAGTGTTATGTCCTTCTTCAGTCCTGGCCACCAGAATAGCTTTTTCATATCATTATACATTTTTGTGCTCAACCGGTGAATCGAGGACTTGGTATAATGAGCCTCGTACATTAATTCTTCTCGTAGTTTACCCACCTTTGGGATGCACAATCGACTGTTCTTCCACAACAGCCCATCATCAACAGGAAACTAGGCATTTGACCCATCCAAAGACTCAGCCATGTAACATTTCATGTTATCATCCAAATCCAAAGCCTGCTGAATCTGGTTGGTAAGGTCATATTGTACCTCTGTCCAATACAAACATGCTTTAGCACTATACCTCCTATCAACGCAAGAGATCTCTAAGGCCTCCAAATCTTGAATAAGACGCTCGTCATACATCAATATCCAATTGGCTTGTGCAGGAGCACTGCGACTTAACGCATCCGCAACCGCATTGCCTTTGTTAGGGACGTAATGTATCTTGAAGGTGTAGTCCCCAAGGAACTTCATCCACCCTCATTGGCGCATAATTAAGTCCTTCTGATCCAACAGATACTTCAGACACTTATTGTCTGTATAGATAACAACCTTCACGCCATACAAGTAGTGCCTCCACAGCTTCAAAGCGAAAATCACGGCCGCTAACTCCAAATCGTGGCCCGATAGTTCCTCTCATGCACTTTCAATTGGCGCGAGCCATATACTATCACCTTCCCATGTTGTAGCAAAACGTAGCCTAAGCCGCACCCTGAGGCGTCGATGTAGATCTCAAAGACCTTTGTTCCACATGGTGAGCATAATATAAGCTTCGTGGACAGACGACTTTTAAGTTCTTCAAAAGCTTACGCGCACGCCGGTGACCATACATATTTTTAATCCTTCCTTGTCAAGGTTGTGAGGGGATTCTATCCACGAAAAGATCTCCACGAAGCGCCTGAAGAAGTCGGCAAGTCCTAGAAAACTCCAGACTTCCACCATAGAAGTCAACACAGGCCACTCCCATATCACAACAATCTTTTACGGATCCAGTGTGATTCCCTCTCCACTAACAATGTGACCAAGGAATGTTATCGAAGATAGCCAAAACTCACACTTAGAGAACTTGGCATACAATTGATTACTCCTCAGGGTCTCTAGAACAATATATAAATGCTCTACATGATCATCCTCGGACTACGAGTACACTAAGATATCATCAATAAAGACTATCATGAACCGATCCAAATACTCCCTGAACGTCTGGTTCATTAAGTCCATAAACACAGATGGCGCATTTGTCAGCCCAAAAGGCATGACAGTGAACTCGTAATGCCCATATCGTGTACTGAACGCTGTCTTGGGAATATCACCTTCCTGGATTCTCAACTAATAATATCAAGACTTCAGATCTAGCTTCGAGTATACAGTCGATCAAACTATCTAGTTAAAAAGAACATCAATCCTCGAAATCGGGTACTTCTTCTCTATCAGCTTATTCAATTCCTGATAATCAATGCACAGTCATAGACTTATTTCCTTATTCTTTACATAGAGGGTCAGTGTGCTCCAAGGTGACGAACTCGGACAACATTCCCATATTCTATCACTTCTTGAAGCTATGCCTTTAGTTATGTCATCTCTCTCAGTGCTAAGCGGTAAGGAGACCAGAACACAGGTTTGGCACTTGGAACCAACTCGATGGTGAAATCGATCTCCCTCCGAGATGGAGCTCTAGGAAGATCTTCATGGAAAATGTCGATAAATTCTAACACCATAAAAATACTGACCAAATTAGGTTTCAGCTTCTTAGCCTTTAATAGGGTGAAGATCAACTCTGCCCCCTCATGAACAGCTTTAACTACTTTGAGAGCATACATCAACGTCTTTCTCGATCCCTTCAAACCCGAGAATGTAGTTTTATGACTTGTATTCAGCCCCAGTTTGAACATATTCATGCTACAATTAATGAATACACATTGCTCCGAGAGACAATCCATGCTAAAGATCACGTCAAACTCCAATATCGGCAGAAGTGACGCTTCAAAGTCAAAAGCTTTACTTCCTGTCAACACCTTAACGCAACAGACCCTATCCGTTCGCATCAAATGCCCATTAGGTAGTAACACATCCAATCTATCCTTTGCTAGAGAAGAAGGCACTCTGATACGTGACATGAAGTCCTCGGATAGGAAAGAGTGTGAATCTCTTGTATCAAACAATGCCAAGCAGGAAAGTCCATAATTACGACAAAGCCTAAAACATGTCAGTTTACAACTAATGTATAAGATGTACAGTATAGAAAGTATTACGGATAAAAATCTATCACATACCTGTAACCACATCGCCTTGTTTGATGGCCTCCTTTGGCCAAGGTTGTAGACTCTTGGTTGGGCTGGAGCATGATGGGATGTGGTTGTCTCCACCGTCTTCCCTTTCTCAGAATATGATGCTTCTGCCTTCTTCTCCGACTTGCCACTCCAACAGTCGCAGGCTATATGACCCAGTTTTCCACAGTTATAACAAAGAATCGGGCCTCCTCACCCAAATGATGCTCTAGTAGTAACCGATGAAGTAGTCGATCAAGAAGTTTTGGGCTTCTTGTACCATTTTTGATGCCCAGACTTTGATGTACTTGGAACTTTAAATTCTTACTTCTTTATAGCCAAGTCACTCTTACCTTGAACCCTCTTCAGATTCTTCTCCAGAGATCAGGCTGTATTGACCATGGTCAGAAAACCCTACGTCATCAGTCCTGAGAGTGGCAACCTCAGATCATCACGCACTCCTTCATAGAACCGGTTGGTCTTGCACTCCTCATCAGTAAAATTAGAGCCAGCATATCACCCCAATCTCATAAACTTATGCAGGTAGTCATCCACGCTACTCTCACCCTGAGTTAGTTTCTGAAACTGATTCTCCATAGCTATTTTTTGTGCTGACGGGATGAACCATGCCAGAAATACTCTCGAGAACTCTTCCATCGAGATGTCGATGAGTTGTCTCCCAGAAAAGTGATGGAGCTCTAACTCATCCCACCACAACCTTGCTTCACTGTCCAGAAAGAAAGTGGCTATCATAACCTTCTGCCAGTCCTCAATCTCTATTGCGAACATGACTCTCTTAACCCTAGAGATCCAGTACTCAGCTTGTGTTGGGGTTTCTGTCCCCACAAACACTGGTGGGTTAAAGATCATCACGTGCTTTAGCTGCTTTTTGGTCGCTCTTCTATGCACCACGGGTTCTTCCGTTACTTGTTCCACCACGATGCTCTCCGCTGTGCCGAGCGGTACTTGACCCAATTCAAGAGTAGGAGGTTGTACTTGCCTCCCAAGTTGGGCATTGATTAAGGCAAACACCGCTTCAGCTACCATTCATATGGTTTAAACAGAAGGAGGGGTTGCAGGCACGTCATTAGGCGCATTACTCTCCTCAGAGTGCGAACGTTGAGACTACTCTGCACCACTCCTAGTCACCTATAATCATGAAAACACTCAATTAGGTGACTAACAAATTTCCAAAATGCAATTATAGGAACACGCAGGTTCCTCAAACATGTGTATTTTCATTCCTATGTGGACATTCATGGGTTCTTTCATGTTATAATGATAACGCACATACATGTGCTCATGACCCCATAAAAGAATTTTACCATGAATTCAAATAAGAAAGACCGACACCAGAGTCTGATACCAAATTGTAACACCCTTATCCATCATGCAGCATATGACAGAAGGTCCGGTCGAGGCCCGACGCCATATACTACGGACAGTTAGTGGAGTTACTTATTGAAACCATAATCCGCAAATGTTTAACCTAACACAGAGTTCATTCTAGCGGAAGATTAATAAATTATTAAAGAAACCTAATCAATTGAATGTCCACACAACTAAGTATGAAGGTACAACACACAAATGTTATGGCCTTACATGGTTCAACTTAAATAGCAATGTCTTACATACATCAGCATGCAGGTCGACTATACATGAAACTATAAATAAAATAAAATGGGTAATTCACTTTGGCCTTCGAGGGCCGGCATAGCAATCCTGGGCTCCAGCCCATTATTTCCCTCTTGACTCAGCTTCACCTTCAAAAAATAATCCACCGTAATGGTGGAAAACATGGCAACGGTCAGCATTAGCTGACCAAATTATAATCTCCCCCCACCCCTCAATCGGGGTTGTGGTGATCCTTCCCTGCAGGCATTAGCATTTACAAATATTGGCAATTAGAACGTGCAAATATGCACAATTTTCCACAGACATTGGCATGGTCTTCCAACGTCCCGTGCTCTAAGGGCACATTCTCAGTTCACATGACCTCAAAGGGTCACACCTCCATTCTCTATTACGTCCAGCAACGTTTGAGCATTCTAGTCTTTCAGGGCCGAAGCCAAAGAAAACGCCCTTATAACTACGACAAAGTCATGGTGATTCACATTTTGACTCACTCCAAGTTGGTCGGCATAAGGTTGGGTACAGTTCAGCTCTTTCCCGGTGCTCAAATCGTCGGACGCAATAAGCCTTGATGCGGGTCATAATCCCCATTCCCATCTGTATGGTACATAACCAGGTTAAGATCTAAGGCTAGCACTCACGGCCTCCTAAGCTGGTCCACACAGGCTCTTAGCTCCACATATTTGCCCTCAAGTTTTCGAGAGACAGGCCTCACCAACTGATGGCCCACAGGTCTTCACAAGATAAGCCTCACAAAACAATGGCTCCCATGTCTCCACGAGACAGGCCATACAAAACAATGGTTCCCCTGGTCTCCATGAGACAAAGCCATACAAAAAATGACCCCCAGGTCTACACAATAAAGTCCATACACAACAATTCAGTGCTCACTGGGAGCTACCGCCAGAGGTAGTGCTACCGTCGCACGGTAAGGGACAGACTAACAATTCTTCCCCTTAATCGGGAGTTTTCCTGGAGGTCATCCCCGAGTACTCTCTCTGCAGCTAATTGCACACCCCACGACTCGGAAATCTACGTGATTACTACTGAGTCTTCTCTGGCATACATAACATACAAACATCACCAATCCAGACCAACCTATTCGGATGAGCTTCACACAACATGCCTATTCCGTACTTCAATTCCTAATCTAAATGGAACACTAACAGGGATACACGGATCTACCAGTCGAGAGAACCACTTCCACGTGTTCATGGAGCATCTACTCTCAAATACAAAAAAAAGGAATTCACATGTCCAAGGAAGAGGATCCCTAGAAGTCTGTTTTGGTGTCATAGGAGAGATTCCAAACAGATGGAAATGACCGCTACGGCTTTGTGTCCACAGATCCGAACTTATCTCGTGGATCCGAGCCCCGAAATTCCAATGACAACGAGAACTCCTTCGACCAAACTTCCCTCTTCCTACTATAGCCGCTCAGCCCAAAACCTCCAAAGGAATGAAGAGAAAATGGCACTTCCAAGGCTTTAGACCAAGCTGCCACCGCCCGATAACTAGCTACCGCCACGCGATACATTAATCGATGCCTCGATTCGCATGCTCACCGCCCAAGACCTCCAATCATAGGTCAACACTTGGACACGTCGTTACAAGGCGTTATCATCGCGCGATAGGACTCTAATGCCAAGCAGTATCTAGCGTCGGTTATGAAACAACCGCACCCACTATCGCCATGCGATAGCTTCTACTGCAGCACGGTAACCACCTGAGAGTCTTGACGAAAAAATCGGTCCTGCTATCACTAGCGGTATCCCTACCACTGGGCGGTAGCTTCCCAAAAGATCTGCAACCATACTATCGGTGCAACCGCCGACGGTAATGACCTACCGCCGTGCGGTAGACTCTACATCATAGACACACAGTACTCACGATGCCTAGACGCTACCGCCGCGTGGTAACGCTTCCGCCAAGCTATACCTTATAGAGAGGCATACCAGCAAACACAGTTACCGCTACCGTCAGTGCTAACCCTAACGTTGGGCGGTAACACACATAATCCATTTTCCTACTACAAGAACTTGTGGCATTACACTAACGATCTTTGTTTGGTTGCAACCGATCAACTCCTCGTAGTTGTTGTAGTCCTTGGCTCGTCGGAGATCTTTGTTGATGAATAGGAGGGAGGCAACTTTCTCTTCTTTTGACGGGGATGGCGGAACGGTGGTCAGAGGCGGCTCCTGAACCCTAGAAAGAAATCTTGTTTGTCTTAATTCGTATATGGAATTAGAAATCAAAAACCTTTTATATGTCTATGAAAAACAGGCTACCGCCGGTGGTAAGACTAGAACACAATGATAGGTCAATATGTGTCGACGTGATAGTTGTCCTGTGTATTTAGAAAAATAATCAAAAAGATTATTTTCTTTTTTTTGCTAGCGCAGCGTGGTACCCAGCTATCACCTGCCGATAGCTCAATCGCCTTGACAAATCCATCTCAACGATCGTTGAGTGACCTAGCATTGCGTGGTAGGAAGCTAGCGCTGTGCGGTAGATTCCAGAGCGCCTGTCTAGAATAAATATTGAAGATAGTGTGGGCGGTAGCTCTAGTGCCACACAGTAGGTTCCAGAGCGCCTATTCACATTAAACCAAGGCTAGAGCTCGACGGAAGCGCTAGCGCGCGGCAGTAGGTCATAGATTTGAGTTCTTGTAAACCTGCACAATATACCAAACACAAATGTGATCAAATACAACATGAGAATTGATATTGTTAAGCTGAGGATGACTGAATCGTTGGCTCCAACAAACTCTCCCTTTTGATAATATCAAATCATGTTCATGAGATATAATAGTTGAGATGCATGATATAGTTCAAATAATAAATAATCTATAAAAATTCAGTTTTCAGGTTACTTATGACTCCCCAAACAAATGCGCTCCCCCTATATGCGTGCTCTACTCACTCCCCTTATCTACGAGCATACAGTTCAACAAGCTCCCCCTACATGTGATCTGTCCTAACTCATGAACATTCTATTCTCCCCCTTTTGATATTATCAAAAGGGGTGGGCTAGATAAAAAAAATACTCTACGCATGTACGGGAAAAAATTATAGTCTAAATAAGCCTGGAAAACATCAAACAATGCACATTATAAAGTGAATCTAGAAGCAAACACAATAAAGGTGACCAAACATAAATCAAAGAATATAATGCGTACAGGTCAAACATACGAGCGGAGTACAAAAAAGCAGATCATATGAGTTTTCTAAGTAAAAGGGATTGGACAGCACAAGCGATCAAAACTAAATACATAGTGATTTGGAGTATAGTGCTAAAAGATTTATAAAGTTAACACATTGGAACATTGTAAAAATCAAGAATAGAAATCATGTACTAGTACCTATGTGTTGTAGACATATAATGCAGTTTTAGTCTAATTCTTATGTATTGAAGCGTTAGATAGAGCAATGACATATGTACGTATAACATTGAAAGAAAAACATAATTAGAACTAACATTTAGTACAAGTTTTATCTCAATAATTATAAATGCTATCACGAGAGAAATAGAGTGAAAAGTCACATCACGTTTCTATCTACTGCATACAAAGACTAGAACAAGGGGCACTAAACTTTGGTTTTTGTCTTTGCACAAGATCGAAATAATTCTTTTGACCAAGGTGTTCATCCTTACAATGCTCATGAAGACTTATCAGGAGGAGTGAGTAGTGTTTGTGGGGTATCCTTGAAACATGATTTGATAGCATTAATAGCCTTTTTTTTAATTTAGTTTCGTATTATCATTATTATAACATTTATTTCAAGGACCCTGAATCAATCGAAATCTACTCGCATAGACAGATGCACTTAAACTTGTATAAAAAAGGACATGATCACTAGAGATTTTGCTCAAATTTCTAACCTTTATATAAACACATGTATACCATGACATTAATTATTCAACTTATTTTTAACGTGTTAGACACAATATTACGAGTTCTAACATGTAAGCATATAATTGCTACATGAGTGCTTTGTCTAGGGATGTGTGAATAGTGTAAAGCCATTGTGCTACCTAAATCTTCACACATACCTAGAGACATATTCAACATACATTATCATGTCTAGTCGCACGCAGTAGCTAAGCACTTATAGATTCGACACATCATGACAAAAGTATATAATATTCACAGAGATTAATAATCATAAATAAAACATTGTATGTAATCATTATGCTCTAGGTTTTAGCCATGTGTGTCCTAAGAATGAACAATATACAGTTTTTTGGGTTGTATATATTTTTTTATTATTTTTTGTTTTAAAAATATGATTAATCAAATTAAACAAAACAAACAAAAAATGCAAAAAAATAGGACAATATGATAGAGTATTATGCATGATATTGACGTACATGAGACTTGAAATAATATCCGTGTTATGCATAGGGACAATCATGAGAATGCTCAAGACATAATCGACCGAAGCAATATGTCATCACCCTAGCTCAGTACTAAGTGACGGATGGGCATAAGGAGATGCACAGGTGTCATAGGGTGAGGTGTTAATCCCATATGCACACACAAGAACCCGCTCAACCTAACACTCTTTCCCCCCAGCGCCACACAAGGACCTACTGGAACCCTTCCCCGATTAAGGATAAGGCATGGATTACAAATTAGCAATCCTAATGCACACAAACCAATGCCCCCGCCATTGTGAGACACTTTTTGATTAACCATGAGTTAAACACAAACTAAAGTTCCCAGCCTTGATCATCAGAACCCAATACAAAAGTGTGTTATCGCCGGCGATAGAGGTACCCATCTATCGTCTGGCAGTAGCTCAATCATCTCGAGATGGATTTGTCGAGATGATTGAGCTACCTCCATACGATAGCTGGGTACCACGCCACGCTAGCACGATACACGAGACAACTGTCATGTCGATGCGTAATGACCTACCACCGCGTGCTAGTCTTACCACCGGCAGTAGCTTGTTTTTCAAAGATGTATAAAAGGTTTTCATTTTCTCGTTCCATATACGAATCAAGACAGACAAGACTTCTTTTTAGGGTATGGGAGCCGCATCTAAGCACTATTCTGCCATCTCCGTCAAAGGAAGAGAAAGCCTCCTCCCTCTCATTCACGCACAAAGATCTCTGTCGAGCCAAGGACCTGCAATGACTATGAAGAGTTGATCGATTACAACCAAACGAAGATCGTTTGCATAGGTCACGCATCGCTCAACGAAGGAATCGTCTTGAGGGAGATTCAATCTTAAATCTTCTCTATTCCTTTTGTACTTTTCTCTTTTTTGTGATCGTGGTGAGGAAAATCGCGGTGAAGGTCGTCGGAATCCAAGGAGCATTCTGTAAGAAATCATACTGGATAAGGGGCGTCTAGATCAGGGGATCTAGTGGGGCTCTAAGACACTTTCTTGTGTAAAGGTGAAGAGTCGGCTCGAAGACCTTTCTTGTAAGAAAAGGGAGAGAGCCAACCGATCTTGGTGGTTGGTCGGTATAGAAAACCAAAAGGGATTCAACTTTCACCGCCTCTGATCTCCGGCGTCATAGAGATCAAGCACTTGTAATTGTAAAACACTTTTGATTTTGTTTGAATAAAATTATTTGTTGTTCTTAATTCTTCATGTAACGTCGTGGGTGTTAGTCGGTGGATCTCTGAAGGGTGCATACTTCTCCAAGGAGAAATTTGCCTCGAAAAATGAGGTTTGTGACCTACTGCCGCGTGCTAGCAAGCTAGCGCCCTGCGGTAGCTTCCAGAACTAGTTTTTCTGAACCAAGATAATTTGAAATTTTAATTAACTCGTAAAACCTTATTCACCCACCCCCTCCCCCCCCCCCCCCCCCTCTAAGGTTGGACACTATATCCAATAAGTGAATGAGCTAGCGCTACGCGGTAGGTTCCATAGCGCATGTCCAAAATAAATCCTGAAGCTAGCGTAGGCGGTAGCGCTAGCGCCGCGGGGTAGGTACCAGAGCGCCTATTCAGATTAAACCAAGGCTAGAGCTCGGCGGTAGCGTTAGCGCGTGGCAGTAGTTATAGATTGGAGTTCTTTGCTTCTCTTGAACTTGTAAATATGCACACTATACCAAACATAAATATAATCAAATACAACATGAGAATTGATATTGTCAAACTGAGAATGAGTAAACCGTCAGCTCTAACACCAATCATTCATGACCATCTGTTTCATGACCGTCTATTCAGAATTGAAGCTTGACTATTGAAAATGCCGAAAACTAAAAAGCAAGATATTAGAGTTGCAGACTCATTTTGGCAGAGCTAGGCTTGATAGGTCTTGACATCAAATCATTAATATTTGGACCCCACCAATGGAAATTTGAATTCAAATTTTCAAACTTCTTTAGCCTCTCATCATTGTTATTTACAGTGTTTGATGAATTTTTTATTTTTGGAGACTCAAAATAAAGAATTTTGGATGGTGTAGATTAAAATTTTGGTCTCTATTGAAAGACTCAACATTCAAAATTTTAATCTCCACCATCCAATATTATTTATTTTTAGTCTCTAAAAATACAAATTTCATCCAGCACTCTGAATAACAGTGTTGAGAGGCTAAAGGAGTTTGAAATTTTAAATTCAAATTTCGACAGGTGGGGTCCAAATATTAATGATTTGATGCCAAGACCCGTCAAGTCTAGCTCTGCCAAAATGAGGTTGCAACTCTAATTTCTTACTTTTTAGTTTTCGACATTTGCAACTCTCTCCATCTTTTTTTCAAAGAGATGGATGAAGCCTGCTGAAGTCATCGACAGCAAATGCTCCAAATTAGGATGTGTTGGTCATAAAAGTGTAGGATGAAGTGAGATAACATTCTGTTCAGGGCCTGAGCATAAGCCGTCCCGACCTCCTCCTTCCCTCTCTTGAGCATTCTACGGAACACAATGTTTTTATAATATGGTACTGTTCTTTCACATTTATTTCTTTAGTAATATTTAGTCATTTGTTTCACTTTTTTTGCTTTCCATTTGAAGGACTGTACGCGGGATTTCCAAGAAAGGGGCGATGTTGTACTGCACCGTGCAGCGTAGTATCTAGTAGTTGTGAGTGCATTAGCACTCGCGCACGCATCTCGGCACGAGTGTTGATGCACTCTCAACTGATTGATGTGTTGCACTGCACGGTACAGTGCAACACACCCCCATTCCCACTGTGAGGTATTTCTCTGAATTCCTTCAACACGGGAATAAAAGTATGACGGAGCTTTGGTTTATTTATTTTGGTCTGAATTATATTAGCATGTTTTTTATTGCAGAATTTGTATTTTGTTGGGTGAAGAAATTCCATCTAGAGAGGGGAAATATACATGTTAAGCATTTAACCTCTCTCTACCTCTATATCTTCTTCTTCCCCTAGCAATATATTTTGTTCAATTAAACTTTGTAAACATTTTTACATTTATAAAACTTGCTCTTTTATCTATGTTCTTTGTACAACCTCGTGTTCATCGAGTGGACCGAACATGGTAGAGCGAAATGAAGCCATCGAGATATGCCATAGGATAACCAGCCCTGGGAGAGCCGGGGCGGTCGGCCTGCATCCACAAAGAAGGAAGGCGAGCCAGGGGATCCGACTCGCTTCAGCTCCACAATTGGGTGAGCCGAGGGGCAGCCGGCCCGCATCCTCCCAGCAGGCGAGCGAGCTGAGAGCAGACGGATCGCTTCAACCCAGCAGGTGAGCGAGCCGAGGGGCATTTGTCCCACATCCGCCGGGAAGGCGGGCAAGCCAAGAGCAATCATCCCACTTCAGCTTGGCATGCGGGCGGGCCGAAGAGGTGGGCGGCCCGAATTCAGCGAGCGGTCCGGTGAGTCACAGGAACCCAGCTCGCACTTTCTTAAGAGACAGGCGAGTCGCGGGAGCATGGCTGCATTCGTCCAGAAACTGGCAAGCTTGCTCGAGCTCGCCCCTGCATAAGGGGTGCTAATAGCATATGCCTAATGTGATTTGGTCTGCCAGTAGGCTCAACAAATAGTGGAGTTTCGTTGTTAGCAGACCCACCCTCGGTTGCGTACAGTAAAACAGAAAGTCGGAGTTACGTTATTTGTAGGCCAGACCCAGAAATCAAAAAATAGACTCACAGCGGTACCTCAAAATGCAAGCTCTCATTTTCTGGTCTTATAGTGCTTTCTGAGGTGCCCTTAGTTCAGCACTGGCTAAGGTGGAGAAGCACTCTATGATCTTTCGGGTGTACGGTGGGACCTCCGTGCTGCAGCTGTGGGTCATTCTCGAATCCTAAGTCTCCGGTTGTGTGAGCTCACTTTGAGAAGTTGATGTGCAATCACCCCTTCTTATGGTCCGAACTCCACAGAAGCTGGTTTTCGATTTCAACATTTTGGTGTGGTGAGCGTGAAGCGTGACCGGCACAAAAATCCTTAGTGAGCTCAATGACTGGAGGCGAAGGACAAGGAGTTGATCCAGCTAACTCGCCGCCTCCCACTACTCTGGCCACCCTCGGGATGTTCGAGAACTTAAAGAAGGAAGTCAGATACCTAGTGCTCTTTGCACTCGCGACTCGTGGCAAGTGCTTGATGCCTCCCATCCCAATGGATGCTGCCCCGACTCTGGGCGAGAACACCCCCGTCAAGTGACCCTGGAAGGTGGTTGAAGGGGAGGGCAGCGAGGGAGATCTCCCAAGGCACATTTTGTTCCTCAGTTCGACGAATGTGGGAAGGGTCAGCGAGGTGGATGCGCGAGATCTCCCTGCTCTCCCTGTAGTGGTGGGGAGTCCTTTTAGTGAGCTAGTCGCATCTACCCAAGTCTCAGAGGGGTTCCGTATGCCGGAGATGTCCTACTACACTGGTAGGGATGATCCGGTCCAGCACGTCCAGTGGTTTGGGGATGTTGTCTCAATCCAGCAAATGCCTGAAACTTTTAAGTTTCAGCTCTTCGCCATACCCTTTAAGGAGAAGGCAAGGGATTGGTTTTATCTGCTTCCTGCCAGCTCTATATATTATTTTGAGGACCTATATTAGGGGTTCCTACTGAGGTTTTCAACTTCGAAGAAGAGGAAGGACTCAGAGTCCCTATTTCTTATGAAGCAGGGCGCGGAGGAAAAGCTAGAGAGTTACGTCGACAGGTTCCAAGAGGAGGTTCTCCAAGTTCAGGAGATGTCTCACCATACCCTCATTATAGCCTTCACTCTAGGGCTGCAATAGGGGTTTTTCATAATGGAATTAAAGTGAGTGCTTCCACTATCCTTTGAAGAGCAGATCAAGAGGGAGGCAAAGGAGGTCGAGGGAGAAGCATCGAATCCAACATTTGCTAGGAGACTAGCCAAGTGGGGCCATAGAGGAGGAGAAAGAGTCCGGAGGAAAGAATCAGGAAGTGAGGAGGGGAGAGCCTAGATAGCGAGAGCTGCAGCAACCGAGATAGGGTTGTCAAGAGCCGAATAACCAGTCGGGCTGGAGGCAGCGAGAGTTGCATGACTAGGGACAAAGAAGAGGTTTCCACGAAGGGGGAAACTATCAAGGGGCAAGGCCAGTTTGTAACACCCCCGATTTTTCTGCGATTATTTAATTCTTGCTTAGCGTTACGTTGACGTATTTTATTGGCTTGTGTCATCTGTGGAGTGTGGTCTTAACTCCTTAGAACTGAGTGGCCTATTTTGTAGTCTATTGGCAAGATCTCCCTTGCAAGCCGGGTCATTTTGGGTGACCCGGTGTGGCCTCTCGGGGGATGCTTGTGTTTTGACTTTGGGTTGGTATAACTCGAGTTCTGTTCGTCGAAAGTTAATTTCGACTTCGCCATTGTGTTCGTAGCGTGGATATTTAGCTACGGTGCTAATTTCGTTGAATTCCTAGGATGTTTGGTTTTCGTGTCGTTTTGTATTTTATGAAAAATAAAACTATTTAATAAATATTATTAATTATTATTTTGAAAGGGTGCGGGTGCTTGGCGGTTTTGCCTTGTCATTTTATGCCTTAATTAATTAATTAGCTAATTAAGATAAATAAGGGTGATATATATAGAATAGTTTAGACTTAAGATAAAAGAAATCGCTCCTGTTCACCTTCTTCCCCCGCCCGCAGCGCCTGTTCGCGGAAAACAGAGAAACCGCCGGAACTGCTCCCCTTCGGACGCCGATTCCGGGAGCGTTTGTGGACGGAATTTGATTCCGAAAGCGGATTTGGATTGCTCTCTCCTAGACCTTCATTCCTACGGTTATAAATTAAGTTTTCGTGGTGTTTTTAGGGGTCTCGATTTTCTATAGTTGTCCGTTTCCGCCATTAAAGCTCCAGATTTTCTGCTTTAGGTGTTGTTGCTGCTGGTGCCGAGTGAGGATAAGGGAGGCCGACCAAGCTTCGCTGGAAATCGAGGCTAGTAGTGTTCTTTCCCTTGCCTAGTATTGTTTTTTTCTCTCTCTTTGTTCTTGCGGCCATAGACAAGCTTGTCTCGATTTTGGCCATATTAATAAAGCCCTGTTAGACCTAGGTTAGAAACCCAACTCTTTGCTTGAAATCGGCTATAAATTTCCAACTGATAGTATAGAAGCCTTGTTCTCGGGCTGAGTAAGAGTTTGAGGGTTGGGTCGATTCTTCCTGTGTAGTAGTTGTAGCCGGGTAGAGGAGTGAAGCTATAGTTTAATTTTTGCAAAATCTATCTTGCTTAGGCTTGGGTTGGGATGTATATATGTTTGCCTGTGTAGTGGCTGTAGAAGAAGCCTTCCCTATACTTAGACTTGCTGGAGTTAGCATTGCAGAATTCAGGGCTTGGCGTTGAGTGTGGTGCACACACTCAACGTCGGGTCTGCTTGGGCTTGGCGTTGAGTGTGGTGCACACACTCAACGCCGGGTCTTCTTGGGCTTGGCGTTGAGTGTGGTGCACACACTCAACGCCATTGCCCCTTGATCTGTTCTTTTGCGGCTAAGTAGTGTGGCATTGAGTGAGTAAACCTCACTCAACGCCATGGCTATCTAGGCATTTAGTGAGGCGGACTCACTCAACGCTACAGCCAATCCACACGGTTATGTCGGATGGCATTGAGTAAGTGGGCCTCACTCAACTCCATGGCAGTTTAGGCGTTGAGTGAGGCGGGCTCACTAAACGTCGTAACCCTTTCTTGCGGATAAGTATTTTGGCGTTGAGTGAGTCGACCTCACTCAACGCCAAAGCTGTTATGGCGTTGAGAGAGGTGGACTCACTCAACGCCATAGTTGGTTTTTGCGGCTAAGTGCTAAGGCGTTGAGGGAGTGGACCTCACTCAACGTCGTAGCTATTTTGGCATTGAGTAAGGTTAGCTCACTCAATGCCACAGCCTGTGTTGCTGAAGGCATTGAGGGAGTGGACCTCACTCAACGCCGTAGCTGTTTTGGCATTGAGTGAGGTTAGCTCACTCAACGCCAAAGCCTATATTGCTGAAGGCATTGAGGGAGTGGACCTCACTCAACACCGTAGCTATTTTGGCCGTTAGTGAGGTTAGCTCACTCAAAGCCACAGCCTGAGTTACTGAAGGCATTGACGGAGTGGACCTCACTAACCGCCGTAGCTGTTTTGGCGTTGAGTGAGGTTAGCTCACTCAATGCCACAGCCTATGTTGCTGAAGGTGTTGAGGGAGTGGTCCTCACTCAACGCCGTAGTTGTTTTGGCATTGAGTGAGGTTAGCTCACTCAATGCCACAACCTGTATTGCTGAAGGCGTTGAGTGAGTGGACCTCACTCAATGCCATAGCTGTTTTGGCGTTGATTGAGGTTAGCTCACTCAACGCCACCGTCTGTTTGGATGTTGAGTGAGTGGGTCCCAATCAGCACCATGCCGTGTTGAGTCATCTCAATGTTTTTTTTCCGTACTTGATTTTCTCCCCCGAGTGAAGTTCCTTTATTCTGAGGTTCCTTATCGGCTTTGTTTTTATAAGGGCCAAATCGTGGGTTTTGGTTAGTAGTGGTGGTTTGAAGCTCTTAATAGGGGTGAAATTGTGTGACTTATCCGCGGCCACACTTTTATCTTGTTCCAGGTACGGGCTGGGCAAGTTGGTGGGAGGTCCCTAGTGCTTTCACTTGTAGACCCTTGAGCTTTGTTTCTTGGAAATGGTGGTTGGGGTACTGAGTTTTCCTCCAACCCGGATCCGAGTTGTTTTTGCTACTACCATCTCTCACATCTTAGGGTGTTAGATGTTTCTTCCTTTGTAAATTTGCAATGTTTGGGCTCATGGTAGCCTGGTAAACTCTGCAGGATTTTTGGGCAGGGTTGTTGCTGTTTCCTCACGCATAGTGCTTTTCCTTTTTGTCTTGCCTTGGACAGTGGTACTTGTTACGGTTTACTTACTCTTCTTGCTTATCTTTTATCCTAACATTTTCGTACAGCTTAATTGTTTATCTTGCTGAGGTATTCTTTTCTTCTTTGAATTCCTCAGGTTCTGGTTAGTAGCCGATTAGGAGGCTAGTTGTGATGTGTTGTTGGTGGTGGTCTCTCGTACTGTGGAGATCAGTTCCTTGGTCTTGTGAGGTAGTTTTGTGTTTCTTTCTTACAAACATACATACTTGCCAGTGGGTTCTTGTCAGTTTGTTTGCGCTCATTGATAGTTTTACCTTGATACTAGATATGTTAACTTTTTACTGCTACCTTTTCTGGAGATAATCTACTTGCTCTTGGGATGATTTATGCTAGGTTGCTAGTTACTTTTAAACCTAAAAACAATATTATAAGTATATCTCATTATTAGCATATTTTACAAAACTCAACAACTATTTTCCAAATAACGTAAAAAGATTGTTTTCCTATATATAGTATAAATTAAATGTAGGGTCCTGTATAGTATAAGTTGTCCTCTAGGGGCACTTATGCACTCTTTTAGGATGTCAAACCTGAATAAAGTATTTTTCACAGCGTATAAGTATAGTTTTTAAATTGTGGACTAGATGATCCACTGAGCCGAGGGATACGGCCTTTAAAATATAACTTATTTTCTAATCATTAAACTTATGAATTTATAAAGTAAAGTAGATAGTTTTGCCTGAGCGTCAGCAGTTATCCCCTGTTGACGTGGCATCACGATGCGTGTTTTCTCATACTCTGATGCTTATTTAATTTGGAGAAAATACGGGTTGTGACAGTTGGTATCAAAGGGAGGTTGCTTATAAGTTAGTCGGGCAACCTTCCCTTTTGATTGCATTAGCAATTTAGCATCATGTCATTCACACACTGATATGTCATCAGCACGTCTTAGCAAAAGCACGAACACTACACTCATAGAATAACATGAAGTATACGGGGCATATTATGTAGTATGAGATTCATAATATGTGTTCGTATATGGATCCACCATAGGGGAAACATGTGAGGGTTATGTAGTATGGGATGCATAACCTCACCACATGGCTGCGACTAGCTCGTTTTCTTTTCGTTGCATGAGAATGTCATGTAGTATGGGATGCATAATATTTTCATGTGTACGCTGCTCATAACATGCATTAGGGCTTTTTTTTAGAATGCATAGCACAAACATGCATAACATTACATTACATAAGCACAACGTGTGAAGCTAAAGACTGGTAGGATGACATATGTACACACATAAGTTTTCGAGTCAAAAATAATATAAGTTCATGCATGCCTTGTAAGACCCCCTTTTTTTTCTTTTTCAACCACCGGGGTCTTAGCCCAGAATTGCCGCTTTGCGGTGGCACCGACATCTCGGGAAGGCAACCACTACAAAATGCCAATTCTGCCGGCACTTTTCGATCACAAGAGAGAGAAGTATTTATACAAAAAATGTAAACAAGTCCACAGAAACATGTAAATAAAAGAGAATCATATCCAGTCCATCAATACATATAATAGGAAAATAGATAAATGGGCTCGAGCCCAGTACATCAGAGTCCTCACTACAAGTCACTCATCGCGGAAGCTAAGAAAATACTAATCACTCACGGAGCTGGTCGCAGGTGCACCGGTGCTAGACTGTCCCACCTCCATGCGCACCGTACTCCGCTGGTGCTGGTCCCTGTCTCCCATCCGGAGCTCCTGTAATGTTTGGTTCGAAAACCATTAGTCATAAAGACTAAGCCATATCATCCCCTACCCCTCCCACCACGGCTCCTAAGCACCGGGCAGAGAGGAGGAAAGGGAAACTACAAAAGTGGAGAACAGTCAAGCAGGTGACGGTAGACCTAACTAGCAAGTTATAACAGGTGAACAGTATAAATGTTATAATAGGTAGAACAATTAATAAATAGCAAATTGTATAAAAGACAGCTAGAGAAGAGTAAGTAAACAAACAAGTAAGTAAGTATGTAACCTTAACTTATATGAATGCCCATACAAACTTATAAGTTAAGGGATCTTCTGCAAAGCTCCCATCGTATAAAAAGTCCCATACCGATTTATACGTTGGGGTGTCGGTTGTATGCAATTATGAGTATAGTGATATGCTATGCCATGATTCATGCAAGTGCAACACACGCACACGACTCTATGTGCACATACCTTTTAGTTCCCCCTGTTCGGGCAGCTAGCTTCACTCCCAGGAACCTCCGTAGTGGCAAACGGAGACAGTGGGTCGGGCCCCCCACTCCTAGGCGGGTAACCACACTACCAGGCCTAGCCCTTCCGTACGCCCCTAGAAGAACACAACCTAGAGTATCCACGTACTGCTGCTGGATGTACCCTCCAGACTTTTCGCCGAGTCATCGTACCGCTGTCGGTGTGATCGATCGCCTAGTACCGATGACCCACCACTTTTATTCTGTACTCCAACCCTCGAGCCCGCGGCCCCCCGGACAGTCCTGTCCGTGCATCTACCTTCAGAGCTACTGTCTGAATGGCAAGTAATCCTATTTTTTCTACTTTCCTAGCTATCGGGGAGTGTAAATGTGCAACCCTAGTTATACTAGTTGCTCTTTTAATTTATCATTCCTATGGTTTACGTTAGCCCAGGACTGCCCCCGGTATACCCCGTGAAGGGCTCTCAAGGGGCACTAGGAACCAAGACGGCGGCATTACGGCCCGAAGTTCCCTTTCTCAAGGCACTTATTATTATTGGTTGATCTCCCTTAACCCGATCCTCTTTTAGTTACTTTAGTTCTAACCCTAGAGTATTAAGACTCTTCCTCTTCTTCCCGGGATCGACGATCTTTCGTCGTTCCCGTACTCCCTTATCCTAACCAGTCCCACACTCTACTTCTCCTGACTTCTAATGATGAACTCCATCTTAACTTGCCCTACCAATCATCAATTACCAGAATTCCGTGGCTTTACTATATGCAGACCATCCTAAAATATATGAGGTACCCAAGGGGAGGTACACTAAGTTGTCTTCCAAATCTCCTATAATTTTTACTGGAGGTCTACCATAACATAATTGGTCTGAATCCAGAAACTTATAATTTTCCTAATTAATCTGATATTTATTTAATTTTTCCAAAGGACGTGCCACGGGTCATTTTAAACATGAACTACATGATCTTCCTAAGTAATGGTTACTCAAAAATCATGATCATTAAATAACAGCAAGATAACCTCAAATACAAATTCTCAGAATTTTATAGAAAGTATTTAACCTCTAAATAATTTATTCAGTATAATCACGTTAATTCTACGTAATGAAGGAAGTACTGAAATTATTCATCTAAAAATTATAGAAAAACCACTAGTCATTAGTATGAAATATAAAAGATCTTTGTGCATAAAATCATAATTTTACTAGCTTGCTAAACACCAATAAAGATTTAATCAAATAATCAAGGTAAAACATACTTAATGAAGCAAGCCTTAGAATTAATCTTCCAAAATCCCATAAAAATTCACAGAGATTTAAAATCATAATAAACGTTCTCTGCTTAAATTTCATCACTTTCCAGAGAGTGTGTATTCCCTAATAAATTTTCTAAGCAAATCATAAAACTACTAAATCATTAAAGGAAGTATCCAAAATAATGAGCATAAAATTCATAGAAAAATATCCAGAGCTTGTACCATCCCTATAATTCACTCTACCCAAATCTCACAACTTTTCAATGTGATTTAGTGTCATTTCCTATCTCTACAAGTTTTGCGCCCTAAACTAGGGTTAGATTTTTAGGTATCCCAACGGTCTCCAAATCTACTAAGATTTCGACCAGAGAACTATATTGGCCATATGGTTCTCTTCACCCAATTTCGGGTCAATCCAAGGTCGTTTGACCACATGACCTTCACAAACCACCAAGATCCATCCTTAGGGTTTGGCCTTGGTCCTTACGGTAAACTTACCCCGATCCACCTCAAACTCCATTAGGGGCTGCTAGAGAATATTACTATCCAGTGGTAAAAGTCTCAGCCTCTGTTGAGGTGATCTGACCACTCAAATTTCAAAAGTGCACTTTTAACCTAAGACCCCTTATTAGGGCAAAACTTAGGTTTGTTCATTTCTAATCCAAACCATCTCCAAATGAGATGAAAAATTATACAGAACCTTATGGTGAACCCAGGGACCGCTCACCAAAGTTTGGGAGGGTTTGGAAATTATTTAACTATCTAATTAAATTCGGCTAGGATTATTGAATTTTTCTAAAAACTATAGAAAAATATTCTCCAAAAATTCTCATTTTTGGATAGCACCTAGATATATGTAAGATTAGACCACACCCCAAATTTCAAGTCATTTGGATGACAGAATTGGAGTGGGGAATTTTTCTAAGGTCAAGGCAGCCCTCTGGATAGACCTCACCAAAAAGGGTGCTGTGGTCTAACCAGGATTCCAAATCGAGTGAAATTAATTTTGAATTAAAGTAGACTTCAAGGGCTACATTTCCTATGTTGATCATTTTTCCTGTAGGATCATCTAGGTAATTTTCCCAATTTATTTAACAAGATAGATTTTTCATTCAGAAATTATTTTAAAAGTAAAATTTATTTCTCATGCCACTGTTCATCTTCTTCAACGGCCCGAACCAGAGGCCTAAAAACCTAATATCATGTAGCTTTTCCAAGCTATTTCCCGGCCATCCAGCCATCTCCCTGGCCGGCCACCACCACCACCACCTCCGTTGAGGCGAGGGCTATCGTCGGGCGGCGGCACGGCCGCCGGAGAGGCGGTTTCCGGCGAACCCGCCACCATGAAACTTTCGGAAAACCACGAACACGCTCACCCGATCTGGCTCTTTTGAGCCCGATATCTCTCCTAATGATTCCTAAGATCTATCCGCAGAAGAAGAGGGAGGGGAGGACCTTGTTCGCGGGTTGAAGGCGTGCAGAGCGTCGGGAAGCCATTTGCGCGGTGGTGGCGTCGCCAGAAATTCTTCAACAGCAAGGGGGAAGTCTGAAACAGTTTGAGGGAGTGTAACCTTTTCCTCTTGCTCTTAGGAATCTTTTATAGATCAGCAAATGGGGAGGGGAAAGGATGAAACATTGGAGATGAAACGTTGGCGGCCATTAATAACACCCTTATGACGTTTCGGTTATGGCGAATGGCAGTTGAAACGTTGGAGATGAAGAGGTGCTTGCCAGGTGGCGATTTCCTATTGGACCAACATTTCCTTAATTATTTAAATAATTAAAGTAGGAAACGGCCCATAAATACTCTTGGTTTTCATTCCCTTAATCGGATTTTATTACGACGTCAGTTACCGAAATTTCCAACCTGGCTGTTGTTTTGGCCTTGGTCACGGGCGTGACACATAGGTCACGGGCGTGACAGGCCCGGTTAGCCAGTTCTGGGTTCGACGATCGTCGAACTGAGATCAACGATCGACGAAGGGTGGTCACGGGCGTGACACCTGTGTCACGGGCGTGACAGGCCCGTGTGGCCAAATTTGGTTCGACGATCGTCGAATTGGGATCGACGATCGTCGAGCGTGTCACGCCCTTTGTCACGGGCGTGACATTGTGGATCACGGGCGTGACATGCCTGGTGAATAATTCTGGTTCGACGACGTCGAACTGGAATCGACGATCGTCGAGCGTGTCACGCCCTATGTCACGGGCGTGACATGGCGGGTCACGGGCGTGACATGCCCGTGGGCCAATTTTGGGTCGACGACCGTCGACCTGGAACCGATGATCATGGTCACGCCCTATGTCATGGGCGTGACATGGCGGGTCACGGGCGTGACAGGTCTGGTGACTAATTCTGGGTTCGACGACGTCGAACTGGAATCGACGATCGTCGAGCGTGTCACGCCCTATGTCACGGGCGTGACATGGCGGGTCACGGGCGTGACATGCCCGTGGGCCAATTTTGGGTCGACGACCGTCGACCTGGAACCGACGATCATGGTCACGCCCTATGTCACGGGCGTGACGGGTCTGTCACGGGCGTGACCTACCCGTGACCCGATTTCTTGGTCGATTTATTTCAAGTTTTGGGCTCCCTAGGGTTCTACCACAACCAACCGACTCCTAGGGGTCTAGCCGGAAATGGGATGTTACAAATCCCAATAAACAAAACAAAGATTTCGTCCCCGAAATCAAGGTTAAGCCTACGGGACTCAAATCGGGAAAATAAGCTTGTAACATCCCATGAGAATTAAAGAAATTACATCCCTATGTTATGTTCGCTTTATGCGGTTTCAAGTCTAAGATTAATTCGTCCACTTAACTATGTATATACACCCCAATAAACAAAAGATTAGCCCCTATTCTTGAAATTTCAGTTCCATTGGTTTAAAACAGGAAGGCAAATTGATTGTCTAGAGGGGTTGTGAGGTATACCTGACGAAAAAGTTCCGGGTATTTTTGCCGCATCAAGTCCTGTGGCTCCCAAGTATGCTCCTCCTGCCCATGATTGTTCCACAGAACCTTGACTAACGGGACCTTCTTCCGTCGCAAGACCCGCACTGCTGTATCGTCAATCCTGATAGGCTCCAAATCGACTGACCGATCCGAGGCCACTAGGCCATCTGCCGAGGAAATCAGCTGCTCAGAAAGTAGCAAAGCCCTCCGAAGTGAGGAGACGTGGAAGACGTCATGCAATCCCGCCAACTCCGGCGGTAGCTCCAGTCTATAGGCTAAGGGGCCGATCCACTCCAGGATCCTATAGGGCCCCATATATCTCGGACTGAGCTTCTTCCACCCGCGAACCCGCGAGACTCCGTGCATCGGCCGTATCTTCAAGAAAACCCGGTCTCCTACCTGGAACTCTACTTGGCGATGCCTCGCATCATAGTATTTCGCCTGTCTGCTCTGGGCTTCCAACATCCTGTCTCGGATCAATCTAATCTGAGCATCTGTATCTCCCACAAACTCCGAGCCCAGTGCCTGCGGATCCTCGTCCTGAACCCATGATAGTGGGGTTCTGCACCTCCTTCCGTACAATGCTTCGTATCGAGCCATGCCTATGCTGGACTGATGAGCGTTGTTGTATGAAAACTCGACCAGTGGTAACAATCTCTCCCAAGGCTCGCCACGGTCCAAAATACATAGTCGCAACAGATCCTCCAGTGTACGGTTAGTGCGATCTGTCTGTCCGTCGGTCTGAGGGTGAAAGGCGGTGCTGAATGTCAACCGAGAACCCAGATGGGCCTGGACTAACCTCCATTCCCTGGATGTAAACCGCCCATCCCGATCCGAAACGATAGTCTAGGGCACCCCATGATAATGCACAAACTGCTCAATGAACCTCCGTACTAATACACTGACCGGTGTGTCCTTTGCCACTGGGATGAATCTGGCCACTTTTGTCAGCCTGTCCACTATCACCCAGATCGAGTCGTTCCCTGCACGGGATCTAGGTAGCCCATGTATGAAGTCCATGGCTATATCTTCAAACTTCCACTCCGGCACTGGAAGCGGCTGCAGCAAGCCTACCGGGTTCCTACACTCCGCCTTCACGAGCGGGCAGGCCTCACAATGCGTCACAAAATACGTAATATCTTTCTTCATACCCGGCCAATACATCGTCCTCTTTAAATCCTTTACCATCTTGGTGATCCCCGGGTGTACCGAATACCGGCTGCAGTGAGCCTCCATCAAAATATCCTCCCGGATTCGTCCTCCTGCTGGTATGTAGACTCTGCCCCGGAAACACAGGAGCCCATCCCTCAAAGAGTAATCTCCTGTCGTGCCTTCCTCCAAGGCTCGGAATATCGGCTCAGCTCTCTTGTCCAGCATCTGCTCATCTCTGATGCGGTCTCGAATGTCATCAGTAGTAGCCATCGACCCCAGGTACTCCATGTACAGCTCCAGGTCATCCTCAGACACTAGCGAAATCTGCATCTCCTCGAATGATCTAATCAACTCCAAAGCCATCAGCTGCGGGCCTACTCCAGTCGTACTCGCTCTCCGGCTCAGAGCATCCGCAACCACGTTCGCCTTCCCCGGATGGTAGTGCATGGTATACTGGTAGTCCGAAAGAAACTCCACCCAGCGTCTCTGCCTGATGTTTAACTCCTTCTGGGTGTCGACGTACTTCAGATTCTTGTGGTCGGAGAATATATCACAATGTACCCCGTAGAGATAGTGCCGCCAGATCTTAAGAGCAAAAATGACTGCCCCCATCTCCAAATCGTGCACGGGGTAGTTCTGCTCGTGCTGCTTCAACTGACGGGAGGCATAGGCTATTATGTGCCCATTCTGCATAAGGACGGCACCCATCCCCTGATAGGAAGCATCTGCATACACCTGGAATCCCACCTTCCCCGATGGAAGAGCAAGGATGGGAGCCGAGGTGAGACGATCCTTCAGCTCCTGGAAGGCAGATTCGCATCGCGGCGTCCAAATAAAAGGGGACTCCTTCTTCGTCAGAGACGTAAGAGGGAGGGCAATCTGAGAGAACCCCTTTACGAACTTCCGGTAGTAACCGGCAAGTCCCAAGAAACTTCGAACATCCGTGGCCAACTTTAGTGGTGGCCAATCCCGTACTGCCTGGATCTTTGCCGGATCCACTGCCAGACCTGCTCCACTGATGACATGGCCCAGAAAGGCCACCTCCTTTAGCCAGAACTGGCACTTGCTGTACTTGGCATACATCTCGTGCTCACGCAGCTTCTCCAAGGTCAAGGCTAGATGTCTCGCGTGCTCCTCCTCCGTCCTTGAATAGATGAGAATGTCGTCGATGAATACAATGACGAAGACATCCAGATACTCCTCGAACACCCGATTCATCAAAGTCATGAATGCGGAGGGTGCATTCGTGAGCCCGAAGGGCATCACGGTAAACTCGTACAAGCCGTATCTGCTGCTGAAGGCCGTCTTCGGGATGTCCTCCTCCCGAATGCGAAGCTGGTAGTATCCTGACCTCAGATCCAGCTTTGAGAACCAATGAGCTCCCTCCAGCTGGTCAAATAGCTCGTCTATCCGTGGTAAAGGATAAGTATTCCGGACTGTCAACCTGTTCAGAGCCCGGTAATCGATGCACAGTCGAAGGGTCCCGTCCTTCTTCTTAACGAACAGCACTGGAGCTCCCCACGGTGATGAGCTAGGCCGAACGAACCCGGCCTCCACTAACTCCTGAAGCTGACTTCGGAATTCCACCAACTCCTTTGGGGCCATTCGATAGGGAGCTCTGGATACCGGCTTAGCCCCCGGTACGAGCTGAATCTGAAAGTCCTTCTCTCGGTGCGGGGGTAACCCTGGTAGCTTCTCTGGAAACACGTCGGCGAAGTCCCGCACTACCGGAATATCTGCAATGGAATCCTTTGCTACGACCGCCTCAAAGAGGACCTGATAAACCTCTTCCCCCTGCAGGTGGGCCTTAATGGCCTGCACAGACGATAGTAAAGTACGGGGTGCTGATATAATACCTTCGATAACAATGAAGGAGTCGCCGTGCCTCACGGTGATCCTCTTCGCCACGCAATCGATCTGGGCATGGTTCCAGTACAGCCAGGTCATGCCCAGAATCAGATCGTAATCTGGCATCCTCAAAACCGTCGCTGGTGCCTCAAACGCCTTTCCGCCGATCCTCGCTTCCATATCACAATGAGTAGAGGTCAATATCTCTGATCCATCGGGTAGGCGCACCCTCAGCATCTTCCCGGTGCTTAGCTCCACTCCTGCAAGTCCTTTCACGAAATCCTCCGACACGAATGATTGCGACGCACTAGTGTCGAAGAGGGTGTGAGCGGGCTTGCCGCTCACGAATACTATGTCTGGGGTAATTAAATGTCTTAGTATTCTTATTGTAGTTTATCTTCTCTTAATTTCTAACCAGGTTATGTTTAAAATAGTAGTTTATATGAAGAAAATCTGAAAAGTACTGCCATACCTGTGATAACCTGCTCCGGGTCCCGGGGCTGTGTCAGGTCTAGAGCATACACCTGCTCTCTCTCTGGCCTACGACCTCGATCCTGAAATCCTCGTCCTCGGTCCTGTCCTCATCCGCCAAACTGTCGGGGAGGTGGAGCGCCCTGATATGCTGGTGGGGGTGCTCGCCCCACAGGGCAGTTCCACTTGATATGCCCCGGCTGGTTGCACTGATAGCATACCGGTGGCTGCCCTGCCGTCCTTGGCATTTCCAGCATCTGTATAGGCTGGGGAGCCAATACCCCCTGAGTCCTCTGCTCCTGCCCAAACCCCTGACGAGGCTAATCCCCATTCCTTCTCTCCCCGATAACCTGGCCCCGAGGACGGTCTCTACGACCTCCAATCACTGAATCATCAGCCGGTCTCTTCCGATTCTTCACTGTAAGTTGATTCGCCTCTCTCTTCTTAGCCATCTCCAGAATCCTGGCCAGACTCCCCTCTGAAACGAAAAGGAGGGCCTGCCTCATGTCATCCTGCAGCCCCTTATAAAACCTCCGGGCGTAGCCAGCATTGTCTAACTGGTAAGCGTCCGCATAATAGGCCAGGTGAGTGAACTCCTGATAGTACTCCACCACAGTCCTGTTCCCCTGCCTCAACCGCAGGAACCTATCCTCCAGGTCATCTCTCGCCGACTGAGGTACAAAATGTCCCAAGAGCGCTGCTCTAAACTCCTCCCAAGTAATATCAGCACAGTCCATCCCTGTAAAGGTGGTGTCCAGCTGAGATTTCCACCATCTCTTTCCGTGTGACTCTAAGCAGGAGACTGTCAAAGCGACTGCCTCCTCCGTGGGGCATCAAATCCCTGCCAGAATCTCGTAAATGGTGTCCAACCACTCCTCCGTACGTACTGCAGACTCCGTCCCCTGGTAGGATGGAGGGGAAAGTCCTCGGAAGACCGTCATCCAATTGGCCCCGGGGTTTGGCTGTGGGGCCGGGGCTTGCTGAGCTCTGAAGGCCTCCAGGATGGCCGTCAGTGTTTGCCCCATCTCCATCTGCTGGAACGGAACGGGTGCTGGCAGAGTTGGGACCACATTCGGAGCCTGAGGTGTCCCCTGCTGCGATGTAGGGTTCGTCGCAGGCTACAAGCAAAAATTCCATTTGTTAGAGAGCGAATGAATGGAATTTAAGAAGAGTTATGATGGACTTTCACATGTGATTTCCCTTATGGGCACACCACTGCTTCCGCTGCTAGTTTGTCTACAAACTAAGCTCGCACGGGGGTGGCCCAAAGTTTTTGTGGACTACTTCTCTTTCGATCGAGGTCTGCTCTGATACCACTTGTAAGACCCCCTTTTTTTTTCTTTTTCAACCACCGGGGTCTTAGCCCAGAATTGCCGCTTTGCGATGGCACCGACATCTCAGGAAGGCAACCACTACAAAACGCCAATTCTGCGGGCCCTTTTCGATCACAAGAGAGAGAAGTATTTATACAAAAAATGTAAACAAGTCCACAGAAACATGTAAATAAAAGAGAATCATATCCAGTCCATCAATACATATAATAGGAAAATAGATAAATGGGCTCGAGCCCAGTACATCAGAGTCCTCACTATAAGTCACTCATCGCGGAAGCTAAGAAAATACTAATCACTCACGGAGCTGGTCGCAGGTGCACCGGTGCTAGACTGTCCCACCTCCATGCGCACTATACTCCGCTGGTGCTGGTCCCTGTCTCCCATCCGGAGCTCCTGTAATGTTTGGTTCGAAAACCATTAGTCATAAATACTAAGCCTTATCATCCCCTACCCCTCCCACCACGGCTCCTAAGCACCGGGCGGAGAGGAGGAAAGCGAAACTACAAAAGTGGAGAACAGTCAAGCAGGTGACGGTAGACCTAACTAGCAAATTGTAACAGGTGAACAGTATAAATGTTGTAATAGGTAGAACAATTAATAAATAGCAAATTGTATAAAAGACAGCTAGAGAAGAGTAAGTAAACAAACAAGTAAGTAAGTATGTAACCTTAACTTATATGAATGCCCATACAAACTTATAAGTTAAGGGATCTTCTGCAAAGCTCCCATCGTATAAAAAGTCTCATACCGATTTATACGTTGGGGTGTCGGTTGTATGCAATTATGAGTGTAGTGATATGCTATGCCATGATTCATGCAAGTGCAACACACGCACACGACTCTATGCGCACAGACCTTTTAGTTCCCCCTGTTCGGGCAGCTAGCTTCACTCCCAGGAACCTCCGTAGTGGCAAACGGAGACAGTGGGTCGGGCCCCCCACTCCTAGGCGAGTAACCACACTACCAGGCCTAGCCCTTCTGTACGCCCCTAGAAGAACACAACCTAGAGTATCCGCGTACTGCTGCTGGATGTACCCTCCAGACTTTTCGCCGAGTCATCGTACCGCTGTCGGTGTGATCGATCGCCTAGTACCGATGACCCACCACTTTTATTCTGTACTCCAACCCTCGAGCCCGCGGCCCCCCGGACAGTCCTGTCCGTGCATCTACCTTCAGAACTACTGTCTGAATGGCAAGTAATCCTATTTTTTCTACTTTCCTAGCTATCGGAGAGTGTAAATGTGCAACCCTAGTTATACTAGTTGCTCTTTTAATTTATCGTTCCTATGGTTTACGTTAGCCCAGGACTGCCCCCGGTATACCCCGTGAAGGGCTCTCAAGGGGCACTAGGAACCAAGACGGCGGCATTACGGCCCGAAGTTCCCTTTCGCAAGGCACTTATTATTATTGGTTGATCTCCCTTAACCCGATCCTCTTTTAGTTACTTTAGTTCTAACCCTATTGTATTAAGACTCTTCCTCTTCTTCCCGGGATCGACGATCTTTCGTCGTTCCCGTACTCCCTTATCCTAACCAGTCCCACACTCTACTTCTCCTGACTTCTAATGATGAACTCCATCTTAACTTGCCCTACCAATCATCAATTACCAGAATTCCGTGGCTTTACTATATGCAGACCATCCTAAACTATATGAGGTACCTAAGGGGAGGTACACTAAGTTGTCTTCCAAATCTCCTATAATTTTTACTGGAGTTCTACCATAACATAATTGGTCTGAATCCAGAAACTTATAATTTTCCTAATTAATCTGATATTTATTTAATTTTTCCAAAGGACGTGCCACGGGTCATTTTAAACATGAACTACATGATCTTCCTAAGTAATGGTTACTCAAAAATCATTATCATTAAATAACATCAAGATAACCTCAAATACAAATTCTCAGAATTTTATAGAAAGTATTTAACCTCTAAATAATTTATTCAGTATAATCACGTTAATTCTACGTAATGAAGGAAGTACTGAAATTATTCATCTAAAAATTATAGAAAAATCACTAGTCCTTAGTATGATATATAAAAGATCTTTGTGCATAAAATCATAATTTTACTAGCTTGCTAAACACCACTAATGATTTAATCAAATAATCAAGGTAAAACATACTTAATGAAGCAAGCCTTAGAATTAATCTTCCAAAATCCCATAAAAATTCACAGAGATTTAAAATCATAATAAACGTTCTCTGCTTAAATTTCATCACTTTCCAGAGAGTGTGTATTCCCTAATAAATTTTCTAAGCAAATCATACAACTACTAAATCATTAAAGGAAGTATCCAAAATAATGAGCATAAAATTCATAGAAAAATATCCAGAGCTTGTACCATCACTATAATTCACTCTACCCAAATCTCACCACTTTTCAATGTGATTTAGTGTCATTTCCTATCTCTACAAGTTTTGCGCCCTAAACTAGGGTTTGATTTTTAGGTATCCCAACGGACTCCAAATCTACTAAGATTTCGACCAGAGAACTATATTGGCCATATGGTTCTCTTCACCCAATTTCGGGTCAATCCAAGGTCGTTTGACCACATGACCTTCACAAACCACCAAGATCCATCCTTAGGGTTTGGCCTTGGTCCTTAGGGTAAACTTACCCCGATCCACCTCAAACTCCATGAGGGGGTGCTAGAGAATATTACTAGCCAGTGGTAAAAGTCTCAGCCTCTGTTGAGGTGATCTGACCACTCAAATTTCAAAAGTGCACTTTTAACCTAAGACCCCTTATTAGGGCAAAACTTAGGTTTGTTCATTTCTAATCCAAACCATCTCCAAATGAGATGAAAAATTATACAGAACCTTATGGTGAACCCAGGGACCGCTCACCAAAGTTTGGGAGGGTTTGGAAATTATTTAACTATCTAATTAAATTCGGCTAGGATTATTGAATTTTTCTAAAAACTATAGAAAAATATTCTCCAAAAATTCTAATTTTTGGATAGCACCTAGATATATGTAAGATTAGACCACACCCCAAATTTCAAGTCATTTGGATGACTGAATTGGAGTGGGGAATTTTTCTAAGGTCAAGGCAGCCCTCTGGATAGACCTCACCAAAAAGGGTGCTGTGGTCTAACCAGGATTCCAAATCGAGTGAAATTAATTTTGAATTAAAGTAGACTTCAAGGGCTACATTTCCTATGTTGATCATTTTTCCTGTAGGAGCCTCTAGGTAATTTTCCCAATTTATTTAACAAGAAAGATTTTTCATTCAGAAATTATTTTAAAAGTAAAATTTATTTCTCATGCCACTGTTCATCTTCTTCAACGGCCCGAACCAGAGGCCTAAAAACCTAATATCCTGTAGCTTTTCCAAGCTATTTCCCGGCCATCCAGCCATCTCCCTGGCCGGCCACCACCACCACCTCCGTTGAGGCGAGGGCTATCGTCGGGCGGCGGCACGGCCGCCGGAGAGGCGGTTTCCGGCGAACCCGCCACCATGAAACTTTCGGAAAACCACGAACACGCTCACCCGATCTGGCTCTTTTGAGCCCGATATCTCTCCTAACGATTCCTAAGATCTATCCGCAGAAGAAGAGGGAGGGGAGGACCTTGTTCGCGGGTTGAAGGCGTGCAGAGCGTCGGGAAGCCATTTGTGCGGTGGTGGCGTTGCCGGAAATTCTTCAACAGCAAGGGGGAAGTCTGAAACAGTTTGAGGGAGTGTAACCTTTTCCTCTTGCTCTTAGGAATCTTTTATAGATCAGCAAATGGGGAGGGGAAAGGATGAAACGTTGGAGATGAAACGTTGGCGGCCATTAATAACACCCTTATGACGTTTCGGTTATGGCGAATGGCAGTTGAAACGTTGGAGATGAAGAGGTGCTCGCCAGGTGGTGATTTCCTATTGGACCAACATTTCCTTAATTATTTAAATAATTAAAGTAGGAAACGGCCCATAAATACTCTTGGTTTTCATTCCCTTAATCGGATTTTATTACGACGTCAGTTACCGAAATTTCCAACCTGGCTGTTGTTTCGGCCTTGGTCACGGGCGTGACACATAGGTCACGGGCGTGATAGGCCCGGTTAGCCAGTTCTGGGTTCGACGATCGTCGAACTGAGATCGGCGATCGTCGAAGTGTGGTCACAGGCGTGACACCTGTGTCACGGGCGTGACAGGCCCGTGTGGCCAAATTTGGTTCGACGATCGTCGAATTGGGATCGACGATCGTCGAGCGTGTCACGCCCTTTGTCACGGGCGTGACATTGTGGATCACGGGCGTGACATGCCTGGTGACTAATTCTGGTTCGACGACGTCGAACTGGAATCGACGATCGTCGAGCGTGTCACGCCCTATGTCACGGGAGTGACATGGCGGGTCACGGGCGTGACATGCCCGTGGGCCAATTTTGGGTCGACGACCGTCGACCTGGAACCGACGATCATGGTCACGCCCTATGTCACGGGCGTGACATGGCGGGTCACGGGCGTGACAGGTCTGGTGACTAATTCTGGGTTCGACGTCGTCGAACTGGAATCGACGATCGTCGAGCGTGTCACGCCCTATGTCACGGGCGTGACATGGCGGGTCACGGGCGTGACATGCCCGTGGGCCAATTTTGGGTCGACGACCGTCGACCTGGAACCGACGATCATGGTCACGCCCTATGTCACGGGCGTGACGGGTCGGTCACGGGCGTGACCAACCCGTGACCCGATTTCTTGGTCGATTTATTTCAAGTTTTGGGCTCCCTAGGGTTCTACCACAACCAACCGACTCCTAGGGGTCTATCCGGAAATGGGATGTTACATGCCTGATCTAGGCACAAGAGTTAGAAAGGTGGTGGTAAACCATCCTAGGTTAGGCATAACATCAATTCTTGTAAAAAAAACTCCTAGAGCAAGTTTAGCAGCTTTAAGTTCATATTTATGTATGTATTGTCTGTACTTGTAGTTAGTTGTAGCTATTGTACTACGATCTGACTAATGTTATTATGATTATAGGATGGCGAGATGCCCTTCGACTAGGTCTGTAAGACCCCCCTCCCGGAACACAACACACGGCACGAGGGGAGTCTTATGCCCGAAATAGCCGCCTTGCGGTAGCACTAACTCACGGGTTAGCCTTTACCATAAGACGCCTATTCCGCCGGCTACAATCCATATCATAACAATTATGCCAACCCAACCATAACAGAAAAGTAAAGCTAAAAGCAGTTCAGTTCACAGCTAAGTTAAAGTCCAAAAATAGCCGAAGATAACAAGCACAACAGGCTTGTACAAAAGAAACAAGAGTCTAGAAATGTTTTGCCAAACGGCTACATGAAAACACTCACTACTGTCACTGACGGTGCCGATGGCACCACCACCTCAGGTCCTATCATCCGGGCCTGGCTGTCCTGCTGCATAGTCCGTTGCCGCTCTACCTGCGGGGTTTCCTCCTAAAAAGGAAGACGTAGCAACCGTTAGTCATAAGACTAAGTGGCTTCACATCCGCTCCCCCGGCGACTCCTCGGCACCGGGCGGAGAAAGGAACACAGGTACAATATATATACATAAGCAAGTAAACAAGCAGGTGACAGTAAGTATGGTGAAGTATAAACTACGCTACACAACTAGCAGTTCTACGAATATCAATAATATATAAATGACAGCAGGTATAAATAATCAGAATAGTAACTTAACTTATAAGAGTGCCCATACAAACTTATAAGTTAAGGATCGGCTTAACAATAAAGTAACTCATCGTATAAGAGTGCCCATACAAACTTATACGATGAGGATCTTGTGTATGCAATGAATGACATGAAATGAATGTTATGCTATGACCGAACCATGCGCACACACATGCAAGTTTGCTATGTCGACACAGACTAGAAGTTCCCACTTTTCGAGCAGGTAGCTAACCTCTCAGGCGTCGTCCGTCGTGGCCAGACGGCGACAGTGGAGCGGGCGTCTCCACTACTAGGTGGTATCACACTACCTATCCTAGGCCCCCGTACGCCTCAACGCTAAGAACACAACAGCGGAGCTCACATGCGTACTACGGCTCAGAAGGGGTCTTGGGTAAATGTGCACCAAGAACACAGCCCAACCTGGCCTTTGATTTCGAACCGGATGGAACCTCGGAAACGCACGAGGTGCAAGCCCAACCGTTCTCATGGCACGGAGGAGATCTCGGGTTATGGACACCAAGTATCTAACCCTACTGCCCAAGGTCTACCCATTGGTTCCCATTGGTGTGACGACTGGCGAACCCGTAGACCTGCCACAATCATTATCTCAACGTCTCGACACGATGAATCGTCGCACATCACATGCCCCAAAACAACTCACTCGATGCTACCCGTAGGGAGACTTCAACTCTAAGCATCGGTTGTTAATAAACCCCTTGGGCTCGGATTACAGTTACAAGATACTCTTCACATAGTGTTTATCATGTTCACGCCCTGTAACATCCCATTTCCGGCTAGACCCCTAGGAGTCGGATGGTCGAGTCAGAACCCCAGGGAGCACAAAAAGTGAAAATAAATCGATCGAGTTTTCGGATCAAGGGTTGGTCACGCCCGTGACCGACCCGTCACGCCCGTGACCTGGGCGTGACTACTTCGACGATCGTCGATCTCCACGAGACGATCGTCAAAAGTGCTGTCTGGGCATGTCACGCCCGTGACCAAGATGTCACGCCCGTGACTATGGGCGTGACTCCATCGACGATCGTCGATTGCCGTGAGACGATCGTCGAGCTTGCGGCCCGGGCATGTCACGCCCGTGACATGAGTGTCACGCCCGTGACCTAGGGCGTGACCAGCCTTCGACGATCGTCGATCTCAATTCGACGATCGCCGACCTCGAAATTTGCCGTTCGGGCATGTCACGCCCGTGACCTAGAGGTCACGCCCGTGACTTAGGGCGTGACCAGCCTTCGACGATCGTCGATCTCAATTCGACGATCGTCGACCCACAATCTGCCATTTGGGCCTGTCACGCCCGTGACCCGAGGTGTCACGCCCGTGACCATCCATCGACGATCGTCGATCTCAGTTCGATGATCGTCGAACCCAGGATTGACTATTCGGGCCTGTCACGCCCGTGACCTATGTGTCACGCCCGTGACATTGGCCGAAACGACGGTTCAGGCCCGAAATTATTCCAACACGCGTGGTAATAAATGCTGGTGTGGGAAGTTACACCAGGAGTAACTACCGGCCGTTTTCCTTCTGAAATCATATAATAAATGAGGAAAAGGTGGTCCAATAGAAAACCGCCAGCTGGACACACCTGTTCAGTTCCGCCGTTTCTTATCCCTTCACCGTAACCGAAACGTTAAGGGGGAAACTTCATGGACATAATGGCTTTTACCATTTCATCTTCCCACTTCCTGAGTTATAAAAGCCCACTTAGGGAAAGAGGAGAAGGTTACACGCTCAAGTAATCAGAACAGACCCTTGTTCTTGCTGTAGGAGAAGTCCAGCAAACGCCACTACCGCGCCATGGCACCCCGACGTTCTTCTCGCCTTCAAACCGCGAACAAGGTCCTCCTCTACTCCTTCTCTTTCATGGGTAGATCTTAGGATTCTTAGAAAGGAGGTTCGCGCTCAACGGAGCCGGATCCATCTCTCGTTTTCATGGAAAAATCATGAAAAAGGTATTTTGAGTTCGCCGGAAACCGCCACCTCCGGCGGCCAAACCACCGCCGACCGCTAGCCATCGCCTCAACGGAGGTGGTGGTGGTGGTGGCTGGCCAGGGAAGTGATCGGACGGCCGGCAACGGATCACGGAAACGTTACAGGAAAAATGGCTTCCTGGTTCTAGTTTCGGGTTCTGTAGAAGATGAACAGTAAATCGTTTTATACTTATAAATTATGTAAATAATTTTATAAGGAGAAATATACTCGGTTTAGTATATTTTAAGGCTGTAAAATGAGGCACTTAGAGGCCGAATTAGGAAAAATGACCAGACACAAAAGTTGTAGCCCTCGGGGTCTACTTTAATTTAAAAGTGAGCCTCCGTCAAAATATCCTCCCGGATTCGTCCTCCTGCTGGTATGTAGACTCTGCCCCGGAAACACAGGAGCCCATCCCTCAAAGAGTAATCTCCTGTCGTGCCTTCCTCCAAGGCTCGGAATATCGGCTCAGCTCTCTTGTCCAGCATCTGCTCATCTCTGATGCGGTCTCGAATGTCATCAGTAGTAGCCATCGACCCCAGGTACTCCATGTACAGCTCCAGGTCATCCTCAGACACTAGCGAAATCTGCATCTCCTCGAATGATCTAATCAACTCCAAAGCCATCAGCTGCGGGCCTACTCCAGTCTTACTCGCTCTCCGGCTCAGAGCATCCGCAACCACGTTCGCCTTCCCCGGATGGTAGTGCATGGTATACTGGTAGTCCGAAAGAAACTCCACCCAGCGTCTCTGCCTGATGTTTAACTCCTTCTGGGTGTCGACGTACTTCAGATTCTTGTGGTCGGAGAATATATCACAATGTACCCCGTAGAGATAGTGCCGCCAGATCTTAAGAGCAAAAATGACTGCCCCCATCTCCAAATCGTGCACGGGGTAGTTCTGCTCGTGCTGCTTCAACTGACGGGAGGCATAGGCTATTATGTGCCCATTTTGCATAAGGACGGCACCCATCCCCTGATAGGAAGCATCTGCATACACCTGGAATCCCACCTTCCCCGATGGAAGAGCAAGGATCGGAGCCGAGGTGAGACGATCCTTCAGCTCCTGGAAGGCAGATTCGCATCGCGGCGTCCAAATAAAAGGGGACTCCTTCTTCGTCAGAGACGTAAGAGGGAGGGCAATCTGAGAGAACCCCTTTACGAACTTCCGGTAGTAACCGGCAAGTCCCAAGAAACTTCGAACATCCGTGGCCGACTTTAGTGGTGGCCAATCCCGTACTGCCTGGATCTTTGCCGGATCCACTGCCAGACCTGCTCCACTGATGACATGGCCCAGAAAGGCCACCTCCTTTAGCCAGAACTGGCACTTGCTGTACTTGGCATACATCTCGTGCTCACGCAGCTTCTCCATGGTCAAGGCTAGATGTCTCGCGTGCTCCTCCTCCGTCCTTGAATAGATGAGAATGTCGTCGATGAATACAATGACGAAGACATCCAGATACTCCTCGAACACCCGATTCATCAAAGTCATGAATGCGGAGGGTGCATTCGTGAGCCCGAAGGGCATCACGGTAAACTCGTACAAGCCGTATCTGCTGCTGAAGGCCGTCTTCGGGATGTCCTCCTCCCGAATGCGAAGCTGGTAGTATCCTGACCTCAGATCCAGCTTTGAGAACCAATGAGCTCCCTCCAGCTGGTCAAATAGCTCGTCTATCCGTGGTAAAGGATAAGTATTCCGGACTGTCAACCTGTTCAGAGCCCGGTAATCGATGCACAGTCGAAGGGTCCCGTCCTTCTTCTTAACGAACAGCACTGGAGCTCCCCACGGTGATGAGCTAGGCCGAACGAACCCGGCCTCCACTAACTCCTGAAGCTGACTTCGGAATTCCACCAACTCCTTTGGGGCCATTCGATAGGGAGCTCTGGATACCGGCTTAGCCCCCGGTACGAGCTGAATCTGAAAGTCCTTCTCTCGGTGCGGGGGTAACCCTGGTAGCTTCTCTGGAAACACGTCGGCGAAGTCCCGCACTACCGGAATATCTGCAATGGAATCCTTTGCTACGACCGCCTCAAAGAGGACCTGATAAACCTCTTCCCCCTGCAGGTGGGCCTTAATGGCCTGCACAGACGATAGTAAAGTACGGGGTGCTGATATAATACCTTCGATAACAATGAAGGAGTCGCCGTGCCTCACGGTGATCCTCTTCGCCACGCAATCGATCTGGGCATGGTTCCAGTACAGCCAGGTCATGCCCAGAATCAGATCGTAATCTGGCATCCTCAAAACCGTCGCTGGTGCCTCAAACGCCTTTCCGCCGATCCTCGCTTCCATATCACAATGAGTAGAGGTCAATATCTCTGATCCATCGGGTAGGCGCACCCTCAGCATCTTCCCGGTGCTTAGCTCCACTCCTGCAAGTCCTTTCACGAAATCCTCCGACACGAATGATTGCGACGCACTAGTGTCGAAGAGGGTGTGAGCGGGCTTGCCGCTCACGAATACTATGTCTGGGGTAATTAAATGTCTTAGTATTCTTATTGTAGTTTATCTTCTCTTAATTTCTAACCAGGTTATGTTTAAAATAGTAGTTTATATGAAGAAAATCTGAAAAGTACTGCCATACCTGTGATAACCTGCTCCGGGTCCCGGGGCTGTGTCAGGTCTAGAGCATACACCTGCTCTCTCTCTGGCCTACGACCTCGATCCTGAAATCCTCGTCCTCGGTCCTGTCCTCGTCCGCCAAACTGTCGGGGAGGTGGAGCGCCCTGATGTGCTGGTGGGGGTGCTCGCCCCACAGGGCAGTTCCACTTGATATGCCCCGGCTGGTTGCACTGATAGCATACCAGTGGCTGCCCTGCCGTCCTTGGCATTTCCAGCATCTGTATAGGCTGGGGAGCCAATACCCCCTGAGTCCTCTGCTCCTGCCCAAACCCCTGACGAGGCTAATCCCCATTCCTTCTCTCCCCGATAACCTGGCCCCGAGGACGGTCTCTACGACCTCCAATCACTGAATCATCAGCCGGTCTCTTCCGATTCTTCACTGTAAGCTGATTCGCCTCTCTCTTCTTAGCCATCTCCAGAATCCTGGCCAGACTCCCCTCTGAAACGAAAAGGAGGGCCTGCCTCATGTCATCCTATAGCCCCTTATAAAACCTCCGGGCGTAGCCAGCATTGTCTAACTGGTAAGCGTCCGCATAACAGGCCAGGTGAGTGAACTCCTGATAGTACTCCACCACAGTCCTGTTCCCCTGCCTCAACCGCAGGAACCTATCCTCCAGGTCATCTCTCGCCGACTGAGGTACAAAATGTCCCAAGAGCGCTGCTCTAAACTCCTCCCAAGTAATATCAGCACAGTCCATCCCTGTAAAGGTGGTGTCCAGCTGAGATTTCCACCATCTCTTTCCGTGTGACTCTAAGCAGGAGACTGTCAAAGCGACTGCCTCCTCCGTGGGGCATCAAATCCCTGCCAGAATCTCGTAAATGGTGTCCAACCACTCCTCCGTACGTACTGCAGACTCCGTCCCCTGGTAGGATGGAGGGGAAAGTCCACGGAAGACCGTCATCCAATTGGCCCCGGGGTTTGGCTGTGGGGCCGGGGCTTGCTGAGCTCTGAAGGCCTCCAGGATGGCCGTCAGTGTTTGCCCCATCTCCATCTGCTGGAACGGAACGGGTGCTGGCGGAGTTGGGACCACATTCGGAGCCTGAGGTGTCCCCTGCTGCGATGTAGGGTTCGTCGCAGGCTACAAGCAAAAATTCCATTTGTTAGAGAGCGAATGAATGGAATTTAAGAAGAGTTATGATGGACTTTCACATGTGATTTCCCTTATGGGCACACCACTGCTTCCGCTGCTAGTTTGTCTACAAACTAAGCTCGCACGGGGGTGGCCCAAAGTTTTTGTGGACTACTTCTCTTTCGATCGAGGTCTGCTCTGATACCACTTGTAAGACCCC
Source organism: Platanthera zijinensis (assembly GCA_039513925.1). Classification (NCBI taxonomy): domain Eukaryota; kingdom Viridiplantae; phylum Streptophyta; class Magnoliopsida; order Asparagales; family Orchidaceae; genus Platanthera; species Platanthera zijinensis. The sequence goes on along the minus strand of CM077078.1, from coordinate 159,451,207 downwards.
CTTTTTTTTCTTTTTCAACCACCGGGGTCTTAGCCCAGAATTGCCGCTTTGCGATGGCACCGACATCTCAGGAAGGCAACCACTACAAAACGCCAATTCTGCCGGCCCTTTTCGATCACAAGAGAGAGAAGTATTTATACAAAAAATGTAAACAAGTCCACAGAAACATGTAAATAAAAGAGAATCATATCCAGTCCATCAATACATATAATAGGAAAATAGATAAATGGGCTCGAGCCCAGTACATCAGAGTCCTCACTATAAGTCACTCATCGCGGAAGCTAAGAAAATACTAATCACTCACGGAGCTGGTCGCAGGTGCACCGGTGCTAGACTGTCCCACCTCCATGCGCACTGTACTCCGCTGGTGCTGGTCCCTGTCTCCCATCCGGAGCTCCTGTAATGTTTGGTTCGAAAACCATTAGTCATAAATACTAAGCCTTATCATCCCCTACCCCTCCCACCACGGCTCCTAAGCACCGGGCGGAGAGGAGGAAAGCAAAACTACAAAAGTGGAGAACAGTCAAGCAGGTGACGGTAGACCTAACTAGCAAATTATAACAGGTGAACAGTATAAATGTTGTAATAGGTAGAATAATTAATAAATAGCAAATTGTATAAAAGACAGCTAGAGAAGAGTAAGTAAACAAACAAGTAAGTAAGTATGTAACCTTAACTTATATGAATGCCCATACAAACTTATAAGTTAAGGGATCTTCTGCAAAGCTCCCATCGTATAAAAAGTCTCATACCGATTTATACGTTGGGGTGTCGGTTGTATGCAATTATGAGTGTAGTGATATGCTATGCCATGATTCATGCAAGTGCAACACACGCACACGACTCTATGCGCACAGACCTTTTAGTTCCCCCTGTTCGGGCAGCTAGCTTCACTCCCAGGAACCTCCGTAGTGGCAAACGGAGACAGTGGGTCGGGCCCCCCACTCCTAGGCGAGTAACCACACTACCAGGCCTAGCCCTTCTGTACGCCCCTAGAAGAACACAACCTAGAGTATCCGCGTACTGCTGCTGGATGTACCCTCCAGACTTTTCGCCGAGTCATCGTACCGCTGTCGGTGTGATCGATCGCCTAGTACCGATGACCCACCACTTTTATTCTGTACTCCAACCCTCGAGCCCGCGGCCCCCCGGACAGTCCTGTCCGTGCATCTACCTTCAGAGCTACTGTCTGAATGGCAAGTAATCCTATTTTTTCTACTTTCCTAGCTATCGGAGAGTGTAAATGTGCAACCCTAGTTATACTAGTTGCTCTTTTAATTTATCGTTCCTATGGTTTACGTTAGCCCAGGACTGCCCCCGGTATACCCCGTGAAGGGCTCTCAAGGGGCACTAGGAACCAAGACGGCGGCATTACGGCCCGAAGTTCCCTTTCGCAAGGCACTTATTATTATTGGTTGATCTCCCTTAACCCGATCCTCTTTTAGTTACTTTAGTTCTAACCCTATTGTATTAAGACTCTTCCTCTTCTTCCCGGGATCGACGATCTTTCGTCGTTCCCGTACTCCCTTATCCTAACTAGTCCCACACTCTACTTCTCCTGACTTCTAATGATGAACTTCATCTTAACTTGTCCTACCAATCATCAATTACCAGAATTCCGTGGCTTTACTATATGCAGACCATCCTAAACTATATGAGGTACCTAAGGGGAGGTACACTAAGTTGTCTTCCAAATCTCCTATAATTTTTACTGGAGTTCTACCATAACATAATTGGTCTGAATCCAGAAACTTATAATTTTCCTAATTAATCTGATATTTATTTAATTTTTCCAAAGGACGTGCCACGGGTCATTTTAAACATGAACTACATGATCTTCCTAAGTAATGGTTACTCAAAAATCATTATCATTAAATAACAGCAAGATAACCTCAAATACAAATTCTCAGAATTTTATAGAAAGTATTTAACCTCTAAATAATTTATTCAGTATAATCACGTTAATTCTACGTAATGAAGGAAGTACTGAAATTATTCATCTAAAAATTATAGAAAAATCACTAGTCCTTAGTATGATATATAAAAGATCTTTGTGCATAAAATCATAATTTTACTAGCTTGCTAAACACCACTAAAGATTTAATCAAATAATCAAGGTAAAACATACTTAATGAAGCAAGCCTTAGAATTAATCTTCCAAAATCCCATAAAAATTCACAGAGATTTAAAATCATAATAAACGTTCTCTGCTTAAATTTCATCACTTTCCAGAGAGTGTGTATTCCCTAATAAATTTTCTAAGCAAATCATACAACTACTAAATCATTAAAGGAAGTATCCAAAATAATGAGCATAAAATTCATAGAAAAATATCCAGAGCTTGTACCATCCCTATAATTCACTCTACCCAAATCTCACCACTTTTCAATGTGATTTAGTGTCATTTCCTATCTCTACAAGTTTTGCGCCCTAAACTAGGGTTAGATTTTTAGGTATCCCAACGGACTCCAAATCTACTAAGATTTCGACCAGAGAACTATATTGGCCATATGGTTCTCTTCACCCAATTTCGGGTCAATCCAAGGTCGTTTGACCACATGACCTTCACAAACCACCAAGATCCATCCTTAGGGTTTGGCCTTGGTCCTTAGGGTAAACTTACCCTGATCCACCTCAAACTCCATGAGGAGGTGCTAGAGAATATTACTAGCCAGTGGTAAAAGTCTCAGCCTCTGTTGAGGTGATCTGACCACTCAAATTTCAAAAGTGCACTTTTAACCTAAGACCCCTTATTAGGGCAAAACTTAGGTTTGTTCATTTCTAATCCAAACCATCTCCAAATGAGATGAAAAATTATACAGAACCTTATGGTGAACCCAGGGACCGCTCACCAAAGTTTGGGAGGGTTTGGAAATTATTTAACTATCTAATTAAATTCGGCTAGGATTATTGAATTTTTCTAAAAACTATAGAAAGATATTCTCCAAAAATTCTAATTTTTGGATAGCACCTAGATATATGTAAGATTAGACCACACCCCAAATTTCAAGTCATTTGGATGACTGAATTGGAGTGGGGAATTTTTCTAAGGTCAAGGCAGCCCTCTGGATAGACCTCACCAAAAAGGGTGCTGTGGTCTAACCAGGATTCCAAATCGAGTGAAATTAATTTTGAATTAAAGTAGACTTCAAGGGCTACATTTCCTATGTTGATCATTTTTCCTGTAGGAGCCTCTAGGTAATTTTCCCAATTTATTTAACAAGAAAGATTTTTCATTCAGAAATTATTTTAAAAGTAAAATTTATTTCTCATGCCACTGTTCATCTTCTTCAACGGCCCGAACCAGAGGCCTAAAAACCTAATATCCTGTAGCTTTTCTAAGCTATTTCCCGGCCATCCAGCCATCTCCCTGGCCGGCCACCACCACCACCACCTACGTTGAGGCGAGGGCTATCGTCGGGCGGCGGCACGGCCGCCGGAGAGGCGGTTTCCGGCGAACCCGCCACCATGAAACTTTCGGAAAACCACGAACACGCTCACCCGATCTGGCTCTTTTGAGCCCGATATCTCTCCTAACGATTCCTAAGATCTATCCGCAGAAGAAGAGGGAGGGGAGGACCTTGTTCGCGGTTTGAAGGCGTGCAGAGCGTCGGGAAGCCATTTGCGCGGTGGTGGCGTTGCCGGAAATTCTTCAACAGCAAGGGGGAAGTCTGAAACAGTTTGAGGGAGTGTAACCTTTTCCTCTTGCTCTTAGGAATCTTTTATAGATCAGCAAATGGGGAGGGGAAAGGATGAAACGTTGGAGATGAAACGTTGGCGGCCATTAATAACACCCTTATGACGTTTCGGTTATGGCGAATGGCAGTTGAAACGTTGGAGATGAAGAGGTGCTCGCCAGGTGGTGATTTCCTATTGGACCAACATTTCCTTAATTATTTAAATAATTAAAGTAGGAAACGACCCATAAATACTCTTGGTTTTCATTCCCTTAATCGGATTTTATTACGACGTCAGTTACCGAAATTTCCAACCTGGCTGTTGTTTCGGCCTTGGTCACGGGCGTGACACATAGGTCACGGGCGTGATAGGCCCGGTTAGCCAGTTCTGGGTTCGACGATCGTCGAACTGAGATCGACGATCGTCAAAGTGTGGTCACAGGCGTGACACCTGTGTCATGGGCGTGACAGGCCCGTGTGGCCAAATTTGGTTCGACGATCGTCGAATTGGGATCGACGATCGTCGAGCGTGTCACGCCCTTTGTCACGGGCGTGACATTGTGGATCACGGGCGTGACATGCCTGGTGACTAATTCTGGTTCGACGACGTCGAACTGGAATCGACGATCGTCGAGCGTGTCACGCCCTATGTCACGGGAGTGACATGGCGGGTCACGGGCGTGACATGCCCGTGGGCCAATTTTGGGTCGACGACCGTCGACCTGGAACCGACGATCATGGTCACGCCCTATGTCACGGGCGTGACATGGCGGGTCACGGGCGTGACAGGTCTGGTGACTAATTCTGGGTTCGACGACGTCGAACTGGAATCGACGATCGTCGAGCGTGTCACGCCCTATGTCACGGGCGTGACATGGCGGGTCACGGGCGTGACATGCCCGTGGGCCAATTTTGGGTCGACGACCATCGACCTGGAACCGACGATCATGGTCACGCCCTATGTCACGGGCGTGACGGGTCGGTCACGGGCGTGACCAACCCGTGACCCGATTTCTTGGTCGATTTATTTCAAGTTTTGGGCTCCCTAGGGTTCTACCACAACCAACCGACTCCTAGGGGTCTATCCGGAAATGGGATGTTACATGCCTGATCTAGGCACAAGAGTTAGAAAGGTGGTGGTAAACCATCCTAGGTTAGGCATAACATCAATTCTTGTAAAAAAAACTCCTAGAGCAAGTTTAGCAGCTTTAAGTTCATATTTATGTATGTATTGTCTGTACTTGTAGTTAGTTGTAGCTATTGTACTACGATCTGACTAATGTTATTATGATTATAGGATGGCGAGATGCCCTTCGACTAGGTCTGTAAGACCCCCCTCCCGGAACACAACACACGGCACGAGGGGAGTCTTATGCCCGAAATAGCCGCCTTGCGGTAGCACTAACTCACGGGTTAGCCTTTACCATAAGACGCCTATTCCGCCGGCTACAATCCATATCACAACAATTATGCCAACCCAATCATAACAGAAAAGTAAAGCTAAAAGCAGTTCAGTTCACAGCTAAGTTAAAGTCCAAAAATAGCGGAAGATAACAAGCACAACAGGCTTGTACAAAAGAAACAAGAGTCTAGAAATGTTTTGCCAAACGGCTACATGAAAACACTCACTACTGTCACTGACGGTGCCGATGGCACCACCACCTCAGGTCCTATCATTCGGGCCTGGCTGTCCTGCTGCATAGTCCGTTGCCGCTCTACCTGCGGGGTTTCCTCCTAAAAAGGAAGACGTAGCAACCGTTAGTCATAAGACTAAGTGGCTTCACATCCGCTCCCCCGGCGACTCCTCGGCACCGGGCGGAGAAAGGAACACAGGTACAATATATATACATAAGCAAGTAAACAAGCAGGTGACAGTAAGTATGGTGAAGTATAAACTACGCTACACAACTAGCAGTTCTACGAATATCAATAATATATAAATGACAGCAGATATAAATAATCAGAATAGTAACTTAACTTATAAGAGTGCCCATACAAACTTATAAGTTAAGGATCGGCTTAACAATAAAGTAACTCATCGTATAAGAGTGCCCATACAAACTTATACGATGAGGATCTTGTGTATGCAATGAATGACATGAAATGAATGTTATGCTATGACCGAACCATGCGCACACACATGCAAGTTTGCTATGTCGACACAGACTAGAAGTTCCCACTTTTCGAGCAGGTAGCTAACCTCTCAGGCGTCGTCCGTCGTGGCCAGACGGCGACAGTGGAGCGGGCGTCTCCACTACTAGGTGGTATCACACTACCTATCCTAGGCCCCCGTACGCCTCAACGCTAAGAACACAACAGTGGAGCTCACATGCGTACTACGGCTCAGAAGGGGTCTTGGGTAAATGTGCACCAAGAACACAGCCCAACCTGGCCTTTGATTTCGAACCGGATGGAACCTCGGAAACGCACGAGGTGCAAGCCCAACCGTTCTCATGGCACGGAGGAGATCTCGGGTTATGGACACCAAGTATCTAACCCTACCGCCCAAGGTCTACCCATTGGTTCCCATTGGTGTGACGACTGGCGAACCCGTAGACCTGCCACAATCATTATCTCAACGTCGCGACACGATGAATCGTCGCACATCACATGCCCCAAAATAACTCACTCGATGCTACCCGTAGGGAGACTTCAACTCTAAGCATCGGTTGTTAATAAACCCCTTGGGCTCGGATTACAGTTACAAGATACTCTTCACATAGTGTTCATCATGTTCACGCCCTGTAACATCCCATTTCCGGCTAGACCCCTAGGAGTCGGATGGTCGAGTCAGAACCCCAGGGAGCACAAAAAGTGAAAATAAATCGATCGAGTTTTCGGATCAAGGGTTGGTCACGCCCGTGACCGACCCGTCACGCCCGTGACCTGGGCGTGACTACTTCGACGATCGTCGATCTCCACGAGACGATCGTCAAAAGTGCTGTATGGGCATGTCACGCCCGTGACCAAGATGTCACGCCCGTGACTATGGGCGTGACTCCATCGACGATCGTCGATTGCCGTGAGACGATCGTCGAGCTTGCGGCCCGGGCATGTCACGCCCGTGACATGAGTGTCACGCCCGTGACCTAGGGCGTGACCAGCCTTCGACGATCGTCGATCTCAATTCGACGATCGCCGACCTCGAAATTTGTCGTTCGGGCATGTCACGCCCGTGACCTAGAGGTCACGCCCGTGACTTAGGGCGTGACCAGCCTTCGACGATCGTCGATCTCAATTCGACGATCGTCGACCCACAATCTGCCATTTGGGCCTGTCACGCCCGTGACCCGAGGTGTCACGCCCGTGACCATCCATCGACGATCGTCGATCTCAGTTCGACGATCGTCGAACCCAGGATTGACTATTCGGGCCTGTCACGCCCGTGACCTATGTGTCACGCCCGTGACATTGGCCGAAACGACGGTTCAGGCCCGAAATTATTCCAACACGCATGGTAATAAATGCTGGTGTGGGAAGTTACACCAGGAGTAACTACCGGCCGTTTTCCTTCTGAAATCATATAATAAATGAGGAAAAGGTGGTCCAATAGAAAACCGCCAGCTGGACACACCTGTTCAGTTCCGCCGTTTCTTATCCCTTCACCGTAACCGAAACGTTAAGGGGGAAACTTCATGTACATAATGGCTTTTACCATTTCATCTTCCCACTTCCTGAGTTATAAAAGTCCACTTAGGGAAAGAGGAGAATGTTACACGCTCAAGTAATCAGAACAGACCCTTGTTCTTGCTGTAGGAGAAGTCCAGCAAACGCCACCACCGCGCCATGGCACCCCGACGTTCTTCTCACCTTCAAACCGCGAACAAGGTCCTCCTCTACTCCTTCTCTTTCATGGGTAGATCTTTGGATTCTTAGAAAGGAGGTTCGCGCTCAACGGAGCCGGATCCATCTCTCGTTTTCATGGAAAAACCATGAAAAAGGTATTTTGAGTTCGCCGGAAACCGCCACCTCCGGCGGCCAAACCACCGCCGACCGCTAGCCATCGCCTCAACGGAGGTGGTGGTGGTGGTGGCTGGCCAGGGAAGTGATCGGACGGCCGGCAACGGATCACGGAAACGTTATAGGAAAAATGGCTTCCTGGTTCTAGTTTCGGGTTCTGTAGAAGATGAATAGTAAATCGTTTTATACTTATAAATTATGTAAATAATTTTATAAGGAGAAATATACTCGGTTTAGTATATTTTAAGGCTGCAAAATGAGGCACTTAGAGGCCGAATTAGGAAAAATGACCAGACACAAAAGTTGTAGCCCTCGGGGTCTACTTTAATTTAAAATTGATTTTATTCAATTTGGTTGAGTGGTTTGAACACAGCACTCATTTTGGTGGGATCAAGACCTAGGTTAACCAGAAATTAAAATGGTTGCCCACGGTTCATAACATGTCCAAATGACTTGAAATTTGTACTGGAGGTCTATAATATGTATATCGAGAGGCTGTCCAAAAATGAGAATTTTTGGAGAACTTTTGCCTAAAGTTTTTGTAAAAATTTAATAAACAATATAAAATTAATTAGGAGATGAAATTAAGCCCAAACTCCCCCAAATTTTGGGTGGTGGTCCCTGGCATCAATATTAAGATCTGTACAAAATTTCAACTCGATTGGTCGAGTTTTGAATAGGGAATTATCAAGTCCTAGATAGGTCTTGGTGAGGGGTACTTTGGGGGAAAAGTACAATTGGAGATGGAGTGGACAAATCTCCTCAAAAGAGGCTGGAGTTATTGGCCACTGATTTGTTGAGTCTATGTCTACCCTCTTGGGTAACATGGTGTGGCTTAGGGTGGATTTTACCCTAAGAGATTGGCTCAACTCCAACGGGTGGGAGTTTGAGGTTTGTGAAGGACATAGGAGCAAAAGCTCTTGTATGCCCTTGAAATTTGGAGGAGAGGGGGAGGATATGATGAAAACCCTCTGGTTGAAATAGTGAAGGAATTGGAGGTAGTTAGGTACCTCGAAAGTTGAGATTTTGGAATAGGATAAACATGTAATTTAATTATTTTAAGCACTAAATCTAATCCAAAAATTATGAAACTCGGGAGGAGGGAGTTTTAGGATGTATTAGACTTATGGTAATTTTTCTGGAATTTTATGATTAATATATATTATACTTCATGTGTTAAAGAATTATTAGCCCAATTTGTTGTTTCACTTATTTGGAGGCTTTACATTAATTATAATCAGTTAAAATTCTGAATTTAGATCTTGACTAGTAGAACATTGATCCCTGAATTTTTATAGAATTTTATGTTGAGTAAATCTAGTACTTTATTCACAAATGATAGAAAGGGCTTTTATGTTTAAAAAATTATTATGAATAGAACACTTGCTGGAAAATTATGAAATTTAGCCAGTGCAAATTTTAGGCCTTAATCTTCATGTCATAAATTATTTAGAATTTTTGAAAGAATATTTTTTGTACTTGATTTATAAACTATAGAAATTAGAGATTATTTCCAAATAGTTTTTCAGGTCATTTTGATGATAGAAAATTATGATACTTAGGATTTAGCCTTCTGAGATAGCCTACTAATTATTATAAATTTGCTGGACATCTTGCATGAATAATTAGGATAGTTCATGTTCAAACCGGTGGCCCTTGAGATTTTCGAGGAATTTAATTAAATGCCAAATAAATTAGGAAAATTTCCATTTTCTGGATTTAGGTTATTTATACCAAGATAAGTCTCCAATAAATAGTTTAGGGCATTTGGATGAGTAATGGATCATTGCATAACCGGTTCGACATGTAGCCTAGGTCGGTCTGCATATAGCAGGTTGTGAGATGCAATAGGACACGATCTGAGAAAGTCTTTGAGGTTTAAACATTTTGTCTGGGTGAACAATTGTGGAAGAAATTACAATAGGAAGATATAAAGAGTAGTGAGTAGTGGTGATAGCTAGAGTTAAGAGGTGCTCGGGTTCGACGAAAGATCGTCTTCCCCGAGGAGTGGAAGGTTTAAAATCACCCTAGGATAGTCTAATGTAATACGAGAAGGAAATCGGGTAAAAGGGTAGACAACCAATAATAATAAGTGCCTTGCGAAAGGGAACTTCGGGCCGTAATGCACCGTCTTGGTTCCTAGTGCCCCTTGAGAGCCCTTCACGGGGTATACCGGGGGCAGTCCTGGGCTAACGTAAACTGTAATAATAAACCGATAAGAGTAACTTAGTAACTAGGGTTGCACTCTTCACAAACACTGTTGGCACAGGAAGAATGATGAGAGCTTCGGCTCAGTTGGTTTGGAGACGGACGGATGGTCCGGGGAGCTTCGGCTCGGTTGGTTTGGAGACGGACGGATGGTCTGGGGAGCTTCGGCTCGGTTGGTTTGGAGACGGACGTTTTGGTCCGGGGAGCTTCGGCTCGGTTTTTATGTGTTTACGATAAACTTGCATGTGCATAAAATAGGAAAAGTTAAGGTGGTGGGTCTTTCGATATCGGGGAGTTCGATTGCACCGACACCGATATCGTTGACTCGGCGGGGTGATTAGCACTTCGCCAGCAGAAGTCCGGTGCGCCAGCCGGCAAGAGTACGCAGGCGTCCGCTTAGTGCACCAAGCGTTGAGGCGTACGATAGGTCAGACCAGTGGTGCTTTTACTGGTTTTGGAGGTGGGCGAGGCCCAACCCACCGCTTCCGTTTGCCACTACGGAGGTATCCTGGGAGGTAACGGCTCCGAAAGGGGGAACTAAAGGTCTGTGTGCACAGAGTCGGGTGTGTGAGTTGCACTTGCATGTTTCATCATACCCACTAGCATGTCATAGCATAATCGATTCATTTAACCCTGACACCTAAAGTATAAGTGGTATGGGACGCTTATACATTAGGACCTGCAAAACGACCCCTTGGTATATAAGCTTGTGTGGGCAAGTTTATAAATCAAAGGTTATTTTCAACATATAATAACCCCTGCTGTTTGATAACCGACACCCCAAGGTATAATTGGTATGGGACACTTATACGATGGGAGCCTTGCAAAAGATCCCTTTGCTTATGTGTTCTCGCATAAGTGAAGGTTTAAATTCATTTAATTGCTTTTCTTACTGCTAGACCTATTATAACAATTTATTAACTGCTCACCTAACACAACTTGCTAGAATTAGTTTCCGCTGCCATCTGTTTTCATGTTTAATCTCCACCTTCATGTCCTTCCCTTTCTTCCTCTCCGCTCGGTACCTAGGAGCCATGGGGGAAGGGGTAGGGGATGATAGGGCTTAGTCTTTATGACTAACGGTTTTCGAACCGCATCATTTAGGGGATCGTGGAGCCCAGCATGGAGGAGCAGCCCCAGAGATCGGTGCGCCTAGAGATGGGGCAGTCTAGCTCCGGAGTTCACACAGCCAGGACCGTGAGTCTCGACCTTGAGTAGTTTACTGTTTCGCTTCCGCATGAGAGACTTGTAGTGAGGACATTTTGTACCGGGCATAAGCCCGCATTTATAGTACTCTGATGTTTCTGTGGACACTCCCTTCGTGGAGTTTTATTATATATATGTGATTTTTATTATTGTGGACTGCATTGCTCTTACTTCAATAATTGTGCTACTTTCTGTGATCGAAATTGGCCGGCAGAATCGGCGCCTTGTGGTGATGACCCTTCGGGACATGAAGGAGTCACCGCAAAGCGGCGGTTCTGGGCCTAAGACCCCGGGTTTGAAGAAGAAAAAAAAGGGGGTCTTACAAGTGGTATCAGAGGAAACATCGATCAGAAGGAAGTAGCAGTCCACAAACCCTAGGTCACCCCCCGCTCGAGTTTAGTTTGGGGACAAACTAAGCAGCGGAAGCAGTGGTGTGCCCATATGGGGATCACATATAATTTGTCCACCTTTATGTAGTATTTGAACGTTCTCTCAGCGTGTGTTTTTGTTACGCAGCCTCCAGCACGGACTACGCCACAAGGTGGAGTTCAACAGGCCCAAGATGTTGCACCACCCCCACCGGCCCCCACTCCTTTCCTTCAGTCAGACATGGGACAGACCCTGACTGCCATTCTGGAGGCCTTCAGGGCCTAGCAGGTTCCGGCCCCGCAGCCAAATCCGGGGGCCAACTGGCTAAGCATCTTTCGAGGACTGGCTCCCCCGTCCTATTTGGGGACAGTGTCGGCTGTTCGGACGAAAGAGTGACTAGATATCATGTATGAGATGCTGAACGGGATTCGGTGTCCATGGGAGGAGAAGGTGGCTCTGGTTGTCTTCTGCCTGGAGTCCCATGCAAAGAGGTGGTGGAAGACGCTGTTGGACACGACCTTTGCTGATAGGGAGGTTGCGGAGATCACTTGGGAGGAGTTCAGGGCCGCACTGCTGGAGCATTTCGTTCCGCAGTCGGCTAGGGATGACTTAGAGGAGCGGTTCTTACAGCTGAAGCAGGGTACTCGGACCGTGGTGGAGTACCATCGAGAGTTTGACCACCTGGCTCGATACGCAGATTCCTACCAGCTGGACGAGGCGGGGTATATCAGGAGGTTCTACAAGGGCCTACGTGAGGACTTGAGGGAGGCCCTCTTGTTTGTATCTGACGGGCCCATCTCCCGGATTTTGGAGATGGCCAAAAGGATTGAGGCAGATTGGCACACCACCCGGGGCCGGAAACGGCCAGCAGAGGATCAGGGACGAAGAGGAAGGAATGACCAGCGGCGGGGTGCTGTACCAGAGGGGAGGAGGACAGAGGACCAGCCTCGTCAGGACGTGAGGCCGGAGCCGAGGGAACAGGTGGTATTGGCCCCTCCACCCCTTCGGATGCAGGAGATGCCGAGACCCGGGGGAATGGCGTATCCCCCAGAGTGCTACTTTTGTCATCAGATTGGGCACATTCGGAGGAACTGCCCCATGAGGGGGGCACCACCTCCAGCACATCAGGGCGGCCGACCAGCTCAGCATTACGGAGGCCGAGGACGCGGCCGCAGTCGAGGATACCAGGGGGAAGATCGTAGACAGGGAAGAGAGCAGGTATATGCCTTGGACCTTGCACAGCCGCGGAATCCGGAGCAGGTCATCGCAGGTATGCCGAAATGCTTCTTTGTTTTCATAGAATTTCCCCTTTAAGTTGTTAAAACTTTGAATCGCACTAGATTGATAGCAAGGAAAGTAAAAACTCATTATAGAACCCTAAGATATCTAATCACCCCAGGTATAGTCTTCATCAGCGGCAAGCCTGCCCGCACGCTGTTCGATACTGGAGCTACTCACTCCTTTGTGTCAGAGTCGTTCGTGGAAGGACTGGAAGGTGTGGAGCGGTTCACAGGCTCGAGGATGAGGGTGCGACTACCGGATGGATCTGAGCTCCTTACCACGGATCACTGCAATATGGAGGCGGAGATTGGTGGAAAAGCGTTCGAGGCTCCAGCGACGATTTTGAAGCTGACGGACTACGACCTGATCCTGGGCATGGTATAGCTGCACTGGAACTATGCCCAGATTGACTGCCAGGCAAAGAGGATCACCGTGAGACACGGGGACTCTTTCATTACCATTGAAGGTATAAGACCTGTCTCTCGTATACTCTTATCTTCGGTACAGGCCGTCAAGGCCCATCTGCAGGGAGAGGAGGTCTATCAGATTCTTTTTGAGATGGCGGAGGTTAAGGAGTCGGTGACAGACATCCCGGTGGTGCGAGATTTCGCTGACATCTTTCCGGAGAAACTGCCAGGACTACCACCACACCGAGAGCAGGATTTTCAGATTCAGCTTGTGCCGAGAGCCAAGCCGGCGTCTAGGGCCCCTTATCGGATGGCCCCAAAGGAGTTGGCAGAGTTTCGGACTCAGTTGCAGGAATTAGTTGAGGCAGGTTTTGTTAGACCGAGTTCCTCGCCATGGGGTGCTCCGGTCCTGTTCGTGAAGAAGAAGGATGGGACACTCCGCCTGTGCATCGATTATCGAGCACTAAACAGGCTGACCGTCCGGAATACCTATCCGCTCCCACGGATAGACGAATTATTTGACCAGCTGGAGGGGGCCCATTATTTCTCGAAGCTGGACTTGAGATCAGGATACTACCAGCTGCGGATCCAGGAGGAGGATATCCCGAAGACGGCCTTTAGTAGCAGATATGGCCTGTATGAGTTCACCGTGATGCCCTTTGGGCTCACGAATGCTCCGTCGGCGTTCATGAGTCTCATGAACCGGGTTTTCGAGGCTTACTTGGATGTGTTCGTCATAGTGTTCATAGACGACATCCTGATCTACTCTAGGACGGAGGAGGAGCACACTCGGCATCTGGCACTGACCTTGGAGAGGTTGCGGGAGCATCACCTTTATGCCAAATTCAGCAAGTGTCAGTTCTGGTTGAAGGAGGTGGCCTTCCTAGGCCACATCATCAGCGGAGCCGGGTTATCAGTAGATCCAGCAAAGGTTCGGGCAGTTCGCGATTGGCCGCAGCTGAGGACAGCCACCGATGTACGCAGTTTCTTGGGACTTGCCGGTTACTACCGGAAGTTCGTGGAGGGGTTCTCTCGGATTGCCCTCCCCCTCACATCTTTGACAAAGAAGGAGGCACCTTTTGTTTGGACCCCGCAGTGCCAGGCGGCTTTCCAGGAGCTGAAGGACCGACTCATCTCGGCCCCTATCCTGGCCCTTCCATCCGGAAGGGAGGGATTCCAGGTGTATACCGACGCATCATACCAAGGGATGGGAGCGGTGCTGATGCAGAACGGACATGTCATAGCATATGCCTCCCGCCAGCTGAAGACCCATGAGAGGAACTACCCGGTGCACGACCTCGAGATGGGAGCGGTCGTTTTTGCTCTAAAGGTCTGGCGTCATTACCTTTATGGAGTCCACTGCGATATCTTCTCCGATCACAAGAACTTGAAATACGTGGACACTCAGAAGGAGCTGAATATCAGGCAGAGGCGTTGGGTGGAGTTCTTAGCAGATTATCAGTATGAGATGCACTACCACCCAGGGAAGGCAAACGTGGTGGCCGACGCGTTGAGCCGGAGAGCGGCCACTTCCGAAGCTGGGCCCCAGGTTATGTCTATGGAGCTGGTCCAGTCATTCAGAGACATGCAGATATCCCTAGTGTCCGAGGATGACCCAGATCTGTATAGGGAGTATCTGGCATCGATAGTGGCCATAGACGATATTCGGGATCGCATTCGGGACGGACAGAGGACAGATGCGTGGGCGGAGCCGATGTTCCGAGCTTTGGAGGAAGGTTCGACAGGAGATTATTCCCTGAGAGATGGTTTGCTCCACTTCAGAGGCAGAGTATATATACCCGCAGGAGGCCAGATCCGAGAGGATATTCTGACGGAGGCGCATTGCAGCCGGTACTCCGTGCACCCGGGGATCACAAAGATGACCGCTGATCTGAAGAGGACGATGTTTTGGCCGGGCATGAAGAAAGACATTACGTACTTCGTGACCCATTGCGAGGCGTGTCAGTTGGTGAAGGCGGAGTGCAGGAACCCCGCAGGACTGTTGCAGCCACTCCCGGTGCCGGAGTGGAAGTTTGACGACATAGCGATGGATTTTATACATGGTCTTCCCCGGTCTCGGACAGGGAACGACTCGATTTGGGTGATTGTCGATCGTTTGACGAAGGTGGCCCGCTTTATACCAATCAGGAAGGATGACTCGGTGGGTGTGCTGGTACGGAAGTTTGTGGAGCAGTATGTCCGATATCATGGCGTGCCCCGGACGATAGTGTCGGACCGTGATGGACGGTTTACATCCAGGGAGTGGCGGTCAGTGCAGGCATATTTGGGCACCCGGTTGACTTTTAGCACGGCCTTCCACCCTCAGACGGACGGGCAGACCGAGCGCACCAACCGGACCTTGGAGGACTTACTACGGCTGTGTATACTGGACCGAGGGGAGCCGTGGGAGAAGATGTTACCGTTGGTCGAGTTCTCCTACAATAATAGCTACCAGTCCAGCATCAGGATGGCGCCGTATGAGGCCTTGTATGGAAGGAAATGTAGGACCCCGCTTTCCTGGGTTCAGGACGAGGATCCGAAGCTGCTGGGATCGGATTTCGTTGAAGATACCGAGGCTCAGGTGAGACTGATCAGAGATAGGATGTTGGAGGCGCAGAGCAGACAGGCCAAATACTATGACGCCCGGCATCGTCAGGTGGAGTTTCGGGTAGGGGATCGAGTGTTCTTGAAGATCCGACCCATGCACGGAGTCTCACGGGTGCGCGGTCGGAGGAAGAAACTCAGCCCTAGGTATATGGGCCCTTACCGGATCCTGGAGCGGATCGGACCCCTAGCCTACAGGCTAGAGTTACCACCGGAGCTGGCAGCTCTACACGACGTCTTCCACATCTCTTCGCTGAGAAGGGCTCTACTACGCCCGGAGCAGCGGATTTTGACCACAGAAGGGCCGGTAGCTTCAGAACGATCTGTTCACTTGGAGCCGGTTCGGATCGATGACAAAGGAGTGCGGATCTTGCGCCGCAAGAAGATCCCCTTAGTCAAGGTTCTGTGGAGAAATCACGGTCAGGAGGAGCACACCTGGGAACCGCAGGATCTGATGAGGCAAAGATACCCGGAGTTGTTCAGTCAGGTACATCTCACCACCTCTCGGTATATTATAGACTGCCTTCTTGTTTTGGAATGTTAAGATTAGATAAGGAAAAATCCAGGACCTAGGCATGCACACTTAATCAGAAAGGTAGGGGCTAATCTTTTGTTTATTGGGGAGATTGTCTTCGTTATCAAACGAACAATCGCCTGAACCCAATAGAAAGATCGTATGGGATGTTACAAGTTTAATTTATTCCGATAGAAATCCCCATAGGCTCAACCTCAATTTCGGGGACGAAATTTTTGTTTTGTTTATTGGGATTTGTAACATCCCATTTCCGGCTAGACCCCTAGGAGTCGGATGGTCGAGTCAGAACCCCAGGGAGCACAAAAAGTGAAAATAAATCGATCGAGTTTTCGGATCAAGGGTTGGTCACGCCCGTGACCGACCCGTCACGCCCGTGACCTGGGCGTGACTACTTCGACGATCGTCGATCTCCACGAGACGATCGTCAAAAGTGCTGTCTGGGCATGTCACGCCCGTGACCAAGATGTCACGCCCGTGACTATGGGCGTGACTCCATCGACGATCGTCGATCGCCGTGAGACGATCGTCGAGCTTGCGGCCCGGGCATGTCACGCCCGTGACATGAGTGTCACGCCCGTGACCTAGGGCGTGACCAGCCTTCGACGATCGTCGATCTCAATTCGACGATCGCCGACCTCGAAATTTGCCGTTCGGGCATGTCACGCCCGTGACCTAGAGGTCATGCCCGTGACTTAGGGCGTGACCAGCCTTCGACGATCGTCGATCTCAATTCGACGATCGTCGACCCACAATCTGCCATTTGGGCCTGTCAAGCCCGTGACCCGAGGTGTCACGCCCGTGACCATCCATCGACGATCGTCGATCTCAGTTCGACGATCGTCGAACCCAGGATTGACTATTCGGGCCTGTCACGCCCGTGACCTATGTGTCACGCCCGTGACATTGGCCGAAACGACGGTTCAGGCCCGAAATTATTCCAACACGCGTGGTAATAAATGCTGGTGTGGGAAGTTACACCAGGAGTAACTACCGGCCGTTTTCCTTCTGAAATCATATAATAAATGAGGAAAAGGTGGTCCAATAGAAAACCGCCAGCTGGACACACCTGTTCAGTTCCGCCGTTTCTTATCCCTTCACCGTAACCGAAACGTTAAGGGGGAAACTTCATGGACATAATGGCTTTTACCATTTCATCTTCCCACTTCTTGAGTTATAAAAGCCCACTTAGGGAATGTAACGCCCCGCCTTTTCAGCGATTATTTTTATTCTCATTTGGCGTTACGATGACGCGTTTCCGTGGCTTGTGCCATGTGTGGAGTATGGTCTAGCTCCTTAGAACTGAGTGCCCTGTTTGGTAGCCCGTTGGCAAGATCTCCCTAGCTAACCGAGTCGTTTTGGTGACCCGGTGTGGCCTCTCGGGGGGATGTTTGTGTTTGGCTTTGTTTGGGTGTAACTCGAGTTCTGTTCGTCGAAGGGTAATTTCGACTTCGCCGTTGTGTTCGTAGCATGGGTATTTAGCTACGGTGCGAATTTCGTCGAATTCCGAGGTGATTTGGTTTTCGCGTAGTTTTGGGTGCTTAATGTAATTTTATAAATAATTATATAATTATATAATTATATATATATATATATATAGGAGAAAAGCCGATCTTCTTCCTCATCGCAAAACCGCCGCCCTATCGCACGGAGAAACCGCCTCCCCTTCCGCCGGCGATTCCGGGCTCGTTCGTGGACGGATTTCGATTCCGAAGGCGGCGTTGTCTTGCTCTCCCTTAGATCTTCATTTCGGCGGTAAGATATTCGTTTTTCGTGGAGTTTTCATGAGTTGGAGATTTCGGTTTTTGGAGGTTTTTCCGCCATTAATGGCCGGGTGCTTGTTTTAGGGTTGCGGCCGTTCTGATCCGTGCGAAGAAGAGGAAAGCAGCCCAAGCTTCGCCGGAGATTGAGGCAAGTGGTATTCTTGCCCTTGCCAAGTGTTTTTCTTTGATTTTATTTGCTGAAATTAAAATCCCGGTTAGCCCAGGTTAGAGGCCTTGTTGTTCTCGTTTTCTTGCTAACTATAGGGCTTAGTTCTTCCTACTGAAACCCCCCCTATGTTGTGATGACTGGAATCCAAATTGTCGGCGTGAAGCCGTTGTTTTCCTTCATTTTTGATTGTTGCTCCGGTTCGGGCGTAGCCGAGGGGGAGAGTTAGGAGGGGGGTGTGGTTGCCAATTTCCCTCGTTAGGATATTATTCGAGTGGTTAGGCATAGTTTGAATGGTAGTAGCGTGAGACGTTGATAGTTGTCAACTGCTACTGCAGTGGCGTGAGTCGTGTGCGTGTTCCGGTATCGTTCGGAAAATTCCAAACGGTACAGGTTAGTCGCGCACGGTCATCGACCGTTAGGGCGCACGACCACTGGTCGTGTGCCTCTGCTCGTGCGCGGCTATCTTTCAGTTTCCAAAGTTCTGTCTCGGCAATCGCACGAGCGCTGGCGACAGTGCGCACGACCACTGGTCGTGCGTTACTGATCGTGCGCAGCCATTAGGTTTTTCTCAGGTTTTCCGGGCCCATTACGCACGACCATCAGCCTTGAGTGCGCACGACCACTGACCGTGCGCCACTGATCGTGCGCTGATGCTTAGCTTTTTGTCTGGTTCCCAGGTTCAACTCGCACGACCATCAGCCTTGGGTGCGCACGACCACTGACCGTGCGCCACTGATCGTGCGCCTTGTATTTTCTCGTTTGCTAGACGCATTTAGCGGGTTTCGAGTGCGGGGATTCAGATACTCAAGTGGCAGGCAACTACCCGAGTTCTGGATCTTCTGCCTTGGTCGTTCGGCTATCGTCGAGGTTCGTATTCTTTAGCGGTATTGTGGGTAGTAACTTTATTTTGGCGGCGAGTGAGGCTAGCTCACTCAATGCCAAAGGTTGGGTAGGCACTGAGTGGGTTTCACTCAACGCCTAGTCGTGTTGGTTTATTTCAACACTCGTTCCTTACCATGAATTCCGTGCTTGAGTGAATTCCTTGTTATGTCTTGAGTTTTCCTTGTCGGCCGTGTTCTTCTTTCCGAATGGCCGAATCGTGGGTCGTGGTTAGTAGTGGTGGTTGTAGCTCTTTATGGGGGTGGAGTTGTGTGATATAGCCAAGGCCACCCATGGATTTCTTGCTCCAGGTACGGGCTGGGCATGTCGGGTGGAAGGTCCCTTGTGTGTTCACGTATTGACCCTCGAGCTTTTGACTTGGACATGGTGGATTGGGGGACTGCGTTTGCCTTCGATCCGGTTCCTCGTTGTTGTTTTTGCTACTATCACTTCCCACAGTTTAGGGTGTTAGAAGTTTCTTCCGTGGTAGTTTTGCAGCATTTTGGCTCTTGGCAGCCTAGTAGGCCCTGCAGGATGTGGTTCCTGGGCTGGGTCGTTGCTGTTTCTTTGCACGTTGTGCATTTCTTGTGGTCCTGTTTTGGACATTTGTGACTCTTTCTACTGCATGTTTCCTGTTATTTTCGTCCTTTTGGTTGACTCTTTCATGCAGTTTTACCTTGATTTTAGCTTGCTGAGGTATTCTGTTTTCTTTTGGAATACCCCAGGTTCTGAGCTGTAGCCAGTCTGGAGGCTAGTTGGAGGTGGTGTTGTTGGTGGACTTCCGGACTGTAGAGTTTTGTTTACCTTGTTTGTGAGGTTGTTTTCAGTACTTTCTTACAGACATATATGTGTGCTGGTGGGTTCGTGTCAGGTTGTTGGCGCCCACTAGTAGTTTTTACCTTGTACTAGATATACACTATTGCTGCTACCATTTATTTTTCTGGAGATAGTCTACTTGCTTTGAGAAGGTTTTATGCTAGGTTGCTAGTTATTTTTAAACTATAAATACTATTATAAATGAAGCTCATGATCAGCATGTTTTTATAAACTTAAACACTACTTTCCAAATCACGTACGAAAACCGTTTTCTTATATATATTATATAAACTGAGTGTAGTGTCTTGCATAGTATGAGTGGTTCTCTTGGGACCCTTATGCGCTCTTTAGGGTGTAAAAACCTAATCAAAGTATTTTTCCGCAGCGTTTAAATATAGTTTTCTTTTGTGGACTAGATGATCCACTGAGCCGAGGGATACGGACTCTAAACATAACTAATTTTCTATTTCTTTAAGCACATGAATTTTCTTGCATACAGATTGTAGTTGGATTTGCCTGAGCGTCAGCAGTTATCCCCTGCTTGACGTGGCATCATGACGCGTGTTTTCTCTTACTCTGATAATTCTTAATTCGGAGAAAATGCGGGTTGTGACAGTTGGTATCAGAGGGAGGTTGCTTGACAAGTTAGTTGGGCAACCTTCCTTGGATGCTGTTAGTAGTTCAGCAACATGTCATTCACACACCGATATGTCATCAGCACGTCTTGGCAAAAGCACGAACACTACACTCATAGCATAACATGAAGTATACGGGGCATATTATGTAGTATGGGATGCATAATATGTGTTCGTATATGGATCCACCATAGGGGCTACATGTGAGGGTTATGTAGTATGGGATGCATAACCTCACCACATGACTGCGACTAGCACGTTTCTTTTTTCGTTGCATGGAAATGTTATGTAGTATGGGATGCATAACATTTTCATGTGTACGCCGCTCATATCATGCATTAGGGCCTTTGTTTTTAGAATGCATAGCACAATCATGCATATCATAACATTGCATAAGCACAACGCGCCAAGCTAAAGATTTGCAGGATGACATATGTACACACATAAGTTTTCAAACTAACATAAGTTCATGCATCCGATCTAGGCACAAGAGTTAGTGAGGTGGTGGTTAACCATCCTAGGATAGGGCATATCATCTAATTTTTTTTTTGTGAAGAAGATAAACTCTCAGAGCAAGTTTAGCAGCTTTAAGTCTATATCTACATATGTAATGTCTGTACTGGTAGTCGGTTTTAGTCGTGGGATTTGGATCTGATTTGCGTTGTATTGATTTTTGTTAGGATGGCTAGGCGTCCTGCGACTCGATCGACTCCCCTGTCTGAGGGTGAATCTTCTGGAGCTCAGAACGATGCGGTGATCGAGGGTCTGCGTCAGAGTAGCGAAGCTATGGGCAGGCAGTTGGAGGAGGTGCAAGCCCAGATTCAGTCTTTGGTGGCAGTTGTGGCAGGCCAGGCTCAGGGTGCGCAAGTTCCTGCTGGGGGGTTAGCTGTTCCTCCTCCTCCTGCACCCTTGAGACCTCCAGTGGTGGTGCCAGCAGAGATGGCCTTCATCTCGCAGTTTCAGAGGCTGAGCCCTCCCACTTATGATGGGAAGGCAGATTTCATGGTGATAGACGATTGGCTGATCTCCATGGAGGAGATGTTCTCGTACTCAGGGATTGCAGATGATCAGAGGGTGATGATAGCCGCCTATCAGCTTAAAGGATTGGCTAAGAGTTGGTGGCTGAGAGAGAAGGAGAGCTTAGTGGCTGGATGCTCTTGGGAAGTGTTCAAGGAGATGCTGTTGAGGAAGTTCTTACCCTCGGTCGAGCGTGACCGCCTCATGAATGATTTCCTCTATCTGAAGCAAAGGCAGCTCACGGTGGGTGAGTATGAGATAGAGTTTAGTAAGTTGAGCCGTTTTGCCCCTGGATTGGTCAGCGTGGAGGCTGATCGAGTTAAGCGATTCCTCGGAGGTTTGAGGAGTGAGGTGCAGCAGTTGGCCAGTGCTTATGGGTCAGTGACTTATGCTGGAGTTGTAGAGGCTGCTCTTAAGGTTGAGGCCATTGAGGCGGCGAAGAGCAGAGGCCAGCAGTTGAAGAAGGATAAGAGGAAGTTGGTAGAGGAGAAGAAACCCCTGGTACCCGATGCTGTTCCGGGAAAGAGGAGCAGGGTGGTGTGCAGTTTCTGTGGCCGGTCAGGCCATCCTGTTGAGAGGTGTTTCAAGAAGGCGGCAGCTCAGAAGAAGGAGCAGGTTCATGCGATTCAGGGTGCTCCTAGGAGAGATGTCTCCTGTTCAGTTTGCAAGCGATCCGGGCATGATGCAGCCCAGTGTTGGTCCAGAGATAGAGTCTGCTTTCAGTGTGGGCAGAAGGGACACATTAAGTCGAGGTGTCCTCAGGTCCAGTCAGCTCTTCCTGCAGTTCCGTTACAGGCTTTACCTCCACCTCAGCGTGTGGACAAGGGAAAAGGGAAGCTGAACGTGATTTCTTCCGAGGAGGCTCAGACTTCGACCCAGGTGATCTCAGGTTAGTAGTTTGTCGTTTTTCTTTCTAGCCTGGTAGTTTAGTTGCTAGATTGTTTGCGGTACTGTTGTGCTAGTTCCTTAGTTTTTGTGCGTTCCTATAGGGAAATTTAAGGTGAAGAACCGTTGGGCGCGTGTTCTGTTTGACTCCGGCGCTACCCACTCGTTCGTGGCTAGAGCCTTTGTGGGGCGTCATCGGTTGTCTCTAGATCGTGTTCGGGATTCCTTCCGTGTCAAGTTTCCCTCTGGTGAATCTGTGTTGTCAGATTTGGGTATTTTGGATTGCCCGGTTTTGTTGGGGGATTTTCTTGCGAAGGCGGACCTGAAGATGATTGATCTAGAGGACTTCGATGTCATTTTGGGCATGGACTGGCTCTCTCGGTATGATGCGGTCATTCAGTGCAAAGGAAAGCGCTTGGACTTCATCAGGGACGACGGTCAGCCCGGCAGCGTGTATGCTGATCCGTGTCAGGATTCTCCTGTTCTCTCTGCGGTATGTGTTCAGAGATTGTTTCTTTCTGATAGTTGTGTTTGTTTAGTATCGGCGGTTGAAACCGTTGTTAGCGGGCCACGCTTGGAGGAGATTCCTATTGTTCGTGGTTTCGCCGATGTTTTCCCTGATGATCTTCCTGGTATCCCTCCTGAGCGGGATGTGGAGTTTGTTATTGATTTGGAGCCGGGTACGCGTCCTATTGCTAAGGCGCCGTACCGGATGGCCCCTCGCGAGTTAGAGGAGTTGCGAATTCAGTTAGATGAGTTGTTGGCTAAAGGTTTTATCAGGAAGAGTTCGTCGCCTTGGGGTGCTCCTGTTTTGTTCGTAAAGAAGAAAGATGGGTCGATGCGGCTTTGCATTGACTATAGAGAGTTGAACAAGGTCACTATCAAGAACAGGTACCCTCTGCCGAGGATCGATGATTTATTTGACCAGTTGCGTGGTAGCACGGTGTTCTCCAAGATCGATCTTCGTTCGGGCTATCATCAGCTCAGGATCCGTGAGGCAGATATTCCACGGACTGCGTTTAGGTCGAGGCATGGACACTTTGAGTTTCTGGTGATGTCGTTTGGTCTGACCAACGCACCATCAGCCTTCATGGATATGATGAACCGGGTGTTCAAGGATTTCCTAGACAAGTTCGTGGTGGTCTTCATTGATGACGTGTTGGTTTATTCTCGCAGTGCTGAGGAGCATGAGCAGCATTTGCGTTTGGTCCTATCAGAGTTGAGGAACCACAAGTTATTCGCCAAGTTGAGCAAGTGCGAATTTTGGTTGCCTCAGGTTTCTTTTCTAGGCCACGTGGTGAACAAGGATGGGATTTCGGTTGACCCAGAAAAGATTGCAGCAGTGACGGAATGGAGTAGGCCGAATACTCCTAAGGAGATCAGAAGTTTCTTAGGGTTGGCTGGCTATTACAGGAGATTCGTGGAGGGTTTCTCTTCTCTAGCCGCACCTTTGACCAAGCTAACTCAGAAGAATGTGGCTTTTGTTTGGAGTGAGAAGTGCGAAGCAGCTTTTCAGGAGTTAAAGAGGAGATTGTGTACTGCTCCCGTTCTGACCCTTCCTACTGAGGGCATGGATTATGATGTGTATGTAGATGCTTCGCATATAGGTCTGGGATGCGTATTAATGCAGGATGGAAAAGTAATTGCTTATGGGTCAAGGCAGTTGAAAACTCATGAGCGGAATTATCCTACGCATGACCTTGAGTTTGCAGCGGTTATCTATGCGTTGAAGTTGTGGAGGCACTTACTTTATGGGGCTCAGTGCAAGATTTTTACGGACCATAAGAGCCTGAAGTACGTGTTCACGCAGAAGGAGTTGAATCTGCGTCAGCGGCGGTGGCTCGAGTATGTGGCGGATTATGATGTGGAAATCCAGTATCATCCGGGCAAGGCCAATGTGGTGGCCGACGCCCTGAGCCGAAAGACGGGAAAGATCTTTAACCTCTCCGCCGATCGTTTAGTTGAGGAGTTCCTCCTTATGGATATTTCAGTGGGATGCTATAGTTTACAGAGTAGCTTATCAGTGGAAGAGCCGTCCTGGATTTCTTTGACTAGACTGCATCAGAAGGACGATCCGGATCTGTTGCACCTTTTTACCAGGACAGAGAAGGGAGAGTTGCCAGATTTTTCTATTGATGATGCGGGTACCTTGAAGTACCGCGGCAGGTTTTGCGTTCCCGCTGTTGGGAACATTAGGAGTAGGATTTGCAGTGAGGCTCATGGTTCCAGCGTTGCCTACCATCCAGGATCTACGAAGATGTACCGTGACTTAAGGCAAATTGCTTGGTGGTATGGTATGAAAGGAGATATAGCCCGATATGTTGCTGAGTGTCACACTTGCAAGCGTGTGAAGGCCGATCATGGAAGGCCTGGTGGTAAGTTGACTCCGCTAGATATCCCGACTTGGAAGTGGGAGAGTATATCTATGGACTTCATTACGGGTTTGCCAAAATCCCCGAGAGGATTTGATTCTGTTTGGGTTATAGTGGATAGATTGACGAAGTGTGCTCACTTCGTGCCTTATAAGATTGATTACTCGATGAAGAAGATAGCGGAGTTGTACTTGAACGAAGTCATCCGACTCCACGGTGTGCCGGTTAGCATCATTTCAGATCGAGACTCCCGGTTTACGTCTCGTTTTTGGCAGAGTCTGCAGGAGGGTTTGGGTACGGATCTGAGGTATTCTACTGCGTACCACCCTCAGACCAATGGGCAGACGGAGCGGGTCAATCAGATTGTTGAGGATATGATCAGGTGCTATATTTTAGACCACGGTGGAGCGTGGGATGAGCGTCTGCGACTCATGGAATTTGCTTACAATAACAGTTATCAGGAAAGCTTGCAGATGGCTCCGTTCGAAGCCTTGTATGGGAGGCGCTGTAGGACTCCGTTGTTTTGGGCTGAGGCTGGTGAGAAGCCTTTGTTGGGTCCTGATGCTCTGGAAGAGATGGAAGTCGCCGTGAAGCTTATTCGGGAGAAGCTTCGTTTAGCCCAGGAGAGGTATGAAAAGAACGCCAATCGACGTAGGTCTGCTTTGGAGTTTTTAGTTGGGGATCATGTGTACCTCAAGGTTTCTCCAATGGTTGGTGTGAAGAGATTTGGTAAAAATCGGAAATTGGACCCAAGGTTTGTGGGCCCGTTCGAGATTTTGGAGCGGATTGGTGTGTCTGCTTATAGATTGGATTTGCCAGCGAACTTCCCTGGTGTTCATAATGTTTTTCATGTTAGCCAATTGCGGAAGTGTGTGCGCAGCAGTGGGCAACTCTTGGATGTTGTGCCCCAGTTGGAGCCCAACCTCTCTTTTGTAGAGGTGCCAGTTCGTATTTTGGATACTCAGGAGCGTGTGCTGCGAAAGAAGTCCATACCGATGGTGAAAGTTCTATGGAAGAATCAGGATTTGGAGAGCGCGACTTGGGAGCTAGAGTCGGCCATGAGGAGGGCGTACCCTCACCTGTTTCGCTGATTGGATCGGTATGTTTCCCTTTGTAACTTCTGTTTGTTACCTTTTCCTTCTTTAGTAGGAGGGCTGTGCGTAAAGTTTCGGGACGAAACTTTCTTTTAGGGGGAGTGACTGTAACGCCCCGCCTTTTCAGCGATTATTTTTATTCTCATTTGGCGTTACGATGACGCGTTTCCGTGGCTTGTGCCATGTGTGGAGTATGGTCTAGCTCCTTAGAACTGAGTGCCCTGTTTGGTAGCCTGTTGGCAAGATCTCCCTAGCTAACCGAGTCGTTTTGGTGACCCGGTGTGGCCTCTCGGGGGGATGTTTGTGTTTGGCTTTGTTTGGGTGTAACTCGAGTTCTGTTCGTCGAAGGGTAATTTCGACTTCGCCGTTGTGTTCGTAGCATGGGTATTTAGCTACGGTGCGAATTTCGTCGAATTCCGAGGTGATTTGGTTTTCGCGTAGTTTTGGGTGCTTAATGTAATTTTATAAATAATTATATAATTATATAATTATATATATATATATATATATATATAGGAGAAAAGCCGATCTTCTTCCTCATCGCAAAACCGCCGCCCTATCGCACGGAGAAACCGCCTCCCCTTCCGCCGGCGATTCCGGGCTCGTTCGTGGACGGATTTCGATTCCGAAGGCGGCGTTGTCTTGCTCTCCCTTAGATCTTCATTTCGGCGGTAAGATATTCGTTTTTCGTGGAGTTTTCATGAGTTGGAGATTTCGGTTTTTGGAGGTTTTTCCGCCATTAATGGCCGGGTGCTTGTTTTAGGGTTGCGGCCGTTCTGATCCGTGCGAAGAAGAGGAAAGCAGCCCAAGCTTCGCCGGAGATTGAGGCAAGTGGTATTCTTGCCCTTGCCAAGTGTTTTTCTTTGATTTTATTTGCTGAAATTAAAATCCCGGTTAGCCCAGGTTAGAGGCCTTGTTGTTCTCGTTTTCTTGCTAACTATAGGGCTTAGTTCTTCCTACTGAAACCCCCCCTATGTTGTGATGACTGGAATCCAAATTGTCGGCGTGAAGCCGTTGTTTTCCTTCATTTTTGATTGTTGCTCCGGTTCGGGCGTAGCCGAGGGGGAGAGTTAGGAGGGGGGTGTGATTGCCAATTTCCCTCGTTAGGATATTATTCGAGTGGTTAGGCATAGTTTGAATGGTAGTAGCGTGAGACGTTGATAGTTGTCAACTGCTACTGCAGTGGCGTGAGTCGTGTGCGTGTTCCGGTATCGTTCGGAAAATTCCAAACGGTACAGGTTAGTCGCGCACGGTCATCGACCGTTAGGGCGCACGACCACTGGTCGTGTGCCTCTGCTCGTGCGCGGCTATCTTTCAGTTTCCAAAGTTCTGTCTCGGCAATCGCACGAGCGCTGGCGACAGTGCGCACGACCACTGGTCGTGCGTTACTGATCGTGCGCAGCCATTAGGTTTTTCTCAGGTTTTCCGGGCCCATTACGCACGACCATCAGCCTTGAGTGCGCACGACCACTGACCGTGCGCCACTGATCGTGCGCTGATGCTTAGCTTTTTGTCTGGTTCCCAGGTTCAACTCGCACGACCATCAGCCTTGGGTGCGCACGACCACTGACCGTGCGCCACTGATCGTGCGCCTTGTATTTTCTCGTTTGCTAGACGCATTTAGCGGGTTTCGAGTGCGGGGATTCAGATACTCAAGTGGCAGGCAACTACCCGAGTTCTGGATCTTCTGCCTTGGTCGTTCGGCTATCGTCGAGGTTCGTATTCTTTAGCGGTATTGTGGGTAGTAACTTTATTTTGGCGGCGAGTGAGGCTAGCTCACTCAATGCCAAAGGTTGGGTAGGCACTGAGTGGGTTTCACTCAACGCCTAGTCGTGTTGGTTTATTTCAACACTCGTTCCTTACCATGAATTCCGTGCTTGAGTGAATTCCTTGTTATGTCTTGAGTTTTCCTTGTCGGCCGTGTTCTTCTTTCCGAATGGCCGAATCGTGGGTCGTGGTTAGTAGTGGTGGTTGTAGCTCTTTATGGGGGTGGAGTTGTGTGATATAGCCAAGGCCACCCATGGATTTCTTGCTCCAGGTACGGGCTGGGCATGTCGGGTGGAAGGTCCCTTGTGTGTTCACGTATTGACCCTCGAGCTTTTGACTTGGACATGGTGGATTGGGGGACTGCGTTTGCCTTCGATCCGGTTCCTCGTTGTTGTTTTTGCTACTATCACTTCCCACAGTTTAGGGTGTTAGAAGTTTCTTCCGTGGTAGTTTTGCAGCATTTTGGCTCTTGGCAGCCTAGTAGGCCCTGCAGGATGTGGTTCCTG
This sequence comes from Platanthera zijinensis, assembly GCA_039513925.1. Classification (NCBI taxonomy): domain Eukaryota; kingdom Viridiplantae; phylum Streptophyta; class Magnoliopsida; order Asparagales; family Orchidaceae; genus Platanthera; species Platanthera zijinensis. Next base: position 159,423,060 of record CM077078.1, on the reverse strand, counting down.
GGCTGGGTCGTTGCTGTTTCTTTGCACGTTGTGCATTTCTTGTGGTCCTGTTTTGGACATTTGTGACTCTTTCTACTGCATGTTTCCTGTTATTTTCGTCCTTTTGGTTGACTCTTTCATGCAGTTTTACCTTGATTTTAGCTTGCTGAGGTATTCTGTTTTCTTTTGGAATACCCCAGGTTCTGAGCTGTAGCCAGTCTGGAGGCTAGTTGGAGGTGGTGTTGTTGGTGGACTTCCGGACTGTAGAGTTTTGTTTACCTTGTTTGTGAGGTTGTTTTCAGTACTTTCTTACAGACATATATGTGTGCTGGTGGGTTCGTGTCAGGTTGTTGGCGCCCACTAGTAGTTTTTACCTTGTACTAGATATACACTATTGCTGCTACCATTTATTTTTCTGGAGATAGTCTACTTGCTTTGAGAAGGTTTTATGCTAGGTTGCTAGTTATTTTTAAACTATAAATACTATTATAAATGAAGCTCATGATCAGCATGTTTTTATAAACTTAAACACTACTTTCCAAATCACGTACGAAAACCGTTTTCTTATATATATTATATAAACTGAGTGTAGTGTCTTGCATAGTATGAGTGGTTCTCTTGGGACCCTTATGCGCTCTTTAGGGTGTAAAAACCTAATCAAAGTATTTTTCCGCAGCGTTTAAATATAGTTTTCTTTTGTGGACTAGATGATCCACTGAGCCGAGGGATACGGACTCTAAACATAACTAATTTTCTATTTCTTTAAGCACATGAATTTTCTTGCATACAGATTGTAGTTGGATTTGCCTGAGCGTCAGCAGTTATCCCCTGCTTGACGTGGCATCATGACGCGTGTTTTCTCTTACTCTGATAATTCTTAATTCGGAGAAAATGCGGGTTGTGACAGGGAAAGAGGAGAAGGTTACACGCTCAAGTAATCAGAACAGACCCTTGTTCTTGCTGTAGGAGAAGTCCAGCAAACGCCACCACCGCGCCATGGCACCCCGACGTTCTTCTCGCCTTCAAACCGCGAACAAGGTCCTCCTCTACTCCTTCTCTTTCATGGGTAGATCTTAGGATTCTTAGAAAGGAGGTTCGCGCTCAACGGAGCCGGATCCATCTCTCGTTTTCATGGAAAAACCATGAAAAAGGTATTTTGAGTTCGCCGGAAACCGCCACCTCCGGCGGCCAAACCACCGCCGACCGCTAGCCATCGCCTCAACGGAGGTGGTGGTGGTGGTGGCTGGCCAGGGAAGTGACCGGACGGCCGGCAACGGATCACGGAAACGTTACAGGAAAAATGGCTTCCTGGTTCTAGTTTCGGGTTCTGTAGAAGATGAACAGTAAATCGTTTTATACTTATAAATTATGTAAATAATTTTATAAGGAGAAATATACTCAGTTTAGTATATTTTAAGGCTGCAAAATGAGGCACTTAGAGGCCGAATTAGGAAAAATGACCAGACACAAAAGTTGTAGCCCTCGGGGTCTACTTTAATTTAAAGTTGATTTTATTCAATTTGGGTGAGTGGTTTGAACACAGCACTCATTTTGGTGGGATCAAGACCTAGGTTAACCAGAAATTAAAATGGTTGCCCACGGTTCATAACATGTCCAAATGACTTGAAATTTGGACTGGAGGTCTATAATATGTATATCGAGAGGCTGTCCAAAAATGAGAATTTTTGGATAACTTTTGCCTGAAGTTTTTGTAAAAATTTAATAAACAATATAAAATTAATTAGGAGATGAAATTAAGCCCAAACTCCCCCAAATTTTGGGTGGTGGTCCCTGGCATCAATATTAAGATCTGTACAAAATTTTAACTCGATTGGTCGAGTTTTGAATAGGGAATTATCAAGTCCTAGATAGGTCTTGGTGAGGGGTACTTTGGGGAAAAGTACAATTGGAGATGGAGTGGACAAATCTCCTCAAAAGAGGCTGGAGTTGTTGGCCACTGATTTGTTGAGTCTATGTCTACCCTGTTGGGTAACATGGTGTGGCTTAGGGTGGATTTTACCCTAAGAGATTGGCTCAACTCCAACGGGTGGGAGTTTGAGGTTTGTGAAGGACATAGGAGCAAAAGCTCTTTTATGCCCTTGAAATTTGGAGGAGAGGGGGAGGATATGATGTAAACCCTCTGGTTGAAATAGTGAAGGAATTGGAGGTAGTTAGGTACCTCGAAAGTTGAGATTTTGGAATAGGATAAACATGTAATTTAATTATTTTAAGCACTAAATCTAATCCAAAAATTATGAAACTCGGGAGGAGGGAGTTTTAGGATGTATTAGACTTATGGTAATTTTTCTGGAATTTTATGATTAATATATATTATACTTCATGTGTTAAAGAATTATTAGCCCAATTTGTTGTTTCAATTATTTGGAGGCTTTACATTAATTATAATAAGTTAAAATTCTGGATTTAGATCTTGACTAATAGAACATTGATCCCTGAATTTTTATAGAATTTTATGTTGAGTAAATCTAGTACTTTATTCACAAATGATAGAAAGGGCTTTTATGTTTAAAAAATTATTATGGATAGAACACTTGCTGGAAAATTATGAAATTTAGCCAGTGCAAATTTTAGGCCTTAATCTTCATGTCATAAATTATTTAGAATTTTTGGAAGAATATTTTTTGTACTTGATTTATAAACTATAGAAATTAGAGATTATTTCCAAATAGTTTTTCAGGTCATTTTGATGATAGAAAATTATGATACTTAGGATTTAGCCTTCTGAGATAGCCTACTAATTATCATAAATTTGCTGGACATCTTGCATGAATAATTAGGATAGTTCATGTTCAAACCGGTGGCCCTTGAGATTTTCGAGGAATTTAATTAAATGCCAAATAAATTAGGAAAATTTCCATTTTCTGGATTTAGGTTATTTATACCAAGATAAGTTTCCAGTAAATAGTTTAGGGCATTTGGATGAGTAATGGATCATTGCATAACCGGTTCGACATGTAGCCTAGGTCGGTCTGCATATAGCAGGTTGTGAGATGCAATAGGACACGATCTGAGAAAGTCTTTGAGGTTTAAACATTTTGTCTGGGTGAACAATTGTGGAAGAAATTACAATAGGAAGATATAAAGAGTAGTGAGTAGTGGTGATAGCTAGAGTTAAGAGGTGCTCGGGTTCGACGAAAGATCGTCTTCCCCGAGGAGTGGAAGGTTTAAAATCACCCTAGGATAGTCTAATGTAATACGAGAAGGAAATCGGGTTAAAGGGTAGTCAACCAATAATAATAAGTGCCTTGCGAAAGGGAACTTCGGGCCGTAATGCACCGTCTTGGTTCCTAGTGCCCCTTGAGAGCCCTTCACGGGGTATACCGGGGGCAGTCATGGGCTAACGTAAACTGTAATAATAAACCGACAAGAGTAACTTAGTAACTAGGGTTGCACTCTTCACAAACACTGTTGGCACAGGAAGAATGATGAGAGCTTCGGCTCGGTTGGTTTGGAGACGGACGGATGGTCCGGGGAGCTTCGGCTCGGTTGGTTTGGAGACGGACGGATGGTCCGGGGAGCTTCGGCTCGGTTGGTTTGGAGACGGACGTTTTGGTCCGGGGAGCTTCGGCTCGGTTTTTATGTGTTTACGATAAACTTGCATGTGCATAAAATAGGAAAAGTTAAGGTGGTGGGTCTTTCGATATCGGGGAGTTCGATTGCACCGACACCGATATCGTTGACTCGGCGGGGTGATTAGCACTTCGCCAGCAGAAGTCCGGTGCGCCAGCCGGCAAGAGTACGCAGGCGTCCTCTTAGTGCACCAAGCGTTGAGGCGTACGATAGGTCAGACCAGTGGTGCTTTTACTGGTTTTGGAGGTGGGCGAGGCCCAACCCACCGCTTCCGTTTGCCACTACGGAGGTATCCTGGGAGGTAACGGCTCCGAAAGGGGGAACTAAAGGTCTGTGTGCACAGAGTCGGGTGTGTGAGTTGCACTTGCATGTTTCATCATACCCACTAGCATGTCATAGCATAATCGATTCATTTAACCCTGACACCTAAATTATAAGTGGTATGGGACGCTTATACATTAGGACCTGCAAAACGACCCCTTGGTATATAAGCTTGTGTGGGCAAGTTTATAAATCAAAGGTTATTTTCAACATATAATAACCCCTGCTGTTTGATAACTGACACCCCAAGGTATAAGTGGTATGGGACACTTATACGATGGGAGCCTTGCAAAAGATCCCTTTGCTTATGTGTTCTCGCATAAGTGAAGGTTTAAATTCATTTAATTGCTTTTCTTACTGCTAGACCTATTATAACAATTTATTAACTGCTCACCTAACACAACTTGCTAGAATTAGTTTCCGCTGCCATCTGTTTTCATGTTTAATCTCCACCTTCATGTCCTTCCCTTTCTTCCTCTCCGCTCGGTACCTAGGAGCCATGGGGGAAGGGGTAGGGGATGATAGGGCTTAGTCTTTATGACTAACGGTTTTCGAACCGCATCATTTAGGGGATCGTGGAGCCCAGCATGGAGGAGCAGCCCCAGAGATCGGTGCGCCTAGAGATGGGGCAGTCTAGCTCCGGAGTTCACACAGCCGGGACCGTGAGTCTCGACCTTGAGTAGTTTACTGTTTCGCTTCCGCATGAGAGACTTGTAGTGAGGACATTTTGTACCGGGCATAAGCCCGCATTTATAGTACTCTGATGTTTCTGTGGACACTCCCTTCGTGGAGTTTTATTATATATATGTGATTTTTATTATTGTGGACTGCATTGCTCTTACTTCAATAATTGTGCTACTTTCTGTGATCGAAATTGGCCGGCAGAATCGGCGCCTTGTGGTGATGACCCTTCGGGACGTGAAGGAGTCACTGCAAAGCGGCGGTTCTGGGCCTAAGACCCCGGGTTTGAAGAAGAAAAAAAAAAGGGGGTCTTACACGCCCACCTATTCAATGATTTCACCTCAACACTATGCACAATAGATATGTTCAACACCAATTTGTATAAATATGTCCTTGACCAATATCAACTCCTAATATCTAGCCTTCCCATCCAATCCATTTCTCTACCATTGCATGGTTATCCCTTATTACACAACACAATGAGTAACCATACTAAATTATAGTAACAACGACATTATAGATATATGGGAGCAAGATATCACATGAGCAAATCACAATCATTGCAAGAGTGCTAACATTATAAATTAACAAGTGCATTAACATAGGATAGCCCAATACTAAAACTGGGATTCCCGGAGCTACAGGAATCCGATCACAATGCACAACCCCTCGTTGGAAAGGTATTCGCGAGGGCTACGACTTTCGTGTTGAGTCGATCGCCCAGATCTGGTCGCAACATACCAGAAATTCAACTCGAATACGTACAGGAAACAGTTTCCTGTACAGGAATTTTCCCGAATGCAGCGGACTCGAACCAGCTTTCCCGTGGCTGCAGGTATCGCAAGGAAACGAGCAACCACTCGTTGGAAAGGTAATTTCAAGGGCTACGACTTTCGTGTTGAGTCGTTCACCCAGATCTGGCCAGAACACCTCCGAAATTGGCCACGAAGGTCGCCGCGTGCAGAAATCAGATTTCTGCACGCATCTTAAGGCGAGATGAACGGCATCCGTTCATCTTCTTCCTTGCAACGACCTCGCATAAACTTCTCCAGAAATCACACCCAATCTTATTTCTCCTTTCAAAGCCAAACCCCCAACGAAAACCCCTCTCATCTCCACTTGGAATGATGAGAAGGTTGAGGGAGACTAAGCCTAAAACTTAGGCATGGCTTATCCTAAGAACTCTCCTCCTCACCATCAAGACTCTGTTAGAAACGAACTAAAAACAAGCCGGAACGAGTATAACTGAAATTTTATTATCAGAAAAAGGTATCTATTACAAAGGTATGCCCTCCCTTATATAGAATGGAGGAGAGAAGAGAGAATACAAATAAGAGATGTGGGACTAAAAATTTACAGGACTAAGCGGACTATACAGATCAAACCGCACAGGCCGCGCGGTTAGACAGAAGGGCTAACCGCACGGCTACCACCAGAGAGAGAGAGAGAGACCAGGTGAGACCGCCAGACCGTTCGGCAACCAGACAGCAACAGCACAGCAACCAAACCGCTGAGGGAGACCGCCAGACCGTGCGGTCTCCAACTCGCCAAGACAGACCGCCCGGTCACACTTCAACACTCCCCCTCAAGCTGGAGCATATATATCGATCATGCCCAGCTTGTCACAAATATGAAGGAACGAGGCGGATACTGGCTTGGTGAAGATGTCAGCCAGCTCTTTCTCAGAAGTAACAAATGGAGTGCAAATTTGTTCCTTTAAAATCTCTTCACGAATGAAATGACAATCGACCTCAATGTGCTTGGTTCTTTCATGAAAGACTGGATTTTTGGAGATGTATATAGCAGCCTTGTTGTCACAGAACATAGGTAGAGGATGGTTGTAGACCTCTCCTAAATCCAGCATAAGAGCCCGAAGCCACTTTAACTCACAAGTGGTCGATGCCATACTCCGATACTCTGCTTCAGCACTGGACCTGGAGACAACAGACTGCTTCTTGCTCTTCCAGCTTACCAGATTTCCCCCAACAAAAGTGCAGAAACCGGAGGTGGACTTGCGATCTCCTTTGTCATCAGCGTAACTCGCATCTGAGTATGCTTCAACCCTCAGATGACCATTCTTCTGAAAGAGCAATCCTTTCCCAGGGTCTGCTTTGACGTACTCCAAGATCCGCAAGGCGGACTGTAGATGACACTCCCTGGGTGCTTGCATGAATTGACTCACCTTGCCCACAGCATAAGAAATATCGGGCCTGGTCACGGTGAGGTATATGAGCTTACCAACAAGTCGCCTGTACCGCGTAGTATCTGAAAGAAGAGGCGAATCATCTGTCCAGGTTTTGTCTTCTCCAACAGCCATGGGACACCGGGCAGGTTTAGCCCCAGTCAATCCTGCTTCTTTTAAAAGATCAAGGGCATACTTACGCTGGGAGAGGACTAAGGAGTTGGGTTTCCGAGAGATTTCGATCCCCAAAAAGTACTTCGGAGAGCCCATGTCTTTCGTGACTAGATGTTGACGAAGGTGCCGCTTTGTCAAGGCTACCCCTTCCTGATCATCGCCAGTGAGAAGAATGTCATCAACATAAACTGCAAGAATCACCAGTCCCGAGGAGGTTTTGCGAACAAATAGAGAGTGATCAGCAGAGCTGCGCACAAAACCAACGGCCGCCACGATGCCGCTGAACTTGTCAAACCAAGCCCGAGGGCTCTGCTTGAGGCCATAAATTGCCTTCTGCAGCCGGCATACTCGTGTCTCCCCCTGAGCAACATACCCAGGAGGTTGCTCCATGTAGACGGCCTCCTGAAGATCACCGTAAAGAAAGGCATTCTTGACATCCAGCTGGGAAATTGGCCAGTCTTTATTGACCGCCACAGAGAGAAGAACCCGTATAGTGCTGAGACGAGCCACGGGAGAGAAGGTGTCAAAGTAATCAACGCCATAGGTCTGAGTAAAGCCCTTAGCAACAAGGCGAGCTTTATAACGGTCCACAGTGCCATCCGGGGCAAATTTCACCACAAAGACCCAGCGACAGCCAACGACATCAGTACCGAAGGGAGGAGGAACAAGAGTCCAGGTACCCCGCTCCGTTAGGGTGGCCATTTCCTCATCCATGGCCATCTTCCAGTGAGGAATAGCAAGGGCCTCCTGGTAAGAGCGGGGCGTGGCAGTGGCAGAGATAGCTAGAGCAAAGGCCCTGCGAGAAGGGGTAAGACGATCATATGAAACAACAGCAGTAAGGGGGTGTAGGGTACACGTCCGCACCCCTTTGCGAAGAGCTACAGGAAGATCCAGGTCAGCAAGTTCCTCGGCATCCGGAGCATCCGTGGCAGAGAGAGCTGGCCCGGGAGTAGAGAGCGACGGCGGCGGAGATGCGGGGGACGGCGGTGGAGTGGGAGGAGTGGACGGGGATGGAGTAGGGGTGAATATCATAGTAGGAGACGAGGGAACAAAGGGAACAGCAGGAGAATCAGAAGATGGGAGAGGAGGAGAGGAGTCATCCGAGAAGTAGGAGGTATTCTCGAAGAAGGTGACGTCAGCAGAAACGAACTGCTTACGAAGGATGGGATCAAAGCAACAATACCCTTTCTGAGTGGTGGAGTATCCCAGAAAGATACATTTGGTGGAGCGAGGGGATAGCTTATCACGGGTGGCAGAGGGGGCATGCACAAAAGCAGTGCATCCAAATATTTGGAGAGGGAGGGGAAACGGCTCCTTGCCCGGATACAAAATGGAGAATGGGGTTTTTCCGTGAAGAACGGTGGAGGGAATGCGATTGATGAGGTAACAGGCAAGGAGAACAGCATAGCCCCAATAGGAGCGAGGAACATGCATCTGGGTCATCAAGGAACGAGCGACATCAAGAAGATGACGGTTTTTGCGTTCTGCCACACCATTTTGTTGTGAAGTATAGACACAACTAGTTTGATGAATAATCCCATATTGCATGCAGAAGACAGAAAAATCATGACTGATATATTCTTTGGCATTATCAGATCGAAGAACTTTAATAGAAACATCAAACTGAGTCTTGATCATGAGATAGAAGGATGTCCATACAGAGAATAATTCGGAGCGATCTTTTAACAGATACACCCACGTACAGCGAGAGAAATCATCAATGAATGTGACAAAATATGAACTACCCCGACCAACGGTAGGAGTAGGAGAAGGACCCCAAATATCGGAGTGGATGAGATCAAACGGACGGGTGGATCCACGAACATGCTTTGGAGGGAAGGAGGAGCGGTGATGCTTGCCAAGCTGACAGGCTTCACAGTTGAGCGGAGGACTTTGTGGAGGAAGGTGGGGCAGAAGTTGACGAAGAAGATGAGGAGGAGCATGACCAAGGCGGAGATGCCATTGGAGAAGATCTGTGGAGGTGGAGGAGAAGGTGGAGAAAGCGGAAATGTTGTCCAGGAAGTATAGGCCGCCACTCTCAGTCCCAGTAGCAATCGTCCGTTGGGAGGCCGGATCCTGAAAAGAGCAATTAGTAGAAGTAAAAGTAACAGAACATTGTAATTGCTTGCATAGAGAGGTAACAGATAATAGGTTGCACGGGAACTTGGGCACGTAGAGAGTATCCTCCAAACGAAGAGACGGAGAGACACGGACTATCCCCGTCCCATGAACCGATGATGAAGAGCCGTCAGCGAGAGTCACCGGGGGCAACCGACCATGTGTTTCTAGGAGAGAAAAACACTGGGGATTGCCGGTCATATGATTAGTAGCCCCGGTGTCGATCAGCCATTTTCCTTGAGTAACAACGTGGGCACTACCAGAAGACGTGACCACCGAGGCGAGCGGCTCTGAGGAGTATATGGAAGCCATGACAGGAGGAACAAACGAACTGCAGCGGTCACGGTGACAGGACACCAGCGGCAAGAAGGGCCACGACCAAGATGCAGAGCAAGGCAAAAGGGAAGCACAAGCCGCGCGACACAATAGGAGGTCGCGGCGACTAACAAGCAGGAGCGGCTAAAGGAAGAGCCGCACAGAGGAAAAACAAGCCGCTGCGACTAAGAGACAGGTCGCGGGGACAAGAGAGGGCGGCGAAGGAAGAAGGGCAGAGAGGCCGCCTAAACAAGGAAGAACGCACGCGAACAGAGAGAAATCGCGCGGATAGGAAGAAAAGATCTGCAGCGGTCACGATGGCAGACACCAGCGGCCAGAAAAGCCACGACCAAGCCGCAGAACCAAACAGAAGGAGAGAAGTCGGGCGGCTAGCAGACAGACCGCGCGAACAGAAGAGGAGGATATCAGGAGGCAAAAGGCAAACAAGGCAAAAGAGGCCGCGGAGACAGGTCGCGGCGACTAGAGAAGAGAAGGAGGGAGCGGCGACTAGAATAGGTCGCAAGAGAGAAGCAAGCAACAGATACAGGCCGCGCTAACAGGGCGCAAGCAACAGGGGGAAGAAACAAGCCGCGGAAAACAGACCGCGAGAAGAAGAGGCAGGTCGCGCGGACAGAAGCAAAGGAGCAACAAGGCAACAGGTCGCGCACACAGAGGGCAACGACAAAGAAGGCAAGAAGCCGCGCGAACAAGGCGCAAGTAGGCGAAGGAAATAGGTCGCGAGAAACAAGCGGAAGAAAGCCGCGCGAACAGGGCGGACAGAATCATGAGCCAATGATCGATGCCTCTGATACCATGTTAGAAACGAACTAAAAACAAGCCGGAACGAGTATAACTGAAATTTTATTATCAGAAAAAGGTATCTATTACAAAGGTATGCCCTCCCTTATATAGAATGGAGGAGAGAAGAGAGAATACAAATAAGAGATGTGGGACTAAAAATTTACAGGACTAAGCGGACTATACAGATCAAACCGCACAGGCCGCGCGGTTAGACAGAAGGGCTAACCGCACGGCTACCACCAGAGAGAGAGAGAGAGACCAGGTGAGACCGCCAGACCGTTCGGCAACCAGACAGCAACAGCACAGCAACCAAACCGCTGAGGGAGACCGCCAGACCGCGCGGTCTCCAACTCGCCAAGACAGACCGCCCGGTCACACTTCAACAGACTCTATGGAGTCGATGTCTCTCCTAAAATAACTATAGATCTAGCACCAAGGGAGAGGGGAGGAAGCTCACCTCAAGTCCAGCGGTACCACCATGGCCGGCCATGAGCCTCGCACTCCTTCGCGGCGGCATTGTTTTTCCCTTGACGGTGGCGGCGTTTTGATTCCTCCAAGGATGGCTCCGGCAAGCTCTTCCTCCTCCTCCAGCCAAGAACCCTCTCAGAAATTTCGGGGCAGAAGAAAGGAGATGAAATGCTAGGGTTTCCCAACTTTTTCCTTTTTATACATCGCAGACACGGGTAGGCACACGGCCGTGTTCCTACCCGTGTTCAGGTGACACGGCCGTGTGGCATGCCGTGTCTAGGGCCGTGTTCCTCCCAGAACCACTTTCTGCCGGGTCAGGGTTGCGGCACACGGGTAGAGACACGGTCGTGTCCCGACCCGTGTCCTTGGCACACGGCTAGGGACACGCCCGTGTCCCAACCCGTGTCCTTGGCACACGGCTAGGGACACGCCCGTGTCCCAATACCCGTGTACCTCTCTGAATGGTAAGCCTATTTTTATGAGGCACACGGGTATGGACACGGCCGTATCCATACCCGTGTCAGCCAAAAATGCCGTTTTGCCTTGTTTTCCTCATTTCCCGCACGTCCGCACCTGTTCACCCACACCCCCATTGGGCTCACCACAGCCCCCTTGACTCAAATATGCAAACAAGGGGCCTAGCGCGAATTGGGACGTTACAAATCCTATAAACAAAATAAAAGATTTCGTCCCCGAAATCAGGGTAAGGCTATGGGAGTGAAACACATAAAAAGGGAACTATGCTTTCAAATAAAATTTTTACCTGGAGTAAATAATTCCGGGTAGCGCTCTTGCATCAAATCCCTTGGCTCCCATGTGCACTCTTCCTTCCCGTGATTAGACCATAGCACTTTCACCAAGGGAACACTTTTGCGGCGCAAGGTTCTTGTCTCGTTATCAACGATCCGTACCGGCTCCAGTCGCACAGACCTATCAGACGCCACGGCACCATCCGCCGTGGGGATATACTGTTCAGGCCGCAACAAAGCCTTCCGAAGCGACGATACATGGAACACGTCGTGAAGGTTCTCCAGCTCCGGTGGTAACTCCAATCGATAGGCCAGAGGGCCAATCCTTTCCACTACGACATAGGGCCCGACATACCTTAGGCTGAGCTTCTTGACTCCACGTACCCGCGACACTCCGTGCATCGGTCGAATCTTTAGGAACACTTTATCACCCACTTGAAACTCTACCATACGGTGCATTGCGTTGTAATATTTCGCCTGTCGGCTTTGAGCCTCTAGCATTCGATTCCGGATCAACCTAACCACCACGTCCGTGTCATCAATATACTCATTTCCCAATGTCTTCGGATCTTCGTCTTGCACCCAGGACAAGGGTGTTCTACACCTCCTTCCATACAAAGCTTCATGAGGTGCCATTCCAATACTGGCTTGATGACTGTTATTATAAGAGAACTCCACGAGAGGTAAGAGCCTCTCCCATGGTTCTCCTTTATCTAGCACACACAACCTCAATAGGTCCTCCAATGTTCGGATGGTTCGTTCAGATTGCCCGTCCGTTTGTGGGTGAAAGGCTGTGCTAAAGGCGAGGCGCGAGCCCAAATAAGCCTGTACAGCCCTCCATTCTCTTGAAGTAAACCGACCATCCCGGTCGGAGACGATCGTCTTCGGCACACCATGGTACCGCACAAATTGTTCCACAAAGAGACGCACTAAGACGCCCACCTGCGCCTCCTTCTTCATTGGGATAAATCGGGCTACCTTGGTCAACCGGTCAACTATCACCCACACAGAATCATTCCCCGAGCGTGAGCGAGGTAACCCGTGAACGAAGTCCATGGAGATGTCCTCAAATTTCCATTCGGGGATGGGCAACGACTGTAGCATTCCACCGGGGCTTCTACATTCCGCCTTCACCATTTGACATGCCACGCAATGAGTAACAAAGTACTTGACATCTCTCTTCATGCCCGGCCAACACATCGTCTTTCTCAAATCGGTGTACATCTTCGCGATCCCCGGGTGTACCGAGTACTTGGAACAATGGGCCTCCTTTAGAATATCCTCCCGAATGTTGTCACCTTCGGGGATGTAAAGCCGGCCACGAAAATGGACGAGGCCGTCTTTTAGGGAGTATTCTTCCGTAATCCCATCCTCCATTGACTTGAAAGCCGGGGTTAAAGCCGCATCCTTCTTTTGTTCCGTACGGATCCGGTCTCGTATGTTGCAAACTATACTCATCGCGGCCAAATATTATGTATACTCTTCCGGTTGATTCTTAAAGACCAAAGTGATTTCCATCTCTTGCAGTGTCCGGATTAACTCCATCCTCATCAAGCGGGATTCCGTGCTCGTTCCCGGTGCCTTTCGGCTCAAGGCATCGGCTACGGAATTAACCTTCCCGGGGTGGTAATTCAAGGTGAATTCGTAGTCGCACAAGAACTCCAACCACCGCCGCTGTCTCAAGTTTAACTCCTTTTGGGTGTGAACGTACTTCAGATTTTTGTGATCCGAGTAGATCTCGCAGTGGACGCCGTATAAATAATGCCTCCACATCTTCAAGGCGAATACCACCGCTCCCAACTCTAGATCATGCACCGGGTAGCTGGCTTCATGCTTCTTCAACTGTCTTGAAGCATAAGCGATCACATGCCCATTCTGCATCAACACAGCTCCCATCCCTTGATACGACGCATCCGTGTAAACTTGAAAGCCCTCCTTCCCAGATGGAAGAGCTAGGATGGGTGCAGTCGTCAATCTGTCCTTCAGCTCTTGGAATGCAGCTTCGCACTGGGGTGTCCATTCAAACGGCACACCCTTCTTGGTCAGCGTAGTAAGGGGAAGGGCGATCTTCGAGAAGCCTTTCACGAACTTGCGATAGTACCCGGCAAGTCCAAGAAAGCTCCGTATGTCGGCCGCTGACTTCAATGGCGACCACTCCTTCACGGCCCGCACCTTGGCCGGATCTACAGCTAGCCCCGCCCCACTAATCACATGTCCCAAGAACGCGACCTCTCGAAGCCAAAACTCACATTTGCTGAACTTGGCAAACAAAGTGTGCTCCTTTAGTTTCCTCAGCACTAAAGTTAGATGCTCGGCGTGTTCTGCCTCAGTCTTTGAGTAGATTAGGATATCATCGATGAACACGATGACAAAGACGTCCAAATAAGGGCCGAACACCTTGTTCATCAGGCTCATAAAGGCGGAAGGGGCGTTTGTGAGCCCAAACGGCATCACGGTGAATTCGTACAAACCGTATCTCGAACTGAACGCCGTCTTCTGAATGTCGTCTTCTTGTATCCTCAGCTGATAATATCCCGAACGTAGATCTAACTTGGAGAACCAATACGATCCCACCAATTGATCAAATAATTCATCAATGCGCGGTAGGGGATAGGTGTTCCGCACCGTTAACCGATTCAACTCTCGATAATCAATACATAACCGCAAGGTGCCATCCTTCTTTTTGACGAACAAAACGGGCGCTCCCCAAGGCGACGAGCTTGGGCGAACGAACCCTGCTTCCACCAATTCCTGAAGCTGGACTCTAAACTCTGCAAGTTCCTTCGGAGCCATTCGGTATGGAGCTCGCGAGACGGGCTTGGCACCCGGAATTAGCTTGATTTGGAAGTCCACTTCCCTATGCGGGGGTAGTCCCGGCAATTTCTCGGGAAATACCTCGGGAAATTCTCGCACCACCCGCACATCCTTGACCTCTAATGTCAATTTCTTCAACTCAAAGCAAATTACATAGACCTCGTCCCCTTCCATATGAGATTTCATAACTTGGATTGAAGACAATAATTTACGGGGTACGAATTTAATACCTTGGAAGATGACTTCCGAGTCTCCATGCCTCAACATAACTTGCTTCTCCGCACAATTGATCCTGGCGTGGTGCCAGTCCAACCACCTCATGCCCAGGATGAGATCGAACTCCGGGATTCTTAACACTGTCGCCGGAGTTTCAAAGAACTTTCCTCCAATAAGGGTGTCGAAGTCGCAACTTGCTGACGACGTCATCTCAGAGCCGTCCGGAAGGCGCACCCTTTGAGTAGTGCCCGTGAAGTGTTGCACTCCCTCCAAGTCCTTCACGAAGTCCTCCGAGATGAACGAGTGAGACGCACCCGTGTCAAATAACGTATAAGCGGGTCTCCCGCTAACCATGACAGTGCCTAAGTTCCAAAAAGGTAATCACTATTCAAAATTGCGCTTATCATTTGTATCGTAAATCCAACAAGTCATATAATATTAATAAATTTTGCACGTACCGGTGATGACTTCCTGCGGATTTCTCTCCTGAGTCATATCCAATGCGAATACATGCTCCCGTGCATGTCCTTGATTTCTCCCTGGTGGTCCTCTTCCTCGGCCACGCATGTGCCCTCGTCCCTGTGGAGCTACTGGAGGGGGAGCAATAGGGGCACCCCCGATCAATCGCGGGCAAACTCGTCGGACATGCCCCGGTTGGTTGCACTCAAAACATATCATCTCACGTCGGCCCCCAGGTTGTTGATAATATTGCTGCTGCGGTGGTGGTGGTAAAGGTAGTGGTTGCGGAATTGGGTACTCCACCCGATAGTTCCGGTTGACCCACCGACCGCCTCTGTGGTTTCCCCTTCCTCTGCCATGATCATTCCGCCTTCTATTACTAGGGCCGACTTCAATTACTCCTTCCGCAGGTCTCTTGCCACATCCCATGTGGTCCGCCTCCAGTCTCTTTGCCATGTCAATGATTTCTGCCAGGCTTCCATCGGCTATAAACAAAAGGGCCTGCCTCAGGGGGTCCCTCAACCCTTTGTAGAAGCGCTTCGCATAGCCTCTATCGTCCAAATCATAGGAATCAGCAAACCTAGCGAGGTGTTGGAACTCCCTCTAGTACTCCGTTACCGATTTCGATCCCTGCTTCAGCTGCAGAAATCTTTCTTCAAGTTCATCCCGAGCAGAAGAAGGAATGAAGTGATCCAGAAAAACCTCGGTGAACTCGTTCCAACTGATGTCCGTGTACAACCGCCCTTGGAAGGTGGAGCCCATGAGGGACTTCCACCACCTTTTGACGTGTAGCTCTAGCAGCGTCACTACCAATGTCACCGCCATGTTGTTCGGACATCTTATGCCAGCCATCAATTCCTGCACGGTATCAAGCCATTCCTCGGTGCGCACCGGCGATTCTGTCCCAAGATAGGCAGGAGGGGACAGGGCACGGAAGGTGCTCACCCAGTTGGAGCCTGGCGCTTGTTGTTGCACCGGAGCTTGCTGGGCTTTAAATGCATCCAATATGGCTGACAGTGTTTGTCCCAGTTCCGACTGCTGGAATTGTGAAGGGACGGAAGGGGTAGGAGTGCCCCAAACCGGCTCCACCTGCGCTGGGACCTATACGCAAGGTACAAACTAGGGTCAGGTTGGCTAAAACTAATGTCAAAGTTGGACAACTTAGTGTGAATTACATATGGGCACACCACTGCTTCCGCTAAGTCGGTTTGTCCCCAAACCGACTAATCGAACGGGAGTGGCCCATTGCTACCTGACTGCTGTAGGTGAAGATCGGCTTAGTCTGATAACATTTGTAAGACCCCCCTCCCGGAACACAACACACGGCACGAGGGGAGTCTTATGCCCGAAATAGCCGCCTTGCGGTAGCACTAACTCACGGGTTAGCCTTTACCATAAGACGCCTATTCCGCCGGCTACAATCCATATCACAACAATTATGCCAACCCAACCATAACAGAAAAGTAAAGCTAAAAGCAGTTCAGTTCACAGCTAAGTTAAAGTCCAAAAATAGCGGAAGATAACAAGCACAACAAGCTTGTACAAAAGAAACAAGAGTCTAGAAATGTTTTGCCAAACGGCTACATGAAAACACTCACTACTGTCACTGACGGTGCCGATGGCACCACCACCTCAGGTCCTATCATCCGGGCCTGGCTGTCCTGCTGCATAGTCCGTTGCCGCTCTACCTGCGGGGTTTCCTCCTAAAAAGGAAGACGTAGCAACCGTTAGTCATAAGACTAAGTGGCTTCACATCCGCTCCCCCGGAGACTCCTCGGCACCGGGCGGAGAAAGGAACACAGGTACAATATATATACATAAGCAAGTAAACAAGCAGGTGACAGTAAGTATGGTGAAGTATAAACTACGCTACACAACTAGCAGTTCTACGAATATCAATAATATATAAATGACAGCAGGTATAAATAATCAGAATAGTAACTTAACTTATAAGAGTGCCCATACAAACTTATAAGTTAAGGATCGGCTTAACAATAAAGTAACTCATCGTATAAGAGTGCCCATACAAACTTATACGATGAGGATCTTGTGTATGCAATGAATGACATGAAATGAATGTTATGCTATGACCGAACCATGCGCACACACATGCAAGTTTGCTATGTCGACACAGACTAGAAGTTCCCACTTTTCGAGCAGGTAGCTAACCTCTCAGGCGTCGTCCGTCGTGGCCAGACGGCGACAGTGGAGCGGGCGTCTCCACTACTAGGTGGTATCACACTACCTATCCTAGGCCCCCGTACGCCTCAACGCTAAGAACACAACAGCGGAGCTCACATGCGTACTACGGCTCAGAAGGGGTCTTGGGTAAATGTGCACCAAGAACACAGCCCAACCTGGCCTTTGATTTCGAACCGGATGGAACCTCGGAAACGCACGAGGTGCAAGCCCAACCGTTCTCATGGCACGGAGGAGATCTCGGGTTATGGACACCAAGTATCAAACCCTACCGCCCAAGGTCTACCCATTGGTTCCCATCGGTGTGACGACTGGCGAACCCGTAGACCTGCCACAATCATTATCTCAACGTCGCGACACGATGAATCGTCGCACATCACATGCCCCAAAACAACTCACTCGATGCTACCCGTAGGGAGACTTCAACTCTAAGCATCGGTTGTTAATAAACCCCTTGGGCTCGGATTACAGTTACAAGATACTCTTCACATAGTGTTCATCATGTTCATGCCCACCTATTCAATGATTTCACCTCAACACTACGCACAATAGATATGTTCAACACCAATTTGTATAAATATGTCCTTGACCTATATCAACTCCTAATATCTAGCCTTCCCATCCAATCCATTTCTCTACCATTGCATGGTTATCCCTTATTACACAACACAATGAGTAACCATACTAAATTATAGTAACAACGACATTATAGATATATGGGAGCAAGATATCACATGAGCAAATCACAATCATTGCAAGAGTGCTAACATTATAAATTAACAAGTGCATTAACATAGGATAGCCCAATACTAAAACTGGGATTCCCGGAGCTACAGGAATCCGATCACAATGCACAACCCCTCGTTGGAAAGGTATTCGCGAGGGCTACGACTTTCGTGTTGAGTCGATCGCCCAGATCTGGTCGCAACATACCAGAAATTCAACTCGAATACGTACAGGAAACAGTTTCCTGTACAGGAATTTTCCCGAACGCAGCGGACTCGAACCAGCTTTCCCGTGGCTACAGGTATCGCATGGAAACGAGCAACCACTCGTTGGAAAGGTAATTTCAAGGGCTACGACTTTCGTGTTGAGTCGTTCACCCAGATCTGGCCAGAACACCTCCGAAATTGGCCACGAAGGTCGCCGCGTGCAGAAATCAGATTTCTGCACGCATCTTAAGGCGAGATGAACGGCATCCGTTCATCTTCTTCCTTGCAACGACCTCGCATAAACTTCTCCAGAAATCACACCCAACCTTATTTCTCCTTTCAAAGCCAAACCCCCAACGAAAACCCCTCTCATCTCCACTTGGAATGATGAGAAGGTTGAGGGAGACTAAGCCTAAAACTTAGGCATGGCTTATCCTAAGAACTCTCCTCCTCACCATCAAGACTCTATGGAGTCGATGTCTCTCCTAAAATAACTATAGATCTAGCACCAAGGGAGAGGGGAGGAAGCTCACCTCAAGTCCAGCGGTACCACCATGGCCGGCCATGAGCCTCGCACTCCTTCGCGGCGGCATTGTTTTTCCCTTGACGGTGGCGGCGTTTTGATTCCTCCAAGGATGGCTCCGGCAAGCTCTTCCTCCTCCTCCAGCCAAGAACCCTCTCAGAAATTTCGGGGCAGAAGAAAGGAGATGAAATGCTAGAGTTTCCCAACTTTTTCCTTTTTATACATCGCAGACACGGGTAGGCACACGACCGTGTTCCTACCCGTGTTCAGGTGACACGGCCGTGTGGCATGCCGTGTCTAGGGCCGTGTTCCTCCCAGAACCACTTTCTGCCGGGTCAGGGTTGCGGCACACGGGTAGAGACACGGCCGTGTCCCGACCTGTGTCCTTGGCACACGGCTAGGGACACGCCCGTGTCCCAACCCGTGTCCTTGGCACACGGCTAGGGACACGCCCGTGTCCCAATACCCGTGTACCTCTCTGACTGGTAAGCCTATTTTTATGAGGCACACGGGTATGGACACGGCCGTGTCCATACCCGTGTCAGCCAAAAATGCCGTTTTGCCTTGTTTTCCTCATTTCCCGCACGTCCGCACCTGTTCACCCACACCCCCATTGGGCTCACCACAACCCCCTTGACTCAAATACGCAAACAAGGGGCCTAGCGCGAATTGGGACGTTACAAGGTCGACCCCTTTGTCTGAGGGTGAGTCATCTAGAGCACAGAATGATGCGGTGATCGAGAGCCTGCGATAAAGTAGCAATTCCTTGAGCAGGCAGATGGTGGAGATGCGAGCCCAGATCCAGTCTCTAGTGGCAGTTGTGGCAGGACAGACTCAGGGAGTGTAAGGTCTTGCAGGGGGTTAGTTGTTCCTCCTCCTCCTACACCCCTGAGACCTCTTGTGGTTGTGCCAGCAAAGATGGCATTTATCTCGCAGTTTAAGAGACTTAGCCCTCTTACTTATGATGGGAAGGCAGATTTCATGGTCATAGATGATTGGCTGATCTCCATGGAGGAGATGTTCTCGTACTCCGGTATTATAGATGATCAGAGAGTGATGATAGCCGCCATCAGCTCAAGGGTTTGGCTAAGAGTTGGTGGCTTAGAGAAAAGGAGAGCTTGGTAGCTAGTTGTTCTTGGGAATTATTCAAGGAAATGCTGCTGAGGAAGTTCTTGCCTTCGGTCGAGCGTGATCGTCTTATGAACGACTTCCTCCACCTGAAGCAAAGGCAACTCACGGTCGGTGAGTATGAGATAGAGTTCAGCAAGTTGAGCCGGTTTGCTCCTGGGTTGGTGAGTGTTGAGGCTGATCGAGTCAAGCGATTTCTTGGTGGCTTGAGGAGCTAGGTGCAGTAGTTGACCAGTGCTTATGGATCAGATACTTATGCAGAGGTAGTGGAGGCTGCTCTGAAGGTGGAGGCAATCAAGACCGCAAAGAGCAGAGGCCAGCAAATGAGGAAGGATAAGAGGAAGTCTGTTGAGGAGAAGAAACCCCAGGTACCCAGTGCAGCTTCAGGAAAGAAGAGCAAGGTGGTGTGTAGCTTCTGTGGTCAGTCAGGCCACCCTGTTGAGAGGTGTTTCAAGAAGGTAGACTTGAAGATGATTGATCTGGAAGACTTCGATGTTATTCTGGGCATGGACTGGCTGTCTAAGTATGATGCGGTTATTCAGTGCAAAAGGAAGCACTTGGACTTCATCAAGGACAATGGTCAGCCTGGAAGCCTGTATGCTGATCCGAGCCAAGATTCTCCTGTCATTTCTACGGTATGTGCTCAGAAGTTGTTTCTTTCCGATTGTTTTGCTTGTTTAGTCTCGGTGGTTGGTACCGCTGTTAGTGTAGCGCATTTGGAGGAGACCCCCGTTGTTCGTGGTTTCGCTGATGTTTTTCCTGATGACCTTCCTGGTCTTCCTCCCGAACGGGATGTTGAATTTGTAATTGATTTGGAACCGGGTACGCGTCCTATTGCTAAGGCGCCGTATCAGATGGCCCCTCGTGAGTTAGAGGAGTTGCGAGTCCAGTTGGATGAGTTGTTGGCAAAAGGATTTATCAGGCAGAGTTCGTCGCCTTGGGGTGCTCCTATTTTGTTTGTAAAGAAGAAAGATGGGTTGATGCGGCTTTGCATCGACTACAGGGAGTTGAACAAATTTACTATTAAGAACAGGTACCCTCTGCCAAGGATCGATGACTTATTTGATCAGTTGCGCGGTAGCTTAGTGTTCTCCAAGATCGATCTTTGTTTTGGCTATCATCAGCTCAGGATCCGTGAGACAGATATTCCACGGACTGCGTTTAGATCGAGGCATGGACATTTTGGGTTCTTGGTGATGTTGTTTGGTCTGACCAATGCACCATCAGCTTTCATGGATATGATGAACCGGGTGTTCAACGATTTCCTAGACAAGTTCGTTATGGTTTTCATCGATGACGTGTTGGTCTATTCTCGCAGCGCTGAGGAGCATGAGCAGCATCTGCGCTTGGTTCTATCGGAGTTGAGGAATCACAATTTATTCGCTGTTGAGACCGAGCGGTCTGTCGGATGAGACCGGGCAGTATGGCGGTTTGTCTGGCAGTCTGAGCGGTTTGGTAGTACCAAGCGGTCTGTCGGATGAGACCGGGAGGTCTGGCGGCTTGTCTGGCGGTCTGGGCAGTCTGGCGGTTTGTGCGGCTTATGCGGCTTGTATAGTTTCAGGTTCTTATAATTATTAGTCCCACATTACTTATTTGTAATCTCTCTTCTCTCCTCCATTCTATAAAAGGGATGTCACACCATTGTAATAGATACCTTTTTCAGATAATAAAATTTCAGTTATACTACTTGCGGTTTTTTTTGTTCGGTTCTAACATAGTATCAAAAGACTCGATCTACTCCTCCTGATTCTTTGTGCCTTCTCTGACAGCGCGACCTGTTCGCGCGGCTTGCTTCCAGTTCGCGCGACCTATTTTTCGCGGCCTGTTTCTTCCGCCTGTTTGCTTGCGCCCTGTTCGTGCGACCTATTTGCTTGTGCCCTGATCGCGCGCCCTGTTCGCACAGTCTGTTTCTTTTGCTTGCACCCTGTTCGCGGAGCCTGTTTGCTTGCGCCCTGTTCGCGCGGCCTGTGTTTTTTGCTTGCTTCTTTCTTGCGACCTGTTCTAGTCGTCGCGCCCTCCTCCTCCTCTTTAGTCGCCGCGACCTGTCGCCGCGACCTGTTTTTTACTTGTTCGTCTTTCGCCTCCCAGCAACCCCCTCTTCTGTTCGCGCGGTCTGTCTTCTAGCCACCCAACTTCTTCCCCTTTTCCTTGCTCTGCATTTTGGTCGTGGCCTTCCTTGCGGCTGGTGTGCTGTCACCGTGACCACTGCAGACTCATCTCCCTGTCCGCTGCAGCCTTCTTTGCTGCTCTTCCTACTTGTTATTCGCGCGGCTTGTTCTTGTTGGGTTTCTCTATTAGGATGGCACAACACTTGTGCACGCAGCGGAAGTAATAAAATCAAGAACAACCCAAAAGAGATTGGGATTGGGCCATGAATGTTGAATCAGGAAGTTAACAAACAACTAGGTAAAATTACCTTAGCGGCGCTGAGTCATAACTCAACGAAGATGCTCCAAAAATATGAGTCCTTATCGGTGGAGAGTTCCACGTAGAATAGCATCTACGTCTCTGCAGAAATCCACACGAGCGGGAGAACACCGAGATTCGTCACACGAAGGATCGGGAAAGTAGATCGACTGCACCTTGCACTTCCACGGACTGCTAGGTCCGCTCCAAGAAGACAAGCACCGGCGACTGTCATCGGAGAAGAAGTCGGCGGAGCGAGCGAATCGGCGGAATCGGCGAAACACTTCCGTCAGGTCGGGAGTTCTTCATCTTTACCGCTCAAACCTAAGTCCTTATTTATACCCGAAGGATAAACTGACCTAGGAAAAATTGCTATACGCAGACCACAGAAAATTAGGGTTTCTGGAAATAATCGTCGGGAATCAGCATTCGTCGAGAATCGAACATTTCGATTCTCGATGAATCTCTTCGATCTACGATACTCGACGATCGATACTCGACGATTCTCAACGATCGAGACTCGACGATTCTCGATGATTGATACTCTACGATTCTCGACGATCAATACTCGACGATTCTCAACGATCGATACTCGATGATTCTCGACGATTCTCGACGATTCTCGACGATTTTCCCTTGGCAACATTTGCCGGACTCCATTCTGTATGGTGATTGGTAACCTTTACTAACACAGTCAATCTTCCAACTTCTCCACATACTCTTATGTGCGACCCTGCAGACTCATATCGCATTGGCAGTGAGATTACATGTTTGATCACTTCTAGATCACCATGGTAACTCCAACAGTCTCCCACTTGATCTTGAAAGTATCAAACCAAAAACATCACAAACAATGAGCGGCATGTAGCAATGCATCATTGCTACCCAAGCAATAAGAGTTCATAACTCATAAGCCTTATGAAAAATATTCCAGCGTTGTCTTTGTCCCTTTTTCCCTTACATCCGGAAAGAACTAGAGGCATGGACCGCGTCACCCTCATAATAGCTCAATCCAAGATTCTTAATCTAGAACAGTCTTCCAGAGAATGGTGAGTCCAATATCACATATTGACTAAACCAAGCATTGCCATGCATTTCTCAGTCCAGTTCCATCAAGGGGCCCATGGATGCAACTCCTGTCATATAGGAGGACAAATCCCATATCTACTCACACACAAACACCCAAATGATTCGTAACGTGCCCAACAACCACCCTTATCATCAACCTTTCTCAAGGAAGACTTTAGATTGCATCAAAGCACGCTCTTCCTCACTTGATGAATGTTGTGACTTCAGGTCAAAGGAACACAACACCATTGTCAATTGAGACCTACTCGTGACACATTTAGATAACAATCTACAAAGTAGTCACAGGTTGGGTCTGTCCAGTACAACTTGTGATGTAGGCGTACACGTTTGGATCGAAATATAATTACGGACGCACACGACTATCTCTCCACGAACTAAAGTCTACTCTCACACAATCGTTCTACGCTGCACCACGTTATTATGTCCAATCAATTATACGCTAGCGTACGGGTAGCCAAACCACTTGGGACCGAATATAGGCTATAGGCCAATATCCGTTCCGGCTAAAAGGACCAATATTGGATCCGACCGAGCGGTGTTATACCAAAAGAGATCTACCGAATAAAACATGATTCAGAAAAGGCAGATCTCTCCCAACAAAAGAAAACGGGGGCTCGCCAAACCCTTTTATGAAAATTAAATCAACCATGAAAAACGCAACTACAATGAAAGCTAACCACGATGTTTCAATGATTTCAAAATTAACGCTAGAAATTCCACCACAAGACTATCTAAAGAAAGGAACACACGGGAGTGGAAAAGTTCGTTACCCAACCGGAATGGATGATTCCGGTTCTCTCGGCGAGGATCGTTCATCGACAACTCCACCGGAGTCGCGCCCGGTAGGAGAGAAACTCGCCCGCCTTCGTCGCGTCACGCCGGAATTGGAAATCCACCACGAGGAGGTCTTCTATATTTGGCAACAAATATATGTAAATATGGTAGGAGAGGGCAAATATGGTAGGTTGTAGGGATTCATATGGAAGGTGGTGGTCGATTTAGGAAGGGAATGAAGAGGGGGTCGGACTTGTTGGTGTTGGGGTTGGCGGCTAGGATTTTGTGGAAGATGGAGGGGCTCGGATTGTGATGAAGGGAGGAGGCCGGTTTTGGAGGGGGGTGGTCGGGTTGGTGAGGGGAGGAGGAGGCCGGTGGCTTTTTGGGTGAAAGGGGTCGGTTTTCTTCGTAGAGGAAGAGGAGGGCTCGGGTAGCTAGAGGAAGAGGAAGATATGGAGGAGGGAGGAGGAGGAGGGGAAGTTGGAGGCCGGCGGCCAAAGAAGGATAGGACTAGAGCAATTTGCCTTGGAGAGGGAGGAGATTTCAATCTTGAAATTCGGTTTCTTCTTTCATTCATTCAATAAAAAAAATATGAAACATGCATGCCTATATATAGGCTACACCACTCAATCTCCACCATAGAAAATTAAACCACTCATGATGGCTATTTGCACCCATCATGAAATAACAATTACAATAATTAAGAACATGAAATAAAAATAACAAATGATGGTTATAAACACCCATCACACATGAAATGAAAATAACATTGCGACATAAAATACCAAACATAGAAATGCATTATTAATTAATAATAATTTATTAATAATAATTATTATTAAATAATAATATATGGGTTTGCGTTCTGGACGGTTATTATGCCGACTCTCCGCATAGTCGTCCGCAAGCATGCCGTCGCCATCCTCGAAATGTTGTGGGCCGTCGTCTCCATCAATCCTCCCCCGCTCAAAAGTACACATCACCGATGAGTTGGTCTGAGAGTACCAGTGCAAGAGAGCATCATCCACAAAAGACATGTAGCAGCGAACAACACCACTTGGAGAAGAGAGCACTTCAACCTGGAGTATCCTGTCATGCAAAATGTTGGTCCTGGGGTCCCTTGAAAAAGCATTAGGCAATAAAGGAAGAAAAGTTTCAACATCAACTACCAACGTACCTCCAGTGAGGACCGAAGAAGAAAGCGATCCAAGCCAAAACTCACTACCCAAACCATGAGAGAACGAAGTGGAACCAAACGGATAGGCAGATAATTCAAGTGGTGGAGAAACATGCAGCGTTAAATCAGAAACATTAAAAATAGGGGTATTACCCCAATTAGTGGAAAACCTCAAAAGAAATGTGTGTTCTCCTAATTTCATTAATGTCCGCAAAAGGTGCAGCTCACCAACTTGCCCACTTTCTATAGTGCCCGAAAGCAACCGTTCAGGGACGAGACGCACCAAAACAAAATTGCCAATTATACCGTAAGACGCCCTTTTATGTAAGCTAGCAAGAAATGGATAAGGATTTTGTGACGTGGGCAGCGCTTCACTAAAGTTCTTACGTAAATAATGTTCATGGAAAGCATAATCTTGCGCAAACGTACTCAGTGCATTCAGTGGTAATGGAATGACATAAGGCGGTACCAACGGAACTAAATCTGGTGGCGCCGAGGGAATCTCATCAGGAGGCACTATAAGCGGCCCTATCCTAAACGTATAATTCGATAAATGATTTTCTTTAAAATTCATGGAGGATAAAATTAGGATAAAGGAAATAGTCGCCACAGACATAAAATCTAAAACATCTGAGGGTGTGACCAACGATGGACTCGTAGGGTAATAGGCCGTCAAAGGGGACATGTCCAAAGGTGGAGCTAAGTCATTCTCAATGTCGAAACACGGGTTTAACGTCCAAGAAAGATCACCCGGTTGCAAGCCATTAAAGTCATATGAAAATTCAAACAATGGATTCGCCCTTACAGAAAATTCGTCCGACATGTCTACCAATTCATTAGATATATCATGTAATTCAGAATCAGTGGTCGGGTCATAGGTCGGCAATAATAATACGAGATTTGGGGGCACTAATGGGACCTCATCTGGGGGTACTGGCAGAATGAACTCAGGGGGCACCGTAGAACTCCTGAAATTAATCGTACTACACTCATGTACAAAATGATCAGTACGTCGAGTCAACGGGTCAGGGGGATGAGTCGGTAAAATAAAACCCGGGGTACAATCCAAAAAATCGTCCAATAATGCAACTTCCTTGCTTAAAATTTCTTCTGACACACTATCCAAGTTATTTAATTTAGAATCAATTATGGTCTCAGACAAGGGTAAAATTGAGCCCGACTGAAGCTTTAAATCAGGAACGTCAGATAAAGGTGTTTGCATCAAAGAAATATTGTTCGGGCTCATAACACTAAAATCATCCAAGGATAACTCGTTCACCCACGGTAAGTCTTCCCAATCAGTCGGAACGTCCAATATATCTGGATCATCAGAACAGTCCTCAAAATATCTCTGTCTAAGAGGAACCAGCTCGAGTCCGAACAGATCATCTCCTAAGTCACTACTAAGTAAACTCTCATCATCAGGTAAAATGCCTACCGATTCAGGTGTAATCTCAGCAGGAGTAACCGTAGGCTCCAAAATGTCATCGACGGGGAGTGGAGATGATTCCTCAGTGGTCAAATCCTCATCCAGGTCACTAGGGTAACCAATATCCTCATTGTCGCTATCATCATCAGAGATAACAGCCTAATCCTCAATGACGGGCACGATCCTAGACAATACCTTAGACTCAACAGGAGAGTCAACAACTAGACTAGACAACTCAGGGGGAGACTCAAAAGGGTTTACAGGCATAATCGGCAGAGATCGCTCAACAATGTGCAGTTTGATCTGGGCATTAGGTTTATAGTCAGTCCTAATGGTTGGTATGGAACTAGCGCCATAACGATACTCACTCAAAGGTTTGGCGTTAGTAGTACGGAGATTGGTGGGATCAAATTGATCCAAGAGGAGGCTACGCATCGCCCACCACGTGTGTGTATAATTGCCAACACGACGCTCTTCATTTATCCAAAATGACTGGGCTCGACCTATTAACCGCTCTCGGGCGAAGTGAACCTTTTGGAGGTCATCCCATTCGCGACAGTAAAAATGAAGTTCTATCTCCTTAAGCCAATCCCTAAAATTTTTAGGATACCCTAAACCGTCATAGGTAAGATTAATGTGGCGTTGCCTAGGGGGAGGCTTAAACATGGATTTATCATACCAATAGTCTAAATGGGAAACGTGAACGTCATAGGCCATAATCATAAGAACCGGAGAGAAAACTCGATCTGATACTTGTGTTCATGCAAAGAAAAGTAAACTGACCCAAATAAATTAGGATTGTCGGAATTGTTCCCGCTTAACCACTAGGGTAAAACTTATAGAAAATAGATTTTCTTGCTAAAAAAATATGAAGATTATTAAAAAAAAAATTATTTTTGAATTTTGCTGAAAAAATAAAAATATAGGCCGCTATTGGCAGACCAACAATTAAATTTTAAAATAACTTAATAAAAATAATGACCTAATGAAAAATAATTTTTTTTGGATTTCTTATTAAAAATAAGATAGAGAATTTCCAGAATTTTGTTTTTTTTATTTTTAGAAAAATTTGAAATTTAGAATTTGAAATTGGAAATTTGAAATTTTGAATTTTGAAATTTTAAATTTTTAAATTTGAAATTTGAAATTTGAAATTTGAAATCTTGAAATTTGAAATTTGAAATTTGAAATTTGAAATTTGAAATTTGAAATTTTGAAATTTGAAATTAGAAATTTGAAATTTTGAAATTTGAAATTTGAAATTTTGAAATTTGAAATTTTGAAATTTGAAATTCGAAATTTGAACTTTAAAATTTTAAATTTGAAATTTGAAATTTGAAATTTGAAATTTTAATTTTGAAATTTGAAATTTGAAATTTGAATTTTAAAATTGGAGGAGTGCCAATTAAGAAATTGATGAGAACCTCCCTCTGATACCAAATTGATATAGGCGTACACGTTTGGATCGAAATATAATTACGGACGCACACGACTATCTCTCCACGAACTAAAGTCTATGCTCACACAATCGTTTTACGCTGCACCACGTTATTATGTCCAATCAATTATACGCTAGCGTACGGGTAGCCAAACCACTTGGGACCGAATAGAGGCTATAGGCCAATATCCGTTCCGGCTAAAAGGACCAATATTGGATCCGACCGAGCGGTGTTGTACCAAAAGATATCTACTGAATAAAACACGATTCAGAAAAGGCAGATCTCTCCCAACAAAAGAAAACGAGGGCTCGTCAAACCCTTTTACGAAAATTAAATCAACCATGAAAAACGCAACTACAATGAAAGCTAACCACGATGTTTCAATGATTTCAAAATTAACGCTAGAAATTCCACCACAAGACTATCTAAAGAAAGGAACACACGGGAGTGGAAAAGTTCGTTACCCAACCGGAATGGATGATTCCGGTTCTCTCGGCGAGGATCGTTCTTCGACGACTCCACCGGAGGCGCGCCCGGTAGGAGAGAAACTCGCCCGCCTTCGTCGCATCACGCCGGAATTGGAAATCCACCACGAGGAGGTCTTCTATATTTGGCAACAAATATATGTAAATATGGTAGGAGAGGGCAAATATGGTAGGTTGTAGGGATTCATATGGAAGGTGGTGGTCGATTTAGGAAGGTAATGAAGAGGGGGTCGGACTTGTTGGTGTTGGGGTTGGCGGCTAGGATTTTGTGGAAGATGGAGGGGCTCAGATTGTGATGAAGGGAGGAGGCCGGTTTTGGAGGGGGGTGGCCGGGTTGGTGAGGGGAGGAGGAGGCCGGTGGCTTGTTGGGTGAAAGGGGTCGGTTTTCTTCGTAGAGGAAGAGGAGGGCTCGGGTAGCTAGAGGAAGAGGAAGATATGGAGGAGGGAGGAGGAGGAGGGGAAGTTGGAGGCCGGCGGCCAAAGAAGGAGAGGACTAGAGGATGACCAAAATTTGCTTTGGAGAGGGAGGAGATTTCAATCTTGAAATTCGGTTTCTTCTTTCATTCATTCAATAAAAAAAATATGAAACATGCATGCCTATATATAGGCTACACCACTCAATCTCCACCATAGAAAATTAAACCACTCATAATGGCTATTTGCACCCATCGTGACATAACAATTACAATAATTAAGAACATGAAATAAAAATAACAAATGATCGTTATAAACACCCATCACACATGAAATGAAAATAACATTGCGACATAAAATACCAAACATAGAAATACATTATTAATTAATAATAATTTATTAATAATAATTATTATTAAATAATAATATATGGGTTTGCGTTCTGGACGGTTATTATGCCGACGCTCTGCATAGTCGTCCGCAAGCATGTCGTCGCCGTCCTCGAAATGTTGTGGGCCGTCGTCTCCATCAACTTATTCATTAACAAGTACCCACGTGATGACTTGATATCACAATATCATGACCTGTAAGAACTAGTCATCAGTCAATGCACATGCTAGTCTAAATGTATCATCATCACCCTTAGCTTCTATGATGATACAACGACCAGGGACCTTTTAAGAATGAAGCTTCAAAAAAATCATAGGCTCTCACATTCAAGTCACGTACTTGATGTCCTATGGAAGCGAACATTCTAAGGGTATTTATTATGTTAACATTTAACTATCGCATAGAGAAATCATAATAAAAGAACTTGTCATTAATTGTAAAAGAAAAATTCTGGTGCACAATTCATCATATTAATAAATAACAAATAGCCAATAGAATATATGTTTACACGCAACCAACATAAATCTCACTAGAGTTGATCATTTAGGTATCGTATACCCATTGATCTAGTATGACCATCATGCTTTCTATGCGCGAGAGGCTTTGTCAGTGGATCCGCAATATTCTCCTCAGTCGGCACTCTGCAAATGTTCACATCTCCTCGTTCGACAATCTCACGAATAAGATGGAACCGCCGAAGTATGTGCTTGGAGCGCTGATGGGATCTAAGTTCCTTAGATTGTGCAATTGCACCATTGTTATTACAGTAGAGAACTACGAGACCAACAATGCTAGGAACTACATCAAGCTCGCCGATGAATTTCCTAATCCATACAGCCTCCTTCGCTGCGTTAGCTGTAGTGATATACTCGACTTCTGTCGTAGAATCAGCAACTGTCTCTTGCTTGGAACTCTTCCAGCTCACAGCTCCTCCATTAAGGCAAAACACAAACCCTGACTGAGACTTTGAATCGTCCCTATCAATTTGGAAGCTAGCATCCGTATAACCACTTACAACGAGCTCTTCCTCTCCACCATACATCAAGAACACATCCTTTGTCCTTCTCAAGTACTTCAGGATATTCTTGACTGCAATCCAGTGACACTCACCGGGGTCTGACTTATACCTGCTAGTCATGCTCAAAGCAAAGGAGACATCAGGTCGAGTACATAACATTGCATACATGATTGATCCAATTGCCGAAGCATATGGAATCAACTTCATGCGGTCCTTATCTTCACAAGATTTTGGACATTGGTCCTTAGAGAGATTCACACCATGAGACATGGGTAAAATTCCTTTCTTGGACTCAAGCATGTTGAACCGCTTCAACACCTTATCGATGTATGTACTCTGGGTCAAACCCATCAACTTCTTCGATCTATCTCTATAGATCTTTATACCGAGTATATAAGTCGCTTCACCCAGGTCCTTCATAGAAAAGTAGTTCCCTAGGGTGTTCTTAACAACTTTCAGCGTAGGAATGTCATTCCCAATCAACAGTATGTCATGTACATACAATATCAGGAAGACAACAATGCTCCCACTGATTCGCTTGTAAACACAAGGCTCATCCTCATTCTTGATGAAACCAAACTCTTTGATTTTCTCATCAAAACGAAGATTCCAACTTCGAGAGGCCTGCTTTAGTCCATAGATGGACCTATTCAGCTTGCATATTTTAGTGGCTTTATTTGGGGATACAAAACCCTCAGGTTGTGTCATGTACACTTCCTCAAGGAGGTTTCCATTAAGGAAAGCCGTTTTGACATCCATCTGCCAGATCTCGTAGTCATAATA
This sequence comes from Platanthera zijinensis, assembly GCA_039513925.1. Taxonomy (NCBI): domain Eukaryota; kingdom Viridiplantae; phylum Streptophyta; class Magnoliopsida; order Asparagales; family Orchidaceae; genus Platanthera; species Platanthera zijinensis. The sequence continues at coordinate 159,392,006 of CM077078.1, read as the reverse complement.
CACAGCAATAGCAAGCAATATCCTTATGGACTTTACCATGGCAATAGGGGAAAAGGTCTCATCATAGTCAATACCATGAATTTGCTTAAACCCCTTAGCCACCAGTCGCCCTTTGAATGTCTGTATATTCCCATCCATGTCGGTCTTCTTCTTGAAGACCCATTTGCACCCTATGGGTCATACCCCTTCAGGTGGTTCCACCAAGTTCCAAACTTGGTTTACGTACATGGAGTCCATTTCGGATTTCATAGCCTCAAGCCATTTGTCGGAGTCCGGTCAATTCATAGCCTCTTAGTATGTTGCTGGTTCATCATCATTATCCATAAGCAACACATTACCTATTTGAGACACAAGAAATCCATATCTCTAAGGCTCAAATCAAGGTCTAACAGATCTACGTAGGACTTGTGTTTCTTGAGCAGGTTCTCTAGCTACAACATCTTGTAGTCCTATCTCAGAATCCAATTCCGGTTCATTCACTACTTGTGGTTCTTGAACTTCTTCAAGTTCTACCTTTTCAGTCTTTCTTGATAAGAATTCTCTCTCCAAGAAGACGCCAGTCCTTACGACAAACACTTTGCCCTCGGACGGTAGGTAAAAGTAATACCCTTTCATTTCCTTAGGATATCCCACCAGATAATATTTATCCGATTTGGGTTCCAGCTTGTCAGTCATTTGATGTCGCATGTATGCCTCACAGCCCCAAATTTTAATGAATGACATACTAGGACGTTTCCCAGTTCATATCTAATATGGTGTCTTCAGAACCGTTTTCGTTGGAGCGCGATTCAGTGTCATTGCAGCAGTCTCTAAAGCAAAACCCCAAAAGGAAACAGGCAAGTCTGCATGACTCATCATCGAACGTACCATGTCTAACAGAGTACGATTTATCCTTTCAAACACACCATTATGTTGTGGTGTTCTAGGTGGAGTGAGTTGTGATACAATACTACACTCTTTAAGATAATCACGGAACTCATGACTCAGGTATTCGCCACCTCGATCAGATCGGAGTGCTTTAACCCTTCTACCCAACTGGTTTTCTACTTCATTATTGAACTCTTTGAACTTTTCAAAGGTCTCGGATTTGCACTTCATAAGATACACATATCCGTATCTATTGAAATCATCAGTAAATGTAATGAAGTAGAAATACCCACCTCTAGCCATGGAGCTCATGGGTCCGCATACATCACTATGTACAACACCCAAGAGATTCTAAGCCCTCTCAGTATAACCAGTGAAAGGGGCTTTAGTCATCTTGCCTAACAAACAAGATTCGCATCGCTCAAATGATTCATAATCAAATGAGTCTAAAAGTCCATCTTTATGGAGCTTAGATATGCGCTTCTCGTTTATATGGCCCAAACGACAATGCCAGAGATATATAGGATTTGAGTCATTTGTTTTTAGTCTTTTATTATTTTCTACATTATAGATCAGATGGTCCAGGTTCAAAACATATAGACCATTAAATAATTGGGCTACAGCATAACAAACATCATTCTTAAATATAGAACAACAGTTGTTCTTAATTATAAAAGAAAATCCAATCATGTCCAAGCATGAAATGGATATAATGTTTCTAGTTATGGACGAAACGAAATAACAATTATCTAGTTCTATTACAAGCCCACTGGGCAAAGAAAGACGGTAAACCCCTATGGCTACAGCAGCAACTCTTGCTCCATTGCCGACGTGAAGGTTCACCTCCCCTTTACTCAGCAATCTTCTCCTTTCCAGTTCCTAAACATTTGTACAAATGTGAGAACCACATCCGGTATCCAATACCCAAGATGAAGGAGCAGAAAGGTTTATCTCTATAACGTAAATATTTGAAGCGGAAGTCACACCTCCCTTCATTTTCTGCAGACCCTCAATGTAAGAAGGACAGTTCCACCTCCAATGACCAGCCTTGCCACAGTGGTGGCATTTCCCTTCCTTCACCGTGCTCTTCTTTTTCTTCAGTGCAGAAGACTTGGGATCAAGATGTGACTTAGGTCCCACCCTTGTCTTCTTAGAGCCCTTGGCCTTGCCCTTGCCCTTATGCACCATCAGTATGGGGCTGGCAGGCTTGGCAATCTTCATATTAATCTCGGCAGTTCTTAACATGCCTAGGAGCTCGGGCAGTGTCTTGTCTATTTCATTCATGTTGTAGTTAAGGACAAACTGCTCATCTGTCCGGCAACGATTGCAGGATCAGATCTGTGGCCAACTCTTGACCTAGAGGAAAACCCAGCCTTTCAAGGTTCTCTATATACCCAATCATCTTGAGTACGTGAGTCACTACTGACTCTCGAACTCCCATCTTGCACTAAAATAACGCTTTTGTGACGTCAAACCTCTCTTGATGAGCCTGCCCTTGAAACATTTTCTTGAGATGCTCGTCAATCTCCTTGCACCCCATGTTCTCATGTTGCTTCTGAAGCTCAGAGTTCATGGTGGCAAGCATAAGGCATTCGACGTCTAAGGCGTCATCAGTATACTTCTTAAAAGTATCCTTATAAGCACGAGAAGAGTTCCCAGACGGCACATCGGGGGCTTCTTCTTCCAAGACATAGAGATTTTGCTCTTGCCTGAGAACAATTTTCATGTTCCTGTACCAGTCCATATAGTTGGTCCCACTGAGCTTATCCTTCTCAAGGATGGCTCTCAGAGATAGAGTGGAGTGTGAACCACCTGCCATGGAATTCTATAAGAATTCATGCAGAATAATATCAGCACCAAAATTTCAAAATAAGATTTATTTTTAATTTGGACTTCAATTAAAACTCCCACTATTTTATTCGAAATGATAGCCCTCACTATCAATTCGGAGAGTTCATGCGAGCTACTCTCTTAGTGGACAAGATCCGTATTTCACCAACACAATGAGTCAGCTTTGTCTTTTCTCTCACGATGTGGTTATTTAGGTTGGCAACGCTTGCCAATTGCATCCTCATGCAATTCTTGTATGGTTGGTGAATAACTCCTTATTCGCAGCCATCATATGGTGCATGCCAACCCTATGCCTCTAGGCACTCAACCTTTGAGGTCACCTTGTTAAGTTGGACCCGATGTCGACAGTGGGATATCACAATTATCCGCTCGCACCCTTACAAAGATAGATTAATGCACCTTGCTTTGGCAAGCCCATACTTCATCGATCGAGGCAGGAAGAGTGTCATCCATCGGAAGGCATCTGAAGACTTAATATTTGATGAAGGGATTTTTGATAATAGGTAAACAATTAACCATGATCAACATTTAATCAATGTGCTCATCCACAGAAAAACATTTTTCTAAAATCCACATGCATCCCTTATGTGCACAACATGGTACTATCAACATTTGATAGAAGAAAGGACTAAATCTGAACATCCGGACTCTTCCAAATCTTCAGATTTACATGCATTGGACAAAGGCAAAGGCAACTCGACTTAAAGCAGTAGACAAGCTCGTCTCTCATTGTTTGATTCAAAATCCAAAACAATACACGGGTTCATTAACCACTCGAGGGACGGTTACTGCTAAGGAGACAACAATTTCTAACAATTAGAAATTACCATGAAATCCCATACGTTCCTGGCGGGGTTCCAAGGGGCAGAGCCCCTAACCAGTGGGTTATGGGCCTACAAATTTCCCCTGGAAAGTCATCAACAATTGATATTCCAGGATTAAATCTAAACATTTAGAACACTTCTAAATCCTTAGGTTTACACGTACTGGAATAACCTAACTTCCAAAACAACAATCATGGCTGCAACCTGCCTCTGATACCACTGTTGGGTTTCTATATGAGGATTGCACAACACTTGTGCACGCAGCAGAAGTAATAAAATAAAGAACAACCCAAAAGAGATTGGGATCGGGCCATGAATTTTGAATCAAGAAGTTAACGAACAACTAGGTAAAATTACCTTAGCGGCGTTGAGTCACAACTTAACGAAGATGCTCCAAAAATATGAGTCCTTGTCGGTGGCGAGTTCCACGTAGAATAGCGTCTACGTCTCTGCAGAAATCCACACAAGCGGGAGAACACCGAGCTTCGTCGCATGAAGGATCGGGAAAGTAGATCGACTGCACCTTGCACTTCCACAGACTGCTAGGTCCGCTCTAGGAAGACAAGCACCGGCGACTGTCGTCGGAGAAGAAGCCGGCGGAGCGAGCGAATCGGCGGAAGCAGAGCACTTCCGTTGGCGGAACACTTTTGTCGGCGGAATCGGCGGAACACTTCCGTCAGGTCGGGGGTTCTTCATCTTTACCGCTCAAACCTAAGTCCTTATTTATACCCGAAGGATAAACTTACCTAGGAAAAATCGCTATCTGCATACCACAGAAAATAAGGGTTTCTTGAAATAATCGTCGGGAATCAGCATTCGTCGAGAATCGAACATTTCGATTCTCGACGAATCTTGACGATCGACGATACTCGACGATCGATACTCGACGATCGAGACTCGACGATTCTCGACGATCGATACTCGACTATTCTCGATGATTTTCCCTTGGCAACATTTGCCGGACTCCATTCTGTATGGTGATTGGTAACCTTTACCAACACAGTCAATCTTCAAACTTCTCCACATGCTCTTCTGTGCGACCCTGCATGCTCATATCGCATTGGCAGTGAGATTACATGTTTGACCACTTTCTAGCCGTGCGATAACTTTCCCCTTGCTTCTTGGTTGCGGCCTTCCTTGCCGTACATCTTCCTGCTATTCGCGCGGCTTGTTGTGTCTTCTCGCGCGGTTTATTTTCCTCCCTTCATGGCTTTCACATCCGCGGTCACATCATCTGGTAGTGCCCATAGTGTTACTCAAGGAAAATGGCTGATTAACACCGGTGCTACCAATCATATGACCGACAATCCCCAGTGTTTTTCTCTCCTAGAAACACATGATCGGTTGCCCCCGGTTATTCTCGCTGACGGCTCTCCTTTACCGGTCAATGGGACAGGAGTGGTTCCTGTCACTCCGTCTCTTTTCTTGGCAGATACTCTTTACGTGCCCAATTTTCCGTGAAACTTATTATCTGTGACCTCTCTATGCAAGCAGTTACAGTGTTCTGTCATATTTACTTCTAATTCTTGTTCTTTTCAGGATCCGGACTCCCGACGGAAGATTGCTACTGGGACTGAGAATGGCGGCCTATACTTCCTTGACAACATTTCCGCTTTATCCACCTTTTTTAACACCTCCACAGATCTTCTCCAATGGCATCTTTGCCTTGGTCATGCTCCTACATGACTTATTCGTCTGCTTCTGCCCCAACTTCCTTCCCAATGTCCTCCCATCAACCGTGAGGCCTATCAGCTTGGCATGCATCACCGCTCGTCCTTCCCTCTAAAGCAAGTTCGTGGATCTACCCGTCCGTTTGATCTCGTCCACTCTGATGTTTGGGGTCCGTCTCCTACCCTCACCGTTGGTCAGGGGAGTTCATATTTTGTCAGTTTTATTGATGATTTCTCTCGCTGTACGTGGGTGTATCTGTTAAAAGATCGCTCCGAATTATTTTCTGTATGGACGTCCTTCTATCTTATGATAAAAACCCAGTTTAATGTTTCTAATAAAGTCTTTCGATCTGATAATGCCAAAGAATATATAAGTCATGACTTTTCTACCTTCTGCATGCAAAATGGGATTATTCATCAAACTAGTTGTGTCTATACTTCACAGCAAAATGGGGTGGCCAAATGCAAAAACCGTCACCTCCTTGATGTCGCTCGCACTCTGTTGACTCAAATGCATGTTCCTCGCTCCTATTGGGGATATGCTGTTCTCATCTCCTGCTATCTTATCAATCGCCTTCCCTCCACCGTTCTCCACGGCAAAACCCCCTTTTCAATTCTATATCCTGGGAGGGATCTATTTCCTCTTCCCCTACGTATCTTTGGATGCATAGCTTTTGTGCACTCTCCCTCTGCCACCCGTGACAAACTCTTACCACGTGCCACCAAGTGTGTCTTTCTGGGATACTCTACCACTCAGAAAGTGTATTGTTGCTTTGACCCGGTTACACGCAAGCAGTTTGTCTCTTCGGACGTCACCTTATTTGAAAATGCCTCCTTCTTCTCTCCCAACTACTCTTCCTCTCCTGATATTCCGACTTCACTTACCACCCCTTCCTCTTCTTCTACACCTACTGAGATTATGCCACCCCCTCCCTCTCCACCATCTTCTCCACGGTGTCCTCCTCCTGAGGTATCTCCTTCTTCTCCGCATTCGCCTCTCTCTACTCCAGGGCCACCTCTCTCCTCTACGGATGTCCCAAAAACTGAGGAACATGACGACCTGGATATTCCCATTGCTCTTTGCAAAGGGGTGCGGACGTGTACTCAACACCCACTAGCTGCCTTTGTTTCATATGATCGTCTAACTCCTTCTCGTAGGGACTTCGCCTTAGCTATCTCTGCCACTGACACTCCTCGCACTTACCCGGAGGCTCTTACTATTCCTCATTAGAAGACTGCCATGGATGAGGAAATTATTATCCTCACTGAAAGGGGTACATGGACCCTTGTTCCCCCCCCTTTGGGCACTGATGTGGTTGGATGTTTATGGGTATTCGTTGTGAATTTCCGCCCGGACGGCAGCGTGGATCGATACAAGGCCCGCTTAGTCGCCAACGGCTTCACTCAGACTTATGGGGTTGATTACTTTGACACCTCCTCTCCCGTTGCTCGTCTCAGCACCATTCGGGTTCTTCTCTCTGTGGCTGTCAACCGAGATTGGCCCATTTCTCAGCTCGATGTCAAGAATGCCTTTCTCTATGGTGACCTTCAGGAAGCTGTATATATGGAGCAACCTCCTGGGTATGTTTCTCAGGGGGAGACACGAGTATGTCATCTGAAGATGGCCATATATGGCCTAAAGCAAAGCCCTCAGGCTTGGTTTGACAAGTTCAGCGGCATTGTTACTGCCATTGGTTTTGTACGAAGTTCAACCGATCACTCCTTCTTCATTCACAAAACCTCCTCTGGTATGGTGGTTCTTGCTGTATATGTGGATGATATTCTTCTGACTGGCGACGACCAGGCTGGGGTAGCTTTGACAAAGAAACACCTCCGGCAACACCTGGTCACTAAGGATATGGGCTCTCCCAAATACTTTCTGGGGATTGAGATTTCTCGGAAATCCAACTCTTTAGTTCTCTCCCAACGGAAGTATGCGCTTGATCTGCTAAAAGAGGCAGGGTTAACTGGTGCTAAACCTACTAGATGTCCCATGGCTATTGGGGAAGACAAAACTTGGACAGATGATTCGCCTCCTCTATCTGATTCTTCAAGGTACCGGTATCTTGTGGGCAAACTCATTAATCTCATAGTGACCAGACCCGATATCTCCTATGATGTAGGCAAGGTTAGCCAATTCATGCAAGCTCCTAGAGAGTGTCATCTACAGTCTGCCCTAAGGATATTGGAGTATGTTAAAGCAGCTCCAGGGAAAGGACTCCTTTTTCAGAAGAATGGTCACTTGAGGGTTGAAGCGTATTCCGATTCGAGCTATGCTGATGATATGGGAGACCGAAAGTCAACTTCGGGTTTTTGCACATTTGTTGGAGGAAATTTTGTGAGCTGGAAGATCAAGAAATTGTCTGTGGTCTCCAGGTCTAGTGCAGAAGCGGAATATCGTAGTATGGCATCAACCATATGTGAGTTAAAATGGTTACGGGCTCTCATGCTTGACCTAGGAGAGGTCTACAACTATCCTCTTCCTATGTTCTGCGACAACAAGGCTGCAATATACATTTCCAAAAATTCGGTCTTTCATGAGAGAACAAAACACATAGAGGTCGACTGCCACTTTATTCGAGAAGAGATTTGTAAGAAACAGATTTGTACTCCGTTCGTCACTTCTGACAATGAGTTGGCAGATGTCTTCACCAAGACGGTGTTCGCTTCTTTATTTCATATTTGCGACAAGCTGGGCATGATTGATATCTATACTCCAGCTTGAGGGGGAGTGTTGAGACCGAGCGGTCTGTTGAATGAGACCGGGCAGTCTGGCGGTTTGTCTGGCGGTCTGAGCGATTTGGCAGTATCTAGCGGTCTGTCGGATGAGACCGGGAGGTCTGGCGGCTTGTCTGGCGGTCTGGGCAGTCTGGCGATTTGTGCGGCTTATGCGGCTTGTATAGTTTCAGGTTCTTGTAATTATTAGTCCCACATTGATTATTTGTAATCTCTCTTCTCTCCTCCATTCTATAAAAGGGAGGTCATACCATTGTAATAGATACCTTTTTCAGATAATAAAATTTCAGTTATACTACTTGCGGTTTGTTTTTTGTTCGGTTCTAACATTCGCCAAGTTGAGGAAGTGCGAATTTTGGTTGCCTCAGGTCTCGTTTCGTGGACACATGGTGAACAAGGATGGGATCTCTGTCGAACCAGAAAAGATCGTAGCAGTGATGGATTGGATCAGGTCGGGCACGCCCAAGGAGATCAGAAGCTTCCTAGGGTTGGCCGGCTACTACAGGAGGTTCATGGAGGGTTTCTCTACCCTGGCTGCACCTTTGACCAGGTTGACTCAGAAGAACGCGGCCTTTGTTTAGAGCGAGAAGTGTGAAGAAGCGTTTCTGGAGCTCAAGAGCAGATTGTGCACTGCTCCCGTTCTGACCCTACCTACTAAGGGTGTGGAGTATTATGTGTACGTGGATGCTTCGCATGTTGGTCTGGGTTGCGTGTTGATGTAGGCTTGAAAAGTGATTGCGTATGGGTCAAGGCAATTGAAGACTCATGAGAGGAATTACCCTACGCATGACCTTGAGTTTGCGACGGTGATTTATGCGTTGAAGCTATGGAGGCATCTACTTTATGGGGCTCAGTGCAAGATCTTCACTTATCATAAGAGCCTGAAGTACGTGTTCATGCAAAAGGAGTTGAATCTGCACCAGCGGCGGTGGCGAGAGTATGTGGCCGATTATGATGTAGAGATCTAGTATCATCCAGGCAAGGCCAATATGGTGGCCGACGCCCTGAGCCGGAAGACGAGGAAAATCTTTAATCTCTTCGCCGATCGTTTTGTGGAAGAGTTCCTAAAAGTGAGGAAAAGATCTACCTTAACTCTAGAGGGGGGTGAATAGAGTATTTTTAAAATAATTTACAATTAAAAATATAAAGCAGTGGAAGACTTAATTTATGTATATGTGTAAGGTGCTTGTTATGAAATAAAAACGAAAGCAAGAGCTAAGAAAAAACACAGCACACAGCAAAGTAAAACACACAGCAACCAGATGACACAAGGAACTATAGTGGTTCCCCAAAAACCTGGGTACATCCACTCTTCTACCACCCTTGGTAGGAATCCACTGCAGGATTAGTTGATCAGTTTTCCTAGGAACCAATGAGCTTTTGATAAGGTGCTCAAAAACCAAAACAAGAATTTTTGATAAGGTGTCTTGCCACCACTGAGTTTTGACAAGGTCTCAGAAACCAGTCTCAGAACTTTTGAAGGGAATTTTGAAAAACCCTTTTACAGGAGGGAAAGGAAAAAAGAAAGAAAGAGTTGAGTTGTTCTTCTTTGTCAACAATCTGAGAGAAGACAAGTGGATGATGATGTCAAAGCTCCCACTGAGATCTGTAAGAGTTAAGGAAGGTGAGCTTTGCTAGGGTGATAGGTCTTCAGTTGCTTCAGATCTCCAGCAATTGATGATTTTAGCAGATGCTGAAATGTTTGAAGTCTGGAGTTCTTGATGTTGAAGCTTTTGAACACTTGAGGATTTGGAGGAGTTGAGTAGCAAAAGATTTCCTCCAAAGAAAACTTTCTTGTGTTCTTGAAGATTTGGAATTCAGTAAATTTGTAAATCTCAAAAGATGAACTTTTGATCAGAGAGTTTTTGTTGTTAACTCTTCTGTGTCTCTTTTCAATCTAATTCTATTGTATATCTCTTGTGTTGGAACACCATAATTTGGATTTGGGTCAGGATCACTATGTCTTTAGGACTATTAGATTGACCCATCAATGTATAGCTAAGGGTCATAGGATGTGCTAAGTCAGAGGCTCTCAGAGATTGAAGAAATCAACCAAGAGAAATCAGTCAGAAGAAATCAGAATTCAACCTTGGCATCGAGCTCAGATCGACGTTTTGAAGTTCAGGCGCCGAGCTGAGATCGACGATCTCTGTACTCAGGTCTACGAGGCGTCGAACTCCGGTCGACGATCTTCGAGCTCAGATCGACGTTTTCTGTTCCAGACCAGCTCCAATATCTCTGAGCTCAGATCGACGATAGTTGAGCTCAGATCGACGATCATCTTGTTAAGATCGACGATTTCTGCCATCTCTCTGAACACAAGTTCCCAGGCAGATTTTCAGGATATTCTTGGTCCAATCAATGTGAGCCGTTCATATTCCAACACAGCTTTATTACAGGACAGTTACAAGAATGTATTTATGGAGATTATAGTCGTTGGAGTAACTAAGAGGCAGCAGTAATAAATGCAAGAATTCAAATGACCATTGGCCTCCTATCAGAATATATACACAGAGATACAAAGAAGAAAAGAGGGTGGAAAAGAAGAGAATAACAAGAACATAGAGAATAAGAAGAAGAGAGAGAATAGTGGAGAGAAGAAAGTAGTACAAGAATCAGAGTTCCAGAAAGAACAAAACATCACCTGTACAGCCAGTGCTCTTCTCAGATCTACTGTTTCAGGAAGCCTGAAGAGACAACTACTCTACATCAGTCTGAAGGCTTACTGGAAGATCAACATCATCAAGGTTTCATCATTAACACTCCAAGAAAACTCACATTTCATCCTTTGCTGAAATCATCATTTACTGGAGAAGTCATACATTGAAGACCAATCACCCCATGCAAAGCTCTCCTTCCTGAACAAGCAAATCTCAGAGGGAGCTTTGACAACACCATCAAAATCCACTTGTGCTTCTCTTAGATTGTTGAACAGAGAAGACAACATCTACTCTCCCTTCCCCCCTGTATAAAGGGTTCTTGAACTCCCTTCAAAAGTTCTGCCTGGTTTCTGAGACCTTATCAAAACTCAGTGGTGGCAAGACACCTGATAAAAAAATCCAGTTTGGTTTTTGAGCACCTTATCAAAAGATCATTGGTGCCCAGGACACATGATCAACTCATCCTGTAGTGTATTCCTACCTAGGGTGGTAGAAGAGTGGACTACCCAAGTTTAGGGGAACCACTATACATTTCTTATGTTGTCTGGTTTGCCTTTATTTCTTGTCTTTATTATTCTTTTTGTGTGTTTGCTCTAATCTCTAGGATAGATCTCACTTTCAATTGGTATCAGAGGCATGTTGGTTATTCAACAACTAGATCTTCACTAGTTTGGTTTTTTATACAGGCTAACACCTGAACCAAAAGATCTCTCTTGATCCATCCTTGTTTGATTAATCATTTTGTTTTTCACATAGCAAGAATATGTAATATTCTAGCACCAAACCTCCTAAGTGCAACATAAACAATTTTACACTTTGGAAGACAAGAATTAAGTCATTTATGGACAATATTGATGAAGAAATATTTTATGTCATTATGACAGGTCTCCCAACCTCAGCAACAACAACTAAAAGAGCCAGACCAGCTGATGCCAGAGCCATGAATATCCTAGCACAATCATTATCTGATGACTTGTTCCAGGAAGTTGTTGAATGCTCAACAGATAAGGAGATATGGGATTTTCTTCATCAAATGGCTTCTGAACCAGTGGATGGAACAACAGAAAGAAGCCACAACATCCTATTTGAAGAAGGAGAATCAGTATCCCTAGATGTTATTTGGGATGTATCAGATGATGAATCATCATTTGAAGATGAAGAGGAGGAAGCAAGGGCCAAACAATTCATCTTAATGGCCATCAATACTTCCTGCAGAAGTTTAAAGTCTGAACAAACAGAAGGAAAATCAAAACCTGAAGAGGATCAGGTATTATCTAACTTTGTTTTCAGTTCAGTTAACTTAGGACTTCAATTTTGCTACCAAGATTCAATAAAACCTGAGGAGGAAACAAAACTTCTCAGAGGAATGTTTTCAGAATATATTCAAAGGAAAAAGAAACATTTTAATCAACGAAATGAGTTCAAATCATCGAACTCAGATCGACAATCCTATATAAAATCGTCAAACTCAGATCGACGATCATATAAAAAATCGTCGAACTCAGATCGACGATCCTATATAAAATCGTCGAACTCAGATCGACGATCCTATATAAAATCGTCGAACTCAGTCTGCTTTTTCATAAATTTGATTTATAATTATAAGGATAAACTATTAAAATTATTTTCAAATCCTTTTTCTATTTGGAACAAATTTATTAGAAAACATCTTTTCTTAAGGGCTGCTTCTATCCTTTTGATATCTTGTTCAAAATTATGTTAGGATTTCTGTATGAGAATTCTCTGTCAGATAACTTTATATTTCTTATAGATCTTTTTCTAAATTCATCTAGATTGAGTCCTCTACTCTAGTTGTATTGGTCAGCAGAGATCATGGCACTGAGTTTGAATCTCTTCTGATGAAAAGAAATTCTATAGGAAGAAAGATATCAGACTTTGTTTTTCAGATTCAGAATCCTAATAAAATTTGCTGGACAAATATCATTTTTTATGCTAACATATCCTTTTCAAGGAGAGAACAATCTCTACCATAGCCTTCTGCAGGTACCATCTATAAGAATTTGCTGGATGACTCAATCAAAATCCAACTTTCAAAGTCATCCCAACCTCCTCCAGTCACAGTTACTGCATCAACATAGGGGGAGTTTTATAAAGCCAGCAGTAGTCAGTTCTAACAGTAACAAAAGTCAGCTATGCAAAGCTTCTCTTTTTATATCTTATGCTTTATAATATTAATTGTAATATTTTTATGTAAATAGTAATCCTAACCCAAATATGGGGAGATTGTTTGAACACCCTAATTTGGATTTGGGTCAGGATCACTATGTCTTTAGGACTATTAGATTGACCAATCAATGTATAGCTAAGGGTCATAGGATGTGCTAAGTTAGAGGCTCTCAGAGATTGAAGAAATAAACCAAGAGAAATCAGTCAGAAGAAATAAGAATTCAACCTTGGCGTCGAGCTCAGATCGACGTTTTGAAGTTCAGGCGTCGAGCTGAGAACGATGATCTCTGAGCTCAGGTCCACAGGGCATCAAACTATGTTCGACGATCTCCAAGCTCAGATCGATGTTTTCTGTTCCAAACCAGCTCCAATATCTCTGAGCTCAGATCGACGATAGTTGAGCTCAGATCGACGATCATCTTGTTAAGATCGACGATTTCTGCCATCTCTCTGAACACAAGTTCCCAGACAGATTTTCAGGATATTCTTCGTCCAATCAATGTGAGACGTTCATATTCCAACACAACTTTATTACAGGCCAGTTACAAGAATGTATTTATGGAGATTATAGCCGTTGGAGTAACTAAGAGGCAGCAGTAATAAATGCAAGAATTCAAATGACCATTGGCCTCCTATCAAAATATATACACAAAGATACAGAGAAGAAAAGAGGGTGGAAAAGAAGAGAATAACAAGAACATAGAGAATAAGAAGAAGAGAGAGAATAGAGGAGAGAAGAAAGTAGTACAGGAATCGGAGTTCCAGAATGAACAAAACATCACCTGTACAGCCAGTGCTCTTTGATAATACGTTTTGTAGCCTAAACTATTATCATATTTTCTATTTTATATTGTACAAATTATGTCTATTATTAGTTTATTTTTATCATTTTTATGTAAATATTATTGCCACTGACTTTTTCTTGTCTTTTTGCAGGTTTCCAGAAAATTGGCCAAAATGACCTGTCACGCCCCCCTGTCACGCCCTCCCTCGGCGTGACCTAGGGCGTGTCACCCGATCCCGAGGACTCCTGCTGGAAGGGACAGAAAAACGGTCAAAACCGCTGTCACGCCCCCTGACACGCCCTCCCTGGGCGTGTCACCAGGCGTGACTATGGGCGTGTCGCCCTCTGCCGCAAAGCCTGCCGCCGCATTAAATGTCGTTCCGCCACAGCACGCAAACAGTACCGTCACGCCCCCCGTCACGGGCATGACCTGGGGCGTGACATCAACTTTTCGACGACTGACAGATTTCCGACCAATGATTTGGACATGACGTGCCTGTCACGCACCCCTGTCATGGGCGTGACCTAGGGCGTGACCACCGACGTACTGAAGCAATCATCCCTCCTGCCAGAATCCAGAGCCCGAGGTCAACATAGTACTGTCATGCCCCCTGACACGCCCCCCCTAGGGCGTGTCTGAGGGCGTGACCAACCCGAGAAAAAATTCTATAAATTGAGACCCCCCTCTCCATTTCAGCAAGCTTTTGTTGAGAGGGGGAGGTGCTGCCCCTTTGGTTCTTGAGTTTTTATGCTTTCTCTCTCTCTCTCTCTCTTCCTTTGTAATTTTTGCTTAATCATGGTTTAATATTTAGTTGCTTTAGCTTTCTTTGTAATCTTTGCTCTTGCTTAGTGCTAATTGTAGGGCTAGAATAGGATTTAATTTTCATGCACTTGTAATTTCAATTTCAATAGTGTAACTTGCCTTTTTTTTCATTAATAAAATTGTTCTTCCTTTACTTGTGTTCCTTTTTATGTTTTTCTACTCATCTCCCCTCCTCCACTCCATTATGATTAACTAATCCTCCTTGTACTTGATCTTGATGATCCGAGGTTAGAGCGATTATGTTATGATGTTTTAATTAATCTTTTCTTTTTAGGTTAGGGCCTTGAATTACTCTTTATTAATCACAGGTTGGAGGTATATTATCGATATATACCCTCCGTCTTAGCTTTCATTCTGGGCTAGACGAGAGGCCGAAAGAATGAAGTGAGCACTCAAGAGTAAAGGGAGTTGTACGCACCCCTCGAGAGAGGCAGACGTCCAAATCTCCCGGATTGGAGTAAAATCCAATAGTGGGGTTCACCGCGTAAAGCGAGTTTTAGGCCTCCGATTTAGACGAGAGTCGGTCGGACCTTCCTAAACTCAGTTGGGCACGACTTCGAGAGAAGCGTGTTCAAGCTTTAGGAACCTCCACGGTCAAGGACCTTTATCCTATTAAGTTTAGATTTTTATCGCATTTTCTTAATCGTCTTTAGCCGAGGTGAATCTTGATCGAGTGCATTTCCTTTTCATATTTTCTACCATTCGTAGTAATCATTTTACTTAATAGTTTTACTTAATTGCGGTGTTTCTCTTTCTATTATAGCTTTACTTTCTCCCCTGCACTTAGATTTTCTAAAACCCTAGTTTTTCCGTCGATAAGATAATAGCGTTCGAGTGAGAAAGCATAGCCAACAGTTCCCGGATTTCAATACGACACTTGTGTCCCCTTGCTACAATTCGATAGGTATACTTGCCTCATCGAGTTGCTAGTTCGGTTGCGTTTATTTTCTTCGAACCCTAGCGTGCAACACTCTTCTCAGATCTTCTGTTCTAGGAAGCCTGAAGAGACAACTACTCTATATCAGTCTGAAGGCTTACTGGAAGATCAACATCATCAAGGCTTCATCATTCACACTCCAAGAAAACTCACATTTCATCCTTTGCTGAAATCATCATTTGCTGGAGCAGTCATACATTGAAGACCTATCACCCTATGCAAAGCTCTCCTTCCTGAACAAGCAAATCTCAGAGGGAGCTTTGAAAACACCATCAAAATCCACTTGTGCTTCTCTTAGATTGTTGAACAGAGAAGACAACATCTACTCTCCCTTCCCCCCTATACAAAGGGTTCTTGAACTCCCTTCAAAAGTTCTGCCTGGTTTCTGAGACCTTATCAAAACTCAGTGGTGGCAAGACACCTGATCAAAAAATCTAGTTTGGTTTTTGTGCACCTTATCAAAAGCTCATTGGTGCCCAGGACACCTGATCAACTCATCCTATAGTGGATTCCTACCTAGGGTGGTAGAAGAGTGGACTACCAAAGTTTAGGGGAACCACTATAAATTTCTTGTGTTGTCTGGTTTGCCTTTATTTCTTGTCTTTATTATTCTTGCTGTGTGTTTGCTCTAATCTCTAGGATAGATCTCACTTTCATCTTATCTCTATAATTGTATTGATCTGTTATATTTTCAAAAACATATACTGAAGGAGTATATCAGATTCTGATTTAGATGGTCGTTACTCAGTCATAAATGACTTCCATAATTGACAACTATATCTGGGGAAAGTCCTAAGCAATATTCCATTTAGTCTTTCCTTGAAACTTGCATCAGATTGCTTGAAACGGCTAGAGAATACTTTGTAATAAATGCAGAAAATAACTCTAGAAGAATATGAATGAATTCCATAACTGTTCTTGAATTTGAATTCTGAAAGAATCGATCTCTTACAGAAATCGTCGATCTGAGCTCTACGATCGTTGAACTGAGCTCAGAGATTGGATTTATACTAGAGACAAAAAACGTCGACCTAAGCTCTACGATCGTCGAACTGAGCTCAGCGACTTTGAAAATAACTGAGAACAAAACGTCAATCTGAGCTCGAAGATCGTCGACCAGAGTTCGACGACTTGTAGAGTTGAGCTCAAAGAACGTCGAACGGTGTTCGACGTTTCGTCGAACTGAGCTCGACGAAAATTGTCTTGTCTCAGTAATGAATCATGATATTTGAATGGTCTTGGGGGCAGCTCCAAACCTAAGTTCTAATCCCTAGACTCATTCTAATTTGACTTTTTCAACTATACAACTAGGTCAAACAATTTTCCTAATAACATAGTGATCCTTGCCCAAATTAGTAATAGGGTGTTCCAACAATCTCCCCCTATTTGGGTTAGGATTACTATTTACAGTACATGATCAGGAAATACAGAATCATACATACAGAAATAAAAGCTAAACTAACAATAAAAAAAGATAATCAAAGCAGCATTGCAGAACTCATATAGAATATCAGCAATATTCAGAGATATAGATGTACTGTCTGCTTATAGAAATCATTTCCTTTCATTGTCTTTCTTAAATAGAATCTCCCTGTTAGGATTGAGAGCATCTTTCTTAGATCTTCTGTCGTCTTCTGCACCTAAGGAGTTTTGGGATCTTGGCCTTGGGACAACAGCCTCAGTATGCAGCTTAATATAATCTTCAGGATCAAAGAACTTTCTTTAAGCATATCGCTCCAGTTCTGTCTTTCTTTGTTCTGAAAGAGTAATAATATTAGAAGTATCTTTACCTTGCTCTCTGGCCTTTTTCAATTGATCTAAAGCAGCAAGTTCCTTCATCCTAGCAGTCCATGATAAAGGATTGTTTTCTGGATCCTCAAAAGGGATTGAAGGTTCATATCTATTTATGGTTTATGAATCAGTAGATGTTCTTGTACCAATTGTATCTCTGAGTTTGTAAGGGAAAGGACCTTGAGTTGAATCCATATGCCCTTGTCCTTCCCTTTGCTGTCTGGAATAAGTTCTGTGCTATCTCTGATTTCCTTTGTATTGACTTCCTTTAGAATGACAGCCTCATTGATGTTGACTTCTGGGTTAATATCTTTGAGAAGGTTGAGAAGAACTATACTTTGAAGAAGATCCAGGTTGAGAAGCAGATCCTCCACCAGTACCAGCATCTGGAGGAGGAGGAGGAGGAGGATGAGACTGAGAAGATCCTTTCTCATATTTGTCAAGTTTTCTTCTTTTCCTCATAGCCTTTAACTGATTCTTAGAATATTGCATCCAAGGCTCTGTTATTTGACAATCATGCAAAATATAGTATGGTATATCATTTACATCTTTGGCCTTAGCAGGGGGAACTCTCATCATTGCTTTGCTTCTTACTTTCCTTTTCTTAGAGATGGTGCCAGCAGAATCATCAGAGCTAGTGTTAAATTGATCACTTTCTGAACTCTAGGTCTATCATATAGATCATCAATGCTTTTGATATACTCTTCTCTTTGTTTAGACTTTTCAGCAAACAGAACAGGAGAAGAATCAAATGTAGTAACAGCAGGAGAAGCAGGAACCTCAGAAACAACAGGTTCTTCTAGAAAAACAGCAAGTTCAACAGCAGCAGCAATAGCAACAGGATCAGCAGGCAACATATCAATATCATTAGATTCAGCACCTTCAAAACCAGCAGCAGTAACACAATCAGAAACTTCCACAGCCTTAAGAGAATTTATATAAGATATGATCAGGCTGGGATCACAGACAGTAATAGGCACAATGGCCTTAGTGAGGTCTATAACTCCCAGAATTGGTAAGCGGCTTCTGTGAAGAAGATCATATGCTGATAACAGTGACCTGAGGTCCACTGTGAGTACTGGTTCTGGAGCATCAGTGGAGATTTGTGACAGCAGCAGATCACCTGGAGCAGCAGGCATTACCTCAGCTTCATAAGGCATCTCCCCCTGCCTTGATTCAGTGATGACTGGATCAAGGCACCCCACAGAAGGGATTGCCTTAGGAGAGGAGAGAGAGTTTAGCCTGTCAGATAGCTCCTTTATTGAGTTCAGGAGTGGAGCCATGGTGGTCTCCAGCAGGCTTACTAGCTTGGGGGCCAGTATCCCATATAGCCTATCTGCCAAGGCTTATAAATCCACTTGCTCAAGTTGGACTTAAGTAGAGGTGGAGGATGGAATTGCTTGAACTGATGGTGAATGGGCTGCAGTTGATGCTGTGGTGGATGGTAGAATTGATGGTTAAGAGATAGGGATGGTGGAGATGGATAGTATGGTTGTGGAGATGGATGGAGTGAAGGATGGTTGGGAGAGTATATCATGAAGAAGTTGTTGGTAGGAGGAGGTAGAAGGAAGCTAAGGAGGAGTGGAAGGGGAATCATTCATGAAGGAATCTTCCAATATATTGAAGGATGGAATGGTAAGAGGTGGATAGTAGTGGAGTGGATGGAATGATTCTGAGGTGGCTGGAGGTGAAAGAAGTGATGAGATGGTAATGGGGGAAGAGATGGTTATGGTTGTGGAGATTGTTGTGGTTGATGTGGAGGTGGAGGTAGAAGCAAGAGGTGGTGAAGGAGGAGCAGAGGTGGAGGCAGGCAGTTCTTCCATGAGGGCTAGAGCCTAAGGGGAAGTGACTACAGGAGTCCTTATGCCTGAAGCTATAGTAGTCCTGGCAGGTTTGATGATCTGCCTGTCCCATTTCCCAAATAGGGCACAGGTCAGTCTTTTAGATGCATTGATGTGCATCCCATTTGAGACTAGCAGTTTTGGCACCTGGAGTGCAGGAATACCCCTAAAATCCTCCCAAAATTGACAAATCTTTTATTAATTTTCTTCTTGATCAAATCAAAGAAGATTGTTCCCCAATTCAGATGTTTCTTGTCCACTATGGCTCCCATCAGACAGAACTGATACCTTGATATGGTATCATGTGCTGAGTGCTTAGCCAGCAGCACTTTCCCCCACAACATCAGCCAAAAATCTAAATTCAATGGATAGATTCTTTTTCAATAACTTATTAGGGTTTGCAGCAGAGTGACCCATTCTATCCAACATAGAATAAAATTATTCTCCAGACATATCAGTAGAATCATCTCCAGTGCTCAGATGAAATACTTCACTTAGAAGAGTAGGTGATAAAGATACCTGAGTCCCGCTTATAGTATCGACTATAGTATTTTCATCCAGATTATTTGCTGTAAAAACCCATTCCTTTATCTCATCTGCCGCAATCTTCATTTTGGTAGACATAATATGCACCAACTGTTGTTCTCTAAATAGTTCCAGAATGTCTTTGAATATTTGATCGCTCCCGTCAAACGAATCCATATCGATATCAAATCCAGTATCAAACTTCATCTTAGCGAGAGCGGCAACGTTAACATCCATTGTATACCTGCAAAAATTAACAAACACGACCAAGTGTAGTAGAGTTTGGAGAAATTGCAGAGAATATGAAAGCGCAAAAGAAGAACGACGGCGAAAGAATGATTTTTATATTAGGGTTCGACGCTGGAAAGGAAGGATCGTTGAACTCCGTTCGACGATCTAGGCTTCTTAATGGAATCTGAAGAGAATACAATATCGTCGATTTCCGTTCGACGACATTGGAGAGCGTCAAACTCCGTTCAACGATCGTTGACCAGAAGAAGAATAGCTATAGCTAACAGACGGTGCTGAACTTCGGTCGACGATTTGGAAACGTCGATCTCCGTTCGACGCTTTTTGGGAAAAACGTCGAGCGCAGTTCAGAGACAAAACAGAACCTACAGACACTAGAAAATATAAGTTTTTAGCCTAGTCTTGGTCTATTTTTAGATTTTCAAAATCTTGGGATTTATTTTATTCTTCCACCATCTAACATTCCTAACTATTTTAGGAAGAAGGTGTGTTTCTTTTCATCCAAAGGTTTGGTGAAAATATCTCCCCTTTGCAAATCAGTGTGGATATATTGAATTTCAATTTTATTTTTCTCTACATTGTGTCTTAGAAAGTGATGCTTAATCTCTATATGTTTTGTCCTACTATGGAGGACTGGATTTTGTGCTATAGAAATAGAACTAGTGTTATCACAAAATATTTTTGACCCTTCTAAGTTGTAGCCATAGTCTAGGAGCTGGTTTTGAATCCACAGAATCTGTGAGCAACAACTGTCTGCTGCCATGTATTCAGCTTCAGCAGTTGAAGTGGACACTGATGTCTATTTCTTACAGAACCAGGAGACAAGTCTGTCACCAAGGAACTGGCAAGTTCCACTAGTGCTTTTCCTGTCTACTCTACATCAAGCATAATCAGCATCTGAAAATCTAGTTAATTCAAATCCTGAGTCTTTTGGATACCAGAGTCCTAGATTTGGACAACTTTTCACATACCTAAGTATCCTCTTAACTAATGTTATGTGTGACTCTTTAGGGCTTACTTGGAACCTAGCACATATACATGTAACTAACATTATATCAGGTCTACTAGCTGTAAGGTACAATAGAGAGCCAATCATTGCTCTATATGTTGTCTGATCAACATGTTTACCATGTTCATCAGTATTTAATACAACATTGGTAGGAAAAGGTGTTTTCATACAAGATGTTTCAGACATACCAAATTTCTTAACCAATTCTTTTGCATACTTGGTTTGAGAAATAAATATGCCTTCAGCATGTTGTTTGACTTGCAATCCTAGAAAGAAGGAAAGCTCACCCATGCTACTCATTTCAAATTTAGAGTGCATCAGGTTGGAAAACTTTTTGCACAAATTTGAATCAGTAGAACCAAAGATAATATCATCTACATATATTTGTACTAGTAGGGTATGGGACTTATGGGTTCTACTAAAAAGAGTTTGGTCTACTCTACCACTTATAAAATCATTTTTCAGAAGAAAGCATGCTAAGGTATCATACCAAGCTCTAGGAGCTTGCTTGAGACCATATAATGCTTTATGCAATTTGAAAACATGATCAGGATAAGTTGAAGGGATAAAACCTGGAGGTTTTCTAACATAGACTTCCTCTTTGATGTCTCCATTAAGAAATGAACTCTTCACATCCATTTGGTAGACCTTGAATCCTTTGTGAGCAGCATAAGCAAGGAATATTCTTATGGCCTCTAACCTTGCAACTGGTGCCAAAGTCTGGTCATAGTCAATTCCTTCTTCTTGAGAGTAGCCTTGAGCAACTAGCCTTGCCTTGCTCCTTACAATAACTCCTTGATCATCAAACTTGTTTCTGAACACCCACTTTATTCTAACAATTGAGTGATCCTTAGGCCTTGGTACTAGCTCCCAAACTTTTTTCCTCTCAAATTGATGTAGTTCCTCTTGCATAGCAATGATCCAGTGTGGATCTTGTTCTGCATCTTGAATGGATTGAGGCTCAACTTGAGATAAAAAGCAGGTATGTATCAGGTTCTGGTTGATCTGATTTCTGGTTTGCACACCAGCTGAGATATTTCTAATCACTTGGGAGATTGGGTGATCTCTTTTTGTTACTAAATCAACAGGGGGTGTTGATTGTTCACCAACCTGTGTTGTTGTTTCCTCTTGTGGAACAACAACTTGCTCTTCAAGATGGTTTTCTCCAAGTTTTGTAACATCAAGATGTTGAGTATCCTCTTCATCTTCACTGATTTCAGCTCTTTGTTGGATAGATGAATGTACTGAATCCTTTTCTACAATGTGTAACCTGTCCAAATTTTCTAAAAGAGAGTGTACCTGCAATGGTTCTATGGTAGAAGTAGACTTCTCCTTGTAACACATGTTAGTCTCATCAAAAGATATATGAACAGATTCTTCAATTTTAAGAGAAGTTTTATTATAAACCCTATAAGCTTTACTGATCATGGAGTATCCCAGAAACACTCCTTGATCAGCTTTAGCTTGGAATTTTGCTAAATACTTCTTGTCATTATTGTGAATATAACAAATGCAACTAAAAATTTTGAAATAGTCTACTTTAGGTTTCTTCCCTTTGAGCAATTCATAGGGAGTCTTACCCTTCAGCTTATGTATCATACTTCTGTTCAACACATAGTTGGAGGTGTTCACTGCCTCTTCCTAAAAAGATAGAGGAAGGTGAGCAATTGTCAACAATGTAGTGGCAGATTCAATTAGGGTTCTATTTTTCCTTTCAGATACCCCATTTTGTTGAGGAGTTCTAGGAGCTGAGAAAGAGTGTCTGATCCCTTCACTCTGACAGAACTCTTACATAAGAAGAGAATCAAACTCTATCTCATGATCACTTCTGATCAGGGCAATATGAGTATTGAACTCAATCTGTATGCATTTGAGAAAATCTGTCAAACATTTAAAGTTATCAGACTTATTCCTCAGAAAGAATACCCAAGTGAATCTAGAGAAGTCATCTACAATCACTAAAGTGTAAGATTTCCATCCTAAGCTTTGTACTGTAATGGGTCCAAAAAGATCCATGTGTAACAGATACAAGATCCTAGGTGAATCACTCTTATTAAGTGACTTAAAACTATTTTTAGTTTGCTTGCCTATTTGACAAGCCCTGTAGAGTCCTTCCTTCTTGTAGGGGCCAGAAGGTAGTCCTCTAACAAGGTTGTCCTTGGACAGCCGAGCAATGGTTCTAAGGTTTGAGTGTCCTAGTCTCTATGCCATAAATCATTTGGTTTGCAGACTGAATTAAATAAGCAGATATCTATGTTGGTTGAAAGGAAATCTACAAGATAAATGTTACCTTTCCTTTTACCTGTTAACACTGTTGTGTTATCCTCTGACTTGATCTTGCATAAGGATTTGTTGAATGTCACATGATATCCTTCATCACAGAGTTGACTAATGCTGATTAGGTTATGCTTCAGTCCTTCCACATAAGCCACCTTCTTGAATGTGACTGAGCCAATCTGAACAGCACCATATCCTTTTGTTTGACTAAAGTTTGAATCTCCAAAGATCACTTTGGGTCCAAGTTTGGCTTTGAAGGATGTGAGATTGTCCTTGCTCCCTGTCATGTGCTTTGAGCGCCCAGTATCCAGATACCATTGTTGGTTCATTGCTGGATAGGTCTTCACCTGCACATAAATAATTTATATGTTTTTGTTCCATTTTACCATGGGTCTAGGTTGATAACCTTTAAATTCAGAAATGAAAGACATCCCTGCTAACTCTTATATCCTTTAGGATTGTATCTCCTAGGAGTTACTATCCATTCAGTATAAGGGTTGAAGCTTTGGGATGAGGGACTTCTAGGATTAACTTGAGATTTACCATTTAAAGAAGATTCAAAGCTTTGAGCTCCGTTCGACGATCGTCGACCTGAGTTCGACGATCTTGGTTCAGATCGTCGAGCTCCGTTCGAAGATCGACTATACCAGAGTTCAGAGTTCAGAAGATGTCAATCTGAGTTCGACGATCCAGCCTTGGATCACCGAGCTTTGTTCGACGATTGTCGAGCTATGTTCGATGTTTTCTGTTGAACTTGATTTTCCTTAGGTAAATTTGGATTCTTCCTAGCTACCTCTACAACACCCTTTCCTTTATCAGAAATAAATTTAATTGGGGTTGTTAATACTATAGGTTGGCTGGATGAAGCACCCAAGCCCAGTGTACTGTTGAATCTTGAGTTCACTGTGCTTGTGATGTCCATCAGTCTGATGCTTCTCCCATTAAGGGATTCTTCAAACTTCTTTGTCTGGGATAACTCACTTTTCAGTGAAGCTATCTCCTCCCTACAGCATTCTAACTCCTCAGAGAGTTTGAGGTTGTCTGATTTGAAGGTGCTATGTTCAGATAATTGATTTTTGAGAGAGATAATCGCTTTCTCAGATTTTAACAGGTCTAAACAAAGTGCCTTAAATTCAGACCTAAAGTCCTCTTAGTCAAAGTCAAAGGAGTCTATTACCTGGTCTTCTTCAGTTTGAGTTTCAGATTCTGAGTCTGATCCTTATTCTGCATCAGAATTTTGCTGAGAGGCATTGATAGCCATCATGCATAATTCCTTTTCTTCATCATCATCCTCATCATCACTTGAGCTTGATGAGGCTTCTGATTCCTCTTCAGTATAACTCCAGCTTTCAGCTACAAACCCCTTCCTTGTATGTTTATTTTTCTTGGAGGAGGATTTGTTGTTGTTGTTTCCTCTAGAGTCCTTGTCATTTCTCCTATCTTTCCTGTCCTTCTTGTCCTTATTCTGATTTTCTGGACAGTAAGGCACAATATGGCCTGGTTTCTGCATCCAAAACAGATTCTTTCTTTATTATTTGATTTGTCATACCTTGTCTTCTCATGCCCTCTGGATGACCTCTTTCTGAAATCTTTCCTGGCAATCTTATAGAATCTTTTGGCCAGCAAACTCATTAATTCTTCATTGACTGTGACCTTGTCTTCAGGGAGATCTTCTATAGCTTTGAATGCTATGGTCTTCTCCTTTTTGATGGCTGGAGAAGCAGACTTTTGTTCTTCCTCTCTGTCCTTGATGAGCAGCTCATAAGACTTGAGCTTGCCCAAAAGAGCTTCAGTAGTAATCTCAGTTAGACTTCTGACATCCTTGATTGGCTAGATCCTTGAGTCTCAAGTGCTAGGGAAGCACATTAGGATCTTGTTATTTAGTTCAGTTAGTGTGATCTCCTTATCCAATGTTTTCAACTCACTAACTATCAGACTTAGCCTGTTGTACATATCTGCAACTGACTCAGCTTCTCCTTTCTTGAAATTCTCATATTGAGATATGAGATGGGATCTCCTGTCCTTCCTTTCATCAGTAGATCCTGAGACAATTTCAGATAACTTGTCTCATATATCTTTTGCTGAACTGCATTCAGCCACCTTTTGGAATATCTCATCAGACATGGTCTGAGCAAGGATATTCATAGCCTTTGCATCTGCAACTTTCCATTTCTTTATTTCTGCATCTGTTCCTGAAGGAGGTGGAATAGCACTTGTACTTGTGATCACTGGGGGTCTTGGACAAACTGTCAAAACAGAATTAAAAATGTCCTCATCAATAGAATTCATGTAAACCTTAATCCTTGCCTTCCAAAGTGCAAACTTAGAGAGGTTGCACACTGGAGGTCTGGTGCTAGAATAATCTTTGTTCTGTGTCATGGTTTTGTTTGAAAATCAATATAATACAAAAAGTAATAACTATCCTCTATAGAAGGTTTATCTTATCAAGGATCTTTTTGTTTAGGTGTTAACATGTTCAACC
Source organism: Platanthera zijinensis (assembly GCA_039513925.1). Taxonomy (NCBI): domain Eukaryota; kingdom Viridiplantae; phylum Streptophyta; class Magnoliopsida; order Asparagales; family Orchidaceae; genus Platanthera; species Platanthera zijinensis. The sequence continues at coordinate 159,366,493 of CM077078.1, read as the reverse complement.
AATCTGTTGAAGATTCAGATGTTGAATAACCAACCTCCCTCTGATAGCAATTGAAAGTGAGGAAAAGATCTACCTTAACTCTAGAGGGGGGGGGGGTGAATAGAGTATTTTTAAAATAATTTACAATTAAAAATATAAAGCAGTGGAAGACTTAATTTATGTATATGTGTAAGGTTCTTGTTATGAAATAAAAACTAAAGCAAGAGCTAAGAAAACACACAGTACACAGCAAAGTCAAACACACAGCAACCATATGACACAAAGATCTATAGTGGTTCCCCAACAACCTGGGTACATTCACTCTTCTACCACCCTTGGTAGGAATCCACTGCAGGAATAGTTGATCAGGTGTCCTGGGCACCAATGAGCTTTTGATAAGGTGCTCAAAAACAAAAACTAGATTTTTTTATACGGTGTCTTGCCACCACTGAGTTTTAACAAGATCTCAGAAACCAGTCTCAGAACTTTTGAATGGAGTTTTGAAAAACCCTTTTACAGGAGGGAAAGGAAAAAAGAAAGAAAGTATTGAGTTGTTCTTCTCTGTCAACAGTCTGAGAGAAGACAAGTGGATGATGATGTCAAAGCTCCCCCTGAGATCTGTAAGGGTTCAGGAAGGTGAGCTTTGCTAGGGTGATAGGTCTTCAGTTGCTTCAGATCTCTAGCAATTGATGATTTCAGCAGATGCTGAAATGTTTGATGTCTGGAGTTCTTGATATTGAAGCTTTTGAACACTTGATGATTTGGAGGAGTTGAGTAGCAGAATATTTCCTCCATAGAAAACTTTCTTGTGTTCTTGAAGATTTTTGAATTCAGTAAATTTGTAAATCTCAAAAGATGAACTCTTGATCAGAGAGTTTTTATTGTTCACTCTTCTGTGTTTATTTCAATTTAATTCTGCTGTATATCTCTTGTCTCTATAATTGTATATGATCTGTTCTTTTCAAAAACATATTCTGTAGGAGTATGTTAGATTCTGACTTAGATTGTCGTTACTCAGTCATAAATGACTTCCATAAATGACAACTGTCTCTGGGGAAAGTCCTAAGTAACATTCCTTTTAGCCTTCCTTGAAACTTGCATTAAATTGCTTGAAATGGCTAGAAAATCCTTTGCAATAAATGCAGGAAATAACTCTGAATGAATCTGAATGAATTCCATAACTGTTCTTGAATTTGAAATCTGAAAGCGTCGATCTCTCACAAAAATCATCAATCTTAGCTCTACGATCGTTGAACTGAGCTCAGAGATTGGATTTATACTATAGACAGAAAACGTCGACCTGAGCTCTACGATCGTCTAACTGAGCTCAGCGACTTTGAAAATAGCAGAAGACAAAATGTCGATCTGAGCTCGAAGATCGTCGACCGGTGTTCGACGACTTGCAGAGTTGAGCTCAGAGAACGTCGAACGGAGTTCGACGTTTCGTCGAACTGAGCTCGACGAAAATTGTCTTGTCTCAATAATGAATCCTGATCTTTGAATGGTCTTGGGGGCAGCTCCAAACCTAAGTTCTAAGCCCTAGACTCATTCTAATTTAACCTTTTCAACTATACAACTAGGTCAAACAATTTTCCTAATAACATAGTGATCCTTGCCAAAATTAGTAATAGGGTGTTCCAACAGTTCCTCCTTATGGATATCTCAGTGGGATGTTGTGACATGCAGAGCAGTTTGGCAGTGGCAAAGCCGTCTTGGATTTCTCTTACTAGGTTGCACCAGAAGGATTTCTCTTACTATCCATTCAGTATAAGGGTTGAAACTTTGGGATGAGGGACTTCTAGGATTGACTTGAGATTTACCTCATAAAGAAGGTTCACAGCTCTGAGCTCCGTTCAACGATCGTCGACCTGAGTTCGACGATCTTGGGTCAGATCGCCAAGCTCCGTTCGAAGATCGACTACACCAGAGTTCAGAGTTCAGAAGCCGTTGATCTGAGTTCGACGATACAGCCTTGAATCGTCGAGCTCTGTTCGATGATCGTCGAGCTCTGTTCGACGTTTTTTGTTTAACTTGATTTTCCTTAGGTAAATCTGGATTCTTCCTAGCTACTTCTACAACACCCTTTCTTTTATCAGAAATAAATTTAATTGGGGTTGTTAATACTATCGGTTGGCTGGATGAAGCACCCAAGCCCAGTGTACTATTGAATCTTGAGTTCACTGTGCTTGTGATGTCCATCAGTCTGATGCTTCTCCCATTAAGGGATTCTCCAAACTTCTTTGCCTGGGATAGCTCACTTTTCAGTGAAGCTATCTCCTCCCTACAGCATTCTTACTCCTCAGAGAGTTTGAGGTTGTCTGATTTTAAGGTGCTATGTTCAGACAATTGATTTCTGAGAGAGATAATCTCTTTCTAAGATTTTAACAGGTTTAAACAAAGTGCCTTAAATTCAGACCTAAAGTTCTCTGAGTAAAAGTCAAAGGAGTCAATTACCTGGTCTTATTCAGTTTGAGTTTCAGATTTTGAGTCGGATTCCTGTTCTGCATCAGAATTTTGTTGAGAGGAATTGATAGCCATCATGCAGAATTCCTTTTCTTCAGCATCATCCTCAACATCACTTGAGCTTGATGAGGCTTCTGATTCTTCTTCAATATCACTCAAGCTTTCAGCTACAAACCCCTTACTTGTATGTTTATTTTTGTTGTAGGAGGATTTATTGTTGTTGTTTCCCCTTGAGTCCTTGTCTTTTCTCCTATCTTTCCTGTCCTTCTTGTCCTTATTCCTATTTTCTAGACAGTCAGGCACAATATGGCCTGGTTTCATGCAACCAAAACAGATTATTTCTTTATTATTTGATTTGTCATACCTTGGCTTCTCATGCCCTCTGGATGACCTCTTTCTGAAATCTTTCCTGGCCATCTTATAGAATCTTTTGGCGAACAAGCTCATCAATTCTTCATTTCCTGTGACCTTATCTTCAAGCTTCTCTTCTATGGATTTGACAACAATGGTCTTCTCCTTTCTGATGACTGAAGAAACAGTCTTTTGCTCTTCTTCCCTATTCTTGATGAGCAGCTCATAAGACTTGAGCTTGCCCAAAAGAGCTTCAGTAGTAATCTCAGTTAGGCTTCTGGCATCCTTGATTGGCCAGATCCTTGAGTCCTAAGTGCTAGGGAAGCACATTAGGATCATGTCATTTAGTTCAGTTAGTGTGATCTCCTTATCCAATGTTTTCAACTCACTGACTATCAGACTGAGCCTGTTGTACATATCTGCAACAGACTCAGCTTATCCTTTCTTGAAATTCTCATATTGAGATATGAGATGAGATCTCCTGTCCTTCCTTTCATCAGCAGATCCTGAGACAATTTCAGATAACTTGTCCCATATATCTTTTGCTGAACTGCATTCAGGCACTTTTTGGAATATCTCATCAGACATGGTCTGAGCAAGAATATTCATAGCCTTTGCATCTGCAACTTTCCATTTTTTTTTCTGTATCTGTTCCTGAAGGAGGTGGAACAGCACTTGTACTTGTGATCACTGGGGGTCTTGAACAAACTGTCAAAATTGAATTGAAAATGTCATCATCAATAGAATTCATGTAAAGCTTAATCCTTGCCTTCCAAAGTGCAAACTTAGAGAGGTTTCACACTGGAGGTCTGGTGCTAGCATAATCTTTGTTCTGTGCCATGGTTTTGTTTGAAAATAAATATAATACAAAAAGTAATAATTATCCTCTATAGAAGGTTTATCTTATCAAGGATCTTTTGGTTCAGGTGTTAGCCTGTTCAACCAATCTGTTGAAGATTCAGATGTTGAATAACCAACCTCCCTCTGATACTAATTGAAAGTGAGGAAAAGATCTACCTTAACTCTAGAGGGGAGGTGAATAGAGTATTTTTAAAATTATTTACAATTAAAAATATAAAGAGTGGAAGACTTAATTTATGTATATGTGTAAAGTGCTTGTTATGAAATAAAAACTAAAGCAAGAGCTAAGAAAACACACAGCACACAGCAAAGTCAAACACACAGCAACCAGATGACACAAGGAACTATAGTGGTTCCCCAACAACCTGGGTACATCCACTCTTCTACCACCCTTGGTAGGAATCAACTGCAGGAATAGTTGATCAGGTATCCTGGGCACCAATGAGCTTTTGATAAGGTGCTCAAAAACCAAAACAAGATTTTTTTGATAAGGTGTCTTGCCACCACTGAGTTTTGACAAGGTCTGAGAAACCAGTCTCAGTACTTTTGAAGGGAGTTTTGAAAAACCCTTTTACAGGAGGGAAAGAAAAAAAGAAAGAAAGAGTTGAGTTGTTCTTCTCTGTCAACAATCTTAGAGAAGATAAGTGGATGATGATGTCAAAGCTCCCCCTGAGATCTATAAGAGTTCAGGAAGGTGAGCTTTGCTAGGGTGATAGGTCTTCAGTTGCTTCAGATCTCCAGTAATTGATGATTTCAGCAGATGCTGAAATGTTTGAAGTCTCGAGTTCTTGATGTTGAAGCTTTTGAACACTTGAGGATTTGGAGGAGTTGAGTAGCATAAGATTTCATCCACAGAAAACTTTCTTGTGTTCTTGAAGATTTGGAATTCAGTAAATTTGTAAATCTCAAAAGATGAACTCTTGATCAGAGAGTTTTTGTTGTTCACTCTTCTGTGACTCTTTTCAATCTAATTCTGCTGTATATCTCTTGTCTCTATAATTGTACTGATCTGTTCTTTTCAAAAACATATTCTGTAGCAGTATATCAGATTCTGACTTAGATGGCCGTTACTCAGTCATAAATGACTTCCATAAATGACAACTGTCTCTGGGGAAAGTCCTAAGTAACATTCCTTTTAGCCTTCCTTGAAACTTGCATTAGATTGCTTGAAACGGCTAGAAAATCCTTTGCAATAAATGCAGGAAATAACTCTGAATGAATCTGAATGAATTCCATAACTGTTCTTGAATTTGAAATCTGAAAGCGTCGATCTCTCACAAAAATCGTCGATCTTAGCTCTACGATCGTTGAGTTGAGCTCAGATATTGGATTTATACTAGAGACAGAAAACGTCGCCCTGAGCTCTACGATCGTCGAACTGAGCTCAGCGACATTGAAAATAGCTGAAGACAAACGTCGATCTGAGCTCGAAGATCGTCGACCGGAGTTTGATGACTTGCAGAGTTGAGCTCAGAGAACTTCGAACGGAGTTCGACGTTTCGTCGAACTGAGCTCAATGAAAATTGTCTTTTCTCTGTAATGAATCCTGATCTTTGAATGGTCTTGGGGGCAGCTCCAAACCTAAGTTCTAAGCCCTAGACTCATTCTAATTTGACCTTTTCAACTATACAACTAGGTCAAACAATTTTCCTAATAACATAGTGATCCTTGGCCAAATTAGTAATAGGGTGTTCCAACAGTTCCTCCTTATGGATATCTCAGTGGGATGTTGTGACATGCAGAGCAGTTTGGCAGTGGCAGAGCCGTCTTGGATTTCTCTTACTAGGTTGCACCATAAGGATGATCCGGACCTACTGCACTTATCCCTGAGGACTGAGAGAGGGGATTTGCCGGATTTTTCTATCGATGATGCGGGTACTTTGAAGTACCGTGACATATTTTGCATCCCGCTGTTGGAGACATCATGGGTATGATATGTAGAGAGGCTCACGGATCTAGTGTTGCCTACCATCCAGGCTCTACAAAGATGTATCGTGATTTGAAGTAGATTGCCTGATGGTATGGGATGAAGAGTGATATAGCCCGATTTGTTGCTGAGTGACACACTTGCAAGCATGTGAAAGCCGATCACGGAAGGCCTGGTGGCAAGTTGACTCCGTTAGAGATTCCGACTTGGAAGTGGGAAAGTATTTTTATGGACTTCATTACGGGCTTACCGAAATCTCCAAGGGGATTTGATTCTTTTTGGGTTATAGTGGATAGACTGACGAAGTGTGCTCACTTCGTTCCGTATAAGATTGATTACCCGATGAATAAGATAGCAGAGTTGTACTTGAATGAGGTCATCAGATTGCACGGTGTGCCTGTTAGCATCATTTTTGATCGAGACTCCCGGTTTACTTCTCGTTTTTGGCAGAGTCTGCAGGAGGGTTTGGGTACAGATCTGAGGTATTCTACTGCTTACCACCCACAGACAAATGGGCAGATGGAGCGGGTGAACCAGATAGTTGAGGATATGATCAGATGCTACATTCGAGACCACAGAGGAGCATGGGATGAGCGGTTATGACTTATGGAGTTTGCATATAATAACAGTTATCAAGAAAGTTTGCAAATGGATCCGTTGGAAGCTTTGTATGGGAGGCGCTACAGAACTCCCCTGTTTTGGGCTAAGTAAGGTAAGAGACTTTTGTTGGGTCCGGATGCGCTCGAGGAGATGGAAGTCGTTGTGAAGCTTATTCGAGAAAAGCTTCGTATAGCTCAGGAGAGATATGAGAAGAACGCCAATAGGCGAAGGTCGGACTTGGAGTTTTCGGTAGGGGACCTTGCATTTCTTAAGGTTTCCCCGATGGTTGGTGTTAAGAGGTTCGGTGAGAACCGAAAATTGGACCCGAGGTATGTGGGCCCGTTTAAGATTGTTGAACGGAATGGCGTGTCAGCATATAGGTTGGATTTTCCAGCAAACTTCCCAGGTGTTCATAACGTATTTCATGTAAGCCAATTGCGGAAGTGTGTGCGTAGAAGTGGAAAAGTCTTGGATGTTGTGCCCCATTTGGAGCCTAATCTCTCTTTTGTTGAAGTGCCGGTCCGCATTTTGGATACTCAAGATCGGGTGCTGTGGAGGAAGTCCATCCCGATGGTCAAAGTTCTATGGAAGAATCAGGATTTGGAAAGCGCGACTTAGGAGTTAGAGTCGGCTATGAGGGAGGCTCACCCTCAACTATTTCCTGATTGGATTGGTATTTTTTCTTCTTATAATGTTTGGCTTGTTACATTTCCTTTTATAGTAGAAGTGTTGTGCGTAAAGTTTCGGGACGAAACTTTCTTTTAGGGGGAGTGACTGTAACGCCCCTGATTTTTCTGCGATTATTTTATTCTTACTTGGCGTTACGTCGACGTATTTTCTTGGCTTTTATCATCTGTGGAGTGTGGTCTTAACTCCTTAGAACTGAGTTGCCTATTTTGTAGTCTATTGGCAAGATCTCCCTAGCAAGCCGGGTCGTTTTGGGTGACCCAGTGTGGCCTCTCAGGAGATGCATGTGTTTTGACTTCGGATGGGTATAACTTGAGTTCTATTTGTCGAAAGTTAATTTCGACTTCGTCGTTGTGTTTGTAGCATGGATATTTAGCTACGGTGCGAATTTTGTCGAATTCCGAGGATGTTCGGTTTTCGCGTCGTTTTGTATTTTATGAAAAATAAAACTATTTAATAAATATTATATTAATAATTATTTTGAAAGGGTGCGGGTGCTTGGCGGTTTTGCCTTGTCATTTTATGCCTTAATTAATTAATTAGCTAATTAAGATTAATAAGGGTGCTATATATAGAATAGTTTAGACTTAAGATAAAAGAAAGCGCTCTTGTTCACCTTCTTCCCCCGCCCGCAGCGCCTGTTCGCGGAAAACAGAGAAACCGCCGGAACTGCTCCCCTTCGGACGCCGATTCCGGGAGCGTTTGTGGACGGAATTCCATTCCGACAGCGGGTTTGGATTGCTCTCGCCTAGACCTTAATTCTTACGGTTATAAATTAAGTTTTCGTGGTGTTTTTAGGGGTCTCGATTTTCTATGGTTGTCCGTTTCCGCCATTAAAGCTCCAGATTTTCTGCATTAGGTGTTGTTGCTGTTGGTGCCGTGTGAGGATAAGGGAGGCCGACCAAGCTTCGCTAGAAATCGAGGCAAGTAGTGTTCTTTCCCTTGCCTAGTATTGTTTTTTTTCTCTCTCTTTATTCTTGCGGCCATAGACAAGCTTGTCTAGATTTTGGCCATATTAATAAAGCCTTGTTAGCCCAAGGTTAGAAACCCAACTCTTTGCTTTAAATCGGGTAAAAATTTCCAACTGATAGTAGAGAAGCCTTGTTCTCAGGCTGAGTATGAGTTTGAGGGTTGGGTCGATTCTTCCTGTGCAGTAGTTGTAGCCGGGTAGAGGAGTGAAGCTATAGTTTAATTTTTGCAAAATCTATCTTGCTTAGGCTTGGGTTGGGATGTATATATGTTTGCCTGTGTAGTGGTTGTAGCAGAAGCCTTCCCTTTACTTAGACTTTCTTGAGTTAGCGTTGTAGAATTCTGGGCTTGGCATTGAGTGTGGTGCACACACTCAACGTCGGGTCTGCTTAGGCTTGGCGTTGAGTGTGGTGCACACACTCAACGCCGTGTCTGCTTGGGCTTGGCGTTGAGTGTGGTGCACACACTCAACACTATTGCCCCTTGATCATGTTCTTTTGGGCTAAGTAATGTGGCGTTGAGTGAGTCGACCTCACTCAATGCTATGGCCGTCTAGGCGTTGAGTGAGGCGGACTCACTCAACGCTGCAGCCAATCCACACGGTTATGTTGGATGGCGTTGAGTGAGTGGGCCTCACTCAACGCCAAGGCGATTTATGCGTTGAGTGAGGCGGGCTCACTCAACGCCGCAGCCCTTTCTTGCGGTTAAGTATTTTGGCATTGAGTGAGTCGACCTCACTCAACGCCAAAGCTGTTTTGGCGTTGAAAGAGGTCGACTCACTAAACTCCACAGTTGTTTTTTACGGCTAAGTGCTAAGGCGTTGAGGGAGTGGACCTCACTCAACGTCGTAGCTATTTTGGCATTGAGTAAGGTAAGCTCACTCAATGCCACAGCCTGTGTTGCTGAAGGCGTTGAGGGAGTGGACCTCACTCAACGCTGTAGCTGTTTTGGCGTTGAGTGAGGTAAGCTCACTGAATGCCACATCCTGTGTTGCTGAAGGCGTTGAGGGAGTGGACCTCACTCAACGCCGTAGCTGTTTTAGCGTTGAGTGAGGTTAGCTCACTCAACGCAACAGCCTGTGTTGCTGAAGGCGTTAAGGGAGTGGGCCTCACTCAACGCCGTAGCTATTTTGGCATTGAGTGAGGTTAGCTAACTCAACGCTACAACCCGTGTTGCTGAAGGCGTTGAGGGAGTGGATCTCACTCAACGCCGTAGCTATTTTGCCATTGAGTGAGGTTAGCTCACTCAATGCCACAGCCTGTGTTGTTGAAGGCATTGAGGGAGTGGACCTCACTCAACGCCATAGCTGTTTTGGCGTTGAGTGAGGTTAGCTCACTCAACGCCACCATCTATTTGGATGTTGTGTGAGTGGGGCCCACTCAATGCCATGCCGTGTTGAGTCATCTCAACGTTTTTTTCCTTACTTGATTTTCTTCCCCGAGTGAAGTTCCTTGATTCTAAGGTTCCTTGTCGACTTTGTTTTTCCAAGGGCCGAATCATGGGTTTTGGTTAGTAATGGTGGTTTGAAGCTCTTAATAGGGGTGAAATTGTGTGACTTAGCCGCGGCCACACTTTTATCTTATTCTAGGTACGGGCTGGGCAAGTTTGTGGGAGGTCCCTAGTGCTTTCACTTGTAGACCCTTGAGCTTTGTTTCTTGGAAATGGTGGTTGGGGTACTGAGTTTTCCTCCAACCCGGATCCGCGTAGTTTTAGCTACTACCATCTCTCACAACTTAGGGTGTTAGATGTTTCTTCCTTTGTAAATTTGCAACTTTTGGGCTCATGGTAGCCTGGTAAACTCTGCAGGATTTTTGGGCAGGGTTGTTGTTGTTTCCTCACGTATAGTGCTTTTCCTTTTTGTCTTGCCTTGGACAGTGGTACTTATTACGGGTTACTTACTCTTGTTGCTTATCTTTTAGCCTAACATTTCCATACAGCTTACTTATTTAGCTTGCTGAGGTATTCTTTTCTTCTTTGAATGCCTCAGGTTCTGGTTAGTAGCCTATTAGGCGGCTAATTGTGCTGTGTTGTTGTTGGTGGTCTCTCGTACTGTGGAGATCAGTTCCTTGGTCTTGTGAGGTAGTTTTGTGTTTCTTTCTTACAGATATACATACTTACTAGTGGGTTCATGTCAGTTTGTTGGCACCCATTGGTAGTTTTACCTTGATACTAGATATGTTAACTTTTTGCTGCTACCTTTTCTGGAGATAGTCTATTTGCTCATGAGATGATTTATGCTAGGTTGCTAGTTACTTTTAAACCTAAAAACACTATTATAAGTATATCTCATGATCAACATGTTTTACAAAACTCAACCACTATTTTCCAAATAACGTAAAAAGATCGTTTTCCTATATATAGTATAAATTAAATGTAGGGTCCTGCATAGTATAAGTTGTCCTCTAGGGGCACTTATGCACTCTTTTAGGATGTTAAACCTGAATAAAGTATTTTCCGCAGCGTATAAGTATAGTTTTTGAATTGTGGACTAGATGATCCCCTGAGCCGAGGGATACGACCTTTAAAATATAACTGATTTTCTAATCATTAAACTTATGAATTTTATAAAGTAAAGTAGATAGTTTTACCTGAACTTCAGCAGTTATCCCCTGCTTGACGTGGCATCACGATGCGTGTTTTCTCATACTCTGATGCTTCTTTAATTTGGAGAAAATGCGAGTTGTGACACAGTTCCACCCCCAGGTTGGAGGCAAGGTCAAAGACCCCCTCTGTCCGAATAGCACTAAGATATGACGATAGCTCTAGGGAGTAGGACGGGTGTTAAGAGGAGAAGGTCGGACGGCAGGGCAGAGCTACCCTATTGCGATTTCCACCAGGAGGAGGGTCACACGATGACCACCTGCCCAGAGTTCTTGGAGATGAGGGGGGAAAGAGAGCAGGCCCCGCTGCAGTATCAACCCTGTCAGGAGGTACTGATAGAAAATTTTTTTCCTGGATTGGAGGATGACAACAGGTGCGAGGATCTAGCCGACATAGGAGGCCAAGGAGGGATCAGAGTGATCCACAGGGGGTTGGAGTCGAGGCCACCCACAAGGCGAGTCTCCACACCATGTACCGTCGAAGTGTTGCCTCAACGTACCAATCCCTGCCTCTAGATGAAAATATCACCTTCTCTCGTAAGGATATACCGGATCATGATGATCCATTCTGCGATGCGTTGGTAATCCAAGCCGCCATGGAAAAATTCACTATTGATCAAATCCTCATCGACAATCGGAGTTCCGTCAATGTCATTTTAAAGAAGGCATTTGACACAATGAAGGTGGAGGCCAAGAGGGTACTGGCCTTGGATGGTCCCTTGTTTAGATTCTTCGGAGAGAGAAGGGAGGTGGAAGGGGGAGTGGGACTCCATATCACCTTGGGGAGTCAGTCCAGGAACTGTTGGTTCGTCATCGTGGACGCTACTAGCAGCTACAATGTGATATTCGGGCGGCCCCTCATCAGCTCATTCCACTGCGTATCCTTTTCTATCCACCAGTGCCTTAAGTTCAATGTTGAAGGAGTATAGGTCCGAATCTGGGGAGATCCTGAGGGGGCAAGAGAATGTTATGTCACCGCGATCAACACCATCTCTTGGTAGGAGGGAGCTGAGGAGATGAAGAGAAGAATGGATGTGTTTTCCAGGAAGGAAGCCAGGGGAGAAGATGAGGATATGGAGGAGGAGATCCCCTCCCATGTGGGGGGGAGTAGAAGAAGTTTCGGAGGAGCAGTCCAGGATGATGACAGTGGAGGAAGTCGAGGAGGACGAAGCCCTTATCCCAGGGGGAGGGCATCCAATGAGTGGGAAGAAAAGTCCCGACTGGAAGTGGCAGAAGAAGCGCTGGAGCTGGAAGTCCTCACCTAGGGGGAAGGGTGGAGAAGGTACGAGGCAGTGGGGGGCTGAGCCCGGAGGATTAGGAGAAGATGTTGGAGTACATCCAGAGGAATGTGGATGTCTCCGCATGGAGTGCTACAAACATGCCAGGAATTGATGCAGATGTGGCTTACCACTGCCTTAACCTTTATCCTGGTGCTGCCCCATCCAGCAGAAGAAGAGGTCTATCGCTGACAGGCTGGCCGAGCCAATCCGGGAAAAGGTGGGCAAGCTTCTCAAGGCGGGGTTTGTATCGGAGATGAAGTATCCAGGCTGGGTATCCAACAGGGTGATGGTAAAAAAGGGAGACGGGCATTAAAGAATGTGTATCGATTTTTCACTTTTGAATCAATCATGTCCTAAAGATTGTTATCTCCTGCCTCAAATTTACGCGCTTGTTGACCCAGTCGTCGGTTTTTCTCTAATGAGTTTTATAGATGCCTTTTCAAGATACCACCAGATCAGGATGCACCCGCCGTACATAAAGAATGTTTCCTTCATTATAGGGGACAGGTGCAATAATTACAAGATGAGGCCTTTTGCCTGAAGAATGGAGGAGCAATGTATCAAAGAATGATGGACCGGATCTTACGGGAGCAAAATGGAAGGAATTTGGGGGTGTACGTGGTTGACCTAATGATGAAGAGTCGGGATGCGGAATCTCATCTCCAAGACCTGGACGAAAACTTCAACACCTTACGGAAGTATGAGATGAGGTTTAACCCCTTAAAGTGTGTTTTTGGCCAAGTAGGGGAAGTTCCTGGGTCACCTCCTTACTCCTGCGGGGGGTGGAACACAATCCTGACAAGGTGAGGGCAATCATGGAGTTGGAATCACCGTGAAATGGTAAAGAGGTCCAGCGCTTGACAGGATAGCTTGCAGGTCTGAGAAGGTTCCTCTCTTGGGCAGGAGAGAAGTGCTCGCCCTTCTTCAAAGTGCTGAGGGGAGGCCATAAATTCGAATGGTCAAATGAGTGCGAGGAGGATTTCCAAGCCTTGAAGAGACAGCTCACTCAGGCCCCATTTCTCCAGGTACAAGAAGAGGGTGAAGTCTTGTCCCTGTACCTTAGTGTTGTGGTCGAGGACGTAAGCTCCATCCTTGTCCGGGAGGAGGGAAAGAAGCTGCTACAAATATAATATGTGAGCAGGGTCCTGAGGAAGGCAAAACTTCGATACCCGATCCTAAATAAGCTGGCTTTCACTCTAGTCGTCTCAGCTCGGAGGCTCAGGTTATACTTCCAGGCACATTCAATCCGTGTAGTGGTATACCATCCCCTCCGCAATATCTTTAAGGGGTAAAGCATTCAGGTAGGCTAGCAAAATTGTCGTTAGAATAAATCGAGTTTGACATATCATTTATACCTCGCCTCTCGATAAAGGCCTAGGAGATGGCTGACTTCTTGGTCGACTATATAGTTGAGGTGGCAGAGACGGAGGTCACTCATCCTGTTTCCTAGAAGGTGATAGTGGATGGCGCTTCTGGAAGGCACTTCTTGGGGGTGGGAGTGATCCTGGAGAGTCCTCAAGGAACCGATAGAGCAAAAAGTGGTGATCCATTTCTCCATCACTAATAATCAAGCGGAGTATGAGACGATAATCACAGGGTTACGTCTGGTAAGGGAGATGGGGGTACATGATATGGAGGTGCTAACAGACTCCCTAGTTGTGTCCTCTCAAATTGACGACAAGTTCAAGGCATGGGAGCCTACTCTCTAGTTGTACCTAGCGAATATAAAGGGCATCATCGGCACGTTCCAAATGTTTTCCATCTGACATATGTCATAGGAATAAAGTGAACAAGTGGATCAATTGGCTAAGTTTGGACCCCATGCGGGAGGAACTATAATCGACCCATTCCACCCTTCTATTGAGGAAGGAGAGGTGATGGAGGTCTGTTGGAACACCCTATTACTAATTTGGGTAAGGATCACTATGTGATTAGGATTTTGTTTTGACCTTGCTGTATAGTCTGATAGGTCAATTAGAATGAGTCTTAGGGTTTGTACTTAGGTTTGAAAGCTGCCCTCCAGACCTTCTAAAGATCGTGATTCAAGTGCTGAGACAAATACAATTATCAATGAGCTCAGGTCGACGAAACGTCGAACTCAAGTCGACGATCTCTAAGCTCAGTTCCATAAAACATCGACCTGAGCTCTACGATCGTCGACCTGAGCTCAGCGACTTGGAAAACAACTAGAGACAGAGCGTCGATCTGAGCTTGAAGATCGTCGACCTGAGTTTGATGCCTTATAAAACTGAGCTTAGAGATCGTCGACCTGAGTTCGACGTTTCGTCGACCTGAGCTCGACAAGAATTTTCTTTGTCTCAGCACTTGAATCCTGATCTTTAGAAGGTCTGGAGGGCAGCTTTCAAACCTAAGTACTAACCCTAAGACTCATTCTAATTGACCTATCAAACTATACAGCAAGGTCAAAACAAAATCCTAATCACATAGTGATCCTTACCCAAATTTGTAATAGGGTGTTCCAACAATCTCCCCCTATTTAAGTTAGGATTACTATTTACATGACAGAATGTAAAATAACATGCATACATCAGGATTAAAGAAAACAAAATAGAAATAACAATGCAGATAACATATGTTGAGCATTGTAGAAACACATCAATAGTCACAGAATCAGTCAGGAGATAAATATGAGTATCAGCTTACAAAAGTTACCCATTGCCCTTCTTAAATAAGATTTCTCTGTTGGGATTTAGGGCTTATTTCTTGGATCTTATATCATCTTCTGCACCTAAGGAGGTTTGAGATCTTGTCCTTTGAACTACAGCCTCAGGATGCAACTTCATATAGTCTTCTGGATTAAAGAATTTCCTTGAAGCATATCTCTCTAATTATTTCATTCTATGTTCTGACAAAGTTGTGATGTTGGAAGAATCTCTGCCTTGCTCTTTAGCCTTCTTAATCTGATCCAATGCAGCAAGCTCTTTCATTCTAGCTGTCCAAGATAAAGGGTTGTTCTCAGGGTCCTCAAAAGGAACTGGGGGTTCATATCTGTTGATTGACTCTGAATTAGTTTGAGGAGCCCTGGTGACAATTGTATCCTTGAGCTTATATGGGAAAGGACTTGATGTAGAGTAAGTGGGGCCTTGTCCTTCCCTTTGTTGACTTGAGTAAGTTTTGTAATCTCTTTGCCTTCCTCTATGCTGACCTCTTCTAGACTGATAACCTTTTTGATGTTGTCCTCTGGGTTGATATCTCTGTGAAGGTTGAGAGGAGCTATGCATTGTAGCAGATGACTGAAAAGCTGAGCCTCCACCAGATCTTGAATCTGGAGGAGGAGGAGGAGGAGGAAATTGAGATGATCCTTTTTCATACTTGTCAAGCTTTCTCTTTTTCCTCATGGCCTTAAGCTTGTTCTTGGAGTATTACATCCATGGTTCAGTGATTTGGCAGTCATGCAAAATGTAATAGGGTATATCATTGTCATCTTTGACTTTTGCAGGAGGTACTTTTATCATAGCCTTACTTCTTGCTTTCCTTTTCTTGGCAATGGTGCCAGAAGAATCATCAGAGTAAGTGTTGAATTGATCACTATCTGAACTCTAGGGTCTGTCATATAAATCTTCAATACTTTTGATATACTCTTCTCTTTGTTTTGACTTCTCAGCAGACAAAACAGGAGCAGCAGCAGGAACAGAAACTATTGGAGTAGCAGCAAGAGCAGAGACTATTGGAGTAGCAGCAAGAGCAGAGACTATTGGAGTAGCAGCAAGAGCAGAGATAGGAACTTCAGAAACAGCAGGTTCTACTAAGTAAACATCAAGTTCATCAGCAGCAGCAGCATCAACAGGATCAACGGGAAACATATCAATATAGGCAGATTCAACAACTTCAACAGCAGAAGCAACAGAAACAATAACTTCTTCAGCCTCAAGAGAACTGATAAAAGAAGTAATTAAGCTGGGATCACAGACAGTAACAGGCACAATGGCCTTAGTAAGATCTTCAACTTCATGAGCTGGTGAACAGCTGAAGTGAAGAGAATCAAAAACTGAAAACAGTGACCTGAGGTCCACTGTTAGAACTGGTGCTGGGGCTGGAACTGTAGCAGCAATAGCAATTTCTGGCAACAATTCCTCTGAAACAGCAGGCACTACCACAGCTTCATAGGGTATCTCCCTCTGCCTTGATTCAGTGAGAACTGGATCAAGGCACCCCATAGAATGGATTGCCTGAGGAGTAGATAGAGAGGAGAGCCTGTAAGATAACTCCTTGATGGACTGCAGGAGTGGAGCCATGGAGGTCTTTAGCAGGGCTACTAGCTTGGGAGCCAGTATCCCATAGAGCTTATCTGCCAGTGCTGTGAGATCCACTTGCTCAAGTGGGACTTGAGTAGAGGTGGAGGAAGAAATTATTGTGGCTGGTGATGGATGGGCTGCAGGATGAGTAGGTGGGGTGGTAGGATGTTGGGTTAAGAGATTGGGATGGTGAAGATAGAGGTTATGGGTGTGGAGATGGATAGAGTGAAGGATGGTTGGGTGAGAATCTCATGAAGTAATTGTTGGTATAAGGAAGTGGAGGGAAGCTCAGTAGGTGAGGATTGAGAATCATCCATGAAGGAATCATCCATGATGTTGAAAGATGGAATGTCAAGAGGTGGATAATAATGAAGTGGATCGAATTGTTGTTCTGTGGTGGCTGGAGGAGGCGAAGGAGTGGACAGAGGAGTTGAAATTGTAATGGGGGAGGAGATTGATGTGGAGATGGTTGAGGTGGAGAAGGTTGGAAAAGGTTGAGAAGAGGAGGAGGAACGCAATGCTTCAATGAGGGCAGGGGCCTGAGGGGAAGAGACTGCAGTAGTCCTTGTGCCTGAAGAAGTATTAGTCCTGGTTGGCTTGACTATCTGCCTGTCCCATTTCCCAAACAGGGCACAGGTCAGCCTCTTTGATGCATTGATGTGCATCCTACTTGATACCAGCAGTTTAGGGCACTTGGAGTGCAGGAATAACCCTATTATCCTCCCCAAGTTTACAAAACTTTTGTTCACTTTCTTCTTAATCAAGTCAAAGAAGAGCTCTCCCCAGTTCAAATGTTTATTATCCACAAGTGCTCCCATCAAGCAGAACTGATACCTTGAGATGGTATCATATGCTGAGTGCTTTGCCAACAGCACTTTCCCCACAACATCAGCGAGAAATCTATATTCAATAGATAAGTTCTTTTTAAACAACTTGCTAGAGTGAGCGGCAGAATGTCCCATTCTATCTAACATATTCGCAGATTCTTCTCCAGATAACTCAATGGAATCATTTCCAGAACTTAATTGAAACACTTCAGTCAGAAGAGCAGGTGTTAGGGATACCTGCGTCCTGGCTATAGTACCAACCAATGTATTCTGATCCAAATTGTTCGCTGTATATACCCATTCTTTAATTTCATCGGCTGCAATCTTCATCCTAGTTGTCATTATTTGCACTAGCTGTTGTTCTTTGAATAGGTCCGGAATGTCTTTAAAGATTTGATCGCTTCCATCAAAGGAGTCCATGTCGATATCAAACCCTGTGTAGAACCTCATCTTGGCAAGAGCGGCAACAGACACAGCCATTATGTACCTGTAAAGATGAACAAACACGACCAAGTGCAGTAGAGTTTAGAGAGAAAGAAAAAGTTTGCAAGCGGGAATGAAAGCGCAAAATAAGAACGACAGCCAAAAGAATTATTTTGTATTAGGGTTCGATGCCGGAAAGGAAAGATCGTTGAACTCCGTTCGATGATCTGGGCTTCTAATGGAATCTGAAGAGTCTTCAATAACGTCGATCTCCATTCGACGATACTGGAGAACGTCGATATCCGATCGACGATCGTTGACCAGAAGAAGATAGCTTAGCGCTGTCTTGAAAACGCTAAACTCCGGTCGACGCTATTGGAAAGCGTCGATCTCCGTTCGATGCTTTTTGGGAAAAACGTCGAGCGCAGTTCAGAGACTAAAAAACCTACAAACACTAGAAAATACAAGTTTTTAGCCTAGTCTTGGTTTGTTTTTAGAGTTTTAAAATCATGGGATTTATTTTAAACTTCCTCCATATAACATTCCTAACTGATTTAGGAAGAAGGTATGTTTCTTTTCATCCAAAGGTTTGGTGAAAATATCTCCCCTTTGCAAATTAGTTGGGATATATTGAATTTCAATTTTATTTTTCTCAACATTATCTCTTAAGAAGTGATGCCTAATCTCTATATGTTTTGTCCTACTATGAAGGACTGGATTTTGTGCTATAGAAATAGCACTGGTGTTATCACAAAATATTTTTGACCCTTCTAAGTTGTAGCCATAGCCTAGGAGCTTTTTTTGAATCCACAAAATCTGTGAGCAACAACTCCCTGCTGCCATATATTAAGCTTCAGCAGTTAAAGTGGACACAGATGTTTGTTTCTTACAGAACCAGGAGACAAGTCTATCACCAAGAAACTAGCAAGTTCCATTGGTGCTTTTCCTGTCTACTCTACATCCAGCATAATCAGCATCTGAAAATCCAGTTAATTTAAATCCTGAGTCTTTTGGATACCAGAGACCTAGATTTGGACAACTTTTCACATACCTAAGAATCCTCTTAACTAATGTTAGGTGTGACTCTCTAGGGCTTACTTGGAACCTAGCACATATGCATGTAGCAAACATAATATCAGGTTTACTAGCTGTAAGGTACAATAAAGAGCCAATCATTGCTCTATATGTTGTCTGATCAACATGTTTTCTATGTTCATCAGCATCTAATACAGCATTAGTAGGCATTGGTGTTTTCATACATGATGCCTCAGACATACCAAATTTCTTAACCAGTTCTTTTGCATACTTGTTTTGAGAAATAAATATGCCATCAGCATGTTGTTTGACTTGCAATCCTAGAAAGAAGGAAAGCTCACCCATGCTACTCATTTCAAGTTTAGAATGCACATGGTTAGAGAACCTTCTGCACAAATTTGAATCAGTAGACCCAAATATGATATCATCTACATATATTTGTACTAGTAGGGTATGAGACTTATGGGTTCTAATAAAAAGAGTTTGGTCTACTCTACCCCTTATAAAACCATTTTTCAGAAGAAAGCATGCTAAGGTCTCATACCATGCTCTAGGAGCTTGCTTGAGACTATATAATGCTTTATGTAATTTGAAAACATGGTCAGGATAAGTTGAAGAGATAAAACCTGGAGGTTGTCTAACATAGACTTCTTCTTTGATGTCTCCATTGAGAAATGCACTCTTCACATCTATTTGGTAGACCTTGAATCCTTTGTGAGCTGCATAAGCAAGGAATATTCTTATGGCCTGTAACCTTACAACTGGTGAAAAGGTCTGGTCATAGTCTATTCCTTCTTCTTGAGAATAACCTTGAGCAACTAGCCTTGCCTTGTTCCTTACAATAACTCCTTGATCATCCAACTTGTTTCTGAACACCCACTTTGTTCCAACAATTGAGTGATCCTTAGGCCTTGGAATTAGTTCCCAAACTTTGTTTCTCTCAAATTGATGAAGTTCCTCTTGCATAGCAATGATCCAGTGTGGATCTTGTTCTGCATCTTAAATGGATTGAGGCTCAACTTGTGATAGAAAGCAAGTGTGCATCAGGTTCTGGTTGACCTGATTTCTGGTTTGCACACCAGCTGAGATGTGTCAAATCACTTGGGAGATTGGATGATCTCTTGTTATTACTAAATCAACAGGGGGTGTTGATTGGTCACAAACCTGTGCTGTTGTTTCCTCTAGTGGAATAACAACTGGCTCTTCAAGATGGCTCTCTCCAAAATGTTGAGCATCTTCTTCATCTTCACTGATTTCATCCTTATGTTGGTTAGGTTAATATACTGAATCATTCTCTGCAATATGCAATCTATCCAAATTTTCTAAAAGAGAGTTTACCTGCAAGGGTTCTATGGTAGAAGTGGACTTCTCCTTATAAAACATGTTCGTCTCATCAAAAGATACATGAACATATTCTTCAATTTTAAGAGAAGATTTGTTATAAACCCTATATGCTTTACTGATCATGGAGTATCCCAGAAACACTCCTTCATCAGCTTTAGCTTGGAATTTTGCTAAATACTTCTTGTCATTATTGTGAATATAACAAATGCAACCAAAATTTTTGAAATAGTCTACTTTTGGTTTCTTCCCTTTGAGAAATTCATAGGGAGTCTTCCCCTTCAGTTTATGTATCA